>JAVGWX010000018.1:37375676-38058176 GCA_036924085.1 Ariolimax columbianus
GGCAGCTACACCCGATTTGACTGCGCTTCTCCAGTCAGATCTGTTTTGCGCAAGACATTCCCAGGTGTCGATTTCTATCTGGCAACTTTTTAGTGAGTCCTTCAGACCGTCTTTAAAACGGTTCTTTGGGCGCCCTCTCTCACGTCATCCCTCTCTCAGCTCGCCGTAGAGAAGCTTCTTTGGGAGCCGCTCGTCTGACATACGGACGAGGTGTCCGGCCCATCCTAGTCGTGCTTTTTCTAGCAGTGCATGGATGCTGGGCATGTTAGCCCTCGAGAGAACCTCGATGTCAGTGACACGATCTTGCCATCGGATGTGGAATATTCGCCTCAGGCAGCCTGTGTGGAAGTGGTTTAACCTCCTTGCATGTCCAGAGTATACAGTCCAGCTTTCGCAAGCGTATAGTAGGGTTGGAATGATGGTTGCACGGTAGACTTTGAGTTTGGTCTTGATGCTGATGCCACGACGTGCCCAGACCATCGAGCGCATTCTACCAAAGGCTGTGCTGGCCTTTGCTATTCTGCTTGCCACCTCATCGTCTAGGCTGACAGATCTCGACAGCGTGCTGCCCAGATATGTGAATTTGTCTACGGCATTCAATGTCTGCCCGCTGACTGTAGTCTCTGGTTTTGTGTATGGCATGCCTGGTGCTGGTTGGTACATGACTTCTGTTTTTTTTGGCATTTATGGTCAGGCCAAAATTTTCGCACGCGGCAGAGAACTGGTCCACTCCAACCTGCATGTTCAGTTCTGAGTTGCTCATTAGAGCGCAGTCGTCAGCAAATACAAGTTTCCTGATTATGTCGCCAGCCACTTTGGTTTTGGCCTTCATTCTTCTGGATTTGAGTAACTTGCCATCTGTGCGGTACTTTATGGGTATTCCAAGCTCCAATGATCTAAAGGCGTCTGTCATCGTGGCCGCGAACATCATGCTGAACAAAGTCGGGGCGAGTACACATCCTTGTTTTACTCCGTTTGTTACTAGAAACGTTTTAGAGATTGCACCGCTGCCCAGTACACGAGCACACATGCCGTCGTGTAGCTGTTTCACCATTGTTATGAACTTGTTGGGGCAGCCAAACTTAGACATTATCATCCACAGCCCTCCTCTATTTACTGTATCAAATGCCTTTGTCAAATCAATAAATGTGGTGTACAAGGCCTGATTTTGTTCTCGACACTTCTCTTGTACTTGGCGAGCGGCAAAAATCATGTCCACTGTTCCTCTTCCGGCTCTGAATCCACATTGGCTTTCTGGGAGGTGGTGGCTTTGTTCAAGGTGTTTGTTGAGCCTGTTTAGCAGTAAGCGTGCTAGGATCTTGCCTGCTACGGAGAGTAGAGATATTCCACGATGATTGTCGCATTCCTGACGGTTGCCTTTTCTTTTGTACAGGTGAACGATTGAGGCGTCCTTTAGCTCCTTCGGAATTTTACCTTCAGCCCACATGTGACAGAAGAGTTCAGTGATCCTTTCGGTGAGGAATGGGCCAGCTGTCTTATATACCTCTGCTGGTATTGCATCAGCTCCTAGAGCTTTTCCTATAGATAGTGAACTGATTGCCCTGTCGACTTCCTCCTCAGTAATGACTTCATCCAACGCCAGGTTCAGTTCCACCTGCGGCATTCGCCGGATGGCCTCTTCATTTATGGACGATGGGTGGTTTAGTATTTTGCAGAAGTGGTCTGCCCATCTCTCTATAATCTGAACCTTAATTGTTAGCAGTACCCCATCCACACTGCGAACTGGAGTATTACTAGAGGGCTGCGGGCCGTAGAGAGCTTTCAGTGCCTCGTAAAACACTTTGGTGTGATAACGCTCGGCGAACATCTCAATTTCGTCAGCTCTTTTGCTGAGCCAGGAGTCTTGCATCTCTCTAAGCCTGGTCTGGACAGCTTTGCGAGCAGTATTGAAGGCAGCTTTTGCTGCCGGAGATGGTGTGTCCCTCTGGTATTCCCTGTGCGCTTCATGTTTTGCATCGAGAAGGCCCTGTATTTCCAGATCGTTCTCATCAAACCAGTCCTTATGCTTGCGCGTGAGTGGGCCAATGTGTTTAAAAGCTGTATCGTAGAGTGTGTTTCTCAGTGATGCCCAGTTCTCTTCGATGTCGTTCTTTTCAAAACGAAGCCGAGATAGTCTGCCTTCAAGCTCTTCCTGGAAGCCTCCTCTCGTGGGTTCGCATTTCAGCTGAGAGACATTTAGCCTCCTAGGTGGTTTCTTTCCCTGGGGGCGCATTTTGGGCTGGATTTTGAAGTTTAGCTTGGCAATGACAAGTCGATGGTCGGTCCAACATTCTGCACCAAACATGCTCTTCGTTAGCATAGCATCCGCTCGATCCCTACGTCTGATAATAATGTAGTGAATGAGGTGCCAGTGGCGGGACCTTGGGTGCATCCATGTGGTTCTATTTCGGACAGGTAGTCGGAAAGCTGTTTGTAATGAGTAGTTCATTTGCGGCACATGTCCTCAGAAGGAGCAGTCCGTTACTATTGCATTTTCCGATACCATGTCTGCCAATGGCCCCCTCCCAGGCTGTATGGTCTGTGCCGACCCTAGCGTTAAAATCACCGAGGATTTCCAGTTTGTCAGATTTGGGGACTGCAGCGATGAGCGCCTCAAGGTCCTCATAAAACTTATCTTTTGTTTCCTGAGGATTTGTCATTGTGGGTGCGTATGCACTGATGAGTGTTGCATGGCGCCCTCCTATTAGGGAAAGACGCAGTGTAATCAGGCGGTCATTAATTCCTCTGGGCATGCTTGTGAGATTTTCGACTATGTTGGTCTTTATGGCAAAGCCAACTCCAGCTTCACGGTGTTCTTCTTTGCTGCGGCCGCTCCAGAACAAAGTAAAACCAGCGCCTTCTTCTGTGATCTGCCCTTCCTCTGCCAGTCGTGTCTTGCTCAGGGCAGCTATGCAGATGTTGTATCTAGCCAGTTCCCTGGCGATCAGTGCTGTCCGTCGTTCGGGTCTGTTTTCTTTGGTGTTGTCCAGTAGCGTGCGGACATTCCATGTCGCAAGCGTGATGGGTAGTTTTCGTGATCGTTTTCTGCCTGTTCCGCCGCTGCAGTTTGGGGGCCCTGCCAGTTGCGAGCTGCTAGTCAGGGTGTGATCTGTAGGGTGATGTCGTGAGTTGCGCAATGTGTTTATAGTGAGGGAGTGTATGCAGGATCTTCCTCACTCTGTCGTCCGGACTCAACATGTTCTAGAGGCAAGACATTGTCAAGACTTCTAGTGAAGAGTTCGGATGCAGACAGTATGGTGTCAGAGTGTGCCTCATTTTCTCTGTAGCCCTTCCCTTCTCTTTTATCGCTGGGGGGGGGGAGCTTTGAGGTATCTGTTTCTGAGTGCATTTGTTTGTGTATTCTTCTTCCACCTCTCGTTCCTCTGGTCTTCCGCCTTGCTTGTATACTTGTGAGTTCCGATGCCTCCTCGGTTAAGTGTATTTTCAGCACACGCAACAGATGTAGATCTGAGTTTGAAGGGACGTAGTGTGCTGATCGAAGCGCGATGAGCTCTTTTCCGAAGTACCGTATGTTTGACGGGGTCAGGATGACCTCCTTCGTTTCAGTGTTTATGCTTCGTTATCTGGGTCACGATACAGCACGGAGCGACACTAGGTTTTGACCGGGTCAAGTTTCGTCCACTATCCGCAAGCAGATTGTTCATCGTCATGTCTCCGCACCATTTAGCAAAGACGAATACATATATATATATATATATATATATATATATATATATATATATATATATATATATATATATATATATATATATATATATACGAGGCGTGTTCAAATGAAACCGGACCAAACTACAGCAAGTAAACATGCGTACGATGCGCATGGTGACGTCACTTCTGGTGTAAACATCATATACCAACCGTGAAGTTTGCAAAATGTCATTATCATCAGACTCATAGTTTCCTCAGCAGACCGTTGAAAACATGGTGAGTGTGATACGGAATCCGCCCAGAGTTGATCAGTGAGCGGTGATTAGGTTTATAAAAGCTGAAGGATGTCGACCAGTTGACATTCATCGCAGAATGCAGGCAGTGTATGGTGACAAAAGTGTGTCGAAAACAACAGTGAAGAACTGGATATCGATGTTTTAAAGAAGTCATGAGTTAATGAAAGATCATCCGAAACCAGGTTAAGCGCATATTGTTGCATGAACTCACGCTCCTCTTTAAACATCGTTCCCCAGTTCTTCACTGTTGTCTTCGACACACCTTTGTCACCATATTTATTACTAATTGGTCTAACGACTAGTAGCTAGGGCAATCACTTTGAGACACCCCATTAGTTTTACATATACGACTAATGCCTTACTGTAGTCAATACACTTTCCCGCTTACAGTCCTATACACAAAATTACTTCAACTTCCAATGCTCTTATGAAAACCAAACTGCACTTCACCTACATCACTGCCCGTTTTTCTCTTTTATATAATTGTTGAAGACTATCTTAGTCATGCGAATATTTCCCTACCCTAGATTTCTTAGACAATGTGACAAAAGCTGATGTCTTCAAGTGTTTGAGTAAAAATCATGTATTATATATGTCGTCACACAGCTCTGTAATTATGTCAACGCCAAAGTCCTCTAGGGTTTTGATAATTTAAATTGCAGTGTTGTCTGGACCAGTAGTTTCGCAGGCTGCATTATTTGTATTACTTTTTTTACTTCTGATTTGAGACATGTGGACTTTCATTGTTTTGTATGGCATATTGTCTCTGTTATCGTATAACAGATCACTGACATGTTTTGTCTATCTCTGTGAAATACTTGATTCATCAAATACAATTTCCCCAAATCCATTTTTGATGCAGCTTTCATCGGTTGCAATCTGTTGTTACTGCGCTGACGTGTATAGTATTTTATCCTGCATATTCTTGCTTTTGTTCTTATTTTTAATATCTTATATTTCTGCACTTTTGCCAGTCTACACATCCTATGTATTTGCTTATCTTGTGTGTATATCCTGACGTGTTGTTTTCATCTTCCCTTTTAATCAGTATGTTCTCTGTCATCTATTCTTGATGTATGCTGAATACTTTTACTGGTAAGTTTACATTTATTGATTGTAAACTGGATTTTAGGCATTCCCATGTTGTATCTATTTTCTCTTGAGGGATTTCTCCACTGTGTTGTTCAAAACTTTCTGTCATTACACATTCATATTTATTTTTAACATTACCAACGTTTTTCTGGTTGTCTCTATGCTGCTATGTCTGTATACGTTTGTTCCACTACTGATACGTCTGTATAAGGTTGTCTCTATGCTGATACGTCTGTATAAGGCTGTCTCAATGCTGATGCGTCTGTATAAGGTTGTCTTAATGCTGATACGTCTGTATAAGGTTGTTCCAATGCTGATATGTATAAGGTTGTTCCAATGCTGATACGTCTGTAAAAGGTTGTCTCTATGCTGATACGTCTGTATAAGGTTGTCTCAATGCTGATACGTCTGTATAATGTTTTCTCAATGCTGAAACGTCTGTATAAGGTTGTCTCAATGCTGATACGTATGTATAAGGTTGTTCCAATGCTGATATGTATGTACAAGTGTGTCTCAATGATGATACGTCTATATAAGGTTGTCTCAATAGGGATATGTATGAATAACGCTGTCTCTATGCTGATATGTCTGTATAAGCTTGCACATAGAGCTATTTCTCTGATCACTTTAGTTTTTTATGTAATTTCATACAGACAGGATTGTGATCTGACTTTATGTTTATTCCCAGCTATGATTTAATTTGTTTAATATTATTATTAAGTCTATGTCTTATCATAATAAAATCAGTCTGTCGACAAATTGTTACATGTACATATTTTAAGAGAATGTATTGTTAAAAACAGGTTTTGTACACAATGAGATTGTGTACTTTACGGAATTTGATTAGTTTTTCGCCTCTGTCATTCCATTTCCCAAATTCGTAATTGCCTGCAATATGTCGATATGCCCACTTCCCCACCTTAGCGTCCAGTCACCCATAACAATCAACGTAACCATAGTTGTCATTGTAATAAGTAATTTGTCCAAGTCCTCAAAGTATTCCTTCAACTTCTCTATCCAGTAATCCGAGGTAGGTATATCGTTTGGAGGACGGTAATATTAAATGTTTTCTTAGGACTTTCAGAAACATCTTACTGTCGTTTTAGTCCAGAAACACTAAATGTATTTTTCTATTTATTTTGAACAGTATTCCACCTCCCCTTACCAGCTGTTCAACAGACAAACGGCAACATGTATTTCTCCGTATGTACTCGCTGTACATCCATCCTGCTTCGGCAGCCTAAAATAACCGTATTCATAGCCCCCGCCTTCATTATCAGAATACCCATGTTATCCTCTTGGTCTAGAGTGGGGACACTCAATGTTTCTATTCTGAGATGTACATGTCGAGTTAGCTGTGATGCTGTGTCACGTGTCACCATTGCAAACTATTGCGGCGCACGTGATGAGGCCCTATTCTTTGCTACAGTCACCGGCAGCCGTCACCTCAAGTGACATGGATGTGCCCCGTGTGCGCTACACACCTTTCCACTACATCCCATGAGCCGTTGACCAGCGAAGGTTTATCCACCTCTAGAGAGTCCACACAATTGGTCTTCCCCTGTAGCAGGACCAGACCTTATAAAGAACGACACGCCCATCCAACATTTCTACTGAATGCATCCCTTCCATAACATTGTGCACATCAAACCACATTACACCACAACCGACAGCACATAGTCTGGCATCCAGTACTTTAGTATGTGTGACAGTTTAGAAGGCCATGCACATATGTATGATATCCGCCATGTGTTAGCGTCTCCCAACTCAACGGTCAACACTGTACGATCCGACTATTTCGCTGTCTGTCTGGACAGTGTATACCGCATGTTTTCTTATATAGACCAATGCGATCAAGCTAGATCAAAACTTTGAACACACATCCGTTGTGACCAGTAACTGTCACGAAGAAGTAAGTTATAGCTCCACACTATGAAGATTGGCTTCTTAGAAAATAAACACATCCACCATCTTGAAATCGTAACCAAAACGTGGCTTGAACCTTATATACACTTTTGTCTGTGTTTTATTTGAGTTATTTATTAATTAATGTTGTTTGTTCTTTTTCGCAAATTTATCTTCTATATTTACATTTTCTTGTAAACATTAGTGTCTATTCTCTGCTATCCTTGCTTCCCATCCAGTTTAGGACAACCAAAAAATATTTTCTGGCACGAGTTGTTTGGTAAACTGTGTTTGTAGATTTTATTCTGATATTAATGATTATCTTAGATCGCTGTTTTCTTTAGTGTTATTTATGAATGAGAAGTTATTTAAGGTGAACACTCGGTTAACTTTTGTTTCTGTTTAAGATGCCAAACTGCTTTTTTTCCTCCTTGATTGCATATGGAACTATTGTTGTTAACGATATTTTGCTGCAGTCCCTCTTTTATACTGTTTATAAAATGTTTTCTGTATTGAGTTTCCTAAACAAACTCTACCAAATATTCGGCAACAAAATTGTTCCCCATTCATTTTTCAGAGTGTCTCTTTGTGTTCTACTGTGTATCTAACGTTATTTCGTATTGAGAATCACGTGCAAATATAAATGATAAAACAACATTTATTCAAACATGCCTACTGTTGCTTGAGAGGCAGAAATGGAAATATGTGGTATATGACAAGGATCGAAAAGGATAACAATAACAAAGGTTAACAAAATCTGCGGCACTTAGACATGTCCACCGTATTATGGGGGAAACAAAAGTTTCCTTAATTTTATCACCGGCTAGTAGCATGGATTTATGACTATCAATGAGTTGTACATAAACCAAATTGTGCGACTCTAGTTGTGAGTGTGTACATGGCCCTGACGGTGAGCGTGACAGCCCAGGATTTGCCTCTGCCAGTCTATAACAACGTTCAGGCTCTAGCTAACACACATTATAGTACATCTTTTTGAAAGCCTAATGAGTGTGGAGTAGTCTTTGATGCGTTTAAAAATCAATAAAATCAGCATCCCCCCTATAATAACTTTTACAGAGAACAGAGGCGCGCGTGGCCGAATGGCTTCGAGTTCTGCCTGCCAACAAAGAGGGCAGCGGTTCGAATCTGGTATGGCATAGGTTGTGTTTCTGTTGGGGGTGAAATAAACAAACATAACCAGCACACGACGGGGCGACAGCAGTGGCGAAGAGGCCGGTAGCCCTCAGCTTAAATAACCCATCGACTACCTCAGTAATGGAAACAAAACGTATTGACAGTTTGACAGAGAACACATTTTTCGACAGATACAGAAATGCTGGATATATTCTAAAGTCATGTCAGGTCATCCCGTAACCAGTCAGGTCGTTGGGACACACATCAAGACATCCTCACAACCCCACGCCACCCTTCTCTGTCTGTGCCTCTTCTGGTCGGAGATTGGTCCATTCTTTCATGTTGTATTCCCACCTCTTGTTGATACGGCCTCTTCGTTGTCCATGTTGCAGATTTCCGTCCAGGATCGTATTTGAAAGACCAGTTGATCTCCATATGTGACCGTACCAAGCGAGGTTCCTTCGTTTTGACAGTTATTAATAGGTCTTCAAAAGGTCATATTGCTGTTGTAATTCTATATCGTATTTCCTCATTTGTAACTCGATCTTTGTACGAGATGTTTAAAAGTCTTCGAAAACATCTCATCTCCAAGGCCTATATCCTTCGCTGAAGGTCAGCTGTAACTGTCCATGTCTAACAAGCATAGGGAAATATTGACAGGACCAATGTACGCATTAATTAGATTTTCGTATTTTCGGTGGAGTTAAATGTAAATAGTCTCAGATATATGCAGATGGCACATTTCTGACGACTGTTATTTAAACAAACCTCCGACCAATAAATAACACTGATGTAAACAAAAAGGCAGCTCAAAGGTTGTCCTTCTCAAAAAGTAAAGTTAACCTCCAAAAAGGACAAATTCATTGAAGAATGGAATTGGTTTGGCCACATTATGAGAATGCAACCAGACCGCCTTGTTCATGCAACCTTCTAAAAGAGAACATCAGGAAGAAGAGCGAGAGGGACACCGAGGAAATGGGGATAGACGGCGTAAGCGAGACCTGCTGTAAAATGGGGATAAATGTGACTCGGGTCACGAGAGAGGCGAAAAACAAATACATACCACGACACTGTGGGAAAAGTGATTAGGTAGAAAGTGAGACGACAAAAGAGGAAGGTATTGTTTCCTCCCACAACCAAACCAGTTATGCATGAAGTCGACAATTTGTACAAATATATAGGTCTACCATTGAGATTGGTTCATTTCAATATCAGCTGATTGTCCATGTGTAGGTAGTTCCAATAATCATCAACGTATATAATGTTATAAGTATGTCAGGATTGATTTCAATGATAAGCTTGTCAAGAACTTCTCTTATCATGGATGGCTGAAAATGGGAGATGCAAAACGGAAATCAAGAACATAATCAATCAATCAAAACCATTCAACTCCCTGTGGAGCATAGGTACTCAACAAATACTCGCTAAGTCTTTATGTTGTGCTCCACGATTCCATTTCTGTCCAGCCATTATTAATTTTGTCTTGACTTTCCTTCTCCGTGAATGTTTAGACCTGGCCCTACTACTCTTATCTTAATGATACCAGAACAGTGACTGCCTTGTAATGCTATTCTCTTTACATCAAGATGGCGTCTGCCGGTTCTTTTACCCTGTTCCATATTAATGACCTCGCCTTTGATTCTCTCTATTGGCTGCACGCATCCATTAATAGAAGCGTGGGTCTTTCTAAGTTGTACTTTTCGTTATCTCCAAGAGACATACAGTTGGACATCATTTATATTAGAGTCAAATAGCGGCGACAGACATAGAAGGATGGCGTTGGATTTTTGGGAGTGTCTTCATGTGTGCCCCAATGACCTGATGGGTTACGGGATGAGCTGAACTGAACTAAAATAGCTTTTTTTCTCTGGTGGACAAATTCCACAAAGGAATACAAATTTATCTCGTCTTTTGTATTTATAATATGATCTCTCTATCAGCAGCTCCGACCTTGCCCATTGCTGCTACTAAGGTATATAAAGTATTCTACCTCTTAAAGACGTGTCTCCCAGTACAATTGGCAAAGTTCAGATCATTTAGTGTTTTCGTCAAAAGCCATATTGTTAAATTTCTGACCTATATACCTGACCTGATCTGACCTGACCTGATGTAGCAGTAGTATTCTTCATTACCAAGTCAATATACAGCACAAAGAGAATTTGTGATGATACATTCGTGTCTCTTTTCAGTTCTGATCTCAAAGGACTTTTATAGCTCTTCATCACGTAGAATTATACACTTCATATGTTCATACATTTGTATGAACTTCTAAATAGTCCAGTTTCACAATATCTCTCAGACATTAAATCAGCAGAACTGGAGCTGCAAAATGAATGTGCGAAACGTAGAAGAACAGAAATAGAGGAAGCTATTTTACAACTTTTACAACAAACCTATTTGTCCAACTGATGTATCAACAGAAGCAATCAAAGGAAACATTCGCACTTCAACAGAGAGACATGCACATTTGTCCAGAAAATTTGGATAGAGAAGAAACAAGAGTGGAAGTTCACAAGCAGAATTACGAAAATGTTCGAAAATAGGGGGAAAAAAAGATGATAACGATGACCAAATATGTTATCACAGATAAATGTAGAAGCTAGAGACTCGTTTATGTTATCATAGATAAATCTAGAAGCTAGAGACTCGTTTATGTTATCACAGATAAATGTAGAAGCTAGAGACTCGTTTATGTTATCACAGAAAAATGTAGAAGCTAGAGACTCGTTTATGTTATCACAGATAAATGTAGAAGCTAGAGACTCGTTTATGTTATCACATATAAATGTAGAAGCTAGAGACTCGTTTATGTTATCACAGATAAATGTAGAAGCTTGAGACTCGTTTATGTTATCACAGATAAATCTAGAAGCTAGAGACTCGTTTATGTTATCACAGATAAATCTAGAAGCTAGAGACTCGTTTATGTTATCACAGATAAATGTAGAAGCTAGAGACTCGTTTATGTTATAACAGATAAATCTAGAAGCTAGAGACTCGTATATGTTATCACAGATAAATCTAGAAGATAGATACTCGTTTATGTTATCACAGATAAATCTAGAAGCTAGAGACTCGTATATGTTATCACAGATAAATGTAGAAGCTAGAGACTCGTTTATGTTATCACAGATAAATGTAGAAGCTGGAGACTCGTTTATGTTTTCACAGATAAATGTAGAAGCTAGAGACTCGTTTACTGTTATCACAGATAAATCTAGAAGCTAGAGACTCGTTTATGTTATCACAGATAAATCTAGAAGCTAGAGACTCGTTTATGTTATCACAGATAAATGTAGAAGCTAGAGACTCGTTTATGTTATCACAGATAAATGTAGAAGCTAGAGACTAGTTTATGTTATCATAGATAAATCTAGAAGCTAGAGACTCGTTTATGTTATAACAGATAAATGTATAAGCTAGAGACTCGTTTATGTTATCACAGATAAATGTAGAAGCTAAAGACTCGTTTATGTTATCACAGATACATGTAGAAGCTAGAGACTCGTTTATGTTATCACAGATAAATGTAGAAGCTAGAGACTCGTTTATGTTATCACAGAAATATGTAGAAGCTAGAGACTCGTTTATGTTATCACAGATAAATCTAGAAGCTAGAGACTCGTTTATGTTATCACAGATAAATGTAGAAGCTAGAGACTCGTTTATGTTATCACAGATATAAGTAGAAGCTAGAGACTCGTTTATGTTATCACAGATAAATCTAGAAGCTAGAGACTCGTTTATGTTATCACATATAAATGTAGAAGCTACAGACTCGTTTATGTTATCACAGATAAATGTAGAAGCTAGAGACTCGTTTATGTTATCACAGAAAATCTAGAAGCTAGAGACTCGTATATGTTATCACAGATAAATCTAGAAGCTAGAGACTCGTTTATGTTATAACAGATACATGTAGAAGCTAGAGACTCGTTTATTTTATCACAGATACATGTAGAAGCTAGAGACTCGTTTATGTTATCACAGATAAATGTAGAAGCTAGAGACTCGTTACACGACGCCCGATATGCGTATATTTCTTGTTACTGCCAAGTGAGAGGCTTATGCTGTCGTTAGGTGTAACTTCCTTGATAGTGTCAGAGATACGCTCGATCCACCGAAGGCAAGGTCAGCCCCATACTCGTGGATCGGAAACCTCCATATGAAATGCTCTTGGTGCAGGCTGGTCACACTTGTTAAAATCCTTCTCGTACACTTGCTCAAGATTAATTACCGGGCTGTTTTTTTCTCCAAGCATATCCGACTACACCATGGCCTACTTTAGATAGAACGTCCATGACCTACTTTAGTTAGGCCGTCTGACTCACCGGGAAAATCCCTTTGAAACGTCTCATTTCACGGCCGACTAAATAACGAAACTCATAGTGTGCCAAAGTTTATAATCAATTCATTCTCCACACAGAGATATAAACTCAATAATTCATGGTGCATGACAAAACAAATGACCGTTAATAGTAATCCTTTCACAGAATCGTGCCCTGCAACAAACTGCATATTAATTTCTGATGATTCCCGAACACTCGAATATAGTCTGTCATGATTTGCCTCAAGTTACCTTGACTAGGATTCCCGAACACTCTAATATAGTCTGTCATGATTTGTCTCAAGTTACCTTGACTAGGATTCCCGAACACTCTAATATAGTCTATCATGATTTGTCTCAAGTTACCTTGACTAGAATAATGAAGATCTATAAGCTGTGTGTTTCCTCTACATGCATAAACTGTTTATATAGTTCTTGGTAAAGTTATAGGTGAGCTTCCAAAGTACCTTTAATTTTGCCGAGATGGCAAGACATTGTATTCCGAGTCGAGCAGAGTAATGCCATTTATGAAGGAATAGGTTCAACTTTGGAACATGAAGAAAACGATATATGTAGGATGTGCAGATTAGAAATAAGGCAAGCTTGAATGGAGTAGGATATAACGACAAATGAGAAAAGATGGAGATAGAAAAGATGCAGATCAAAATAGAAGACGGACAGAGGTGAGTTGAGGCGCTTTTGAAAAATCTGCAGATGAGAAGCAGAGATGATAGAGTAACTTGAGCTCGGAGACTATAATAGGGGCAATACATAATAGTAAGAGATGTTCAAGGATCCAGTGGTCTTGAAGTACGGTGTCCACTTCCGGTGCCGGAGGTCGCCGGTTCAAATCACGATGCAGACCGAAATCGTCTGATAAAAACTTCCCTGATCTCTGGATAGAATGATCGAACTCCCGTGTTCAGTATCGAACACATTAAATATCACTTTGCAGATTGAAATAAAAAATAGTTGACTTTACGGTCGATGACTAGACAAAATTAAAAATTATAAAAAATCTACCTCAATTATCTATACCTATTTCAAAGGCTTAGTAAGCTACAGGAAGTTATCTACTACGGGAAACATATCTACTATGGATAGCCTTCGGCCACTGAAAAAATACATTAACGTGTCTGTTTCAATATCAGGATAATCTAAATTTTCGATGTCTCATTAGGAAAACAAAATCTGACAAAGATAAACGGTTAGCACTATGAACGAAAATCAGTCTAATGCGTACACTGGTCCTGTAAATATTCATCTATGCTTGTGAGACATGGACAGTTACAGCTGACCTTCAGCGAAGGATATAGGCCTTAGAGATGAGATGTTTCTGAAGACTTTTAAACGTCACGTACAAAGATCGAGTTACAGATGATGAAGTACGAGATATATATACAACAGCAATAGGGCCTTTTGAAGACCTCTTGGCAACTGTCAAAAGAAGGAAACTCGCTTGGTACGGCCACATATGGAGATCAGATGGTTTTCCAAATACGATCCTCCACGAAAAGGTGCAAGGCAGACGACGAAGAGGTCGTCCCAAAAGAGGTGGGAGGACAACATAAAAGAATGGACCGATCTCCGACCAGAAGAGGCGCAGGCAGCGGCCGCTGACAGAGAAGGGTTGCGTGGGGTTGTGAGGATGTCTTGATGTGTGCCCCAACGACCTCACCGGTTACGGGATGACCTGACCTGACCTGTTTAGGAAAACATCAGAATGCATGACAAATAGCTTTACAGAGAGGTATCCAACAAAAACGGAGGTTTTTGGTAGTAAGGGATTCTTTGGCGAGATAGATCGGAAATCGTTTCACAGAACATTATTGTATGTTTCAACAATTATATATATGAGAGGAACGAAGATTGATGACATAGAAGAGAAAATAAGTTGATAGAGGACCAAGTGCACATTAATGTAATTGTAATAGCAGGGACAAATAACCTAAAGAGATTTTGCACAGAGATAAATGTACATAAATACATGTCTTATGGGGCCACTTAATGGAAGGAAGTGCGGGAAGGTGAGCAAGATGGTTATCTTAGACAGAGCTGATGGGTCAGAGTACTTGAATAGCAAGAGAATATATATTAACATCCGGTTACAGGTGAGCTGTTTGGGAATGGAGGTAGAATGTATTGGTGAGAAAGTAGACACACGAAAAATGCTAGAAATACTTACATCAGAATCAATACAGTATGCAGTAGCGAAAGATATGTTCTATCACTGTGTAAAACATTTAAACGTGTAAGGCCTTTCAAGGATGGGACCAAAGAAAGGTGGAATACAGATTGTTTTAGGGAAAGTAGCCACAACGGAGAGTTAGTGTAAGGAAAGAGTGAAAACAGTAGCGACAAAGGAGCAAAAATAATAATAAAATACAAACAGGGATTGGAAAAACAACAATATGATAAAATAAAAGATTTTTATACAAATGTGAGAAGCATAGTAAATAAAAGAGATTAATTGGAAGTGTTTGTAGAGGAAAAAAATCCAGATATAATTGAGTTAATATAATAATAGACATATGAGGACATTACATATTCATTTGCGTCTCAGTCTTTGTAGATAAGGCGCGTGGCACCCTGTGAGAAGACTCTCATGACGCAAGCTTGGGCGCTGAATATGGAGACCCTGGGCTGCCCAAACTGCCTTGCTGGTGTAATCAAAAAGAATGCAAAGCATGACAGTTTGGCACCAGCTCAGATGCAGGAGCAGCCAACATGAGTTAGCAATTTTTAAACCATCCACCTTAGGTGCTACCACTCATAATTTTGTCTGGGCTTACTCCCGTAGCCCTACCTTCTCCGGAGATTTCCACAAGACAGTGGAGTCGTTGCTCGCAAATGTTAGTTACTCCAGACATCCGATGATACTCTCATCGTCCCAAGTCTAGCCAGCACTGCACTCCCTATGACTTGTGGGTTTAAAATCAGAGTTCCTCCTTTCCTAGTCCAACAGCCTGAACAGACTAACGAGCTTCGTCTACCCGGGTTTAGAGTAAAAGTTTACTTTCTCTTAGATTGGCTGCCAACCAAGTTTAATGAGCCCAATCTACCCGACCAGTTATACCGCTAGGTATACAACAGGCTCTGTAAGAAACAGGGGTAGCGACGTCCTTTCCAGGTGTAGAGATCGCCGCTGGATTCACTGTTCGACTTGCCGTTCAGGTGTTTCCATGCCAATGGCCTCTCCTACATTATTGTGTCCCCAGCAGCACCTACATGAGGGGCCCCCTGTTTCTTACGTTGCATAAAGTGAACTTGAATAAAAGGGATATACAATGTTAAGGAATGTTCGAGTAGTTGGAAACAAAGTAAAGGGAGGGGACGTTTTATTATACTGTACTAATTTATTCAATATATATCAGAAATAATATATACTATGTTATCAAAAATGAAAGTGTATGGGAAGAAACCGAAAGCCGGAGTGAAAGAAACGTGATTAGAGTATGCTACAGATGTCCATCGAGCCAAAAACAGAAAGATGAGGAGCTGATTACTAGCATAGAAAAGGTAAACGTGCAAATACATTATTATTAATGGAAGATTTCAACTTTCCAGAAATAAAATGGGATATGGCAGAACAACGTGTCATAAGGCATAAGGCAGACGGTTTGCCCGAGCAATTCATACGACTACAGTATCGAGATATACTTGACCGTGGTTATAACCCATGCAGTAAGCAATTTTTTTTATAATTGAGAGGTTATATTGGTATTGTAGCTTTCACAAGACCTTTACTGAGCCACGGACCGGTGGATTTCAGCCTCCATCGTGTATGTAGTCTGCAAATATAGTGGCTATCGTGTTCCTACAAAGATAAAACTGTGCTAAAGCTTGCTACGACTCAGGTGTTTCGGCTTGAAATACTTTTCAAATGCTACTTATAGGCTTATACGAAATCGCAGTTGTTGTTGTTGTTGTTGTGGAATGCCCACAATGAGTAGGATTACTCGTTTGTGCGGCCTAAAAAAGACGTTAAGTGGTGGGTTGTCGTAGCCTTCCTCATATTCCGAGCGTTCTTATGAAGCTCCTTCAGTAGATTGTGCGATGCTTGGCTTCATCTACTTGTCGCTCACTACTACGGTGATCACGTCAATTCCTCACTTTGTTAGCCCGGCTGTCGTGAAAACAGCCCGTTTCCAGGGACGGCTAGTAGGAAGCCGAGATGAAGGTCTTGGCCAGTATGTCTTTCCTGATCCTGAATAACATGTTTGATTAGTATGTTGTGCCTTTTTGTTAGTTTTCCTTCCAAAGATATCGCAGTAATGTTGATGCCCCGATTCTAGTTGAAATAACATTGTGAGGTGTTGTTAATGCATTTGGAACAGCTGTTCGTTGTAAGCTTTTGTTCATATGGGAGTTTTCATATACAGAACAGGAATAGAAAGATAAAATATTAGAGATAGAAAAGACCTGGCAGCGAGGAAGGAAACTTTGCGTTATTGCCCAAATCGCTGAAACGGTCTTTAACTCATTCACTACAATTGCTGGTATTACTTGACGATCGTATATTACGAGGGACAGTAATAAAGTCACCACAATTTTATTAATAACATTTTTATAAAATTGTAGACCATACAGTTTTGGTGTCTTATTTTCGACATAGTTCACCTGCCTTCTAGAGAAAAACGTATTTTATTTTGACAATCAACCAATTTTGCATCGCCTCCATTACCTTGTTGTCAGTTGAAATCTACGACTATTTCGTGAACAATTACTTGCCTATTGCCACGGACTAGCTGGTCGATCAGCCATTTCACTGTGCCATTCTTTACGATCGCCGGTCTCTCATGCCGCGGTCCATCAATGACGTTTTGTCTTCCGTTGTGAAATGCTTGCACCCATTCATACACTCTCCTTAAACAGTTGTCTCCATTTATGTGTGTGTATGTTGGATTCAGAATGATCTGGGGTAGTTGTCTCGCCGCCGCGATTCAATCTCAACCAGTGTTCGTAAAGCCATCTCAGTTCCGCCAGACGGAGCGATAGCGCGGGCTTGCCGAAAACGCTTTCTCGCCTTTTCCCGTAGAGGTATCGGGATGCGGTTTTTTTGTATCGTCGCCTCCGCCGAGGTGCGCTGCTCTGGTCCGTATCGAGAAACGTTGTCAGTCGGTAGTGATTTTTCTAAGGATTATAGCAGAGCTCGACAGTTCGTCTCGCTGGTGGTCAGACTCTCGCAAAGAGCTTGTGACCGGCAAATGGAAAGCAGGAATCATGCCTGAAGGCCCTGTGTTCTCCCGACCAACCCTCGGGAGAAGGGCAGGCCGGCAGGCCAAATTGTCTCTAGTCCCAGTGAAATTCATCGCCAGGGTCGTTGGGATACGTTCTGCACAGAGCGCTGCCATCCCTCCTGGAGCGAGCCCGGTCCGTCGGTCGTCTGGTGCGTGTAGGGGCCCCTGTCAGGCGGTCCTAGGTCGACGGAGTGAGGGACGGGGGGAACAACCGTCCGTTTGTCAGTCGGTCCCTGCGGCCGTCCCAGTGAGGCTTTTTACACACCCGTCCTCCGCCGACCGGTGTGTGCGGTACGTACGTCTCTGACAGATATCTGGTTGATCCTGTCAGTAGTCATATGCTTGTCTCAAAGATTAAGCCATGCATGTCTAAGTTCACACTGTCTCATGGTGAAACCGCGAATGGCTCATTAAATCAGTCGAGGTTCCTTAGATGACATGATCCTACTTGGAAAACTGTGGCAATTCTAGAGCTAATACATGCTTACCAAGCTCCGACCCTCGCAGAAAGAGCGCTTTTATTAGTTCAAAACCAATCGTCGTATCCCCTCGCTGGGTTGCGGCGTCCCCACTGGTGACTCTGGATAACTTTGTGCTGATCGCATGGCCTCATGTGCCGGCGACGCATCATTCAAATGTCTGCCCTATCAAATGCCGATGGTACGTGACATGCCTACCATGTTTGTAACGGGTAACGGGGAATCGGGATTCCATTCCGGAGAGGGAGCATGAGAAACGACTTCCATATCCAAGGAAGGCAGCAGGCGCGCAACTTACCCACTCCCGGCACGGGGAGGTAGTGACGAAAACAAACAATACGGGACTATTTCGAGGCCCGTAATTGGAATGAGTACACTTTAAACCCTTTAACGAGGATCTATTGAAGGGCAAGTCTGGTGCCAGCAGCCGCGGTAATTTCAGCTCCAATAGCGTATATTAAAGTTGTTGCAGTTAAAAAGCTCGTAGTTGGATCTCAGGCGCAGGCGGGCTGTCCGGCTCGCGCCGGTTCACTGCCCGCTGTCTTCTGCCCTACCGTCTGCCGGCTCTCTCCCACGGGTGCTCTTCGCAGAGCGTCCTGGGTGGCCGGCGCGTTTACTTTGAAAAAAATGGAGTATTCAAAGCAGGCCTCGGCTACCTGAATAATGATGCATGGAATAATGGAATAGGACCTCGGTTCTATTTTGTTGGTTTTCGGAACTGTAGGTAAAGATTAACAGGGACAAACGTAGCATTCGTATTGCGGCGTTAGAGGTGAAATTCGTGGATCGCCGCAAGACGAGCTACTGCGAAAGCATTTGTCAAGAACGTTTTCATTAATAAAGAACGAAAGTCAGAAGCGCGAAGACGATCAGATACCGTCGTAGTTCTGACCATAAACGATGCCAACTAGCGATACGCAGGAGTTGCTTCGATGACTCTGCGGGCAGCTTCCGGGAAACCAAAGTGTTTGGGTTCCGGGGGAAGTATGGTTGCAAAGCTAAAACTTAAAGGAATTGACGGAAGGGCACCACCAGGAGTGGAGCATGCGGCTTAATTTGACTCAACACGGCCAACACTGAAATGATTTACAGGCCGAGAGCACTTTCGTTGGGTCCAATATGGAACGGGTGCTGGAATTAGACCCTCGAAAATCTGGGGCTATGCTCTCGGTGGCTTGACTGTCTCGCATTCAGTGCCCGATAAAGGAATTGACGGAAGGGCACCACCAGGAGTGGAGCCTGCGGCTTAATTTCACTCAACATGCCAACACTGTTAAATGACCGACAGACTGAGAGCACTCTCGTTGGGTCTAATAGGGAATATGTGCTGGTATTAGACCCACGGAAGACAGGTCAGCTGTACCCTCCTAATGAAAGAGCGTCTGCTACGGTAACCCTGCTTAACCTTACAGAAATCGCAGGTTCCAGACACTTGGTCATCGACTGACTAAAAAGCCCTCTATTGATTCGTTTGGTCTAATAGTGAACGGGTGCTGGTATTAGACCTTCGGAAGACAGGTCAGTCTTACCCTACAAATGACAGGGCGTTGCTACGGTAATCCTGCTCAATTCGAGAGGAGTCGCAGAAATTTGTCCACGTACTAGGCCCATAATCCAATGGCGCGAGGCTACCATGTGAGGGATTACGGCCGAACGCCTCTAAGCCGGAATCCCGCCCTAAATCTCCACACCACGGTTATGGGAGGCTACGATATGGTTGGGACCTAGGGCTCGCGTCTTAGCCCGACCTGGTCGAGCCGTAGAAAGAGATCTCTGCCGTCCGCTGAACAAAGCGGGCGGGAAGCTGCACGATACTAACCCCATACGGCGATGGGGTATGAAACCACTAGTAAAAGACTTAGTTCTCGGTCTGGGTGTCTTAAGCAGTAGATCAGCTACCTCTCTGCGAACTGCTGAGACTCAACCCTGGCCATGAGATATGTCCGCACACCAGGCGAACAACATCTCCGTGCCATGACCAGGCTTGTCCCCTGGTCAAATGCACTCCTTCGAGAGGAATCACAGGTCGCTGACATTTGGTCTACGTGCTTGGCTGATAAGCCAATGGTGCGAAGCTGCCATCTTAGGGACTACGGCCGAGCGCCTCTAAGCCAGAATCCCGCCCAAAATCTCAGCACCGCTGTGATGGGAGGCTATGACATGGCTGGGGTTGCGTCTCAGCCCGGCCCGGTCGAGCCGCAGAAATGCACAAGGTTAAATGCACTCCTGCCTCGCTCTTTGCCTCTGTCTGCTATCAGTCATCCCAATGCACTCAGAAGAGATGCAGTCCAGCGGACATTGCACCTCCTGCCCTATTGTGACAACCTCCCGGGTGGCGGGGAATGCTAGGCGTACCATCACTGCAGATGAGCCGAGAAAATAAAGGGAGCAAAGGGATACCTCACTCACATGCATATCCTATGTTTCTGGCAGGACGTGACGATCCTGGGACACAGTCACACTGGACTGCCTCTCTTCCGGGATAGTACAAAACTAGTACATAGTCCATCATATCATTGCCAAACCCTATAGACACGAGTAGGGAAGACTCGATAGTCCTGCAAGACAACTTCCTAAGAGAGACAACTCTGACCAAAAACAACTGCTGCCTTGCAGTTAGACTGGGGACAGCCAAAGGCTAAGGAGGGCAACCCTACAGAAACGCCTGTTGAAATCGGATGCACTGAGCCACAGGCTTAACAAAATAAAACAGTGCAACGTAAATATCGCTGTAAACAGCGCACGATGAAGAAGAAGAAGAAGGATTCAGAATGTTTCAAACTCTCTGACCACAAAAAAACAAATAACGCCTCGATTTTCTTTCACAGTGCAAGTTGGCAGTGAAGGAAATATGATGTATGCTTTATTGCGAATACGCGTACTGCTCGATCGTTACAACCAGTTAATGGAATATTTCTATTATGTGTCATGAAATACGATTTTCCGTTGCTCATACTCCTCCATTAACTTTATAATAAAATTGGTATTTCTTAATACATGTCCCCTGTATTTTCTAACCTGTTCATAAGAGATATCAGAATTGAATGAACTAAAGACATTTGGCATGCATAGATGTATAAGTGGGAAATAGGTGGTGGAGAATGGGGATTGGGGGGCGGGGGTTAAGTGGGGGGGGGCGGCAGTTCCTCTGGCACAACTTACACACACATAGAGATGCATTAGATTCTCAACACATTCTGTGTCCGGCAGTGAGGAAATTGCAGACACAGAATTTGTTGAGAATCTAATGCATCTCTGTGTGTGACATTCCCTCACTGCCGGACACAGAGCGGTCAAGAACCTAATGCATCTCTGTGTGTGCCATTGCCTCACTGCCAGACACAGAAATTTTCGAGAACCTAATGCATCTCTCTGTATGCCACTTCCTCACTGCCGGACACAGAACGGCCGAAAACATAATGCATCTCTGTGTGTGCCATTACCTCACTGCCGGACACAGAACGGTCGAGAACCTAATGCATATGTGTGTGTGTGTGTATATGTGTGTGTATGTGTGTGTGTAAATTGTGCCAGAGCGGACGTACAAGCGTTCCGGTATTTTAGGAGAAATATTACGCAGACATGTCGGCTTGTCGCGGCGAAATAGTTTATGACATCTCACTTGTCATTATCGAAGAAATTTACTGCTTTTTGGCCCTCCTTCACTTGACTTTTGATCCATCTTTAACTTAACTTTTGGTCCATCTTTAACATGACTTTTGGTTAATCTTTAACTTGACTTTTGGTTCATCTTCAACTTGACTTTTGGTCCTTCTTTAGTTTGACGTTTGGTCCATCTTTAACTTGAATTTGGGGTCTTCTTTAATTTGACATTTGTCAAGTTCGACAGACAAAGATGTTCAACTAAAACCACTGCAGAATTATTGCAATTCTCTCCGTGAAAGCTGTCCCACCGTGTTGTATATTCTTTGGCCAACTAATTCTAAGCCTCTTTGAAAACCCGCAAATCAATACGATTTTCTGTTAACTCTTCAACCACATACTGGCAAGGCTGATTCACGCAAACGACACAGAATCACGCGAGCACAGGTTTTCTTTGAGATCTGTGGCACTCACGACTCACGGACGAATGCTGTTTCTAAACCTCACTTCTGCAATCTTCTCTTCCCCACAAAATGGTATAAATGCATTACTAGCACACTAGTGCAGGGAGCATCTGTCCGTCAGTGGAACTGCATAGTATGAACAGCAAAAGCAATTTAACATTGGAAGATTTTCGGTCCTTTTCAACATCCCAGCCCTGCCTCATCTCCTAATTGTATTCTTCCTCACCCTCAAAATCTCAACCCACGCACTCCACCCCCTCTGAGCCCATCTCATCTTCCTCCTACATGTCAATCGCATCCCCTCTCCAACCTAACTATCTCCTATACACTCTAATCAGCACATGCTGAACAACCAATCCATTCTCATTTCAAAAGCCTTTTACCCTATTTCCCCATTCAACCCCCCCCCCCCATTACTACCTCTGTCGATCTCATACTGGTATTTGTTTTACATTACCAACTTCCATAATTTTCGTGTATAGAGCCTTTTCTATGGTACCCAGCGTACTATAGATATAGGCCACATGAATCATCGCGAAATCGCTTTGAAACGGCACTTCTGACGGCTGACTAAATAATGAAACTTGCATGTGTCAACTATCAGTTCAACTATAATAGTGTGTTCGGCAAACAAAGATGGATATGCAGTTAGTTTAAGGGCAGGAATCTGTAAAATGATCATTCTAAACATGGATTTGTTGTGTTTTGTACGGTTAATTTATTTCACTTCTCTGTGTGGAGCATGGAGTGATTATACACCTTGGCACAATATGAGATCCGTTATTTAGTCGGCGGTAGAATGCGACGTTTCAAGGTGTTTCCTATCTGAAATAGGCCATACCTGAACAGTTCCAGCTATACTGCCTGACGTCTTCAATAACAGCGAGCATGCGTACCAATGAAGTTTCGGAAACTGAACACCAAAACCGAGGTTGTGTTTTATACGGAATACGAGCTCCTATTTCCGGATGATTCTGATCAGAATGGCATGGGCAGCTCATGGTCATTTATTATTTAAACTATAGATGGCCATAGCCTTGTCCTCTGCTGTCTGCGACAACTTTGCCTTGGCCAATGGCGTAAACTATGTACAAACCAGCCCGGAGTCTATGCACACACCAACCTCGAAAATCATGTACAAATCAGCCCCCGAGACCATTTACAAACCAGCCCTGAAGGGCATGTACAAACCAGCCCTGAAGGGCATGTTACAAACTAGCCCTGAAGAGCATATACAAACCAGCCCTGAAGGGCATGTACAAATCAGCCCCGAAGATCATGTAGAAACCAGCCCCAGGGGAAATGTGTACACAGCCAAGGGTTATAGTGAGGACATACACATTAGAAGCGGTGGAAAAATGTGTCAATTCGGACAAATTGGTGTCGAGATTTGTTATTAGCTATGTCATACATATTGTTGTAGAAAGTTCTAGACGATGTGCTGTTTTAATTAAATAAAAGCTGATTGGCTGTTCAAATATAACATATGCTATGTTATAATTATATAGAATACTCCGTACTCTGAATAGTCTGACAGGGGTACACCATCTTACCAAAACTATTTCAGTGGCTCTTGAAGAGATTTTCCAACAATTAGAATAAATCAGAGGTGTAAGTTTAAATTCACGTTTTGTATCTGACATCGTGCTCATCAGAGCTGCTGGTCTGAAGAAAAAACACAATACCACAACTATGCTTACTGCCCAAATCTAGACAGGAAGATTGTGGAGGAAACCGTCAAGGATATCAACTGCTATATCATCCAATGACTAGAGTAAATCTCTAGATGGCGAAAAGCAATTTGATTTTTATTTATCTCCATTAAGTCAATACTTCAAGAGATAAATGCCACAACGAAAAGAGCACACACTTTCAATTCCATGGTCATTTCAGCAATGATCTAAGGATACAAAATGTGGATTTTGCACAAAACAATGGAATGGTGCGTGCTAAAAATGTCAAAATTGGATAAGATCGGAAACGAAGACATTTAACATGAAACTTTGTTTTAGGAAGTTGTAGAAGCAGCAATATCACTCAAACATCTTTGGGTTGAACATGTGATACGCATGCATGACAACAGATGGACAAGTAGAACAACGTTTTTGTGGTCTTATACATGTACACGTCAAAGGTGCCCCCACCTATGCGATGACGAGATGGACTGCCCAAACGATCTAGGTCCTCATTGCTTCAGGGTTGCAAAAGATCGAGACGTGTACATAATGTTGTTGTTTTCCTCACATACGGTAAAACATATCCCGTCACGCCACGCGGCTCATAGAAAATATGGTGTTAGGCCCATATGATTGTGTAACCAACGGCAATTAGTGGATGATGTGGTCAGCATCACGCCGGCCGCCTTTACTTCCCGGACTGAACCGGTACCAAGTTAAGGTTGGGTCGACCCGAGAACCGATGCAGTATGAAATAACAGCCAGCGACCTAACCACTGCGCTACGCGGCTCCCCCTCACATACGGTGCATTTACCGAACTGATGCCAATGTTTATGTAAATGAAATGATGTATGCTCTGGATAGTACTAGGTTGGGCTTAAATGATATGTTTTGTATTATGTACAGCTGTCGAAAGCTATCCCAGTATGGACCATCTTGCCATCTAACCATCTAGAGAAGATCTTAATAAAACTTGACCGCCTGATCCAGGACAAAGGACCATGCATCAACGCAAGAGTAATCTTACTACGACTATAATTGGCTGAGGTTTGAATTCAGGACTAAACGATAAACGATCGACTTGATTTTCTATGTTCGTCCTCCAGTTTAGTTACGATCCTCCGCCAACGTCTCTTGCGGTGGCTTGGTCACGTGTGCAGAATGGAGTATGGGCGAATACCAAAATATATCTTATACGGAGAGCTGATCACGGGCAAGCGAAACAAAGGCAGACCCTTCCTCCGCTACAAAGGCAGACCCTTCTTCCGCTACAAAGGCAGACCCTTCCTCCGCTACAAAGGCAGACCCTTCCTCCGCTACAAAGGCAGACCCTTCCTCCGCTACAAAGGCAGACCCTTCCTCTGCTACAAAGGCAGACCCTTCATCCGCTACAAAGGCAGACCCTTCCTCCGCTACAAAGGCAGACCCTTCCTCCGCTACAAAGGCAGACCCTTCATCCGCTACAAAGGCAGACCCTTCCTCCGCTACAAAGCTGTTTGCAAGCCTGACCTTCAGGCGTTGGATATGAACACCTGCAACTGGTAGGAACTTGCCAAAGACAAAAACCGGGCTGGAGGAAGGCTTTGTGTGTTGGTATGCAGGCAGGGGAAGACAAGATGCGTGAAGATGCAGACTCCAGATGTGTTCGGCGAAATCAAGGGAAACAACTGACCGCCCCCTCTTTATAGTGAAGTCAATTGCATCTCGAGACTTATAAAATGCCAATCAATCATATCGCCATCATTGAATTGACAAAGACATGTGATTTGGTTAGTAGAGATGCACTCTTCAACATCCACTGCATAGGATGGCCAAGCACACTGCTAAGACTGATACTATCTCATATTACAACCAATTAGTATTCGAGAAGTGCTATTAAGCATGGCCCGTTCTGGCTCCGACAATGCTCGGTATGCTCTTTGTTCTGTTGCTGAAGCATGCATTTGGTAACGCAAATCAATAAATATGCCTTCACACTAGGTCAGATTGTGGTCAGTTTAACCTTCCAAGGCTCAAGATCAAAATGAAGATCAGGGAAATCACCATTTGGGACCCACATAAAGCAGTGGTTTCAGAGGCTGATACCCCCATTCTGGCAAGGATTTTGGTCTCACAATAATTCTCAACAAAGGGACAGGACATATATGCCACTCCAACTCTTAGCATCGAAAATTATGAGCTGGTAGCTTTGCACCAATTCCACATAGCTGATGTCTCTCATCAACGACCAGCTCTTCGTAGATCTAGCAATAGAAAATCTCATCGGGAAACCTGCTGCTACAACGTGTGGCTGGAGAAAACCAGAAAATGGCAATTAAAACGAAGTCCATGTTGTACAATGCTTGTGTCCACAGCACACATCTATTTGGTAGCCAGACTTGGGCAACCATGCCAAAATGGAGCACAGGTTTAACACTTCTGCGATCCATTCTTGGAATTACTATGATGGACATAGTGACAAATGTAGATGTCGCTCTCGCACCGGTCTCCCAATCATGTGCGCTCTCGCACCGGTCTCCCAGGCATGTGCGCTCTCGCACCGGTCTCCCAGGCATGTGCGCTCTCACACCGGTCTCCGACGGTCTCCCAAGCATGTGCACTCTCGCACCGGTCTTCGAGGCATGTGCAGTCTCGCACCGGTCTCCCAAGCATGTGCACTCTCGCACCGGTCTCCCAAGCATGTGCGCTGTCGCACCGGTCTCCCAAGCATGTGCGCTCTCCTTAGGCAGCAAACACTACGATGGCTTAGTCGTATTTGTCGCCATGGAAGATGTTCGCATTCCAGAAAGCATCGGCAGTTAGCAGACGGCAACTGAAGAGCCGACTGACCACAGTTGAGGTTCAAAGAAGTGCGTAAGCCTGTTAAGAAAGCCCTGGACATGAGCCTGACCTCCAGGGAAGACGCTACTGCAGTCTCATCCAAGTGGAGATGTACCCTGAAGGGGCATCTCAGGCTGGGCGAATAAAAGTTCTTGCAACACATGTAATCTAAAAGACAACGACGTATTGAAAAAGAGAACAAGAAAAAGCTAGTACATATTTTCTATTTCATACTTTAAATCCTGTCATCCTATTTATGCCTGAAAGGGGCTACTACTATTACTATTAATACTACTACTACTACTAGTACTACTGTTACTACTACAGCTACTACTACTGCTACTCCTATAATATCGGGTTGGCCTTACATAATGTTTTGAACATTACACAATGCTCACAACAGCACACGATGAAGAGAAGGTAGACGATAAGTATGGTGATCTAGACCAAGTCCCGAGAACAACAAAGACAACAGATGATGTTAAATAATGGGATAGTTGGAGTGGACCATGAGAATGACATATTTGGGAGGATTGAAAGAGGACAAAGACTAATGGTTCTTTCTCACCAGGAAAACTACATTTGAATAAACACCTTGAATGACGTGTCGAAGAGAGGAGATACACATGGACAAGTCTAGCGACCTGGGGTACATCTTGATGAAAATCAGATATCTTCTTCTTCTTCTTCTGCGTACACAGTCAGACAGTAACCATTATTTTCTCGAAAAAAGCGGCGGTCATCCTGAGACTCTCGCCACTACCATAGAGCTTGTCTTGCAGTTCCACTGGCAATGGCCACATCTGCTCTCTCTGATCCTCGTATGTCGGGCAGTTCTGCAGCAGATGTTCAGTGGTCATTTTACCAGTACCGCACGGGCATTCGTCGGTACACCCTATCTTCAATTTGTTGAAGAGGTGGTACCTCAGTCTGTTGTGGCCAGTGCGAAGTCTGAAGACAACGACCTGCTCTCTTCGGTTCAACTGGTAATAGGCATCGTTTTTGGTGTAACCAGTATGTTCGGTTTCCCATTTGGACATGTACCTGGCTTTGATAATCCGTTTTGACTCTTCGTACGTCATACTGGTATCTATTTGTGGTAGCCTTGCACCTTCTTTTGCCAGTCTGTCTGCCTCCTCGTTGCCTTGGATGTTGCAGTGTGACGGAACCCACTGTACCACTACCCTTTTTGGTGCGGACTGTTGGCACAGTTTGCAGAGTGCTGCTCTTAAGTCATTAAGCTCAGTGTTTTTCTGGCTTTTTAGCGCTGTGACTACTTCCAGAGCATCTGTCAGCAGGACTATATGGCTCTCATTTTCACTGTGTGTTACCATTTCTTCCACTGCCGCCCTCAGTGCCTCTGCCTCTGCTCTGAAATTGCTCGTGTACTTACCAGTAGCGAATGACAGTGTTATTTTTCTGCCATTTGGTAGGTTCAGGAATGCTCCTGCCCCTCCGTTCTGTGTAGTGTTTGTTACAGAACCGTCGGTGTATGCATGGGTCCAGTCCATGCTTGGGTAGCTTTTCGTTATGAAGCTTAAGGTAGTGTCTCTCCTTTCTTTTTCGGTCTGGCAGTTTTTGTTTGCAATACCTGGTATATTTTCTACCACCTCTGGAAATATATCCTGCCTCCAAGTAGGTTTTCGTACAGTAGTGATGGGTTTTGGTGTTGTTAGTGCGTTTATGGGATCTTCGTGCATCTTTGCTTTGGCTATTTCTGCAAAGTTTCTCCGCTTTAGTTTCCCAGTTCCCAAATTGTTTAGCCTCTGGTACATTGGATGGTCCGTCAGTCTTCGGAGTTTCTCTGACTGCAGCTGGGCTCTGCAGTCTCTTCTGTCGGTCATGGATTGCAGTTTTGTAATCTTTTCAAGTTCTACAATTTGGCGTTGACTTCATGCCACCAGTTATGATTCTCATGGCTTGGTTTTGAAGTTTGTTAACTTTATCGAAGTTCGCCTTCGCTGCTGTTGTCCATGCCGCGATGCCATACTCGAGAACTGGTCTCTCTTCCAGTGTACAGTTTCTTTAGTATGCCTTCGTCTGCTCCCCAGCTTGTGCCAGCAAGTTTCCTCATGATCGCCATTCTTTCTCTGGCTTTCATTCGGTTTCTCTCAATCTGACTTTTCCATGTCATGCGCCGATCAAATGTGACTCCCAGATAGGTTGGGTTGTCGTTTGGCTGCAGGATTTTGCCATTTAGGCTTAATTTGGTACTTTGGGGTTTTAATGAGAGCGAGAATATTGTGCACGTGGTTTTCTCCTCGTTTATTTTGACCAGCCATGAGTTCGCCCACTCTTCCAGCGATGTTAGGGCCGTTTGCATCCGATTTCTTGCTATGGTGAGATTCTTTTCAGAGGTCCACATAGCCAGATCGTCTGCAAACATTGAGCTATGGACTCTTCTTGGTATATTCTCTGTAATATCGTTTATATATACCAGGAAGAGTGTGGGTGACAGTACTCCCCCTTGGGGTACTCCCTGCTCGAGTGTCACCTTTTTGCTCATCTGCCCTTGTACTTGGACTCTGGCCGTTCTTTGTTTGAGGTAGTGGTTGATCCACTTGTACATCTTCCCACAAACATCACTTCTTCTTAGCTTGACTCTAAGTCCATCCTTCCAGACTTTGTCAAATGCCTTTTCCAGATCCACCCAAACAGCTACTGTGTGTTTCTGTGCCTGGTAGGCATCTTCTATCTCCTGGGCTATGAGGATGACCTGGTCCTCAGTGGATCTGTGCTGTCTAAAGCCGGCTTGCTGTGGAATTAGTATTCGTTTTTCTTCCAGATGCCACATCAGTCTGGTGTTTATCATCCGTTCCATCAGCTTGCCGACACAGCTCAGTAGGCTTATGGGCCTGTATCCATTCGGATCTGTTTTGTCCTTTCCTGTTTTTGGTACTGGTACCAGTATTGCATCTTTCCATGCCTGGGGTACAATACCCCTTTTCCAGCTTTGGTTCAGGACTGATAGTAGTTTTTCCTTCGCTGTTTGGCCCAGCCCCATCAGCATTTCGTTTGTTATCCCGTCTTTTCCGGGAGATTTCCTTCTCTTTAGTGTTCTCATAGCCTCTTCCATTTCGCGCATTGTTAGTTTGGCCATCATGTGCTCTTCAGGAGCCGTATTTATGTTTTCGTGCCCCTTTAGCTCTTCGCTAATGTCTGTATGCTTATCTGCAGGGACCTCGATGTGGTTTGCTCTGGCATAGTGATCGACAAAGGCGTTTGCGGCTTTCTTACCTGTGATCAAGTTCTCGCCTTGCTTGATAGTAATTTGTTTATTTGACGGGGTTTCGTCGTTCATGGCTCTGACTAGCTTCCATAGCTTGTTCCCTTCTTTGTCCAGGTTTAAACTTTCCGTTTTATTTTTCCAACTTTCTCTTGCTGTTTGCTTGAGAGTGTGTTTGTACTTCGCCGCGGCGGCTTTGAGGGCGATGTTTGACTCCACGGATTTTTCTCGTTCTGCCATGTTCCTAGCATTTGTTACTGCATCTTCCACTTTCTGTAACTCATCATTCCAGTAGGGCTTATAGTTTTTCCTAGCTCCTCTTGGGATGGTTTCAGTGGCGGCTTGCATTATTGCCTTGCTTAGGCTCTCTACCATGGGCTTCATTTTGGTGTTTCGTGTGTTGATGGTTTCACACAGCCCATCTGTCAGGATTGCAAATCTGTCCCAGTCGGCTCGTTTGTAATTCCAACGTGGGAGCGGTTTTGTTTTCTGTGGGCCTACTTCCATGTCAATGGTTAGCCTGATCGGCCTGTGGTCGCTACCTGCCAGTTGGTTTAGCACCTGGCGGTCTATTTTATAGTGTATGTCCTGTGTGGAGAAGGCCAAATCTGGAGTCGAGGTGGTATGCCATGTTCTTGAATAGAAGCTAGGGCTATCCTCCGGCCTATTGATTAGGGAGAGATTTGCATCTATCTCCCAATCTTCCACTTCGTCACCTCTGCTGTCTGTGTCAGAGTATCCCCATCTCTCCGAGTGGCTGTTGAAATCTCCAACCACTATGCAGTTGGAGTCTCTGACCTCCATACTCGAGAGCGATAGGTCTCTGTTTGGTGGTCCGTACAGATTGAAAATGCGGAGCTTCGTCTCTTGAGCCATTATGTCAACTCCTACAATTTCTGCTTGTCCGGTGTGATTGACAGGTACCGCGCTACTCGGTATGCTGTTTCTGGTCAGTATCAGGACCCCTCCTTTGTGGCCTTCTCTATCTAGACGGAAAGTCTGGTATCCTCTGATTGAGAATTTATGGTTTTTGTTGAGGTGCGTTTCCTGGATACATGCCACGTCAATCTTACCTTCATGCAGGTGATGTGTTAGGGAAAGTTTTTTGTTAATGACTCCCTCCGCATTCCACTGTAATATTCTGAGGGTCTTGAGGTTTTGGCCAATAGTCGTTTCCCCATAGCCATGTGCCTTGACTCCACGACACATGGGTGGGTGACCACCAGTAGTCAAGGGTGGGCCCCTTCGAGGCGTGGGGCCCGGCGCTATCGCTGCCTGGCGGGTCTCCTCAGGATGAGCGCCATACGTTTTTCGAATAGGTTGTGCTGCCATCATACTGTGATTTACGTTGCACTGTTTTGTTAGGCTTGCGGCCCCGTGCATCCGATTTCAACAGGCGTTTCTGTAGGGATGCCCTCCTTAGCCTTTGGCTGTCCCCAGCCTATCTGCAAGGCAGCAGTTGTTTACGATCAGAGTTTTCTCTCCTATGGAAGTTGTCTTTCCAGACTATCGAGTCTTCACTACTCGTGTCTATAGGGTGCAATGATGGTATGTGATATATGAGATGGACTGGTTTACCCGGAAGAGAGGCAGTCCAGTGTGTCTGTATCCCAGGATCGTCACGTCCTGCCAGAAACGTAGCATTTGCATGTGAGTGGGGTATCTCTTTTTCCCTTTATTTTCTTGGCTTCTATGCAGGGATGGTACGCCTAGCATTCCCCGCCACCTGGGGTGTTGACACAGTGGGGCAGGTGTGCAATGTCCGCTGGTCTGCATCTCTTCTGCGTCCAGCATGATAGTTATGGCTGATAACGTACAGAGGTAGATATCGTAACCGGAGTGCATTTAGCCAGAGGACAAGCCTGGTAATGTCACAGAGATGTTGATCGCCTGGTGTGCGGACAACTCTCATGGTCAGTGGTTGAGTCTTGACAGTTCACAGTGTGGTGGCTGCTCTACTGTTTTCGACACCCCGACCAGGTTCTAAGTCTTTGGTTGGTGTTTTTCGCACCCCATCGCCGTATAGGGTGAGTATCAAGCAGTTTTCCGCCCGCTTTGATTTGCGGGCGGCAAGGACCTCTTACTGTGGCTCTACCTGATAGGGCTGGGGCGCAAGCCCCAGGTCCCGAGCATGTAGAAGCCTCCCATTGCAGTGGTGCTGAGATTTTGGGCGGGATTGCGGCTTTCAAGGGTTCGGCCGTAATCCCCCACATGGTAGCCTCGCGCCCTTGGCTTATCAGCCTGGTACGTGAACCAAAGTGTCTGCGGCTCCTCTCGATTTGAGCTGGTTTTCCGTAGCAACGCCCTGTCATTTGTAGGGTAAACTGACCTGTCTTCAGATCTATTTCCAGCACCCGTTCACTATTTGGTCAGACGAATTTATTGATGGCTTTTGTTTGTCAATGACCAGGTATTTGAAATCTGCGGAGTTAAACACGATTTCCGTAGCGTTCTTTCATTTGAGCTGACATGTCGTCCGTGAGTCTAATACCAGCGTACGTTCATTATTAGACCCAAACGGCAGCGCTCTCAATTTGTCAGTTGTTCTACAGCATTGGCGTGTTCAGTCAAATTAAGCCGCAGGTTCCACACCTAGTGGTGCCCTTTCGTCAATTCCCTTAGCGAGATAGTCAAGTTTCTTAAAGGGTAGCCCCAAAGATTTTCGAGGGTCTAATTCCAGCACATGTTCTCTATTAGACCCCACTAAGGTGTACTTTTTGATAGTCATTCTGCAGAAAACCAGAAAACCAGAAAATGGCAATTAAAACGAAGTCCATGTTGTACAATGCTTGTGTCCACAGCACACATCTATTTGGTAGCCAGACTTGGGCAACCATGCCAAAATGGAGCACAGGTTTAACACTTCTGCGATCCATTCTTGGAATTACTATGATGGACATAGTGACAAATGTAGATGTCGCTCTCGCACCGGTCTCCCAATCATGTGCGCTCTCGCACCGGTCTCCCAGGCATGTGCGCTCTCGCACCGGTCTCCCAGGCATGTGCGCTCTCGCACCGGTCTCCGACGGTCTCCCAAGCATGTGCACTCTCGCACCGGTCTTCGAGGCATGTGCAGTCTCGCACCGGTCTCCCAAGCATGTGCACTCTCGCACCGGTCTCCCAAGCATGTGCGCTGTCGCACCGGTCTCCCAAGCATGTGCGCTCTCCTTAGGCAGCAAACACTACGATGGCTTAGTCGTATTTGTCGCCATGGAAGATGTTCGCATTCCAGAAAGCATCGGCAGTTAGCAGACGGCAACTGAAGAGCCGACTGACCACAGTTGAGGTTCAAAGAAGTGCGTAAGCCTGTTAAGAAAGCCCTGGACATGAGCCTGACCTCCAGGGAAGACGCTACTGCAGTCTCATCCAAGTGGAGATGTACCCTGAAGGGGCATCTCAGGCTGGGCGAATAAAAGTTCTTGCAACACATGTAATCTAAAAGACAACGACGTATTGAAAAAGAGAACAAGAAAAAGCTAGTACATATTTTCTATTTCATACTTTAAATCCTGTCATCCTATTTATGCCTGAAAGGGGCTACTACTATTACTATTAATACTACTACTACTACTAGTACTACTGTTACTACTACAGCTACTACTACTGCTACTCCTATAATATCGGGTTGGCCTTACATAATGTTTTGAACATTACACAATGCTCACAACAGCACACGATGAAGAGAAGGTAGACGATAAGTATGGTGATCTAGACCAAGTCCCGAGAACAACAAAGACAACAGATGATGTTAAATAATGGGATAGTTGGAGTGGACCATGAGAATGACATATTTGGGAGGATTGAAAGAGGACAAAGACTAATGGTTCTTTCTCACCAGGAAAACTACATTTGAATAAACACCTTGAATGACGTGTCGAAGAGAGGAGATACACATGGACAAGTCTAGCGACCTGGGGTACATCTTGATGAAAATCAGATATCGAAACCAAGTACAAATATTTATTGCTTTATAATGTTCTTAAAAATACCAAATATGATGGAAGAAAGAGGGGAAATCACAACAATTAGCAATGTGCATTTGTTGATGTCGTTGAATGCCCAGAATGAGTAAGATTTCTCTTTTGTGCGCCATGAAAAGGGCGTTAAGTGGCGGATTGTGGTAGCTTTCCTCACATACTGAGGATGCTCATGAAGGTTTACTGCGGTCATCCAAGCGGTTGTGCTATGCTTCGCTTCATTTGCGTGTCGCTCACTACTGTGCGCATCACATCGATCCACATCTCGTCAGCCAGGCTGCCTTGTGTTTCCAGGGAAGGCTACATGGAAGAGAGATTGTAGTCTTGGTCAGTGTATTGACACTGATGCGACGTCCTGGTCAGTATGTTTTGCCTTATTGGAGGAGGGTCTCAGTTCACCAACGTGGAATGTAAGTACGTTATATGGGGTGGAGAACAGAGTTAACTTTCAAAACTCAGTGAATGATGCCATAGGGAAAAAAAAATCACTGAACATGTAAATGAAAAGTTGCAAAATATAAAAGAGGCAGCAGAGATGACAATAGGTACGAAAGAGCAAAACACAGTAATACAGAGCAAAGCACTGATATCTATAAGAGCATTAAGAATGAATTAGATCAAGAATGTAAGGTCACACGAGAAAAATGGTGGATAGACCGATTGGAAGAGATTAAAGAACTGGAAAGACCAGGGACATTCAAGTAAAGGCACAAGAAAGTAAAATAATATTTTAGTAAAAATAAGGTAGTAAAAATCACGGATGATTACTTATAGGAAAACCAATAACAGACCCAGAGATCAATAACAGAGAGTGGTAGAGAAAAAATGTTAAGACATTGTATTAGAAGACGGGAATGCATGAGGCTACACACCACTTAAATGTCGTGCCTTGGATAGAAGAGAGATTACCGTTACCCGTGGAACAATTTAATAAGACGTTTTACTAAATCCTTAGAAACAAAGCTCCAATGATAGATGAGATGCCAATTAAACTCCTTATAACAGCGGGAGAAACTTTACACAATTTACTTTATAAGCATGTTCATGATATTTACAACAATGAAATATGGCCTAAGGCGCATACAATTTCAAAAATATTTTCATTGCCAACAAAAATGTATGCAATAAAATACGGCCAATTTCGAACGATAAACTTAATGAACACCATATGCATCATCTAAAATGTTATTAACACATGATAGAAATGCTCAAATCAGAAATGATTTACAGCCACGTCTTTTTGCCTGTCGCTTGTTTTGCGTTTCTGGAGCATCTCTCACACGGGCCCAATAAAATGTCTTCTAACGCTGCAGCATTTCATTTCCCTTGCTACCTTTTTTCGAGTGCAGTAATATATGAAATAGTTGTCCTTGCACGCCACTTACAGCACCACAGTTGGCAGGGAAGAAATCCAAATGAGAGTGTGAAAAATGTCATTGCAAGGAAATGTACGCGTGTCTTTGTAGCGCTGCTACTGATTCCACAAGCGCCTGATAATTGTTAGTCTTACTGTTTCCTAGAAAGTGTGTGACCACTTGATTGGAAAGTATTCAAAGCTAACTTGTTATCACAAGTGCGGGTTACGTCAAAGCACTGATCTTATAAGCGCTGACGACTACACATTCCTTGATTGATTTTGGCCTCACTAAGTCTTGCTTGGAAATGTTTTAGAAAGTATTCAAATTCTGCCCAATTTAGATCCATGATCATTACATCATTCTCGATTGATCCAAATTTGACGTAAGGAAGCGGGAACAAGAGCTTGTGTGATTCTACAAGTGGTTCGGGGAGAGGAAAGCAACACGATCTTGTGTGATTCTTCAAGTGGTTCATGGAGAGGAGGGAAACACGATCTTGTGGGATTGCACAATTGGTTCGCTTAGTACATTAATTGTTTCTAGGTCAAGTGATTGTCGTTGAGCCCAATCCTGTTTTTCTTTTGAAGTGGAAAGTCCTAACACGGATGACCCACTTAGTTTTACCCTGATGTACACTTATAACGACGGCAAGGACCTTCGGGTCATCACAATTCTGCTACTTATTCTTCTTACAGTTGATGGTGTGTAACAGCTGTTTCGTGGTGTACGTTTCTTTCATGTGGACGGCATGTCCGATTGGAACATGGAACAGATGGTAAACCATTGCTTTTATGAAGGATCCCATCTGTTAAGTTCAACTTGGACGAATCAATGAACATCCTCCAATTGTCATCTGTGTAGTTGATGTGAAGGGCTGCCATAAGACCCACTATATCAATCCAGACACGAGGTTATCTGTCAATGTCAAATTTGAAAGCACAATTTGTTTGCCGAGCACGACACACAGCATCGTGCATTTTCTTCTAGAAGATTACATTGCTGCAGTCTGGCCTAAAACTTCTCTGCTTTATTTGTATTTAATGCCAGATCTCTCAATAGATTTATCTATCTATCTATCTATCTATCTATCTATCTATCTATCTATCTATCTATCTATCTATCTATCTATCTATCTATCTATCTATCTATCTATCTATCTATCTATCTATCTATCTATCTATCTATCTATCTATCTATCTATCTATCTATCTATCTATCTATCTATCTATCTATCTATCTATCTATCTATCTATCTATCTATCTATCTATCTATCTATCTATCTATCTATCTATCTATCTATCTATCTATCTATCTATCTATCTATCTATCTATCTATCTATCTATCTATCTATCTATCTATCTATCTATCTATCTATCTATCTATCTATCTATCTATCTATCTATCTATCTATCTATCTATCTATCTATCTATCTATCTATCTATCTATCTATCTATCTATCTATCTATCTATCTATCTATCTATCTATCTATCTATCTATCTATCTATCTATCTATCTATCTATCTATCTATCTATCTATCTATCTATCTATCTATCTATCTATCTATCTATCTATCTATCTATCTATCTATCTATCTATCTATCTATCTATCTATCTATCTATCTATCTATCTATCTATCTATCTATCTATCTATCTATCTATCTATCTATCTATCTATCTATCTATCTATCTATCTATCTATCTATCTATCTATCTATCTATCTATCTATCTATCTATCTATCTATCTATCTATCTATCTATCTATCTATCTATCTATCTATCTATCTATCTATCTATCTATCTATCTATCTATCTATCTATCTATCTATCTATCTATCTATCTATCTATCTATCTATCTATCTATCTATCTATCTATCTATCTATCTATCTATCTATCTATCTATCTATCTATCTATCTATCTATCTATCTATCTATCTATCTATCTATCTATCTATCTATCTATCTATCTATCTATCTATCTATCTATCTATCTATCTATCTATCTATCTATCTATCTATCTATCTATCTATCTATCTATCTATCTATCTATCTATCTATCTATCTATCTATCTATCTATCTATCTATCTATCTATCTATCTATCTATCTATCTATCTATCTATCTATCTATCTATCTATCTATCTATCTATCTATCTATCTATCTATCTATCTATCTATCTATCTATCTATCTATCTATCTATCTATCTATCTATCTATCTATCTATCTATCTATCTATCTATCTATCTATCTATCTATCTATCTATCTATCTATCTATCTATCTATCTATCTATCTATCTATCTATCTATCTATCTATCTATCTATCTATCTATCTATCTATCTATCTATCTATCTATCTATCTATCTATCTATCTATCTATCTATCTATCTATCTATCTATCTATCTATCTATCTATCTATCTATCTATCTATCTATCTATCTATCTATCTATCTATCTATCTATCTATCTATCTATCTATCTATCTATCTATCTATCTATCTATCTATCTATCTATCTATCTATCTATCTATCTATCTATCTATCTATCTATCTATCTATCTATCTATCTATCTATCTATCTATCTATCTATCTATCTATCTATCTATCTATCTATCTATCTATCTATCTATCTATCTATCTATCTATCTATCTATCTATCTATCTATCTATCTATCTATCTATCTATCTATCTATCTATCTATCTATCTATCTATCTATCTATCTATCTATCTATCTATCTATCTATCTATCTATCTATCTATCTATCTATCTATCTATCTATCTATCTATCTATCTATCTATCTATCTATCTATCTATCTATCTATCTATCTATCTATCTATCTATCTATCTATCTATCTATCTATCTATCTATCTATCTATCTATCTATCTATCTATCTATCTATCTATCTATCTATCTATCTATCTATCTATCTATCTATCTATCTATCTATCTATCTATCTATCTATCTATCTATCTATCTATCTATCTATCTATCTATCTATCTATCTATCTATCTATCTATCTATCTATCTATCTATCTATCTATCTATCTATCTATCTATCTATCTATCTATCTATCTATCTATCTATCTATCTATCTATCTATCTATCTATCTATCTATCTATCTATCTATCTATCTATCTATCTATCTATCTATCTATCTATCTATCTATCTATCTATCTATCTATCTATCTATCTATCTATCTATCTATCTATCTATCTATCTATCTATCTATCTATCTATCTATCTATCTATCTATCTATCTATCTATCTATCTATCTATCTATCTATCTATCTATCTATCTATCTATCTATCTATCTATCTATCTATCTATCTATCTATCTATCTATCTATCTATCTATCTATCTATCTATCTATCTATCTATCTATCTATCTATCTATCTATCTATCTATCTATCTATCTATCTATCTATCTATCTATCTATCTATCTATCTATCTATCTATCTATCTATCTATCTATCTATCTATCTATCTATCTATCTATCTATCTATCTATCTATCTATCTATCTATCTATCTATCTATCTATCTATCTATCTATCTATCTATCTATCTATCTATCTATCTATCTATCTATCTATCTATCTATCTATCTATCTATCTATCTATCTATCTATCTATCTATCTATCTATCTATCTATCTATCTATCTATCTATCTATCTATCTATCTATCTATCTATCTATCTATCTATCTATCTATCTATCTATCTATCTATCTATCTATCTATCTATCTATCTATCTATCTATCTATCTATCTATCTATCTATCTATCTATCTATCTATCTATCTATCTATCTATCTATCTATCTATCTATCTATCTATCTATCTATCTATCTATCTATCTATCTATCTATCTATCTATCTATCTATCTATCTATCTATCTATCTATCTATCTATCTATCTATCTTCAGTCCACTTGTGTCGTTAGGCGTCGTCGGGAGGTCTGACTCGTCAGTCTACTTGTGTCGTTAGGCGTCGTCGGGAGGTCTGGATCGTCAGTCTACTTGTGTCGTTGGGCGTCATGGGGTGGTCTGACTCGTCAGTCCACTTGTGTCGTTAGGCGTCGTGGGGAGGTCTGATTCGTCAGTCTACGTGTGTCGTTAGGCGTCGTGGGGAGGTCTGACTCGTCAGTCTACTTGTGTCGTTAGGCGTCGTGGGGAAGTCTGACTCGTCAGTCTACTTGTGTCGTTATGCGTCATGGGGAGGTCTGACTCGTCAGTCCACTTGTGTCGTTATGCGTCGTGGGGAGGTCTGACTCGTCAGTCCACTTGTGTCGTTAGGTGTCGTGTGGAGGTCTGACTCGTCAGTCCACTTGTGTCGTTAGGCGTCATGGGGAGGTCTGACCTTCTTTGTTTCATATTTTGTTGGGCAGGCGAATATCCGCTGGTGTCTTGCCAGGCATTGTTAGGCCCTGGAACATACTATCGTCTATTTTTTGGACTGCGGGTGGTGTAAGCTTAAATTAGTGCAAGGTAAGCCCGCAGTCTGTCAGGCGCCATCTATGCCGCTGCGGTTACCACATAACCAAGACCTGATGTCATAGCCACACAGTCCTATTTTGGCAACCTTTTCTCTGTTGGGCGAGAGTCCCTAGCATAATGTTAATAGATATTTAACTTTTGAATGTATCCCTAACAGTAGCTGTTATGCCTACTCTTTTCGATTTAAAAGTGCTACGGTATTTTTAACGTGCGCTCTAGTACATCGGGTGTCTGATCTCATTACTCAGAGATCAGGGAATATATTTACAGGATGATCCACATGAACAAAGTTCGGTTTCCACCGGGATTTGAACCCGCGACCTCCAGCACCCGAGACGAAAGCCTACTTCGAGACTACTCCCCACCCCTGCCCCCTCAGTAGATCATTCTGGGGAATTGTACGTAGCTGTGCAAATTCTTCAAAAGGGGCGAAATCAGGGTCTCTTGATGAAGATGATTTCAATAGTGACAACGAATGTTGACTGGCATTAATATTTTGTTCACCATCTAGAGCAAACGATTCTGGTGAGTCACGAGCAAGAAATTCTTCTCCATGAGACATTGGCCGCATTACAGAGGACGTTTTCAACCATGCCGTATTTTCTTCAAAGAAATACCGTATCCAATTAGGAGTCATGAAAAACTCCAATCATTAAGATGGCTTGTCAGTTCACGTCACACACTTAAACATGCGAGACGCATCGACTGTCCTTTTCGGTTCAACCAGAAGCACAGATTCGTTGCTCAGATTCAAGAACACATTGGTGGGATCTAAAACTGGCTCTAGTCACAGATCTCACAACCACAATAACGGTCACTTTTATCATCCAAATAATATTGGATTCACTTGTGATATCAACGTTATTTGTCCGTATTTGAGATATTTATAGCGAACAATAGACAACTCTGTTCACTTTCTCACGAAACATCTTGAACCACACATCTAAACTCACATATTCCACAACACAAATGAAGAAAAGGAGGAGATGTGGTTACCCTGACTGCTACAGATTGCGTGTTTTAATTAAAGCTCAAGGATAACCGTGTCGTGGAAAATCCCGCGCTAGAGGTAACATATTTATACGACTAACTAACACTGAAAAGGTATGGACTGAGTCATTTGCGTCGGGGACAGGGAAACGGCTAGCATACTGCACCAAGACCGCACACCCTCCTTCAATCTCTTTTCTCCCTCCCTCCCCTGCCCCCGAACATGAAAACTTGAGCTAATTCGTGATCTTAAAATTCATTTTCCTGAGCATTTACAAACACGTTTAAGATAGCTAGATTTGTCTCGGAGACACTTGTGATGCTGTCCAGCGAATCGATGGCAAGAGAAATGGGGGTGTCAGAGATAACCAGTTTGGATTTCGCAAGGCGCGTGGTACATGGGATGCCTTCGGATTATTGCGGCTTCTCGCAGACAGAATAATCGATCAAGACAACCACTATTTATCTGCGTTATTGATCACAAAAAAACTTATGACTGAGCCTCATGGAAAAAACTTTTCTCAGATGTTCAGATAGGCCAAACACTGGGTTAAGAGACAATTATTTCAATGAAAGAAGGACTTACATATCCAGTTTTAATAAGACACGGAATATGACCAGGTTGCTTGTTTTCACCAAGTCCATATAACACATACATATAACACACATATATAACACATACATATAACACATACATATAACACACATATATAACACATACATATAACACATACATATAACACATACATATAACACACATATTTAACACATACATATAACACATACATATAACACATACATATATAAGATAATGAAAAAGGTTTTCGAAGTTGTGTAATTGGGATGTCAAACTCAATGGTATAAACGTTATTGCTATCACATTTACCGTAAATCAAGTCTTAGTGGAAGGATCATTTGCATAGCTGCAAAGATTGCCCAAAAATGTAAGGGCAAAGACAAAGCGTTAGGCATTAACATTAATAAATTGATGACATAGACTACGGCAAAAGACAAACAGCATAATCGAATCAATTCAATCATCAATGGGAAAAATAATCGAAAACGTAAAGAAGCTTATATATCTGGAGCAAACCATAACAGAAGAAGCGCGCATTGGGACGGACATTATGTTAAGTATTGCATTGGCAAAAATGTACTTAATTAAATTGAAAAAGATAGCCAACCTCAAAGAATATATAGATAGAACTGAGGACAAGAATAATCACTACTCATGTATGGTCAATTGAACTGCATGGGACTGCAACATGGACTCTAGCAAAAACAAGATTGTAAAAGCTTGGAAATGTGGTGCTACCATAGAATGGAATGAGTAAATTGGACACATTGCAGCCTCAAAGACAATGTTTCACTGAGGTCGACACACAACAACACATATTGAAAATGATGCAGAAACGAAGATGTAGTTGGCTGGGACACAAAAGGCGACATGAAAGTCCTCTAGAGAATAATAGATGTCACGATTCAGGGGGGAATGTCGAAGTAAGCGAAACAGACATCTTTACACCTCAGACATGCAGAAACATTATTGAAGTACTCATATATTCTGAAATGAAGAGTTGCACATGATATAGCCAAATTCCAAGAGTCGTTGAGAATGACAATGACAAGAACAGAACCACTGTCCCAAAGAGAGCATGTCGTAAGAGACGACTAACTGTGTGACATGGCAAAACACCTGCCAAGGTTAGTTGGTTTGTTAAGAGCAGCATATTTGACGCCTAACATACATCGCCTCTACTGTGCTCTAGTGTTTGAAGTCTATTTGGATGGACTCGCACATCGGTTAACCAGGCTCGAAGAAACTGGTTGTATACTGACTCAGCAGAGTCTTCTAAACAGTATAAAGACGTCAAGTTAAATTAAGTTAGCCAATCAAAAGATAGGGTCAAATGGATAGACATGTTCAGACATCATTATAACCAGTCATATTTTTTTATTTTTTTTTTTTTTTTTTTTTTTTTTTGCGTTCGCCTTATTTCTCTAATCCCCAAGGCGGTGTGCATTGCACTGCGTTTTTATTTTGCGCCTGTCGGCCCAGTGCATCTGACTTCAGCATGCATTTTATGTAAGGGTCTGCTTCCTCCTGCATTTTCTAAGGGTTTGCTTCCCCGGGGTAACGGCCGGTGCTGAGATGGGGATCGAACCCAGCACGTTCTGGTTGTGAGCCGTGTCACTTAACCACTAGGCCACGCCGTCCCCTAACCAGTCATATGACTGACCAATCAGAGGATAGAGCCAAATGGGGAGACATGCTCAGACAACCTTACATCCAGTCCCAGGACTGACCAATCAAATGATGAGGATGGCAGAACTATATTGAGCTTGTATAATATGTTCTGCACATAAAAAAAAAAAAAAAAAAAAAAAAAAAAAAAAAAAAAAAAAAAAAAAAAACTACGATGTGTTTATAAAATAGGTTCTGGACAGCACTAGATTAAGTAAAGTAAAGTATCCCATAACATTACTGCCGTAGGGGTGTGAGGTGTTAGCGATCTCACAGTTCAAAGACTCAGCTATATGAGGGCTGTAGCCATCTCCTCTCCCTCTCCGCTTTTACTTCCCGGACTGAACCGGTACACATTTAAAGCTGGGTCGACCCGGGAGCAATTTCGGTCTGAAAAAAACATTACCGCCTCAACTGGGGAATGAACCCAGGACCACTCAGATGCGAAGCCAGAGCGCTAACCACTGCGCTACGCGCTACGCGGCACTAGATTAGACTTACATAATATGTTCTGTCCACTAACAGAATGGCTTACATAATATGTTCTGTCCACTAACAGAATGGCTTACATTAAATGTTCTGTCCACTAACAGAATGGCTTACATTATATGTTCTGTCCACTAACAGAATGGCTTACATTATATGTTCTGTCCACTAACAGAATGGCTTACATTATATGTTCTGTCCACTAACAGAATGGCTTACATAATATGTTCTACACACTTGTAGAATAGGCTTACATAATGTGTTCTACACACTACTAGGTTAGGCTTAATTAACGTGGTCTGCACGGTACTAGGTTCGTGTGCTCTGCACAGTACTAGAACGGAGTTACATCCTTTAAAATCAAATACGAAGTGCAAGGACGTGCTTACTTCCTCAAAGATACTGATCAGACATGTTGGTCAGGGTCACGCAAACCATTCTGGCCAAAACCCTCACCTCGGCTTCTTGGTAGCTCTCCCTGAAAACGGACTGTTGTCATGGCAGCCTGGCTAACGTAGCGAGGGATCGACATGTCCCCCGTATGAGTGAGCGACACGCATATGAAGCTATGCATAGCACTACCGCCTTGATGACCCCAGTTCACATTAATCAGCACGCTCGGGATGAGAGGAAAGCTGCGACAACACACCACTTAACATCCTTCTCAGGGCGCACAATAGAGTAGTGCAATTCATGTTGGACATTCACCAACAACAACAACAAATACAACAGCATGCTCATAGTGGAAACGTACCACATTTAAGCGCTATTGCATCCCATATTGTAAAACACAATAAGTTTGGTCGCTTTGACGTCATAAAACAACTGAATGCGGTATGAATGACTGGACAATGCCAGGAACAAGCATTGTTCTCACTAGATTTAAGATAACGATTCAGTGTAAGGGTTTCAAGCAAAACAGAAAACACGTCTTAATTTCCACTGTTGGTTAGTTATTTTATCTCAATCAAATTTCTGCTTTTTTATTACTGTGTCTGATTTTGGATGTCAGTGTTTAAGAATATGTGTGCCCATGTATCGGTGAATGTGTATTTTTGCGGTCGTGAGTTTATATTTGTGTGTACATACGTATCTTCGCAAAATACGAGAAAAAGCGACAAAGACATCGTCCTACCGCCTCGGCGCTACATTCTTCTGGTGTTTTAGTTTATTATGGATGCTGCCAGGTCAAGGAATTGCCTGGAATTCACATTAGTCGACGACTTACTCTTGTGTTCACTGAAACGTGTTGTTTTCCATTTGGACTTGTTAATTCGTTCGTTTGTTTTTGTGTTCTCTTCCTTTCGATTATCGTAGAATGAGCATTGACTATATGAATGATATCACTACGCTTGTTTGGCTGGTTATTGATCCAGCGGTCTATGGGCTCCTGCCCTTTGGCCCAATGCAGTATAGTGGTATCTGCAAATGTTTGTTTGTAAGCTGTTGTTTAGTTTCGTACAAAGTGTTCCAAATGTCTTGGCCTTAGAGAAAGAAGATCTTTCCTAACACCGGCAAACGCCAAACATTTCAAAAGATTATATTTACCAGTTTGGCGCTTAAATTGATAGTGCGGATCTTGAGTTGACACTTTTGACTCTTGAGTTATGAGTGCGGAGTTTCAGTTGACAGTGGAACTTGAGTAGACAGTTATGACTCATTAGTTGACAGTGCTCAGCTTGATAGTTTTGGCTCAGGAGTTGACAGTTTTAGTTCCTTAGTTTACAGTTTTAGTTCCTGAATTGACAGTTTTGGCAACCTAGTTTACAGTTTTGGCTCCTGATTTGACAGTTTTTGCTCTTGAGTTGACAGAGCGCTCCTTAGTTGACAGTTTTGGCGCCTGATGTGACAGTTTTGGCTCCTTAATTGACAGTTTTTGCTCCTCAGGACAATTTTGGCTCCTGAGTTGCAAGTTTGATTCCTTAATGCGTTTTGGCTTTCAAATTGACAGTTTTTGTCTCCGCAGTTTTGGCTTCATTGTTGATATTTTTGGCTCTTCAGTGCTGAGATTGAGTTGACAGTTTTGGCTCTTGAATTGACAAGTTTGGCTTCTAAGTTGTCACTTTTAGTTCTTGACAGTTCGGAGCTTGACAGTTTTATCGTTTGTTGACAGTTTTGGCTCCTTAGTTAATAGTTTCGCTTATTAGTTTGTAGTTTTGGCTCCTTAGTTAACAATTTTGTTTCTGTAGTTGACAGTTTTGGCTCCTTAGTTTACATTTGTGGCTCTTTAATTGACAGTTTTTGCTTCGGAGTTGTCAGTTTTGGCTTTTGACAGTTCAGAGCTCGACAGTTTTGGGCTTGTTGACAGTTTTTGCTCCTAAGTTAACATTTGTGGTTCCTTAATTGACAGTTTTGGCCACTGAGTTAACAGTTTTGGCTCCTTAGTTTTTGCTCCTGAATTTACTGTTTTGGCTCATTAGTTGAAAATTTTGGCTCCTTAGTAAAGTTCTGGCTCTGCAGTTGATAGTTTTGGCTTCTGATATAACAGTTTTGGCTTCTGAGTTGTCAGTTTTGGCTTTTAATAGTTCGGAGCTTGACATTTTTGGCACTTGTTGACAGTTTTGGCTCCTTTTTTAACAGATTTGGCTCATTAGTTGATAGTTTTAGCTCCTTAGTTTACAGTTTTGGCTCCTGAGTTAACAGTTTTGGCTCCTGAGTTAACAGTTTTGGCTCCTTAATGAACAGTTTTTGCTCATGATTTGACTGCTTTGGCTCATTTGTTGACAGTTTTTGCTTCTTAGTTAAGTTTTATCTCAGCAGTTGACAGTTTTGGCTCTTGAATGGAAAGTTTTGTCTCCTTATTTGACAGTTTGGCTCCTGATTTGACAGTTTTAATTTGTAGTTGCCAGTTTTATGGCTTTGTGACAGTGCTTAGCTTGAGTTGATTGTGATGGCTCTTCAGATGACAGTTTTAGGCTCCTGAGTTGACAGTTTCATCAATTAGTTCACAGTTTTTGTTCATTAGTAGATAGTTTTGGCAAATGAGTTGATAGTGCGGAGCTTTATATGAAAGTTTTGGCTCATTAGTTGACAGTGCGGAGCTTGCGTCTATTTATAGTTTTGGCTCTGAAAAGTAATTGTTTTGGCTCCTTATATGACAGTTTTGGCATCTGAGTTGATAGTTTTGGCTCCTTAGTTGACAGTTTTGGCTCCTTCGTTAACAGTTGTGTCTCCTTAGATGACATTTTTGGCTACTGAGGTGACAGTTTTGGTTCCTGAGTTGAAAGTTTTGACTCCTTAGTGCAGAGCTTGTTAGTTTTTGCTTTTAAATTGACAGTTTTTGCTCCTTAGTAGACAGTTTTGTCATCCGAGTTGATAGTTTTGCCTCTTTAGTTGACAGTGCGCAGCTGTAGTTGATAGATTTGGATCTTGAGTTGACAGTTTTGTCTGCTTATTTGACAGTTTGGCTCCTGATTTGACAGTTTTGGCTTCTGAGTTGTCAGTTTTATCGCTTGTTGACAGTGCTTAGGTTGAGTTGATTGTGATGGCTCTTCATTTAATAGTTTTAGCTCCTTAGTTGACAGTTTCGCCTTCCAAGTTGATAGTTTTAGCTCCTTAGTTGACAGTTTCGCCTTCCGAGTTGATAGGTTTAGCTCCTTAGTTGACAGTATCGCCTTCGGAGTTGATAGTTTTAGCTCCTTAGTTGACAGTTTCGCCTTCCGAGTTGATAGTTTTAGCTCAGTTGACAGTATCGCCTTCCGAGTTGATAGTTTTAGCTCCTTAGTTGACAGTATCGACTTCCGAGTTAATAGTTTTAGCTCCTTAGTTGACAGTTTCGCCTTCCGAGTTGATAGTTTTAGCTCCTTAGTTGACAATTTCGCCTTCTGAGTTGATAGTTTTAGCTCTTTAGTTGACAGTTTTGCCTTCCGAGTTGATAGTTTTAGCTCCTTAGTTGACAGTGTCGCCTTCCGAGTTGATAGTTTTAGCTCCTTAGTTGACAGTATCGCCTTCCGAGTTGATAGTTTTAGCTCCTTAGTTGACAGTTTCGCCTTCCGAGTTGATAGTTTTACCTCCTTAGTTGACAGTTTCGCCTTCCGAGTTGATAGTTTTAGCTCCTTAGTTGACAGTTTCGCTTTCCGAGTTGATAGTTTTAGCTCCTTAGTTGATAGTGCGCAACTTGAGTTCACAGTTTTGGCTCTTGAGCTGACAGTTTTGACGCTTATTGATAGTTTTGGCTCCTTATTTGACAGTATTGGCTCATTAGTTAACAGTTTTGGTTCATTAGTTGACAGTTGACAGTTTTTGCTCTAGACAGATTGAAGCTTGACAGTTTGGACTTTTAAAGTGATAGTTTTGGCCACTGAGTTGTCAGTTTTGGCTTTTGACAGTTCAGAGCTTGACAGTTTTAGCCCTTGTTGACTATTTTGGGTCCTTACTCAACAGTTTTGGCTCCGCAGTTGATAGTTTTGGCTCGTTAGTTGACATTTTCAGTAATTAGTTCAGTTTTTGTTCATTAGTATAAAGTTTTGGCAATAGAATTGATAGTGCGGAGCTTTATTTAAAAGTTTTGACTAATAAGTTGACAACGCGAAGCTAGAATTGATAGTTTTGGCTCTTGAGCTGACAGTTTTGTCTCCTTATTTGACAGTTTTGGATTCTGAGTTGTCAGTTTTTTGCTTTTTATAGTTCGGAGCTTGACAGTTTTGGCTTTAAAATTGAAAGTTTTAGTGACTTAGTTGACGGTTTTGGCTGATTAGTTAACAGTTTTAACTCCTGAATTGACAGGTTTGACTTCTTAGATGACAGTTTTGGCTGTTGATGATAGTTTTGGCGCCTGGTGACAGTTTTGGCTCCTTGGCGCGGAGCTTGATCGTTTTGACTTTTAATTTGACAGTTTTAGCTCCTTAGTTGACAGTTTTGGCTTTCGAATTTATAATTTTGGATCCTTAATTTACAGTTGATAGATTTGGCTCTTTAGTTGACCATTATGGCTTCTTAGTTGATTATTTTGACTTCTGATTTGACAGTTTTCGCTTCTCAGTTGTCAGTTTTTTTTCCCTTTACAGTTCGGAGTTTTACAGTTTCGGCTTTAAACTTGACAGTTTCGGCTCTTTAATTGACAGTTTTGGCTCATGTTGACAGTTTTGGCTTCTTAGTTGGTAGTTTCGACTTCTGATTTGACAGTTTTGGCTCCTGAGTTGAAAGTTTTGGCTCCTTGGTGTGGAGCTTGAAAATTTTGGCGTTTACATTGACAGTTTTGGCCCCTTAGTTGACAGTTTTGGCTTCCGAGATGATAGTTTTTGATCCTTAGTTGACAGAGCGGAGCTAGTTGATAGTTCTGGCTTTTGAGTTGACAGTTTTGTCTCCTCATTTGACAGTTTGTGTCTTCTGAGTTGTCAGTTTTGACTCTTGATCATTTCGGCCTATACATTGACAGTTTTATCTCCTTAGTTGACAGTTTTGGCTTTCGAGCTTATAATTTTGGATCCTTAATTTACAGTGCGTATATAGTTGATAGATTTGGCTCTTGAGTTGACCATTTTGACTTCTTAGTTGACAGATTTAGCTTCTGAGCTGTCAATTTTTGCTCTTTACAGTTCGGAGCTTGATCGTTTTGGACTTAAACTTGACAGTTTTGGCACTTTGATTGACTGTTTTGGCTGCTTAGAAAACAGTTTTGGCTCTTGAATTGACAGTTTTGGCTCATGTTGACAGTTTTGGCTTCTTAGTTGATAGTTTCGACTTCTGATTTGACAGTTTTGGCTCCTGAGTTGAAAGTTTTGGCTCCTTAGTGTGGAGCTTGATAATTCTGGCTTTTACATTGACAGTTTTGGCTCCTTAGTTGATAGTTTTGGCTTCCCAGTTGATAGTTTTGGATCCTTAGTTGACAGAGCGGAGCTAGTTGATAGTTCTGGCTCTTGAGTTGACAGTTTTGTCTCCTCATTTGACAGCTTTGTCTCCTCAATTGACAGTTTTTGTCTTCTGAGTTGTCAGTTTTGACTCTTGACAGTTCGGAGCTTGACAGTTATTTTTCTTGTTGACAGTTTTGGCTTTTTAGTGTGGAGCTTGATAGATTAGTATTTAGAATGACAGTTGTGGCTTCTCAATTTACAGTTTTGGCTCCTGAGTTAACAGTTTTAACTCCTTAGTGCAAAGCTTGATAGTTTTGGATTTCAAATTGACAGTTTTGGCTCTTGACATTTCATAATTTGACAGTTTTGGCGGTTGTTGACACTTTTGGCCCCTGAGCTGACAGTTTTAGCTATTTAGTTAACAGTTCCCGATCATTAGTTGATGAATGTGGCGCTTGAATTGATAGTGCCTGGCTTGATTTGAGAGTGCGGAGCTTGAGTTGACAGTTTGGTCTCCTTAATTGACAGTGAGGAACATTAGTTGAAAGTTTTGGCACTTGCGTTGAAAGTGCTTAGCTTTAGTTTTGGCTCCTTAGTTGTCAGTTTTAGCTCCTGATTTGACAATTTGGACTTCTGAGTTGACAGTTTTCGATCTTTAGTTGACTGCGGAGCTTGAAGTTACAGTTTTTGTCTTTAACTTGATAGTTTTAGCTTCAGGTTGACAGTGTTGGCTTCTGATTTGACAGTTTCCTTATTGAGTTGACAGTGCAGAGCTTGAGTTGATAGTTTTGGCTCATCAGTAGACAATGTTGGCTCGATAGTGCGGAGCTTGAGAGATTTGGGATTTTGTGGGTTTTTTTGTTGTTGTGCGTTCGCCTTATTTTCTCTAATCCCCAAGACCGTGTGCGTTGCACTGTGGTTTTTATTTTGCGCCTGTCGGCCCAGTGCATCCGATTTTAGCATTCATTTTATGTAAGGGTCTGCTTCCTCCAGCATTTTCTAGTGGTTTGCTTCCCCTGGGTAACTGCCGGTGCTGTTATTTGGATCGAACCCAGCACCTTCGGATTGTGAGCCGTGTTACTTAACCGCTAGGCCACACCGTCCCCATTTGGTATTTAAATTCATAGTTTTGGCTCCGTAGATGACAGTTTTCGATCCTTAATTGACTGTTTTGGTTCCTGTTGACAGTTTTGGCTCCTTAGTGCAGAGCTTGATAGTTTTGACTTTTAAATTGATATTTTTGGCTCCTTAGTTGACAGTTTTGTCTTCCGATTTGATAGTTTTGTCTCCTTAGTTGACAGTTTTGGCTTCTGAGTTGTCAGTTTGTGGGGTTCTCGTGCGTTAATTCAGCCATTCTGAAATTCTATGACCACACCTGCTTCCGTACACAAATAATTATAAGTGTCTAGTTATCAGGTTGCAGTTTGGTTGTTTTTTGTGGGCCTAAAAAGGACCTTGATGCTGGTTTGTGGGTGACTAAAGATCATATTGAGAACTACTTTATTTCACTTGAGGCTTGCATGGAATCGTCTCTAGCTGACACTAGTGGCTGTCTCTAGCTGACACTATTGGCTGTCTCTAGCTGACACTATTGGCTGTCTCTAGCTGACCCTTTTGGCTGTCTCTAGCTGACACTATTGGCTGTCTCTAGCTGACCCTTTTGGCTGTCTCTAGCTGACACTATTGGCTGTCTCTAGCTGACACTATTGGCTGTCTCTAGCTGACACTATTGGCTGTCTCTAGCTGACCTTTTTGGCTGTTTCTAGCAAGTATGCTCGTTTCTGCAAGTATCTGGATTGCTTTACATTTGTTCGATATGTGCGAAATCGTTAAGATACCTTAACGTCCTGGGTGACTAAAGGTCATATTGAGAAGTACTTTATTTCACAGCGGAACCTGAGCTCAGGAAGATTAATTTTCAGCAGACTTCAGAAAGAATACCTTGAGACTAAGAACAAGTACATAGTTAAATGCTTGTGTTAGCGAGAGAGAGAGAGAGAGAGAGAGAGAGAGAGAGAGAGATAGAGAGAGAGAGATAGAGAAAGAGAGGGAGGGAGAAAGTGAGGGACGTAAGGAGAGTGAGAGGCAAAGGGTGAGAGGGAGTGAGAGAGAGAGAGAGTGAGAAGTGGAGAGGGACGAGAGAGAGAGGGAGAGTTAGCTTAGATCGATCTGCGTATTATCTGAGCTTTAGTATCCAGTGATACAATCTACGCTACTTGCATATAATCTCTGTTTGGTGTTAGTGAAACGGTTATCAGTGATAGGGTAACATTACCATGTGATGTGTTATTTATTTTTTAGCACTTATGTAAATAACAGAATTAATTGTGTTTGCCGCATTCTAAAGAATTATTAGAGTGATGCATGCATAATCGTGAGCACGTAAAACAATGATACAGGTAAGGAAAACATGACAGACAAGACAGACTAAAGGAAAAACGTAAAAGTAAGAACGAGAATGAAAGAAATGAAAAGAAAAAAAAGTGGATACGTAAGAACTGAAATAATTGAAATTGTAATTACAGCCAAGGGAGTCAACCCGAGAAACGTCCTTCCCTTAAGTAACAGTTAATCAGGTATTTGTGTTGACAATACGGACGTTGAAACAAACTGATGCTGACACAGGAAAACCGGACAGGGTAAAGCTCTAAGACAATGATTGTTATCCTTTTCGTTAAAAGCAACCAACAAAACTGGTCATCTGTAGTATCGTCCATTCTTGTCTAGCTTGTTCTTTGTAGTGTTATTAAAGGCTTAAGGCTTGATCGACATGCGTTAGGGTTTTATATGTATATAGCCAATATGGTTCGAATCCTCGGTCCGGCATATGTTATTTTTTTCTGATGTGGGTGAAATAAACAAACAGAGGCGGTGTGGCCTGTAGTCCTCATCCTTAAAAACTCTTCGACTAACCCAGCAATGGGAAAAATGTCGTATGACAGTTTGCTGAAAGAACATTTTTGTCATAGCCATTGAGGGGAATCCGACAGTCGACATATGTTATATATATATATATATATATATATATATTTATTTTTATTTTTATATTATACTCACAGAATAGTCAAATCTAAAAGAATTGTTGAAAAGAGGAAAGGTCTTCAACTCGTGATAGACGAACAATAGATAGACATTGTTGGGAGAATCCGACGGTCGGCATATGTCAAGGATTTATATGTATGTGGGCGTTGTTTGGGGGAATCCGACGGTCGACATCTGTGGGAGATTTATAAGTGTGTAGGCATTGTTGGAGGAATAATATGATAGACACATTTCAGGGATTTATATGTATGTAGACAATATTGAGGAAATAGTTGTCAACAACTGTCCACAAATAAAGATAGTATCGATATGTTGTTCGGGAAAGTTAGTTACTCAACATCAGTAATGTGAACGTTATTGAGTTAAGTAACTTACTCAACATCTGTCATGTAGACCTTATTGAGTTAAGTAACGTACTCAACATCTGTCATGTAGACGTTATTGAGTTAAATAACTTACTCAACATCTGTCATGTAGACGTTATTGAGTTAAGTAACTTCCTCAACATCTATCATGTAGACCTTATTGAGTTAAGTAACTTACTCAAAATGAGCCATGTGAACGTTATTGAGTTAAGTAACTTACTCAAAATCAGTCATATAGACGTTATTGAGTTAAGTAACTTACTCAACATCTGTCATGTGAGCGTTATTGAGTTAAGTAACTTACTCAACATCAGTCATGTAGACGTTATTGAGTTAGGTAACTTACTCAACATATGTCATGTAGACGTTATTGAGTTAGGTAACTTACTCAACATTAGTGAAGCAGACGTTGGTGTTTAAAAAAACTTGTTCGATATCAGGCAGGGATTAATATAGCAGTGAATGTCTAACCAGCTCCTCGTATTTGAAGAGCTGTACATCACATGTGACAACAACCGACACTTCTGTGTGCAGTTCTGGCTAGACGTACTGTCATAACAACACAGAAATGTCTGAGACGAGTCAGCTGTTTCTTATAAGTGCATCCCTTAATTCTAAGACCATAAAATGTCAGACAAAGAGCTATACTCAAGATTACACATCTGTTCCTGGCAGGCTTTCAGACCAGTACATGCTAATAATCAGTACTTTGAGTTTGTGACCAATAGAAGTGATCTGAAGACATAATAGTAATATGTAAAAATGATATAGAAAGTAGACACACGCTGACAGCTATTGAGTATGTTTAGTGTACAATGAGCAAGTGAGATTTGCATTTAATAACAAATAGAGACATGAAAGTATTGAACATGTGTTGTACATATGTTTGAGTTGATGGAAAACATACTGTTGTCTGCATAGGCTATTATTTTCAAGAGGAATCTCTGCCAGATCGCCTTCTTTATCAGTTGAGACAACTTACCTTTGAGTACTATTTTAAATTGTATGTTGTTGCCAGTCTGTCTTTTGTCCACCCTCTAACGTGTAAGATGTCCAACGTTTTCTGTCATCACTCTATATTGTATGTTGTCCTAAGCCTACTATCACCACTCTACACTGTGTGTTGTCGTAAGTCTGTCTTCTGTTACCACTTTACACTTTCTGTTATCTTACGTCTGTCTTCTGTCACCACTTTACACTTTCTGTTATCTTACGTCTGTCTTCTGTCACCACTTTACACTTTCTGTTATCTTACGTCTGTTTTCTGTCTAAATATATTGTATGTTGCCATAAGTCTTATGTCACCACTTCACACTGTATGGTGTCCTAATTCTTCTGTCACCACTTTATATCGCAGGTTGTCATGTCTTCTGAATCATTGTAGACAGTTTTTGTGGCACCGCATAGCGGCGAAGCTGTTTTTACATTGATTCCGGCTTAAACTGTCCAAAATCTTTTCAAAGTACAGAAAGTCAATATCAAAGAGACGAATTCCACTTCCCACTCTGCTATATTATAATCCCCACAATGTAACTATCTGGTCGGTACAGGATGTATTTTTTAGAAAACGACGCTTTTCCATAAGACAACTATTAATTGATTATAATGATGATGTGTCATTATTGTACTGGAAAACGAGTGTGCCAAAACGTGTGTGCCTAAACGTGTGTGCCAAAACGTGTACGGTCGGTGACGTCATGTCCGGTATTTTATTGTGCGTTCACAATCATAAAGATTGACATTGTTTGTGTCCTTAATGGGTTTACAATCAGAAAGACTAAACATTGGCTTTGTCCTTCAAGGGTTTACAATCAGAAAGACTAAACATTGGTTTTGTCCTTCATGGGTTTACAATCAGAAACATAAACATTGGCTTTGTCATTCATGGGTTTACAATCAGAAAGACTAAACATTGGATGTGCCCTTCGTGGGTTTACAATGAGGAGGACTACACATTGTCTGTGTCCTTCATGGGTTTAGAATCAGGAAGATTAAACATTGTCTGTGCCGTTCATGGGTTTACATTCAGGAAGACTAAACATTGTGTGTGGCCTTCAAAGACGTGGTTCTAAGCTTTACCATAAGTTTTATTACTGTGATGTACGCTGGTTAAGTTGAGAGAAAATTATGAAGCGATGTTATGGCTTAGGGACTGAAATCGAACGTTTCGTGACCAAAAAGGGTAGTTTACGAAAACTTGTAGACGTCACCTATAACGCCGAGTTACAAATGATAACATAGGAGAAAGACCTACAGCGGCATTAGGGCTTTTGATAAAATCTTGGCAACTGTCAAAAGAAGGAAACTCGATGTGTACGGGCACATATCGAGATCAAATACTCTTGCAAATGCTATCCTGCACGGAAAGGTGCAAGGCAGACGACGAAGAGGTCGTCCCAAAAAAGGTGAAAGGAAAACATATAAGAATGGACCAATCTCCCACCAGAGAGGCACATACAGCGGTCGGTAACATAGAGAAATGGCTTATAAATGTATGTATGTGTGCCCCAACGACCTCATTATTTACAGGTGACCTGATATAAAGAGTGACCTTTGGATCGCTGAGCTTGCGTTGTTAGTTGGCGTGGTTCCGTATTTGAAATGTCGTACTGTCAAGTTACAGATTCAATGACAGCTGGCCCATTAACTTTGCTAGGGCGTCCAATTTATTCAGAATAAACTGAGACTGTGGGACAGTAACATACATGGACACATTTCCTCATTCCATTGTAAGGCTTTGTAAGCAAATGGCTTATCTTGTTAGTTTCATAAGCTATGCTGACTCATGTAATAATATTTACAGCCAGTTCGTGGATCGTTTCAAAGATGTTGCATCCCAACCAAAAAGGTTCAATTGTTTTGCAATACCTTCTCATGTCAGCTAAAATGATGCTTCGTGAATATGCAAATTGAAAATATCAACTTGTAAGAGAAGAATATTAAAACATCAAAGGATACCAAATTTCCATATCTATATATTATTTTCAATATGAAGAATATCCAATGATAGCATCAAATGCCCAACACTTAAATTCACTATTTTATATGAAATTATTGTCCAAAATAAAGTAGACTAAATCGAAAACAAGAAGAAGTCATGACTGATGAACATCTGAATACCATAATGCTAAACGTCACAAGAGGCTTATGCAGCAAGTTCAAGTAAAATTCAATAATTAAATCGGATTTAATTTAGCTAACCATTTATTATTGATTGATCACCTCTCTCTCTCTCACTGTCTCTCGCTCTCTCTCTCTCACTGTCTCTCGCTCTCTCTCTCACTGTCTCTCGCTCTATATATCTTTCTCTCCTTACCGTTATCACCTTTTTCTGTCGCTCTCAGTCATTCCATTCTTAGACTCACACACCCGTATTGCACTTGCCATCAATAATATGATTTCTACACTATATTGGCGCGTGCACGCAAGTTAAATAAATAATGTATAGAAGGACTTCGACGGGTGTGAAAATCCAGCTATTTGAATCCTCATATTTTGTATGTCTGGTCCTTGGTATAAATAGAGGATGTCCAGCACTGGTCTAAAGGAATTGTTACCGTAAACTGTTCTCACACTCGTGTCCTGCGAGTATGGTCTCATTAACCAGGCTCACAGCACGGATATCCTAACACTGTTCAGTTAGAAGCATGGAATCTAATTAGAACCAAACCGGCATGTCTTCTAACTCTGAAAAAACATTTTAAATATTGCAATATATTGTGACATACAATAAAGGGAAACAATCCACATATTTATAATTGGTACCTAAGGCAACCCAGTTATCTACTTTTCATTGAACGTCAAGACTAGTGTACGAAGTCAATTTAAATATCGTTCTCTCTTTCGCTTTCTTGTCCGTTCCTATTCACACAAAAATATTATATATATAATGAAATCATTAAAAAAAAAATTAACAGCTTAACTAATAGTAATTAATAAAGCATGAGTGAAAGATGTAGCACATCCAAAGCAGATTATGTAATTTTTGAATATCATCTTAGCCGCTCGCTCAATGTGTCTATTCTGTATTTGTTGATAATATGCATTAATATAACCAAAACCACTCCAGTGTAACGTGTGAAACATTGACTTCCAAACACATTGAATACATTTACATTTAAACTCGGCTTACAACGTAAACATCTTCAAACAATTTTTCAAACTGGCCTTTTGTATTTATTATGCATAAGTTTCTCATGACGACATATGTGTTTTCTGTATTTGGTCAATTAGAATCGGAATACTATAAGGGGGACTCGGTGGTCTCGAAGTAAAGTGTCCGCCTCGGGTGCCGGAGGTTACTGGTTCAAATCACGGCGGAGATCAAGATTTTTTCATGTGGATCTTCTGATAAAAATTCCCCTCATCTCTAGGTAGTGAGATTGGACTCCCGTATTCAGTGTCGAGCACGTTAAAAATCCCTTGGCAATTCAAAAGCGAAAAGCGTAGATTGTTGCACAGACAACAAAAATATTGCTTTTAATGGACACAAAATTATTTTGGTGGTTTGTTAAGCGCAGCATAGAATGGCTACGGTTCTATTTAGATCTAGATGTTTCAGTCTATTACGATATAATTGCACATCGGTTAATTACCCTCCATAAAACTGGTTGTATATAAACTCTGCAGAGGCTTCTAAGCCAGAATGAAGACGTTACGTTTATATTTGTGCACTAGAGTAGGAAGACCCCTAACACTAACAGTTGAGGCCTCGTCCATTGTCTTTAACACGTTTTACTCATCCACAGTACATAGTTTAAGACTATATTTTCCATAACTCGGTTGTTACTACACATTGTTACGACAAAATTAGTCACATAGATGTTTTTCAATGAGCAGGGCAACGTGTAGAAGTAGCCCCTTTCAGTTATAACTTACAGCAAGATGAGGCCTTGAAATGCTAAATCTCTTCTTTGTTTTTGGTTTTCTTTGTTGTTTCACATCGACGTGCTGCAAGAGCTTTATTCAAATAACATGAGCGGGCTCATTAGGATTTATCTCCACTTGGATTGGTCTGCAGATTAGCCTTCCTATGAGATATTCTTCTTCTTCTGCGTACGCAGTCAGACAGTAACCATTATTTTTTCGAAAAAAGCGGCGGTCATCCTGAGGGTGTCGCGACTGCCATAGAGCTTGTCTTGCAGTTCCACTGGTGATGGCCACATCTGCTCTCTCTGATCCTCGTATGTCGGGCAGTTCTGCAGCAGATGTTCAGCGGTCATTTTACCAGTACCTCACGGGCATTCGTCGGTACACCCTATATTCAATTTGTTGAATAGGTGGTACCTCAGTCTATTGTGGCCAGTGCGAAGTCTGAAGACGACGACCTGCTCTCTTCGGTTCAACTGGTAATAGGCATCGTTTTTGGTGCAACCAGTATGTTTGGTTTCCCATTTGGTCATGTATCTGGCTTTGATAAGCCGTTTTGACTCTTCGTACGTCATACTAGTATCTGTTTGTGGTAGTCTTGCACCTTCTTTTGCCAGTCTGTCTGCCTCCTCGTTGCCTTGGATGTTGCAGTGTGATGGGACCCACTGTACCACTACCCTTTTTGGTGCTGACTGCTGGCACAGTTTGCAGAGTGCTGCTCTTAAGTCATTAAGCTCAGTATTTTTCTGGCTTTTTAGCGCTGTGACTACGGCGAGAGCATCTGTAAGCAGGACTATATGGCTTTCATTTTCACTGTGTGTCACCATTTCTTCCACTGCCGCCCTCAGTGCATCTGCCTCCGCTCTGAAATTGCTTGTGTACTTACCAGTAGCGAATGACAGTGTTATTTTTCTGCCATTTGGTAGGTTCAGGAATGCTCCTGCCCCTCCGTTTTGTGTAGTATTTGTTACAGAACCGTCGGTGTATGCGTGGGTCCAGTCCATGCTTGGGTAGCTTTTCGTTATGAAGCTTTGGGTAGTATCTCTCCTCTCTTTTTCAGTCTGGCAGTTTTTGTTTGCAATACCTGGTATATTTTCTACCACCTCTGGAAATATATCCTGCCTCCAGGTAGGTTTTCGTACAGTAGTGATGGGTTTTGGTGTTGTTAGTGCGTTTATGGGATCTTCGTGCATCTTTGCTTTGGCTATTTCTGCAAAGTTTCTCCGCTTTAGTTTCCCATTTCCCAAATTGAGATATGAGATATGAGATATGAGATATGAAATATGAGACTCATTTGCTTTCCATGTATGTACACGCTTACACATATCTTTGATCCTCGACCGACTGTTTTTTTTTTGTCATTCGCTAAATGTCCATTGAGGAAATCTTCGGGAAAGCGACTATCTTTCTTTTCCACGAACATGACCAAGTTTCAAGCATAACAATTGCACATCGACTTTACCTAGCATAGAGTGGACAGATGCCACCAACACAGTAAGCCGTCACAACACATCCAGTTTGTGACAACACATTCGCCGACCACCAGTAATTGAACGTGGAAACCAGGCAGGAATGAAAATGCCCACTGAAAAGTACTGAGCATACAGTAGTTTAGATTGGTTTAGTTAAGTCGAAAAATCAACATTATTGGACACTGTTTAATCCATTAGTGATTGAGATTATTTTTAACACAATTTTGAATGTTGTCCAAACAGCAATTTCCAGCTGCCGTGGGATTTTTAACATGCGCGACACTCCACGCGGACGTCTGATCTCTACTACCCAAAGATACGTGGAAATACCAGAAAGTCCAAGTGAAATAATAACGGTCACCGCCGTAATTTGAACCCGCGACCTCTACCACCCGAGGCTGACGTCTTACCTCGAGACCACTCAGTAAAAAGCAACTAAATATAATTTGCATTATGCTGAAAACCTTAACACATAAAACATGATGCCGTAGAAGCAAACTCTGTAAGAACCCAAGTTTATGAAAGTATTATAGTCTATGTTTCCTGTAAGGTGTTATTGATGTCTGCTTAGTGTTTAGTGGAAATGAGTCGAAACAAAATAGCAAATAAGATAGCATCTGATGGGTTATCTATATGTATCTGTGAACTCCGGCTTTTATATAAGAAACATTATGCTGGTCAGTCAGTAGGAGAAGACAATGAGAAGGTCAGTGCTGCAGAAACATATATGTCAGTCGTGTAAGACCTCATTTTCGCCTTTGATCAATAAGATCGGACATGCACAAAGAGCCAACAATAATGTGTATAAACTAGATCAATGGCTGTTGTTGCTGTTATCCCATAGCTGCTTAGCAAGCCTGCTCTTGGCAGCTCAATGCTATTCCTATATAGATGCAGATGTTCAGTTCACTGCTCCGTACTATGTGGTTACAGTTGCCGGCAGTGCTTGTAAGAATCATTTCATCTAGTTTGCCAGTTCCTTGCACTCAATGAGTAGGTGTCCAACTGTTTCATCGGGTTAGTGCAATGTCTGTACACGGCAGGAACTGGGAATTGATGCAGTTTAAGTGACTAATGACTTTTGTGTGCCCTGTTTGGGACTGAAAGATGAGATCTCGATCTCTTCTATGTTGTTTATTTATATGTCATCATTACTTTTTGACTGTGACATTTCGCGCAATACACTGCGGCCTGTTGTTCCCGACGCCGACTTGTTCGTCCAGATTTTCCTGATTTGACCCTGATTAATTTGTTTTACTGTGTAGTTACTGCAAGGTCTATCTAATTCTTGCTTTAAGGCTTATATCTTTGCCAATATGTCAGTCATCTCGTTTCCTGGTAGTCCGCAATGTCCAGAAAGGAATTGCCAGATAGCATTAATCCCGTGGGCACTGATAATGTTGTTCATCGATCTTGCCACCACAATACCTCTATTTCGCTATATGGTGTGTGCTTCAGCGTCTCTAGAACCGTTTTGGAGTCACTACAACTTAGTTTTTATCGTTGTTAATGCGTTAGTGCAAAATCTCAACTGCTGTTTTGATAGCCTCGGCCTCCGCTTCATCATTGCAGCGGTAATTGTCGCCATAAATCACAAAGCACACATATGGAGCCTCCTGGTATTTCAAATGGATACCATACTCTGCAAACGAGAGATGGTAGGGTCTTGTTCCGTATATTTCACCAGCCTTTGACATTGGTCTTTACTCCATCTCCACCTTCCCCCTCTTTACTGCGAGAGTGTGTCACTTAAGCCGTGGACTGTCTCCCTTTCCAAATGACCTTTTTTTCCCCATCCACTTGATTGATGTGGCCTCTCCCATCTGTCTGGCACTCTCCTGCCAAGCTCCCAGTAAAGCACACTCAGTAATGTCCTTACCGCCTGTTCTTCTGAGATTAGCGCTCCGTTTAACGTCACCTCTCCTCCTGAATCTGGCTGCCAGGAGTCATGTGATCTGTTGCGGTCAGGAATCTACTCGCGTGTGAGTCTCAACGTCAAATAAAATCTGAACCAGAGCGTAACGGTTTCTATTTTGAGACCTCCAAGGGCCTGAGGCCTCTTCCTTTAATTCAGATTAAATATGTCGCTAGTATAACCATTAGTTAGGCCCCACGTCTAACAAGTATGCTTTGCTAAGACCGAGTACGTCATCAGTGATACTTTCACATGTTATAGAACGATTGGTTAAGAAAATCTTAAAACAATGGTATTTACTGTCGCCGAGCTTTTTTTGTTCGTGAGGTTTTATTTGGGGAGTGAAGACAAAGCTCGTCTTGTAATTCTCGCCCTTTGTTGAATTCCCACGATGAGTATGTTCACTCTTATGTGCGCCGTGTTAACGGCGTTAAGAGGCGGGATGTAGTAGCGTTCCTCACAATCCGAAGGTGCAGATGAAATTAGGCCGTGGCCCTCCAGGCGGTTGTGCTATATTTGGCTTTATCCATGTGTTGCTAAATACTACGGTGATCCCGTTGATCCTTATTGGTATCTTGTATCTTCTGTGTTCTCGACAGTAGCGGTTTCCAGTAGTGTAGTAACTTGACGTCTTATACTAGTTTAGCAGACTCTGCAGAGTATGTATACAACCAATTTAACTTAACTTAACGTCTTTATACGGGCTTAGAAGACTCTGCAGAGTCTGTATACAACCAGTTTCATTTACATCACCTTGCTCTAAAAGCTATGCGTATCCATTCGATTCTACAATGCATTAACTGTCCCTGCCTCCACTACCTCCCGTGGAAATGCATTCCAAGCATTAACCACTCTCTGACTAACCAAATATTTCCTAATATCTAATCTGGACCTCTCTTTAGTTAATTTGAAACTATGTCCTCTTGTTCTTGTGGGTGGCTGTATTTTTAAAAAAAAACTTCTTATAATCTTTATCCACTCCTCTGATCATCTAATAAACCTGTATTAAGTCACATCGAATTCTTCTCTCTTCTAGACACCGTAGGCCGGTTTTTCTTCTCATAACTGTAATTCTGGAATCCCACTATCATCTTTGTCGCTCTTCTTTTTATTCCTTCCAGCATGTTTATATCCTCTCTATGATAAGGACTCTACACCTGTACACAGTACTCCAATCTAGGTTCTTACTAATGCTTTATACAGTTTGACTATCACTTCCTTGTTCCTATGTTAAATATTTCTTGTTATCAAACTTAACATTCCATTTGCCTTTTTCACTGCTACCTAAACTTGCTCCCTCACCTGACCCGCATAATCTATGTTAACCCCTAGTACGGAGAGGGGGGATTGGGGGAGGGGAGGAGGATGGCGATGCAGACAGCTCCGGTTGACGACAGGAAATGAAAGGAAGGAGGGACGATCTCAGTGTGGCAGGTCTCTTTAACTGTTATGATTTCAACGAGCGCAGGTGTTACAACAGAACATCGATACATACGCTAGCAAAGCCATAACTCTCTGTTGTTTTGCAGACAACAGTTATTGTTCTGTTGGAGCCTTGACATAACACGACGAGACTATCTGGTAGCAAGCGTTATTGTTCTGTTGGAGCCTGGACATGACACGACGAGACTATCTGGTAGCAAGCGTTATTGTTCTGTTGGAGCCTGGACATCACACGACGAGACTATCTGGTAGCAAGCGTTATTGTTCTGTTGGAGCCTGGACATGACACGACGAGACTATCTGGTAGCAAGCGTTATTGTTCTGTTGGAGCCTGGACATCACACGACGAGACTATCTGGTAACAAGCGTTATTGTTCTGTTGGAGCCTGGACATCACACGACGAGACTATCTGGTAACAAGCGTTATTGTTATGTTGGAGCATGGACATCACACGACGAGACTATCTGGTAGCAAGCGTTGGGACTGGAAGCATGGAAGACATAATATATGTTTCGAGTTTACATTTTGAAATTGTTGTTGGGCCGGGGTGTCAGAAAAAGAATCTTTCTGTGACACCACGTAAACTGCGGACTGACATTAGTCTGCCCTCTTATTTCCTCCCTGGCGTGTTTGGTTTTGATCATGTTTGGCTCTGGCCATGTTTGACTATGTTCATTTTTGGCTCTGGCCATGTTTGACTATGTTCATTTTTGGCTCTGACCATGTTTCTTATTTTTCCTTGTTTATCTTCAGACCTCAATTTCAATAACTCTAACGAAGGCAGCAATCGACTCAAGCCTCTGTACGCTTCCATACAGCTTATCGTGGAAGGACATTGGCTGTTGCCAAATATTACTTCTTGTGTCGGTATATAGTGACATGACTGCAAAATATATTCTGCGTTCATGGGGGCTGTGCCGCAGGCACTAAGGTCAGTAGTGCCAATCTTGAACTTGTTGTACATATGGCATCTAAGTCTGTTGTGACCTGTGCGTAGCCAGAGCATTTTATCACCAGGTCTTGCCTGGAGAGTTGATGGTAGGCATCGTTTTATATGTGGCCAGTGTTGTCTTCTTTCGATTGTATACTGTACGTTGCCCTGATGAATGCTTTTGTCTCATTGTATGCGATTTCTGTATCACTCTGCTGCAGCATTCCTCCCTCTCTGGCGAGTCTGTCTGCCTCCTCGTTGCCTGGAATGTTGCAGTGGGCTGGTATCCACTGTACTTTGCTTTTTTTGAAGCACTGGGACAGGCGTTCGAGCGAGTCTGCCAGAGCACCGAGTTCATTAACACTGCGAGGGCGTCTGTGAAAATGACCACTTGCTTTTCTGTCTGCTCCTTATGGTCTCTTAGGGTTTCAGCTGCTTGTCTCAGGGAACTGGCTTCGGCACTGAAGTTGCTGCAGCATCTCCCAGTGGCAAATGCTGCTGAGCATACTTTGCTTTTTAGTTGTATAGTGATGCCTCCTCCCCCGTTTCCAACGGCATCTTTGGCTGAACCACCTGTATAGGCGTACGTCCAGGCTGTTGGACATTTTTGGTTGATGTAATTTGTAACTAAGTGTTTATGCTGTTCCTCTGTTTGTATCTTTTTGTCTTCGATGTTGGGAATATTGCATATAAGATCAGGAAAGGGTTTGGCTATGTTCATTTCATTTTTGGACCATTACCATATTCGGCCATGTTAATTTTTTCGGCCATGTTAATTTTGAGCCCTGATCATTTTTATTTTTATTTTGAGCATTTTCGGCTCTTTCTGTCTTTAGTTTTGACCATGTTCGGCTCTTTCTGTCTTTGGTTTTGACCATGTTCGGCTGTTTCTGTGTAGTTTTGAGCATGTTCGGCTCTTTCTGTCTTTGGTTTTGAGCATGTTCGGCTCTTTCTGTGAAGTTTTGAGTGTGTTCGGCTCTATCTGTCTTTGGTTTTGACCATGTTCGGCTGTTTCTGTGTAGTTTTGACCATGTTCGGCTGTTTCTGTGTAGTTTTGAGCATGTTCGGCTCTTTCTGTCTTTGGTTTTGAGCATGTTCGGCTCTTTCTGTGTAGTTTTGACCATGTTCGGCCATGTTTATTTTCAGACCTAACCAAATCCGACTCTGCAAAGTCCGGCCCTTCCTGCTTTGATCCTAGACATGTTCGACTTTGAACATTTTCTTCTTTGGCCATTTTTGTCCGTGACAATATCATTGGCTGACTCTGCCCGTGTGTTTCCTGTGTTTCATTTGGATGTCCGAGAGATGCATTACTCAACTGCCAACAAAAAGCAAACTGAACACTGGTTCAGGCGGTATTGATGTGTGTAACGTACACACAATTTAGCAGCATTTCTGTCGCTAAACTGGAGCCTAAAACCTGTTTCAGCAGTCTGTACAGAAGTACTTTTAGTTAGTTAGTTTTAGAAAGTACCAGTAATATAATTTCATTTGCCACTTTCGAACAAAATGATCTTGACAACTTTAGGATACACAAAAAAGGTGAATGAAGTGGGAATACATGGAAAATGGATGGGCAGCTGACAAGATTTCTTGTATTTGTTTGGACATTTCAGACTGAAGTGAATACCAACAAGACTAACCATTAAATACGATGATCTTTAAGGAAAAAAAATAATAAATCAAATAAACTGTATTAAAGTAGGGATTCAAATGACTTAAAGTTGGCAAAGATAGGAAGGAAGTAGGGCATCATCATATATCGTATTGGTTAACATTGTATCGTTTAACAGCGTCTCGAAACCTTTATGCAATTGCGGATCTCACGAAATGATATTCACGTTTTAAGGATTCCCTACACAATAATTATTATACATCAGTATTAAAATAGTTGTTTCTGTTAAGCAAGTTTATAAGTAACATATCGTAGATTTGATCTGACAGCTGGTTTAAGCCACGAATGCCTGACGTTTTCTTATGTATATTGACAATACAAAACCAAAATAAAATTGCCTGTTCAAGAAACATCAAAATACCTCCATACCTGTAAACACTCAGAAAATAAACATAATTAAACAATATCGTACATAACATATAAACAGAACGAAAGCAGATGATAACTGCTACAACAACTGAATAGTGTATTGACCATGCAGAAAAGACATAAATCAAGGTCAAATGTCATGAGAACAAATATATGAGTCAAGAAAATATTTTCTTTTTTTTAAAGCCAATTTAGATAATAACATTTTTTTCTTTTTATTGCTTGTCTTTTTGCATACAAGAACTTATTTCCGTGCGGAACATTATTCTAAACGATTTAACTTGTTGAAGATTTAATTATAAATTCCAAGAATTTTTAAAGCACGTGTCGTACGTGTTTTTATAATGCGAATACAAAACTAAACACACACATTACTAAACTGGTTGTATACAAACTCTGCAGGGTCTCCTAAAACAGTATAAAGACGTTAATTTAAGTTAAGTTAAACAAATGCATCTACATATTAGTTTATTAACAACTATTTCTCGCGAACCATAGCGATTTATCGCGAACCCATAGCGATTTCTCGCGAACCTTCAGCGATTTCTCGAGAACCCTTAGCGATTTCTCGCGAAACCTAGCGATTTCTCGAGGGCCCTTAGCAATTTCTCGCTAACCTTTAGCGATTTCTCGAGGACCTTTAGGGTTTCGGGAATCCCAGTTGAGAAAGGCTCGTTCAAAGTCTACTGTAGATACAGGCCTTTTGACTCACGGACATGTCACATTCCACGGCTGACTAAATTATGGAACTTGCATGTGTCAACTATCTGTGCAACTATAATAGCGTGTTCTGGAAACAAAGATAGATATGCAGTTGGTTTCAGGGCAGGAGTCAGTGAAAGGATTACTCTTAACAGTGATTTGTTGCGTTTTGTACCGTGAATTTATTTTATTTTTCTGTGTGGCTCATGAATTGATTATAAATATTGGCTCAATATGAGTTATGTTATTTAATCCGGAATGGAATGAACGTTTCAATATGTTTATGAAGTGAGTCTTACGACCTATCTAAAGTAGGTCATGTCTGTTTTAACCAGTTAGATGTTCTTGTTTGTCTTTTTCCTATTTCATGATGTACACATTTGTATCATTTATTAATTTGATGTTTTCATCAATTTAAGGCTGACTATCGCATGCATCTGTTATAGTTGGCAAGAAGAAAGTATATGCCAGGCTTCATTGGAAGAACCGGTAGCCTGTTTGAAAACTCTACTCATGTTTATGCAAGCAAGAATAGCTCATGGAAAGGAAAATCGTCAACTGATTTCAAAGAAGGTAAATTATTCTCACTTAAACATGTCCTCACGTCTCAACTTCAAACCTATATAACAGTGCTGGCATGCTTTGTGACAGATGGCGAGAACGTTGTTCCAGAAACATGGCAACTAGCGATACAGATGGATAATACAGGGAGAATATGGAGACGGATAGAGTAAACGGATCTTTACCAAATAACAAGGTGTTTGCTGGATTGGAACCCTAGGGAAAACATTATGTTTTGAAGATCAAAAGCCCGTAGCAGATAACAGTGGACAAAGCTAAGACAACAGAAGTCTCATGAGCTTGGGTTGTAAAAAAGATGGAGATAAGAAGGCCCCAAAGCTCACTCTGCCGTCAAAAACTTAAGGAAGACCACGAGGAGTTTGCCCCCCAAACGTCTCCTTGCAGCAGTCTTGCCTCAGCATAAAGCAAGCCTCTCGGTACATCACCAACATAAAGCTAGCCTCTGGGCACATCACCAATATAAAGCTAGCCTCGACACATCGCCAACATACAGCTAGCATCTCGGCACATCACCAACATAAAGCTAGCCTCAACATATCACCAACATAAAGCTAGCCTCGGCACATCACCAACATGCAGCTAGCATCTCGGCACATCACCAACATGCAACTAGCATCTCGGCACATCACCAACATAAAGCTAGCATCCCGGCACATCACCAACATAATGCCAGCAACTTGGCCCATCACAGAGCACCACCATGTCATTTCCTGCCTGAAAGCACCTGATGGGTCCCAAACTACATCTAGATCAGAAATGGAGGAGATCATAAACCTATAACACCAAACTATTCAAATCAGCTGATCCTCCATCGATCCCAACACAATTCCCACTTCCTACCCTTGGAAATCCACCAATCAATTGGCAGTATGCCACCTAGGAAATCACAGGGAGTAGATAACGTCACTACAGATGACCTGAAAGCCTAACTCGAAAACAAACCTCATACACAAGAAAGAAGACAAGGAAGATCTACTGCCCAACTACGATTCTTCCTGTCACCTACTCTTTACCAATTGTATACTCGCTAGGATCCGTTACCTCCACGAGGTCGCGCAAGCGAGCGAACAGGCTGACTTTCGGCGGGCCTTAAGCACAAAGGACTACATTTCAACCGGCTACAGCCTAATCGAGACAGCACTAAAGTTCCAAACGCTCTTGATCTTCACCTTCATTGATTACGAGAAGGCATTTTACTCTGTAGAGCCCCTCTTCTTCTGACACTCTTCAAGACCAAGGCATCGATCCCGGCTATGTCAGAATTCTTGCTAACTGCTACACATAGTGTACGACAACTCTCTAGCCATTCCAAAGACAGTTATAGTATCCTTCCATAAAGGTGTTTGCCAGGAGAATCCTATTTCACCAAGTCTCTTTTCTTCCTCGTGCCTGGAATCCAGCATCAGTCAATCTCATCAGAGAAACAGCCAAAGACGCGAACCAGATGAAAGCTAAGAAGTGGGGAGAAAAGCGGGTCTCGAGATGAACATTTCCAAGACAAAAGTCATGCTCAATCACGTTACTACAAATGACTCAGTTATCCTCAATGGCGAGAATCTGGATGACGTAGAGGAGTATGTCTACCCGGGATGCTTATTGTGCCTGCAGAACGACCTAACCCCAGAACTAACAAGACATCGTCGCACGTGCAGGCGGCTTTCTCGTCCTTATAGACGGCATTAGACCATACCCACGACTAGAGTCTGCGCGCCTCCCTATCATTAGACCATACCCACGACCAGCGTCTGCGCGCCTCCCTATCATTAGAACATACCCACGACCAGAGACTGCGCGCCTCCCTATCATTAGACCATACCCACGACCAGCGTCTGCGCGCCTCCCTATCATTAGACCATACCCACGACCAGCGTCTGCGCGCCTCCCTATCATTAGAACAAACCCACGACCAGAGTCTGCGCGCCTCCCTATCATTAGACCATACCCACAACCAGAGTCTGCGCGCCTACCTATCATTAGACCATACCCACGACCAGAGTCTGCGCGCCTCCCTATCATTAGACCATACCCACGACCAGAGTCTGCGCGCCTCCCTATCATTAGACCATACCTACGACCAGAGTCTGCGCGCCTCCCTATCATTAGACCATACCCACGACCAGAGTCTGCGCGCCTCCCTATCATTAGACCATACCCACAACCAGAGTCTGCGCGCCTCCCTATCATTAGACCATACCCACAACCAGAGTCTGCGCGCCTCCCTATCATTAGACCATACCCACGACCAGAGTCTGTACGCCTCCCTATCATTAGACCAAACCCACGACCAGAGTCTGCGCGCCTCCCTATCATTAGACCATACTCACAACCAGAGTCTGTGCGCCTCCCTATTCAACCTGTTCACGCTGAAATGTGTCACGCAGAAATATGGACTCTTACAAAGGAAATGCGTCCAAACTCAGAGTGACCCAAGCCTCCCTCGAGAGACACACGATCAACCTAACGCTCCACAACCAACCTTTGAAAGGTCTTCACAACACCGAGGTACGGACAATGTCATTGGGGAAGGATGCAGTTACCGACGCAGGTAAGGTATTGATGGGGTGTTCACCTGCTTCGGAGAATTGATGGTCGTTGGAGCACAGCGACAGCAGCCTGGTACCCACGAGACAAAAGACCACCACGGGTAAGACATCATACACGTCGGTCTGAGTACCTCAAACTCAGAAACAATATCTACGATGCTGCAGACGGGAAATATATCACCAACTGGTCCACCATGGCCTAATACAGATGACAATGGAAACGAAGTGGTGTAACCCACTCTGAGGAACGATCCATCCAGTAATTCAGTAAGAAAGTAGTGATACTGAAGATGAGAAGGTGATGGAAATAGATAACGATGAGAAGATGATGAAAATCGATGCGATAAGAAGTTGGTAAAAATATATGAGATGACAAGATGGTAAAAATAGATGAAATGTGTAAAAAGTAAAAATAGATGGAAAAGTCAAGATGTTAAAAATAGATGAAATGTGAAGAAAGTAAAAATAGATGGAAATGTCAAGATGGTAAAAATAGATGAAATGTGAAGAAAGTAAAAATAGATGGAAATGTCAAGATGGTAAAAATATATGGAAATGTCAAGATGGCAAAAATGGATGGATATGTCAAGATGACAAAAATGGATGTAGATATCAAGATAGTAAAATTATATGGAAATGTCAACATAGCAAAAATAGATGAGATGTCAAGATGGTAAAATAATATGGAAATGTCAGGATAGTAAAAATAGATGAGATGTCAAGGTCTGAAAACAGATGGAGATCTCAAGTTCCGAAAATAGATGGAGATGTTAAAATGGTAATAATAGATGGAGATGTCAAGTGGTGATAATGGGTGATGATGCAGGGTGAAGATAGTTTGTGTAACAATGTAATCTTCACACTATGTAGTACAACACAATTGCCATCTTCGTAAAGTGTAGCACAACATTAATGCAACCTTTTCATACTGTGAAACGATAGCAATGGAAGCTTTCCATATTGTGTTTCAACATGAATGTAATCCTCACACAATGAATATGTGTTTAACAAGCTGTTGTACAACAATAAAATAACATTCACAGGATGTGGAACAACGATAATATAAGTTTGTTATTTTAAAAGTACCGACAACACATAACTGCAGGCCGTCCAAGCAAATTCAGTTGCCTTCAGCAGATGGACGTAAGTATACATACTGGTAGATTATATAGCACGCTGGATGTACACACTCCTAAAGTGTCCTTGCAGGAGTCCCTACCTGCTTGACCTACCTTGTAATCCAAGCTCACACAGAATGCGTGCTTCTGATTTATCGATTTCTGCGTGATCATCTAGCAAGCGGCCGTGATTTGTGTCAATGTGTGCTCAATAATCCATATCTAATGTAACAGTATCGACATAATTACGTGATTGTATATATATATAAATAATAATAAATGCACACCAAGGGATGTCAAGGTCGGTGGTACAACATGGGAGCAACCAGCACATAATGACAACATCAAGATAGCGATGACGAAGGCACAGCGGCACCCACCGACATGTGAATTGACAAGCTGTCAGGTCTGGGGATGAGCACTTCCTCAACCTCCGTGCTGAAGCTGACACTCTTGCTGGGGCTGTACTGCGGAGATGATCCGGGGATTGGCAAGGCTACGGTCTCGGCGCTGCGACTGATTGGGCTCGGAACTCTGACAAAACGTGGGTAGTACGGAGTCAGAATCGGGGCTGAAGCTCTCCTGCTGCATGGGTCTCTGAAGTGATTGTTGTTCTGGTTGGAGTGGCAATGGCTGTATCTTGTACCAAACCTGTAGGCGTTACCTCCCGATCTGCGACGTGGCTTTCTGGTTAGAGTTGTCACCCGTGAAACCATAGACATGTTGACGGGTAATTGCAGAATGGCCGTGTCGGTAAAATTGTTCAAGTCTAGTTGTGGTTAATATTGGAAAACACAAACATGATTGTGGAATGGTGTCGTGCCCTATATCTACTCATATTACAGTTTTAAAAAGCGACTTCCAAACTGGGCACATTATCTGTAAAGCCTGCCTTATATAAATGTTAATTTATGAATGAGTTCAAGACACAAATATAATTGTTGCCATGCGACGCGCACTGATGTAGTCTTGTACCAATAGTGTTGAAGTCACATGAAAAATCCGAATGTGTCATGTGATGTTTGCTGAAATGCCATGTAACAATTACTTGTATAGTCACGTGAAGAGTACACTAGAAGGCAAGATGTCAAAATAAAATCAAGTGACCTGGTGGTTATGGTCACGTGCCGATTATTGTTGTATGCACGTGTAATTGTTGCAGAGGACACGTGATAACAAGGGATGTAACGACGTACATTATACTGGACCAGCACTGTTGTGTCACAAACACAACATTGCCATGGAAAGACAGGCACACGGTAGACGTCAGTACACTTAGCCAACATAACACAACCGCCTAATAAAACAGGACGTTTTTCTCCACATCTGTAAGCACGTCAGAAACGTCCCCTCAAACAAACACTGTACCATTGAAATAAAACCCGTTTCGCCCACATATCAAACCATGAGTGAGGTTTTCGTTATTGTGTTCATGGCCTGTCACCACATGTCTTGGAACATAAGTCGCCCCATGTTTTGAAATATAAGTCGCCCTTGCACTTCGTCTGGCTTACATTAACCAGTTTTCGTTCAAAAATATTTGACTTTTCCTGAAACACCGGCAACACAATTGACTCTGGTGTACTCTAGAGCATTACATTCAAGCGCACTTACCTGAATGAGTTACATCCAGAGATGGTACGAGCGCGCGCCAGTATTATTCAACGTTGAATAGTATAATTAATATTAAACAACACAAAACAGTGGTTCCCTGGTGTTTTTAAGAGGAAGAAAGCGGAGTTTGTCCTGAAATGTTGGGGTCAGTGGCGTCACCTCAGTGCAGGGGGATGCCTTAATAATGGGCTCAGCAGTCAGCCTTAGTCATGTTATGTTCATTTTCTCCAGCTAGTATTACTTGAATAAATTCAGTGAATACGAAATCTGTGCAAGGGGTCAATAAAAATGTCACAAACTGATAAAGGGTAGCTGGCAAATGGCGTTGGTAATTTGTATTGTTGTCATTAGGTGAAAACAATATCCAGCTTAGCGAATAGTGCAGGTAGTAGACGCTATGTGTTGTCGCATCCACTTATACAGTGCATTTGCAAAATGGCGTCGCTGCTCACAGAACATAATTGTTCCTTTTATAAGAGGATGAGAGAAGGAAGTTGTTAGGGGGGGGGGGGGGGGGGGGACAAAAGAACATCGGTAAGAAGTGTTTGTTGCATGAATCGGTGCATTACTGGGTCGATATAATTTATCAAGGCGCTGTACATTTTGCTGATGAAACCTGATCTGGTCGTCCTGTTAAGATTCCATCAAAAAGATGATTCAAGTTGGCAGGAAAGCGAAAGTAGACAGTGTAGTAACTGCAGATGGATAATCTTATGGTAAAGCCTACAGTATAATGCATTATCGATATAATTTCCGCAAAGTGTTCTCACAGTGGGTGTCCAAACAACTGACGGAAGAACACAACCTGAACCACTTGGGCCTTTCCTTGTAACATCTATGTCGGTAAGCAGATGAATGAGAAGGCATGGTTAGGGCCTTTCCTTGTAACATCTATGTCGGTAAGCAGATGAATGAGAAGGCATGGTTAGGGCCTTACCTTGCAGCATCTATGTCGGTAAGCAGATGAATGAGAAGGCATGGTTAGGGCCTTACCTTGCAGCATCTATGTCGGTAAGCAGATGAATGAGAAGGCATGGTTAGGGCCTTTCCTTGTAACATCTATGTCGGTAAGCAGATGAATGAGAAGGCATGGTTAGGGCCTTACCTTGCAGCATCTATGTCGGTAAGCAGATGAATGAGAAGGCATGGTTAGGGCCTTACCTTGCAGCATCTTTGTCGGTAAGCAAATGAAGGAGAAGGCATATTTAGGGCCTGTCCTTGTAGCATCTATATTGGTAAGCAGATGAAAGGGAAGGCATGGTTAGGGCCTTACCTTGCAGCATCTATGTCGGTAAGCAGATGAAGGAGAAGGCATGTTTAACAGAATGGCTGCACGTGACCATGCTTGGAGGCTTCAGTATCAACATGAATGAAAGCCCGATTCAATGCAATAGAAACATCCTTTTTCACCTTCTGCCAAAAAAGGCAATGTCACACCCTCGGCAGAGACGGTTATGTTTACAGTGTTGTGTCACACCATCGACAGGGGAGGTTATGTTTACAGTGTCGTGTCACACGATCGGCAGGGAAGTTTATGTTTACAGTGTTGTGTCACACTATCGGCAGGGACCGTTATGTTTACAATGTTGTGTCACACCATCGGCAGGAAAGGTTATGTTTACAGTGTTGTGTCACACTATCGGCAGGGAAGGATATGTTTACAGTGTTGTGTCACACCATCGGCAGGGAAGGTTATGTTTACAGTGTTGTGTCAGACCATCGGCAGGGACGGTTATGTTTAAAGTGTTGTGTCAGACCATCGGCAGGGACGGTTATTATGTTTACAGTGTTGTGCGACTCTCACGGAGTGATGGTAAACACTTTTTAGAATCATCATCATCAGGTGCCTTGCCGGTTGACGTTTTCGATCATGGACCTCCATCCATTTCTATCACGTGCCGTTTATCAACACTGTCGCCTATGCCATTCTCTCAGGCTGTCCAGCATCTTCTCTCTCGGCCCTCCTCTGTCTCTCTTTCCCGCTTTTTTTCTCGTTGTTATGATATGCAGCCGCCTGTTGTCATTCTTCCAAAAAGATGACTCTCTTGTTCTGATTCTTGCAATAAATTTGTCTTTGCGGTTGTGCCTCCTTGAGTACTGTATCATTAGTCTTCTTTGCAGCCCATATGATCGGCAGCATTCTTCTGTAAGACCACATCTCCGTTCCTTTCAATGATCTTAGCGAGTGCTTCCTAAATGTACATGATCCACTGCCATATGTCAGTACTGATTATTAGAGTTAGGGTGTAAAATATGAATGGTTTATCGTACTGTGAAGTTATGTTGATTCTTCGGAACGCAAATTTTAAAAAAAACATGGGCGAGTCAATGTAAATATAAATAATTTTGTTCTTCAACAGGTCAATGAGTTCAAGTATTTGGACAGAATATTTCTATGCATAGGTGGGTACAACTGGGAAATCAAGAATATGTGTCAGAAAGCATATGCTGTGACTTATCAGCTGTCACCATATCTTAGATACTGAATAGACATGTTAGGGTCAGACAAAACATACTGGCCAAGACCCTTGCCTCGTCTTCCTATTAGCCATCCCTGGAAACAGGCTGTTTTCATGGCAGCCTGGCTAACGTTGTGAGGGATCGACGTGATCCCCATAGTTGTGAGCGACACGCAGATGAAGTCAACATAGCACAACCGCTTGGAAGACCCAGATTCACCTTCCTCAGCACGCTCGGAATGTGAGGAAAGCTACTGCTACTCTACGTCCTTTTTAGGGGGCTCAACAGAGTAACCTACTCATTGTGCGCATTCGCAAACAACAACAACAACAACAACAACCACTGCTTAGGCCTCCTGAGCATAAGTTTGGCATCAAATCAACAGCTTATAAGCAGTGTATTTATGCCGACTATATGCTACCAGTGTCAAACAGACACTTGAGAGTAGAATTTCGACAGGTGAAATGAAGAGTGTGAGGAAGGCCATCGACGGAATCAGGAAACCCAGAATGTGGAACGACGAGATTCAAAGTATGGTCAGCACGACGTCTCAGAGCACAGGCACACCATAATATGGCTTGGTATTCCTCTAAGAATGCACTCGAATCAACCTCCACTGTTGACTTACAGAGCTGATAGATGTGGCTACAGGGCAAGAAGGCGTTTACGAGGCAAGTGGATAGAGAGCATTATAATGTTTGTGCAACGACACGGAGCTCACATTGACCGACGCTATGCACTTAGCGCAGCACATACGACTTAAGCTCTCCATGGAGCACAACGGCACAAGTGGACATAAAACTATTTATCACAATACCCCTGGGCAATACATTTTAAATGATAAACCAAGATCACGCGGTAGAGATACTCGTCGTTCATTGGTGAGAAGCATATACAATTTTGATTAGAAAGACTATAAACAAGACACAATCTCGTGCTGCATATTCATATTTGACGAATTTATGCGAGTTGTGTTAGAAAACTACATTGTAATTCTGGGCCTCGCCTACAAACATATTATCTCGTACAGTCACGTGTAATGGTGAAGTCGAGTCATATTGTAAGAACTAATTGCATGTATGAGAACGCAGAGAAGGAATAACATAAAACACAACGACATCTATCAAAGTGTACTGTTTGACTAGATCCAAAATCTGTAATAGCTTATTGAATAAGATAGAGAGGCACAGTTTCCACTGCTTATATGGACCGAACGCGACTATATAAATATATTAAAGACATAAACAAAATAAAGGTAATTACCATCGACAAAACACAATGTCAACAACAATTTACAGTAGGTAGATAGATCAGGCCATACACGGATTTGGAATATATGGGATTCAGAATTAACAAATATGGCCATTGCTTCAAAGAAATCAGAAGAAGACTAGCCATGGCAACGCAAAGGCTAAAGAGTCTGAGGAAATTATGGCAGATCATCAACAAAACGACACTAGTGAAATTGTTGAAAGCCTGTGTTTTTCTTGCGACAGTATATGGCTGCGAATCATGGACGATTACTAACACTTCTAGATGTGACCACAGTATTTACATTTTATGACCAAAATGGAATTAATTAACCAATTCTCCTCTATTTTGAACTCTTTCCGAATGTCTATATTTATCCTTTTTTATATGGTATTCTGAGAATCTTCCTGTAACAATTTGACTCGAATGACTCCATGTTTTGTCTAGAAGAGTTGGTAATCAATCGTCCATTATTCGCAGCCATATACTGTCGCAAGAAAACCACAGACTTTCAAAACTTTACTAGTGTCGTTTTATTAATGATCTGCCATAATTTCTTCAGACTATTTGCCTCTGCATTGCCATAGCTAGTCTTCTTCAGATTTTTTTGAAGCAGTCGCATTATTTGTTAATTCTGAATCCCATATATTCAAATTCCGTGCGTGACCTGATCTATTTCTTCACCACATACTGTGATGGGAGCGAAGTTAAATAAAGGACATTTGCATGATGATGATGATGATGATGATGATGATGGTATATATATATATATATGATAATGGGAGAAAGCATATTAAGTACATGAGAATGATATGGTGAGAGAGAGAGAAAGAGAGAGAGAGAGCGTGAGTGGGAAAGAGAGAAAGGGAGAGGAAAAGACAGTGTGAGCCGGAGATGGTATCGCCTCTCATCATAGAGCAGCCATACGCCCACGTACTACCAGTACATCAGTAAACCAAAAAAAAGCCGGTCGTCTGCCATTTTACGGTCACAAAAATAACGCAGCTTTCTAGGGCAATTATTTTGAAAATGAACAGGCCAAAAAATGTTTCATACGAGAGTCAGGAGTGTTCTGTCAGGATTAGGAAAACGAATGACCTAATGGCTGAATGTCTGGAAAGTGACTGGAGAAATCCAAGTAAAAGCTAATGCCATATTATATCTGGATATTGTTGAAAGCGTAAAGCGCATCTGTTGGGAATGGAACCGGGGATATTTGTTCAATAAAACAAAGTCAACAGCAGAATTGACACGCATTAAGCGAAGACGAAAGGGAAGATGACTGTACCCATTTTATTCACCCGTTATTAACGTGGATAGTGCGACGAAGAGGCTACGTCTGGTCAGGCAAAATACACTGTTCAGATCATGTTAGCCAGGTTAAGGAGAAATATACTTGCCAAGATCCTCACCTGAACTCTTTGGTCTTCTTGGTATGGCTAACAATGTGAGGTAATCCTTGTAGTAGTAAGCGACACGCAGATGAAGCCAAGCATAGCACAACCGCCTGGAGGACACCCGTCCACCTTTATCTGCACGCTCGGGATGTGAGGAAAGCTACGACAACCCGCCACTAAAGTCCTGTTTAAGGCGCACAAATAAGTAAAACTACTCATTGTGGACAACAACAACAGCGTAGATCGTGGGTCCTTCATATGTCTCTACTAATGATACGTCGTTTCTAGCTTTCTCTCTGTTTTTCCAGTGTTTCACTCAGTCTTATTTTCTCTCACTTCCAGATCTCATCCTTAATCAGTTTCTCTTGAACCACATCTCTCTCTTAGTCTATCTTTCCCTCATACTCTCCTTTCACCATTTCTCTCAGTCTGACGCTCACATTCTGTTTCTGTCCTTCTATCACAGTCTCTCTCTCTCTCACTTCTTTCTTACCTCTTCCCTTATGTTCTCTCTCTGTTCTCTCACTGTCTCTCTCTCTCACTATATATATATATATTTATATATCACAAACGCCTGGAGGACCACGATCCACCTTTATCAGCATGTTCGGGATGTGAGGAAAGCTACTAAAACCCGCTATTTAACGTCCTTTTCAGGGCGCACAAAAGAGTAAACTTACTCATTGTGGGCAATAAACAGAGGAGGACCAAGTTGTCTCGAGGTAAGGTATTCGCCTCGGGTTTTGGAGGTCGTCTTTTTTTTCCATGTGGATCATCCGATAAATATTTCTCCTGATCTCTGAGTAGTGAGATCAGACACTCGTGTGCAGTGACGCGCACGTTAAAAATACCTTAGCAGTTGGAAATCTAAAGGAGTAGGCCTAATGGCCGCTGCTCGGGCAAAATTCAATTTAAAATCTACACAAATTATTCTAGGGATTCTCGACTCACAGACAATATGTTGCAAAAAAGGTGACTGTGTGGCCATAATAACAGTTCTTGGTTATGTGGTTAGCAGAGCGGCTGACAAGCTCTGGTCTACCTTGCTCTAATTTACGCCTCCGCCTCCACCAGTCTCAAAAATAGGCGATCGCATATTTCAGGGGCTAACAGATGCTGGCATTGACCTGGGCAGTCACCAGTGGATTTTCATCTGCCAAAAGATTATGAAACAAAGGAAATCGCACCTTTCCAAGATATCTAACGTCATAAGTGGACTGAAGAGATATTTGTAGATTAAACAACAACAAATACCAACAACAATATGAATATTTATATATATATATACACACATATATATATATATATATATATATATATGAAGCGTGTTCAAATGAAAACGGATCAAACTGCAACAAGTGGCCATACGTACGATGCGCATGATTGCGTCACTTCTGGTGTAAACAGCACATACCAACCGTCAAGTTTGCAATATTTCATTATCCTCCGATTCATAGCTTTCTTAGTTGAACGCTGAAAACACGCGGGTGGGATACGGAATCCGTCTCGAGTTGATCAGCAGGCAGTAATTCGGTTTCTAACATCTGAAGGATGTCGACCAATTGAGATTCATCGCAGAATGTTTTAAAGAAGAACGTGAGTTAACCAGGTTAAGCGCATATTGTGGCATTAACTCACGTCCTTCTATAAACATCATTGTCCAGCGCTTCACTTTTGTCTTCGACACACTTTTGTCACCATACACTACCTGCATTCTGCGATGAATGTCAACTGGTCGACATCCTTCAGCTGTTAGAAACCGAATAACCGCTCGCTGATCAACTTTGGACAGATTCCGTATCTTACGCCATGTTTTCAACTGTCTGCTGAGGAAACTATAAGTCGGAATATAATGTAATTTTGCGAACTAGACGGTTGGTATCTGCTGTTTACATCAGCAGTGACGTCATCATGCGCATCGTACATATGTTCATCTGGTCCAGTTAGGTCCGGTTTCATTTGAACACGTCTCGTGTATTTATATGGTGTAGATGTCATTTACAATCATTCCGCGTTTGTAATTATTTCTGCTTGTTTTTATTGCTCGCATTTGTCATGTGTTCATCTCTCACCGTGGGACTAGAAACATGGTCTGTTAAAGTGAGAGACATAGAGAGACAAGGTGTGGAGGTGAGAATCAAAGAAAGACAGGTGGGTGTGGGAGGCTCATGGAATGGAGGGAAAGATTGAGATAAAAGAGAGTGAAAAACTGGAAGCGAGGAGTGAGAAAGAGAGAGAAAGTGGGGAGTGGGAAACAGAAAGAGAGGTGGGTGTGAGAAACAGAGAGAGAGAGAAAGTGGTTGGTGTAGCAGACCCATAGAAGGGAGTGAAAGATGGAAATACGAAAGAGTGAAAAACTGAGAAAGCGGGAAGTGGGATACATAGATATGGAGATAGAGAGAGAGAGAGAGTGGTGGGTTTAGGAAGCACATATAATGGAGTGAACGGTGGAAATATGAAGGAGTGAACAACTGAGAGAGCGGGAAGTGGATGACAGAGAGGGAAAGAGCGAGAGAGAGATCGGGGCGGGAGGGGGGGGGGTGTAGGAGGCTCATAGATGAGAGTGAAAGATGGAGATACGACTGAGTGAAAAACTGAGAAAGCAGGAAGTGGGCGACAGAGAGAGTAGAGTGAGAATGTAGATAATAAATGAACTGGTACAAAGAATGAGAGAGCGAAAGAATAAGAAAGGAAAGGAACAGACAGGGTGGAGAATTATAAAGAGGGAGGGAAATGGGAGAGATAAAGATGGCAGAGAGAGGGTTAGAAGGATTGTGAGTGAAGGGTAAAGAGAAAGAGAGATATTGAAAAAGAGTTTGTGGGGAAGAGGTAGAGAAAGTGAGACAGAGGGAGGGAGGGAGAAAATGAGAGATACAAAAATATAAATGGGATGTGAGTAAGGTGGAAAGGGAAAAAAGAGAGCGAGAGATAAAGAGAGTGAGAAAGATAGAAATGACGTGTGAGAGATAGAAAGGTGAAAGAAGAGTAAGAAACAAGGAGAGATAATGTGCGAGAGAATTGGCGAAAGAGAAAAAGAGGACGAAGAAGGTAGAGAAAAAGTGGGAGAGAGGCGGTGAGAAGTAAAGAAATAAACAAGACAATAGTAGGTGAGAGACATACATAGAGTGAGGGAAATAAGGAGAATAGCCAGCGAGAGAGAGAGAGAGAGAGAGAGAGAGAGAGCAGGCAGGAGAGAGAGAAAGACACAGGAAAGTAACACGGAGGAAACAGAAAGTGTATGAGAGAGTAAAAGAGAGAGAGAAAGAGATTAGGAGAGAAAGATGATGAGATTGTAGAGAAAAAATGATGTAAATGGTGAGCGAGAGATGATGAGAGAGGGGGATGAGAGAGACAAGAGATATGGTGAGAGCCAAAGAGTGAGAGAGAGAGACAGAGTAAAAGATGTAAAGAGAAATGCAGGAAGCAAGGGAGAATACTATACAGAGGGATAGAAAAAGAGGGAAAGCAAGAGGTAAACACATGTTTCACGAATCTAGTATTTGAGTCAGTCATGTCGTGGGACAGTTCCATCGTCGGAGATAATGCAGCCGACCTGGTTGAAACTGTAGCTGTGCCTCACATCAGTGATCTTCAACTTAGGTGTTAGTGCCAACAGGTGGGCGATTTTAGCATGCAGGTGGGCGATTTTAGCATGCAGGTTGGCGGTAGCAGAATAGTTGCATTATATTTAACAAACATATATTATTATTATTGCAAAGCATAAACTTCTAATCCTGAAGAAACTGGCAGAAAACCAGCAAGAAAAACACAATTGGACAATCTCAGAACCGGTGTTTTTGCCGTGGTCGAATGCGGCAGTGAAGCGTGGACGGATGTCATAACCTCAATGAAGAGAATCGAGTTATAGTAAGGCTTTCAAAATGCCATGGACTGAAAAAAGAAGAATGCAGGCATTTGACAAGAGGTGGAAGTAGAGCAGAATTGGTTCAAAATGATATCATGAATTACATAGAAAGGCAGAGAATAAAATGGTTCGGACACCTGACAAGATTGCAACCAAAGTTACCAGCTGCTCGTATCTGCAATACCAGACGTCAAAGTTGCAGAGCAAGAGATAGACCCCGACAAAGATGGATAGATGGTGTCAATGAAGAAACACGGAATGACAACAACATCGGTGACCAAGATGGCACACGACATAAAACTGCACCTTCCCACGTTGTCTATCGACCCAAGTGGTTAGAACATAGTGATGATCTCATTTATTTCTGCTATTCTCGGGATTGTGTTTTTGATTGTGATTGTGTTTTTGATGTGTTTTTGATGTGTTTCAAGCTGCAAATACATGGGATTGATGGAACACTACACCACACATGAGGATAACCACAATAAGATTATCTCGTACTATCAATGTGTTGTTAGCTCCCTGTTTCGTGTCCCCACCTCGACCGGGTCACAGTTTTAGTGTGTCTCTCTCGACCTACAAGCTTTACCGGCCAGTGAACAACTGTAAACTGGCCTTTCCTTGTCTGGCTAGAGCCAATGGCTAAAAGCGGCGTGCGAGACAGAGTCGGCCGTTGAAATCGAATGTTGTGACTTACAGGCCTAAATAATAATTATAATCTTCACCTAGGCATATAGGCCCCGTTGCGTCGATCGATCACTACTATGTCCAATTACAGAGGCCTGCAGCCAAACCTCGTTCACTGCCGAAGAAGAGACTGCTTTTTGTTGGAGCCATGTAGAACGGGGACGGTCCCTCCCATGCCTCTATCTGACCGATGGGAGACCGTTGTTACACATAGTTACACAGGGCTAAGTAACTGTGCTAATGCTATTTCGCATAACTGACAGAAGAATCACATGTAGAGGAAGGATAACGGTGAAAATGAAATGAAAGAAGTAAAAGAAGAAGAAGAAAAGGAAGTAGAAGTAAAGGAGGACCAAGAGAAGGAAGAACATATCAAGGGGAAGTGGTAGATGTTGTAAGAGAAGTAGTGGTAGAACGATAAGAAAAGAAGTAGTGACAGAAGAAGTATGTTTTACACTAACAGTGGAGGCATTACACGAGTTAGTTCTGTCTGGAATCTTTAACCATTACACGAGTTGGTTCTGTCTGGAATCTTTAACCATTACACGAGTTGGTTCTGTCTGGAATCTTTAACCATTACACGAGTTGGTTCTGTCTGGAATCTTTAACCATTACACGAGTTAGTTCTGTCTGGAATCTTTAACTATTACACGAGTTGGTTCTGTCTGGAATCTTTAACCATTACACGAGTTGGTTCTGTCTGGAATCTTTAACCATTACACGAGTTAGTTCTGTCTGGAATCTTTAACCATTACACGAGTTGGTTCTGTCTGGAATCTTTAACCATTACACGAGTTGGTTCTGTCTGGAATCTTTAACCATTACACGAGTTAGTTCTGTCTGGAATCTTTAACCATTACACGAGTTGGTTCTGTCTGGAATCTTTAACCATTACACGAGTTGGTTCTGTCTGGAATCTTTAACCATTACACGAGTTAGTTCTGTCTGGAATCTTTAACCATTACACGAGTTAGTTCTGTCTGGAATCTTTAACCATTACACGAGTTGGTTCTGTCTGGAATCTTTAACCATTACACGAGTTGGTTCTGTCTGGAATCTTTAACCATTACACGAGTTGGTTCTGTCTGGAATCTTTAACCATTACACGAGTTAGTTCTGTCTGGAATCTTTAACCATTACACGAGTTAGTTCTGTCTGGAATCTTTAACCATTACACGAGTTAGTTCTGTCTGGAATCTTTAACCATTACACGAGTTAGTTCTGTCTGGAATCTTTAACCATTACACGAGTTGGTTCTGTCTGGAATCTTTAACCATTACACGAGTTAGTTCTGTCTGGAATCTTTAACCATTACACGAGTTAGTTCTGTCTGGAATCTTTAACCATTACACGAGTTAGTTCTGTCTGGAATCTTTAACCATTACACGAGTTGGTTCTGTCTGGAATCTTTAACCATTACACGAGTTGGTTCTGTCTGGAATCTTTAACCATTACACGAGTTGGTTCTGTCTGGAATCTTTAACCATTACACGAGTTGGTTCTGTCTGGAATCTTTAACCATTACACGAGTTAGTTCTGTCTGGAATCTTTAACCATTACACGAGTTAGTTCTGTCTGGAATCTTTAACCATTACACGAGTTAGTTCTGTCTGGAATCTTTAACCATTACACGAGTTAGTTCTGTCTGGAATCTTTAACCATTACACGAGTTGGTTCTGTCTGGAATCTTTAACCATTACACGAGTTGGTTCTGTCTGGAATCTTTAACCATTACACGAGTTGGTTCTGTCTGGAATCTTTAACCATTACACGAGTTAGTTCTGTCTGGAATCTTTAACCATTACACGAGTTGGTTCTGTCTGGAATCTTTAACCATTACACGAGTTAGTTCTGTCTGGAATCTTTAACCATTACACGAGTTAGTTCTGTCTGGAATCTTTAACCATTACACGAGTTAGTTCTGTCTGGAATCTTTAACCATTACACGAGTTAGTTCTGTCTGGAATCTTTAACCATTACACGAGTTAGTTCTGTCTGGAATCTTTAACCATTACACGAGTTAGTTCTGTCTGGAATCTTTAACTATTGTACGAGTTGGTTCTGTCTGGAATCTTTAACCATTACACGAGTTAGTTCTGTCTGGAATCTTTAACCATTACACGAGTTAGTTCTGTCTGGAATCTTTAACCATTACACGAGTTAGTTCTGTCTGGAATATTCAACTATTGTACGAGTTAGTTCTGTCTGGAATCTTTAACTATTGTACGAGTTAGTTCTGTCTGTAATCTTTAACCATTACACGAGTTAGTTCTGTCTGTAATCTTTAACCATTACACGAGTTAGTTCTGTCTGGAATCTTTAACCATTACACGAGTTAGTTCTGTCTGGAATCTTTAACCATTACACGAGTTAGTTCTGTCTGGAATCTTTAACCATTACACGAGTTAGTTCTGTCTGGAATATTCAACTATTGTACGAGTTAGTTCTGTCTGGAATCTTCAACTATTTCAGTTCTCAATTTTCGATTTTCTGATTGCTAATACACATTGTTTTTAATCTTCGACTACGTCATCACAGAAATGGAAATCATTGTATGATAGCAAACATAAGTACAACAGCAATTGGGGAAAAAAGGCATGTCTTTGGATAAAGAAACAGTTGATGATGGGTTGGAGGAGGCTTTTTGTCAATTGTTGCAATGCACCATTGTTCCAAAAGTTTGTAGCCTTTTCACAAATTATGAACAAAATTGTGAAATACATTTTGAAAACCCAATCAAAAGGTCAGAGTGAACTTAAAGTAAAGAAGACATCTAGGCAAACTGACAATGTTAAAGCACCAAAGTTGCAAATTGTTGCTGGCATGATATACCATTGGACAATGCGTTCCGTTGACAAGGTGACGGAAATCATGCGCCATCATGTACAAATGAAGCATTCCGGGACAAATACAGTTACACAGAACTATTCACATTCATATACAACCCCTAACAGAATACCCAATTGAAAAGACTGGTTGAACGAAATGAGAAAAGGTCTTCATCACTCATGATGGAAAAACAATATGCCTAACTAAATCTTCATTCTTAATTTTTTTGTTAAACCTGAAAACTGATCTGATTGAAGACTGTAAGGAACCATTTTTATTATGAATCTATGCTAGATGAATCTACCGACATTTCAACACAAAAACACGTATATTTGTTCGTTTTCTATATGATAGAACAACATAAATTTTGACTAGATTTCTAGGTTAAATTCCGGTATAAGAGGCTACGGGAGAATACATATTCAATTCCATTGAGGAAGGAATTGCAAAACGCTGTCAAGGTCTTACAAACTGCATAAGGTTTGCATCGGATGCTGCGTGAAACATGGTTGGGTGTAACAGATCGGTGTGATGTGTGCAGCTCAGATGTATTTGTCACTCTCTTACGTTGCGCATTCAACAGGCAATATCGGATTTTATTGTCAGAGATACCTCACTGGTCTCGATATAGCGAGTTAAGACAGGACATTTACAAAGATTTGCCAAAGTGATAGTCAAACTGAATAAAACATTAGTTAGACCTAGATTGGAGTACTATGTACATATGTGGAGTCTTTCGCGTAGAGGGAATATAAACATACTGGAGAGGGTACAAAGAAGACCGACAAAGCTGATAGTGGAATTCCAGAATTAGTTACGAAGAAAGACTCAGAAAAACCGGCCTTCAGTGCCTAGAAAAGAGAAGAATTCGAGGTGACTAAATATACAGGTTTATAATCAAAGGAACGGATAAATTAGACTAACAAGTTGTTTTTTTCAAAATTCAACCACATACAAGAACAAGAGGGCATAGCTATAAATTAACTAAAGAAATGTGGAGATTAGATATGAAGTATATTGTTAGTCAGAAACTGGTCAATGCTTGGAGTGCAATGCCACAGGAAGTAGTGGAGGCAGGGACAATGAATTAATTTAAGAATAGATTGGATGAATATAGCTATTAGAGAAAGGAAATGTAAAAGAAACTGGTTGTTTACTAAAATCTGCAGTCTTCTAAACCAGTATAAAATGTTCAGTTAAGTTAAGAGGTAAGAAAAGTAGCCGTAGAAAATGTAAGAAAAGTAGGGGTAGAAGAGGTAAGGAAAGTTGTGACAGAAGAGGTAAGGAAAGTTGTGACAGAAGAGGTAAGGAAAGTTGTGACAGAAGAGGTAAGGAAAGTTGTGACAGAAGAGGTAAGGAAAGTTGTGACAGAAGAGGTAAGGAAAGTTGTGACAGAAGAGGTAAGGAAAGTTGTGACAGAAGAGGTAAGGAAAGTTGTGACAGAAAAGGTAAGGAAAGTTGTGACAGAAGAGGTAAGGAAAGTTGTGACAGAAGAGGTAAGGAAAGTTGTGACAGAAGAGGTAAGGAAAGTTGTGACAGAAGAGGTAAGGAAAGTTGTGACAGAAGAGGTAAGGAAAGTTGTGACAGAAGAGGTAAGGAAAGTTGTGACAGAAAAGGTAAGGAAAGTTGTGACAGAAGAGGTAAGGAAAGTTGTGACAGAAGAGGTAAGGAAAGTTGTGACAGAAGAGGTAAGGAAAGTTGTGACAGAAGAGGTAAGGAAAGTTGTGACAGAAGAGGTAAGGAAAGTTGTGACAGAAGAGGTAAGGAAAGTTGTGACAGAAGAGGTAAGGAAAGTTGTGACAGAAGAGGTAAGGAAAGTTGTGACAGAAAAGGTAAGGAAAGTTGTGACAGAAAAGGTAAGGAAAGTTGTGACAGAAAAGGTAAGGAAAGTTGTGACAGAAGAGGTAAGGAAAGTTGTGACAGAAGAGGTAAGGAAAGTTGTGACAGAAGAGGTAAGGAAAGTTGTGACAGAAGAGGTAAGGAAAGTTGTGACAGAAAAGGTAAGGAAAGTTGTGACAGAAAAGGTAAGGAAAGTTGTGACAGAAAAGGTAAGGAAAGTTGTCACAGAAAAGGTAAGGAAAGTTGTGACAGAAGAGGTAAGGAAAGTTGTGACATAAGAGGTAAGGAAAGTTGTGACAGAAGAGGTAAGGAAAGTTGTGACAGAAGAGGTAAGGAAAGTTGTGACAGAAAAGGTAAGGAAAGTTGTGACAGAAAAGGTAAGGAAAGTTGTGACAGAAAAGGTAAGGAAAGTTGTGACAGAAAAGGTAAGGAAAGTTGTGACAGAAGAGGTAAGGAAAGTAGGGTTGAATATTTAAGAAAAGTAGGGGTAGAAGAGGTAAGCGAAGTAGGGATTAAAAAAAGTAAAACAAGCAGTGACAGAAGAGGTAAGGAAAGTTGTGACAGAAAAGGTAAGGAAAGTTGTGACAGAAGAGGTAAGGAAAGTTGTGACAGAAAAGGTCAGAATTGTTGTCTTTCATATGAAAAGATCACTTAAGTAGACACAAAGCAGACATTGCTGGCCGAATGAGATCTAGTCTTATAGACAAGAATGATCTAAGGCTCAATTCGATTTAGTGGTCCTACCAGAGCTATGAAATGGAAGTGACAAAGGGCATGGAGAACAGGCTAACGACAACAAATGCATCACTTGAGTGCCGTCTTGTGGACCTATCACTAAGGTAACAGCATCAGATGGGTCTACATAACAGCGACATTCCGGAAATGCCACACGTCAGGGATGTCCTACAGCAAGTCAGCAACCTTCAAGCATCATAGATCTGGCCATGTAGTCAGAAGGAAGGACCCCCGCAGAAGCATAGCAAAAAAGATATCTCCTGAAAGATCGAATGCCCCTCATCCTACCCCGACCCAATAGATCGCAAGGTTCACTCCTGCTGTACAACAACATCCGCGACTCTGAAACGAACAAGCTTAGCCATACACTGGACAAACCAGGGCCGAGATAGAACCAACTTGAACCTGAACTGGGACCCGCACTTGGCCATAGAACGCCGTACTACTAAAGTCCAGCTCGCTAAGTAGAGAAATGCACCTACCGGCTACCACCAACTCGCACAAGTTTGGACCTGCACAAGGGCATCCGCACTTGTGGAAGTACAGGCCAACTATAACTAAGCTTTAAGTCTCATCTAGTTTTATGTGGCGGTAACCAGTTTCATTACTCGACGTCTTCACTCCCTCGAGCGTGTCGAGGCCGCGAAGCTGAACTTGAACCCTTTGCAGTGAGAGACAAGCACTATAACTGATTTACCACTCAGACTTTCGTTATTAGTGGCAGCTATTTTCATTTAGTTGGCCAATGCAGTTCAGTGACTGGGGAAGCATATGTGAAACAGAATGGTGGAGCGCTCCCTTCCCACAGTTTGTATGAGCGTCCGTGTAACAGAATGGAAGAATGCCCCTTTCCTACGCTTGGTCTATGATCGTCCGTGTAACAGAATGGAAGAATGCCCCTTTCCTACGCTGGGTCTATGATCATCCGTGTAACAGAATGGATGAATGCCCCTTTCCTACGCTGGGTCTATGATCGTCCGTGTAACTAAATGGGAGAACGCCCCTTTCCTACGCTTGGTCTATGATCGCCAGTGTAACAGAACGGCGGGGCGCTCTCTTCTCACGGCGGGTCTACTAGCGTCTAACAGAATAGTGAAGCGCAATTGTATTGTTTGATTCGTCGTCACCCACATCTTCCAGTAGATATAGCTGTAAATCGGACGCACGGCTTACTGCTACGGAACAAAGGAACTGCGCACACTGCCACATAACTGGTAATCACCTAGTTATATGAACTATATAACTCAAACGCCCCCTCTAATCTGAACATATGTCACCTGTCATCAATAATCAGAAAGAGAGCACAACGTTAACCTCGACAATATGAAGGGATTTTAATTTGCGAGAGGATATTAATAGTGCATCAATCTGAGAATGAATGTTTGCCATTGAAGAACCAGACAGACCACCTCAACTTGGTGATCCTGAAGGAGCACTTCCAGCAATGTGTTTGTGTCATGGAATGCTTGCGAGAACATTGACATATGTACGAGGGCTGATAACAAGTTTTGGGTTTAGGCTGGATAAAAACTAACTTACCGATGGAGTTGTTCTTTTTCTTCTTCTTTTTTTCGGCGTGACGTTATGTCGTAGTTTACAGCGAGGTTGGGAAATTTGCGCCTTTCGGCCCACACCTACAGTTTCAGCTGGCTTATTTTTGTTACGGGTTTGTTTTTCAATTGTGATTTATATTCCTTGGACATACTGCATAAGTGACTAGAGCAGTCTGGTTCCACAGCCGCCACGAGGAAGCGAAATAGAGTCTTGGTCAAATATTGTTCGCTGACCCTGGTGCAAGCCACCAGCTACGAGTCGCTGGCTGTTGTCAAGTCATGCACTAATGAGTTTTGATTCCATTCTAATTAAAAATCTATTCACCTTTGACATCGGCCTCTGCTGAGTTGGCGCACTTCTCTCAGCTGTGTTCCCACTGTTGGAAGCACTTCTCGTTGTAATCATCTTGGATCTCCATCAGGTGGTTCGTCGCATTTGTCGATGTTTCTTGTATTTCCTGAAATATCGTTGCCTTAAGTGACACCTTCAGCCCTGATGTGAGCCAGACGTCAGAGGGAGACGTATCTGGGTATTAGGAGAAATGCTGAACAAGTCTAATGCCGTGTTTCAGCATCAAATCCTGCATGAGGGGCGATTCGTGGGCAGGACAATTGTTATGATGGATCTGCAAGTTGCCACTCTTTCGCCCACACAACCAGGTTTTGGGTTTAACACGACATTGGGCAGGTTCGGGACCCCACCTACTTCCCAGACATCGTTTCCTGCGACTTTTAGCTCTATCCAAACCTCAAGGTGCCGAAGGGACGAGTTTCAATACTTATAAGATATCAAGACAGATGTGACGAATGTTCTGATGGATATCCCCCCAAAACGACCCACATAGATGCTCCCAGCAGCAAGAGCGTCCCTGGAACAAGAATGCCAACACATAAAAGGCCAATTTCTAAGAAGATTAGGTTGTCATAGCCTAAGGTAGGATACGTTTTGATCAGCCCATGTATATCAAGATAGGTCAGCGCGATTAGAATGTCATAAAAATCGTGTCTAGTTTTTATCTTATACTCACGTGCTGGGATTGACCTGGCAAGTCACTAACGGATATTCCCTGCCACAAAAAAGAATATGAAAACAAAGGAGGTCACACCTCCCACGACGTCTAGCGACATAACTGGACTGAAGATACTCACGTATACCATTAAGCGCCCTGGGGAGCCGCAATTTTCTGTCCAGGACCAGAAGTAGTCCCCATGATGATTTGTATTATCTATTTTCTATTATCTATTAAGTAATTTCTATCCATCTAGTTCTCGGTATCCATGGTTGCGGAAACCTGATCGCCGTGTGTTATAGACGCATATGGGTAGTTGGTCAAATTGTATTCGCTTTAGATGGCCGTACTATTCGATAATTTCAGCATCAGTACATTCAGTGCAGTCTTGCTTAAACTATGTGTGGCACCTGTTCATTGCACATTCTGTCGTTCCTAGTTATGTTGATTGTTTTCCTGAGGATCTCATCTCACAAAGTATGTTCTTTCTTTCTAGAGATCTGGATTAAGTCCACATTTGGCACTGGTAATACAACCTTGGCAAAATATAACACGTATAACATTTAGCCCTAAATTTAGAACAGATCGTTGTAAACTTCATATTAAAATAATAATTGTCTATGTTCTATTGAATGACTATTGCAAATTCTACATAAGGTATACGAAATGCAAGTGTCATGTCGAAACTAGTATCAATCACAGATCAAAAGACAACAGTATGAAGAGAAAAGGTAGCCTTTTCATTGCACCCGGAAATATCGGCTTCATATCACAATTGCCAGCTACGTTTGTATGTGTAAACTTGTATTTCATTCAACCACGATGTTCATCGGCAATACAAGAGAGGTCTTTCGGATCTCTTAAGATCTGCGGAAAACGAGGTTTGAGAAACTCTGGGATAGAGAGAAGCTGAATTACATGCAGTCAAATGGGGCACGCATGAAATGTGAAGGAAGCCGCTCCTCTGGTTACTAAATTAGGCTAATTTTGCAAAAAAATGTTCGGTTGTTAGCGAAAGAAAACTATTCATTAAATGGATTGAGCACGACAAGAAGGAGATCAACTAAACAAAACAGCATTACTCTAGATACGGTGACGAGAAATATAGTCTTACAGGAGACAATGTTGAAGGAGATTAAGTGTTAGACCTGACTGTATTTAATTGTAGTTGAGATATTGTTCTGTTCTCGCTGACCTATTTCCCCTAACTGCGGGAAATATATCCATTAAATGATGAGTAGATGGAGAAGTGTCAAACTAGGACGCGAACAGAGGTTTTTGACTGTGAGAGGAAGCGCGCTAACCGATTGGTCATTCAAACATATATTTATTCTAGTGGAAAATACACGAAAACAGACGAATTTGTGTGTGATTGATATAGCGAACTAACTCAAATGTGTATGATTGGCTCATCGATGTCACGTGTCTCTTTCTTCGTGTTATCGGCTTGGGATGCATTTACAATAAACAAGCAATCTCGATCATGTCCAATGATCAATTCTCCAGTTCCTTCAAGTTTGCCCCTATATTACTTTAGTTCTCTTTCCATTGCATTCTTAGACTTCAGTTTGCCTCTTTTTAAGTGGGTTCCAAGACAGAGATTGCCTAGTTTTATGATTTCACAGTATGTATCCTGTCCAGCGTCTCCTTTTTTCCCAGAATTCCTGTCCCACATGTATTTGCAATGTCGTCTCATATAAACTGTCCTAGGACATCATGTTTTTCTATTGCAGACCCATAATCGTTCTCAAGGTTTTGTTGATAAGTCTTGTAATCTCTTCATCTTGTAATCTCTTCATCTTGTAATCTCTTCATTTCGAGGTTGGTTATTCGCCAGACTACATCGTTATATAAAAAGATCGACTTTACACTGGAATGGAATATTTAACTCTGATGGATTTTGACTTTTTAAATTTTTGAATAGTTTTCAACATGACAAAGGCCGTTCTTGCCTTGCGTAACTTGTTTTAAACATCTTCATCTACAACTGCTGTCTTGTATATGATGTGTTCCATGTATTTGAAGATATGTTTGTCAGCCAATAGTGTACTTCTTTTTAAATATGAGTCTTGTTGCTAGATGTATTAAAATGTAGCAGAAAGATCCTCATGATACCCTGGACTGAGAAACAAAAACAAAAACAGTTAACAAGAGTTGAACATAGAAGAGAACTGCTTTACCAATTCCCTCATGGCCAGACAACCAAAACACTTTAGTCACGTCAAGAGACACAACGGTCTTGATGTGACAGTGGTGCGCCGGAGTCTTTGTGCATGACAAGGACAAGAATAGCACCACTGCCCCACAGAGAGCATATCGTAAGCGGCGACTAACTGGGCGACATGTCATAACACCCGGCCATGGTTAGGTGGTTTGCTAAGAGTAGCATAGATGGCGCCTAAGAGCGTGCGTGTATACTTTGCTCTAGTGTTTCTTCTTCTTCGTCGTACGCTGTCAGACGTTAACCTGTATTTTTTCGAAAAAAGCAGTGGTCATCCTGAGGCTGTCGACACTGCCATAGAGCTTGTCTTGTGTTGGCACTGGTGATGGCCACATCTGCTTTCTCTGATCCTCGTATGTCAGGCAGGTTTGCAGCAAATGTTCAGCGGTCATTTTCCCGGTACCACACGAGCATTCGTCAGTGCCATCTATCTTCAATTTTTTTAATAGGTGGTACCTCTCTATTGTGGCCAGTGCGAAGTCTGAAGACCACGACCTGCTCTCTTCTGTTCAACTGGTAATAGGCAACGTTTTTTATGTAGCCAGTATGTTCGGTTTCCCATTTGGTCACGTATCTAGGTCTAAAAAGCCTTTTTGACTCTTCGTATGTCACACTTGTATCTGGTTGTGGTAGTCTTGCACCTTCTTTTGCCAGTCTGTCTATCTACTCGTTGCCTTGGATGTTACAGTGAGATGGAACCCACTGTACCACTACTCTTTTTGGTGCGGACTGCTGGCATAGTTGACAGAGTACTGCTCTTAAATCATTAAGTTCAGTATTTGTCTGGCTTTTTAGTGCTGTGAGTACGGCCATGGCACCTGTAAGCAGGACTGTATGGCTTTCATTCATTTTACCTGTCACCATTTCTTCTACTGCAGCCCTCAGTGCCTGTGCCTCCGCTCTGAAATTGCTTGTGTATTTTGCAGTTGCCACTGATAGTGTTATTTGTCTGCCCTTTTGTAGGCTCAAGAATACCCCTGCCCCTCCCTTCTGTGTTGTGTGTGTTACAGAACCGTCAGTGTATGCATGGGTCCAGTCCATGCTTGGTTAGTTTTTCGTTATGTACCTCAGGGTTGTATATCTTCTTTTTTTTCAGTCTGGCTGTTTTTTGTTTCCAATACCTAGTATATTTTCTACCACCTCTGGAAATATATGCTGCCTCCAGGTAGGTTTTCGTACAGTAAGGATGGGCTTTGGTGATGTTAGTGCGTTCAAAGGGTCTTCGTTTATCTTTGCTTAGGTTATTTCTGCAAAGTTTCACCGCTTTAATTTCCCATTTCCAAAATTGTTTAGCCTCTGATGCATTGGATGGTCATTCAGTCTTCTGAGTTTCTCTGATTGCAGTTGGGCTCTGCAGCCTCTTCTGTCGGTCATAGATTGCAGTTTTGTAATATTTTCAAGTTCTACAATTGGCGTTGACTTCATGCTTCCTGACTCTCATGGCTTGGTTTTAAAGTTTTGCTAATTTTACCGAAGTTCGCCTTTGCTGCTGTTGTCCATGCCGCAAATGCCATACTCGAGAACTGGTCTCACTCTTCCAGTGTACAGTTTCTTTAGTATATTTTCTTCTGCTCCCCAGCTTGTGCCAGCAAGTTTCCTCATGATTGCCATTCTTTCTCTGTCTATCATTCGGTTTCTCTCGATCTGACTTTTCCATGTCATGCGCCGATTAAATGTGACTCCCAGGTAGTTTGGGTTGTCGTTTGCCTGCAGGTATTTGCCGTTAAGACTTATTTTGGCGTTTTGGGGTTTGTTTGAAAGCGAGAATATCGTACATGTTGTTTTTTCCTCATTTATTTTGACCAGCCATGAGTTCGCCCACTCTTCCAGCGATGGTAGGGCCTGCTGCAGCCGATTACTTGCTATGGTGAGATTCTTTTCAGAAGTCCACATAGCCAGATCGTCTGCAAACATTGAGCTGTGGACTCTTCTTGGTATATTCTCCGTTATGTTATTTATATACACCAGGAAGAGTGTGGGTGACAGTACTCCCCCTTGTGGTACACTCTGCACAAGTGTCATTTTTTTGCTCATCTGCTCTTGTACTTGAACTCTGGCTGTTCTGTTTTTGAGGTAGTGACTGATCCATTTGTACATTTTCCCACAGACTTCGCTTCTTCGTAGCTTGACTTTAAGTCCCTCATTCCAGACCTTGTCAAGTGCCTTTTCTAGGTCAACCCAAACCGCTACTGTGCGTTTTTGCTCCTGGTAAGCATCCTCTATATCCTGGGCTATGAGAGTGATCTGATCCTCTGTGGATCTGTGCTGTCTAAAGCCTGCTTGTTGTGGAATTAGTATGTGTTTTTCTTCCAGATGCCACATCAGTCTGGTGTTTATCATACATTCCATCAGTTTGCCTACACGGCTCAGTAGACTGATAGGCCTGTATCCATTTGGATCTGTTTTGTCTTTTCCTTTCTTTGGTACTGGTACAAGTACTGCGTCTTTCCATACTTGAGGTACAATACCCCTTTTCCAGCTTTGGTTCAGGACTGATAGTAACTTCCTCTTTGCTTTTTGGCACAACCCCATCAGCATTTTGTTTGTTACCCCATCTTTTCCGGGAGATTTCCTTTTCTTTAAAGTTCTCATGGCCTCTTCCATTTCATTTATTATTAGTTTTGCCATCATGTGTTCTTCAGGTGCCATATTGATGTTGTCGTGCCCCCTTTGTTCTTCCCTAATGTCTGTATGCCTATCTGTAGGGACATCAATATGGTTTGCTCTGGCATAATGTTCAATAACGGCGTTTGCTGCTTTTTTCCTGATCGCCCTGCTTGATGGTAATTTGTTTGTTTGATGGAGTTTCGTCATTCATGGCTCTGACTAACTTCCATAGTTTGTTCCCATCTTTATCTAAATTTAGGCTTTCTGTTTTTGTTTTTTCCAGCTTTCTCTTGTTATTAATTTTCTCTGTAACGCATCGACCTCATCACTAGTGAACAGGCTCGTGGATCTGACTCAATTTCTGCCAAAATCTACAAAGCTGGGAGACCCAGACTGACTCAGACGCTGATAAAACTCTTCTGTGAAATGTCGAATCCGCAGCGCATCTCACAAGACTTCAAATATGCATACATTTTTCATCTTTATAAGAGAAAATAAAATCGACATGTCTGTGACAACTATAGGGGATATCTCTGATTTGCGTTGCAGGAAATATCCTTGCAAGGATCTTACAAAACAGACGTTCGCTTCACCCAGAACAAGGGCTACTTCCAGAGAAATGTGGATTTAGAAATGGATAAGGCACCACTGACATGATGTTTGATGCCAGGAAAATCTAAGAAAATTGTCAAGAGCAAAATGTCCACCTTCTGACCACATTTGTGAATTGAACAAAAGCTTTCAACACGGAAAGTCGTGACTGCCTACTGACGATCATGGAAGATGTCCCAATGCATTTATGAAAATGGTTAGACAGTTATATGATGGCATGTTGGCTCGAGTTCAAGATGAGGGGAATGCTCTGAGTCCTTTTGTGTTACAAATGAAGTGAAGCAAGGATGCATCCTAGTCCCTACCCTTTTCAGCATGGTGTTTGCTACTATCAACATAGACAAAACTGAGCCATTCATTGGAAGTGATGCTGGAGAAAGTCCGCTATCGCCCAGACAGCGAGGTCTTCAATCTTAGGAGACAAGAACAAGAGCACAAATTGAGACCAAATATCAACTTCTCTTTACTGATGACTGCGCTCTTAGTCCATTCAGAGACTCAAATGCAATGTACTATCGACATATTTGCAGCGGCTTGCTTAACTTAACTTAACTTAACGTCTTTATACTGGTTTAGAAGACCCTGCAGATTCTGTATACAACCAGTTACATTTACATCACCTTGCTCTAAAAGTTATGCGCATCCAGTTAATTCTTAAATGCATTAACTGTCCCTGCCTCCACTACCTCCCCTGGCAATGCATTCCAAGCAGACACCACTATCTGACTAAAAAAATATTTCCTAATATCTAACCTGGACCTCTCTTTAGTCAGCTTGTAGCTATGCCCTCGTGTTATTGTAGGTGGCTGTATTTTAAAAAACTTGTTATAGTCTAATTTATTTATTCCTCTGATCATCTTATAAACCTGTATTAAGTCACCACGAATTCTTCTCTCTTCGAGACACTGTAGGCCGGTTTTTCTGAGTCGTTCCTCATAACTGTAATTCTGGAATCCCACTATCATCTTTGTCGCTCTTTTTTGTATTCTTTCTAGCATGTTTATGTCCCCTCTATGATAAGGACTCCACACCTGTACACAGTACTCCAATCTAGGTCTAACTAAAGCTTTATACAGTTTGACGATCACTTCCTTGCTCCTATGTTTAATATTTCTTTTTATCATACCTAACATTGCATTTGCCTTTTTCACTGCTACCTTAACTTGCTCACTCACCTTTCCTGTATGATCTATTATAACCACTAAGTCCCTTTCCTTATCTATCTTTCTAATATTGTTTTCTCCCATTCTGTAATTATGTTCCATATTGGATCTACCCATGTGGATGACTGTACATTTATCTACATTAAACTCCATTTGCCAGCTTACAGACCATTCTCGAATTTTATCTAAATCCGACATCAATATATCCACTTCCGCTTTAGATGAGACACTACTGCATAGTTTTGTGTCATCAGCAAATTTTGCAATCATGGATCTCATATCAATGTCCAAATCATTTAAATATATCAAGAACAAAATTGGTCCCAAAACCGAGCCCTGTGGCACACCACTTTTCACTTCACACCACTCAGAGTACTCCTTATTTATGCCCACCCTCTGCCTTCTTTTCGTTAACCAATTTTCAATCCATTTGGCAACTTCCCCACCTATTCCATGTGATTTTAACTTTCGAAATAATCTTTGATGAGGTACTCTAACAAAGGCCTTTGCAAAGTCTAGATACATAACATCCACTGGCTCCCCTTTATCTATGATTTTAGTAACCTCCTCCATGAATTCTAATAGATTTGTTAAGCATGATCTCCCTCTAGTAAACCCATGCTGGCTATTTCTAATTAGATTAAATTTGTCTAAATGGATTACAATGTTTTCTTTGATTATTGACTCTAACAATTTACAGACTATGCTCGTTAAACTCACCGGTCTATAATTTCCTGGATCTGATTTTTTGCTTTTTTTGAATAAGGGGGTCACTCCCGCATCTTTCCAATCCCGTGGAACAATCCCTTTTGTAAGTGATTGAGAACATAATATAGCCAATGGTTTTGCTAGTTGGTCTCTAATTTCATACATAAATTTTGGATGAATACCATCTTGACCTGGACATTTATTCACTTTCAACCCCTCCAATTTTTTAAAAACCATTTCCTCTGTAATACAGATTGATCTTAATCCCGATGTATCCATGTCTCTTTGAAAAATATCTATAGGCTCTGGGATCTCGGAGCAGTCCTCCTTTGTGAAGACTGTGCCAAAGTACTGATTGGGCAGATTAGCAGCCTCCCTATTCTCACTTATTATTTTCCCTGTACTGTCCATGAGAGGGCCTACTTTGTCTTTCGTTCTTTTTTTATTTCTAACATAAGAAAAGAAGCTTTTACTGTCTGTCTTGATCCTCTGAGCAAGTTGTTTTTCAAAGTCTATTTTTGCTGTTTTATTCGCTTTCTGAGATATGTTCTGCTTGTCCAAATATTTTACATATGTTTCTTTTGATTTACCTGCCTCTATATATTGTTGCCATGCTTTATTTTTTGCTCTTCTACATTTCACTACAAATCTAGTTATCCACTTTTTACGCTTTGGGTTTACCTCCCTACATGGAACACATTCCTCTTTTAGCGTTTCTAGAACTGTTTTAAAACTTTCCCACTCCTGATCAACATCTATTCCTACAACATTATCTTTCCAGATGATGTGGTTCGCTGCCTCTTTCATCCTCTTAACATCTGCCTTAGAGTAGTCGTATGTTCGCGTGTTCATGTTTACTTCTTTCCCTGCAATAAGATCCCAACGGATGATTTTATGGTCACTTGAGCCAAACAGTTCCCCAACGGTAACGTTTTCAATCATATTTTCCTCTGTGGTAAAAACTAGGTCGAGTATGTTTTTGCCTCTGGTGGCTGCTTCTACATGTTGAATTAAAAAATTGTCAGTTATGCACTTAACAAAAGGTTTTGACTCTACAAGTGCTTCTGCCATATCCCATTTTATTTCTGGATAGTTGAAATCTCCCATTAATAATAATTTTCCTTTACTTGCCTTTGCTATGCTACTAATCAGCTCCTCATCTTCCTCTTTTTGACTTGATGGATATCTATAGCACACTCCAATCACTGTTTTTTCACCCCCACTTTGTATTTCTCCCCATACACTTTCATTTTTGTTACCACATGATAAATAATCTTTGATCGTTATATTAACAGAATTTATACAGTATAATAAAACGCCACCTACCTTAGTCTTGTCTCCAATTATCCTATCTTTCCTTAACATTGTATATCCCTCAATTTCAAGTTCACTATCTGCAATCTCCTCATATGTCCATGATTCTGTTAACCCTATTATATGTGGTTTTTCTTCTTCTACATACAGTTCCAATTCTTCTCTTTTATTTACTATGCTTCTCACATTTGCATAAAAACATTTTAGTTTGTAATGTTGTTGGTTTTCCTCTTTTTGCTTCTGCTTTATCATTTTAGTGTTTGCTTTTCTACTATGTATTTCATACTTCCCTGACACCAACTTACCCCTTTGACTACATCCTCTATAGCACCCTATTGTAGGCCTATCTTTAGTCTCATACTTCATAGGCCTTACTAGTTTAAATTTATAACAAAATGATAGAACATATACTTTGCTACAACATGCTGTCCTATCTCATTTAGATGTAAACCTCCCCTATCTAACATTTTAATTTTGTCTACTTTAACATCAATGAATTCCATTCCCATGTCCGCACACATCACCTGTAACCTAAGGTGGATACCTATTATTTTGCTATCTAGATAGTCTGACCCATCTGCTCTGTCTAAAATGCCCATCATTGTGACCTTTCTAAACTTTTTTTCCTTAAGTGTTCTCATAAGACTTTTATATTTATCCATAATTATTTCTGTACCATCTCTCTTTACATTATTTGTACCTGCCAATACTACCACATGACTGTTTCCTTTGTCATCTAACCTCTTTATTCTCCCCTCTATGTCCTCTATTTTTGCTCCCCCAATATCCATTCTTGCGATAACTTTGGTCTCACCATTTCTACCAGTAAGACTGAAATGCTGTACCAAGCAGCCCCAATAACTGAGGACAGTTAACCATATATCACTTTCAATGGTCAGAAGTTGAAGTCGGTGAAACGCTTTGCATACCTTGCCAATACACTCTCAAGAGCAATCCATATTGATTATTAAGTAAACTCGAGAATTGCAAAGAAAATGTATAGCATTTGGAAAACTAAGATTCTCCGTTTGGAATCGGAGAGGAATTAAGCTTATAACGAAATTGAAGGTTTGTGCAGCAGACGTCCTACCAACTTGTAAGTACGCCTGCGAAACCTGTCTGTGTACAGTCGACATGCAAAGAAGCTGACCATTTTCATCTGAGCTGTCTAAGGAAACTGCTGAATATAAAATGGCAAGACAGGATCACAGATGCAAACTATTTTTCGCGGGCTGGCATGACAAGCATCCACACAACTATGTAAAAATCGCAGATTAGATAAGCTGGCAATGTTGTCCGCATGTCAGATGAGGGGATTTCAAAGAAAACATTCTATGGCGAGCTTGAGTCAGGCAAGCGAGCTCGCGGAGGCCAAATAAAACGTTACAAAGACACTCTGAAAACCTCACTGAAGAACTGCGACATTGACCCCGATAATTAGGAGAACATTGCTGCTGATCGCTCTGCCTGGCATAGTCAAATCTCTACTAGCACGACACATTTGGGGCAGAGAAGAATCAAGGAAGCTGCACAGAGACGAGCGACACGAAAGGCAAGAGACGAGTTGCTTCCATCTGACGGTTAGACAGTGTTTCTCTACCCTCAGTGTGACAGACGCTTTCGGGCTCGGATTGGTTTGATCAGCCACCTACGAACCCATTCTAGGATTGACAGATGGCAATGTGGTTCTCTTCGTAAACAATGGACAAACAACAAAAGTGAGCGAAAGCCTGAAATTGTAGTATCGTAATAGTTTCCAGAGTGTATCAATATCCAAGCTATCATAAGTCACAGTCAACAAATCACATATCACAGTCAACAAAGTTGGTGTACAGACTTGATCTCCATTCACATTCAACAAAGTTGGTGTACATACTTGATCTCCATTCACAGTCAACAAAGTTGGTGCAGAGACTTGATCCTTCATACACTAGAAAGTCAAGGGCTACATCCGGACTCCATGATGTTTCCTTTAACTTCATATGCAGTGACGGTTTGTCAAGGCGGTACACTACGGCGGGGTGAATTCTCATGGTAGGCAACTCTAGTGTGGTTACTAGTTCCGTGGTCATTAGCTAGGCAACTCGGGGACGACTCGGCTACCACCAGCTTCATGAGTGTTAGTCAGACAACTCGAGAACCGCCAGCTTCATGAGTGTTAGTCAGGCAACTCGAGGACGACTCGGCGACCGCCAGCTTCATGAGTGTTAGTCAGGCAACTCGGGGACGACTCGGCGACTGTCAGTTTCGGCGGTGTTCGCTAGATAACTTGGGGAAGACTCGGCGACTGTCAGGTTCAGCGGTGTTAGCTAGAGAACTCGAGGACGACTCGGCGACTGTCAGTTTCGGTGGTGTTAGCTAGACAATTAGGGGACGACTCGGCGACTGTCAGTTTCAGCAGTGCTAACTAGACAACTCTGGGACGACTCGGCCACTGTCAGTTTCGGCGGTGCAAGCTAGACAAATTAGGGACGACTCGGCGACTGTCAGTTTCGGCGGTGTTAGCTAGACAACTCGGGGACGACTCGGCGACTGTCAGTTTCGTCGGTGTTAGCTAGACAACTCGGGGACGATTCGGCGACTGTCAGTTTCGGCAATGCTAGCTAGACAACTCGGAGATGACTCGGCAACTGTCAATTTCGGCGGTGTTAGCTAGACAACTCGGGGACGACTCGGCGACTGTCAGTTTCGGCAGTGCTAGCTAGCCAACTCGGGGACGACTCGGCGACTGTCAGTTTCGTCGGTGTTAGCTAGACAACTCGGGGACGACTCGGCGACTGTCAGTTTCGGCGGTGTTAGCTAGACAGCTCGGGGACGTCTCAGCGACTGTCAGTTTCGGCGGTGTTCGCTAGATAATTCGGGGACGACTCGGCGACTGTCAGTTTCGGCAATGCTAGCTAGACAACTCGGAGATGACTCGGCAACTGTCAATTTCGGCGGTGTTAGCTAGACAACTCGGGGACGACTCGGCGACTGTCAGTTTCGGCAGTGCTAGCTAGCCAACTCGGGGACGACTCGGCGACTGTCAGTTTCGTCGGTGTTAGCTAGACAACTCGGGGACGACTCGGCGACTGTCAGTTTCGGCGGTGTTAGCTAGACAACTCGGGGAGGACTCGGCGACTGTCAGTTTTGGCGGTGTTAGCTAGACAACTCGGGGACGACTCAGCGACTGTCAGTTTCGTCGGTGTTAGCTAGACAACTCGGGGACGACTCGGCGACTGTCAGTTTCGGCGGTGTTAGCTAGACAACTCGGGGACGACTCTGCGACTGTCAGTTTTGAGGGAACACCAGGTGGAGGTGCTTTAGGTTCAAGGTTATTGAGGATGCTCTGAAACAGGCGTACGAGAATATCAAATAGTGCCGTTCGTTTCATCCTTAGGGTCCGAAAGCTTGCGTACTTGGAGAGATAGCGTGCTGTCGGAGTGGAGAAAAGGGCATGAAATAATAAAGACGAATACAAAGATAACAGACAGATTACAAGAAGGAGATAAGCTTTCAACCATGACTGTTAAACCCATGAGAGAAATTGATGGAATATCGGGGTGAACAACCCGAGGCTACGAAAAGATTGCACACACAAATAGAAGGCAGAAGCTGGCGTACAATGGGCGAGGGAAAATCAAATAAAGAAACATGGCACGGCTGATATTATCATAGTCTTCATAGTAGCTATAATCACAGTGGAGGCAGAAAGATGGCATGTAGATAGGTCTGACTCCACGCCTACCCAGACTGACCTGATAATCGATGAATGATAACACATGAAAGCACGTGCATGCTTCGATCAAGCACAAACATAGCTGTGTGCATTTTTACACGTTCAGAGCAACCACCAGGTTCCCCCCCCCCCACCCCCATCCCCCCAAAAAATCGGCAACAAAATGGTTTTTCCTTCGGCTACATGCAATATGATGTTTTATTAATTCACAGTTTGAAATAGTAGAGCTATATTGTATTAGGTATGGACTGAAGAAGATCGTTCACGTGGACGGGGTGGGGGAAGGGGGGTGGGTGGTTGGGGGATAATTAATTGTGTTGATTATTATTAATGTGCTAATCAAAAAAAAAAAGAATATTAATATGGTGATGAAAATAGAAAATGTTGAAAATAAAAGATAATTTTGTGTGTTCTAATTTGGAGACAATTTATGATGGGATAACCAAAAGCTATTTGAAAATATAGAACGCTTAACTTATTTATTAGTATTATTTTTATTCTAATAATATTATAATTAGTAGAATTATTACTTTTATTCTAGTATTATTGTTGTAGTGGGAAGGAGAATTCGATTATTATCGTAGTGAAGTGAAAAAAATAACGAAATGCGGTAGCAATGTGCAAAATAGAGGCAGACCATACAGATGTGGTAATGTTGGAAAACATAACAATGTGGTAGTGATGTGGAGGGCATAACGATGTGGTAGTGTTTTGGAGAAAATAACGATGTGGTAGTGGTGTAGAGAACATAGCGATGTGGTAATAATGGTCAAAACATAACGCTGTGGAGAACATAGCGATGCGTACAACATAACGGTGTGGAGAACATAACGATGTGGGAGTGATGTGGAGAACATACTAATGTGGAAAACATAACAGTGTCGAAAACATAACGATATGGAGAACATAAAGATGTGGAAAACATAACGATGTGGAGAACATAACGGTGTGGTAATGATGTGCAGAACATAAAGATGTAAAGAACATACTGATATGGAGAACATAACGATGTGGAGAACATAACGGTGTGGAAATGATGTGGAGAACATAACGGTGTGGTAGTGATGTGGAGAACATAACGGTGTGGAAATGATGTGGAGAACATAACGGTGTGGTAGTGATGTGGAGAACATAACGATGTAGAGAACATACTGACATGGAGAACATAACGATGTGGAGAACATAACGGTGTGGTAATAATGTGGAGAACATAATGGTGTGGCAGTGATGTGGGAACATCATGATCTAGAGAACATACCGATGTGGAGAATATAACGATGTGGAGAACATACTAATATGGAGAACATAACAATGTGGAAAACATAACGATGGAGACACCATAACGGTGTAGAGAACATAACGATATCGTAGTATTGTTGAGAACATAACAGTGTGGAGAACATAACGATGTGGTAGTGACGTGGAGAACTAAACGGTATGGTAGTGATGTGGAGAACATAACGATGTGGAGAACATAAGGAAATCGTAGTTTTGTAGAGAACATAACGATGTGGAGAACATAATGGTTGAAGAACAAAGCAATGTGGAGAACATAACAATGTGGAGAACATAACTGTGTGGTAGTGATGTGAAGAACAAAACGGTGTGGAGACCATAACAATTTTGAGAACATAAAGATGTGGAGAACATAACGATGATGTAGTAATGCAGATAACATAACGATGTGTAGAACATATCGATGTGGAGAACACAACAATGTTAAGAACATAACGATGTGGATAACATAACGATGATGTAGTAATGCAGATAACATAACGATGTGGAGAACATAAGGATATCGTAGTATTGTAGAGAACATAATGATGTGGAGAACATAATGGTTGAAGAACAAAGCAATGTGGAGAACATAACGATGTTGAGAACATAACGATGTTGAGAACATAACGATGTGGAGAACATATCGATGGGGAGAACATAACGATGTTGAGAACATAACGATGGGGACAACATAACGGTGTGGAAAAATAACGATGTGGACAGTATAAATATGTGGAGAACTTAACGATGTGGAGAACATAACGATGATGTTGTGATGTGGTGAACATAACAACGTGGAGAACATAACGATGTGGAGAACATAACGATGTGGAGAACATAACGATGAGGAAAAGATAACGATGTGGAAAACATAACGTTGGGAACAACATAATGGTGTGGAGAACATAACGATATCGTAGTGATGTGGAGAACAAATTGGTGTGGATAACATAATGATGTGGTAGTGATGTGCAGAACATAACGGTGTGGTAGTAATGTGGAGAACATAACGGTGAGGTAGTGATGTGGAGAACATAACGATTTGGAGAACACAGTGATGTTGAGAACATAACGATGTGGAGAACATAACGATGTGGTGAACATAACGATGTGCTAGTGATGTGGAGAACGTAACAATGTGGAGAACATAACGATGTGGTAGTGATGTGGAGAGCATATTGGTGTGGAGAACATAACCATGTGGTAGTGATGTGGAGAACATAATGGCGTGGTAGTGATGTGGCGAACATAACGATGGGAACAACGTAACGGTGTGGAGAACATAACGATGTGTAGTGACGTGGAGAACATAGCGATGTGGAGAACATACCAATATCCAGAGAACATAACGATGTGGAGAGCATAACGGTGTGGTAGTGGTGTGGAGAACATAACATTGTGGAGAACATAACGATATGGAGAATATAACGATGTTGAGAACATAACGATTTCGAGAACATAACGGTGTGGTAGTGATGTGAAGAACATAACGGTGTGGAGAACATAACGCTTTGGAGAACATAACGGTGTGGTAGTTATGTGAAGAACATAACGATGTAGAGAACATACCGATGTGAAGAACATGCCGATGTGGAGAACATAACGATGATGTAGTGATGTGGAGAACATAACGATGTGGAGAACATATAGATGCGGAGAACATAACGATGTTGAGAACATAACGATGTTGAGAACATAACGATGTTGAGAACATAACGATGTGGAGAACATAACGGTGTTGAGAACATAACGATGGAGACACCATAACGGTGTAGAGAACATAACGATATCGTAGTATTGTGGAGAACATAACAGTGTGGAGAACATAACGATGTGGTAGTGACGTGGAGAACTAAACGGTGTGGTAGTGATGTGGAGAACATAACGATGTGGAGAACATAAGGAAATCGTAGTATTGTAGAGAACATAGCGATGTGGAGAACATAATGGTTGAAGAACAAAGCAATGGGGAGAACATAACAATGTGGAGAACATAACTGTGTGGTAGTGATGTGAAGAACAAAACGGTGTGGAGAACATAACAATTTTGAGAACATAAAGATGTGGAGAACATTACGATGATATAGTAATGCAGATAACATAACGATCTGTAGAACATATCGATGTGGAGAACACAACAATGTTAAGAACATAACGATGTGTAGAACATAACGATGATGTAGTAATGCAGATAACATAACGATGTGGAGAACATAAGGATATCGTAGTATTGTAGAGAACATAACGATGTGGAGAACATAATGGTTGAAGAACAAAGCAATGTGGAGAACATAACGATGTAGAGAACATAACAATGTTGAGAACATAACGATGTGGAGAACATATCGATGTGGAGAACATAACGATGTTGAGAACATAACGATGGGGACAACATAACGGTGTGGAAAAATAACGATGTGGACAGTATAAATATGTGGAGAACTTAACGATGTGGAAAACATAACGATGATGTTGGGATGTGGTGAACATAACGACGTGGAGAACATAACGATGTGGAGAACATAACGATGTGGAGAACATAACGGTGTGGTAGTGATGTGAAGAACATAACGGTGTGGAGAACATAACGCTTTGGAGAACATAACGGTGTGGTAGTTATGTGAAGAACATAACGATGTAGAGAACATACCGATGTGAAGAACATGCCGATGTGGAGAACATAACGATGATGTAGTGATGTGGAGAACATAACGATGTGGAGAACATATAGATGCGGAGAACATAACGATGTTGAGAACATAACGATGTTGAGAACATAACGATGTTGAGAACATAACGATGTTGAGAACATAACGATGGGGACAACATAACGGTGTGGAAAAATAACGATGTGGACAGTATAAATATGTGGAGAACTTAACGATGTGGAAAACATAACGATGATGTTGGGATGTGGTGAACATAACGACGTGGAGAACATAACGATGGGGAGAACATAACGATGTGGAGAACATAACGATGAGGAGAAGATAGCGATGTGGAAAACATAACGTTGGGAACAACATAATGGTGTGGAGAACATAACGATATCGTAGTGATGTGGAGAACAAATTGGTGTGGATAACATAATGATGTGGTAGTGATGTGCAGAACATAACGGTGTGGTAGTAATGTGGAGAACATAACGGTGAGGTAGTGATGTGGAGAACATAACGATTTGGAGAACACAGTGATATTGAGAACATAACGATGTGGAGAACATAACGATGTGGTGAACATAACGATGGGGACAATATAACGGTGTGGAGAACATAACGATGTGCTAGTGATGTGGAGAACGTAACAATGTGGAGAACATAACGATGTGGTAGTGATGTGGAGAGCATATTGGTGTGGAGAACATAACCATGTGGTAGTGATGTGGAGAACATAATGGCGTGGTATTCATGTGGCGAACATAACGATGGGAACAACGTAACGGTGTGGAGAACATAACGATGTGTAGTGACGTGGAGAACATAGCGATGTGGAGAACATACCAATATCCAGAGAACATAACGATGTGGAGAGCATAACGGTGTGGTAGTGGTGTGGAGAACATAACATTGTGAAGAACATAACGATAAGGAGAATATAACCATGTGGAGAACATAACGATTTGGAGAACATAACGGTGTGGTAGTGATGTGAAGAACATAACGGTGTGGAGAACATAACGCTTTGGAGAACATAACGGTGTGGTAGTTATGTGAAGAACATAACGATGTAGAGAACATACCGATGTGAAGAACATGCCGATGTGGAGAACATAACGATGATGTAGTGATGTGGAGAACATAACGATGTGGAGAACATATAGATGCGGAGAACATAACGATGTTGAGAACATAACGATGTTGAGAACATAACGATGTTGAGAACATAACGATGTGGAGAACATAACGGTGTTGAGAACATAACGATGTAGAGAACATAACGATGTTGAGAACATAACGATGTGGAGAACATATTGATGTGGAGAACATAACGATGTTGAGAACATAACGATGTCGAAAACATAACAGTGTCGTAGTGATGTGGAGAACATAACGATGTGGAGAATATAACGGGGGGGGGGGGTAGTGATGTGGAGATGATAACGATGTGGAGAACATAACTATTGGGACAACATTGCGATGTAGTAGTGAAGTGGAGAACATAACGATGTTGAGAACATAATGATTTTGAGAACATAACAATGTGGCGAACATAACGATCTTGTACTGATGGGGAGAACATAACTATGTCATAGTGATGGGGAGAACATAACGATGTGGAGAACATAACGTTGTTGGAAACATAACGATGTTGAGAACATGATGATGTGGAGAGCATTACGATGTGGAAAACATAACGGTCTTGTGGTGATGGGGAAAACATATCGATGTTGAGAACATAACGATTTGGTAGTTATGAGGAGAACATAACGATGTGGAGAACATAACGATTTGGTAGTGATGGGGAGAACATAACGACGTCTAGAACGTAACGATGTAGTAGTGGTGGAGAGAAAATAATGATTTTTAGAACATAACAATTTGGAGAACATAACAATGTGAACAACATAACGATGTTGAGAACATAACGATGATGAGAGCATAACGATGTAGAGAACATAACGATGTAGTAGCGAAGTGGAGAACATAACGATGTTTAGAACATAATTATGTGGAGAACATAACGATGTGAAAAAACATTACGATCTTTTAGTGATCGGGAGAACATAACGATGTGAAAGGGATAGACATAACGATGTAGAGAACATAATGATGTGGAGAACATAACGATGTGAAGAATATAACGGTCGTGTAGTGATAGGGAGAATATAACGATGTGGAGAACATAACGATGTGGTAGTGATGGAGAGAACATAATGCTTTTGAGAACATAACGATTTGGAGAACATAACGATCTGGTAGTGGTGTGAAGAACATAATCATTTCGAGAACATCACGATGTGGTAGTGATAGGAGAACATAACGATGTAGAGAACATAACGATGTGGTAGTGATGGAGAGAACATAATGATTTTTAGAACATAACGATTTTGAGAACACAAGGATTTGGTAGTGGTGTGGAGAACATAACCATTTCGAGAACATCACGATGTGGTAGTGATGGGAGAACATAACGATGTGGTAGCGATAAGAAGACCAAAACGATATTTTAGTGATGTAGAGAACTAATGATGTTGTAGTGGTTTGGAAAACATAACGATGGTGTAGTGGTGTGGATCATGCACTGAATTTGGCAATGAGATGATAAACATTGAATCAGGTAACGAGTTGGACAATTTAGTGAATCCAGGGAAACAGTGACATTATACAAGAAATAGAATACAAAATATAATGAATATTAGAAAGCGCAGCTGGTCCCCAACTGTAGAAGATAATAAATGTGGTCCGCTCGAGATGATACAGAATACTTCACACACATTAGCCCAATCGGAAACAGCTGTTGCATGCAAATGGGTGCCTGTCACAGATCTTGTCGAGCTGTGACCCAAGCAGAGAAGGTTACCAGAACTAGGACGCCAGAGTGAAGGATCAGTTAAGGAGCTTACCTCACTCGACAAACCTGATCTGGTTCCTAATATAGTAACCTCACGCTTAAGTTAACTCAACAGTTAAAGATTATACACCTATGGTTTGTGAGAGTACGCGTGACAAGTGAAGATCAGTTACTTTCGGACAACCTTCACAATAGGTCATCGCCAACGGGGGTGTCTGCTATGAAATGTCCTTTGAAGTGGGATGGATTAGCTTATAAAAATGTTAAGAAAAGGAAAATAATAGCAGTATGTGTAGATATACAGATGCTAGGCGGTATAGATTGTATGTCGAAGCTTAGCAATGAGAGAGTCATAACATAGGCACATAAGATCCGAGTGATGGGAGACTCACATCAGGGACATAAGATCCGAGTGATGGGAGACTCACATCAGGCACATAAGATCCGGGTGATGGGAGACTCACATAAGAGACACATAAGATCCGGGTGATGGGAGACTCACATCAGGGACATAAGATCCGAGTGATGGGAGACTCACATAAGAGACACATAAGATACGGGTGATGGGAGACTCACATCAGGGACATAAGATCCGAGTGATGGGAGACTCACATAAGAGACACATAAGATCCGGGTGATGGGAAACTCACATCAGGGACATAAGATTCGGGTGATGGGAGACTCACATCAGGGACATAAGATCCGAGTGATGGGAGACTCACATCAGGGACATAAGATTCGGGTGATGGGAGACTCACAGAAGGGACATAAGATCCGAGTGATGGGAGACTCACATAAGGGACATAAGATCCGAGTGATGGGAGATTCACTTAAGGGACATAAGATCCGAGTGATGGGAGACTCACATCAGGGACATAAGATTCGGGTCATGGGAGACTCACATCAGGGACATAAGATCCGTGTGATGGGAGACTCACATAAGTGACACATAAGATCCGAATGATGGGAGACTCACATAAGAGACACATAAGATCGGAGTGATGGGAGACTCACATAAGAGACACATAAGATTCGGGTGATGGGAGACTCACATAAGTGACACATACGATCCGAGTGATGGGAGACTCACATAAGAGACACATACGATCGGAGTGATGGGAGACTCACATAAGAGACACATAAGATTCGGGTGATGGGAGACTCACATAAGTGACACATAAGATCGGAGTGATGGGAGACTCACATAAGTGACACATAAGATCGGAGTGATGGGAGACTCACATAAGTGACACAGAAGATCGGAGTGATGGGAGACTCACATAAGTGACACATAAGATTCGGGTGATGGGAGACTCACATAAGAGACACATAAGATTGGAGTGATGGGAGACTCACATAAGTGACACATAAGATCCGAGTGATGGGAGACTCACATCAGGGACATAAGACTCGGGTGATGGGAGATTCACACAATTCAGTATTAGTCTGATGTGATGGAGTCACACAATTATGATCTAGATCCGGACGATGGAGGAGTCGAACAAATATACATGAGATCGAAGGCACGGGGGAGTCATAGATATTAGATCGATAAGAGCAATGAGGAGTCATACAAATAGAAATAATACGATGGTGGTGAAATAACCCTACCATTAGACATTACATGTGGCGGTTGAAGTGTCATTCAATCAGTACGAGAGTGATACAATCAAACATTAGATCTGAGTTGGGACCTGCTCAAGTGTGACCACCCCTTGACGAAGAACGGGCCGAACTAAGAACTAAGATATATGAGTCACAGACGTTGACCTGAACGGTGGAAGATTCACGTAAATGAACATAATACCTATGGGATGCAGGTGTCACCAAATTATATTTTTAGTTTGAAATACTGAAAAGTGACAAAACTCTATTCAAACCGGATGACACAATTTGGCATGTAATTAGCGAATAAATCTGGGGTGCAGAATAGTAATAAAAAATGAAACATTAAGTACAAGTGATGGACGGGGCTCCAGAAACTATATCAGAAAGACATATGTCATAAAATCAGAATAGAGAGATTAAATTTGAGAGCTAGAAGTGTTGGAAATTAACATTTGAGACATTGAAGTTTTGCAAATTTAAACTTGACCGGTAAAAGAGTGGCAAAAGTAGATTTGAGTGACTGAAGTGTGTGACAAAATGAGATTTGAGAGATTTAAGAGTGTCAATATTAGATTTGAGAGATATAGGTATTACAAACTTAGATTTTAGTAGAAGTGTGATACTTTTGGATTTGAGAGATATAATTGTGAAAAATTAACGTTTGAAAAATAAAAATATGACAAATTTAAACTTGACAAACAAAAGTGAGGGAAATGTGATTTCAGAGATTGAAGTGTGACAAATTATATTTGAAACATTGAAGTAAGATCTGAGTTACAGAAGTGTAATACAAATAAATTTGAAAAAAATACAAAAGTGAACAATTGTTAATTTCCAATAATAGTCAGAAAATTATAAATTAAAGCTTGCCGATAGAAAAGTCACAGATTTAGAAATTATATCTAAGAAATGGTAGTCACAAAATTAGACATTGCCTCTGAGAAATAGAAGTCTCAAAATAAGATTAAAATGGAGAGTTGAAGAAGTCATAACATTAGCCATCATATCTGAGACATCGAATGAGTCCCGCAATTAATGATCAAAGTCACACATTTAGTTTTTGTGAGATAAAAGAGTGACAGAATCATGCATAAGAGCTTGGTGATATACAAAAATAGAAATAATAACGCGAATTGACTTATTACACGCAATTATGAATTAGAAATATGACACAGTGTGAGGAATAAAGTGATGAAGAGGTGGGGTTGGAAAAACAGCGTATGGCGAAAGAACCAATCTATCTTATAATGACGTGCGGGTAAACTAGAAGTATGCTGCTCTTTAAGGACAAGACATCGAGTTGTCTTAGTGGTATGATGTCGCAATTCGTTACATCAAGTTCAATCTAGCTGTGTACAGAAAGTCTATACATGTTTCTACTGGACTTTACTACTGCAGTGTTAACCACTTTGTGGCATGCAGGGAAAACATGGACAGTGCATAAAAGGCGCACAAGACAGTTGAATCGTTTTCGCCAGATTCAATTGTGGCTTACAAGAGTCCAAAACGTTCTTTTAAGGGCCAGATACATGGACAATTTGGAAACATAGCATACTGGCTACACAAGCTTATTACCAGTTGAACAGACGAGAGCAGGTGGTGGTCTTCATACTCCGCACAAGTCACAAAAGCTTGAGGTGCAATCTATTCAATAAATAGGTGCTACTGACGAATGTGGTACTGTTAAAATGATCCTGAACATCTGCTCTAATAATGATCGACATACGAGTACAAGAGAACGCACATGTGGCCATCACCAGTGTCAACTCTAGGCAACCTCTATGGCAGTGTCGACAGCCTCAGGAAGATCACTGCTTTCTTTGAACAAATTCAACTCGATGTCTGACAGCGTACGAAGAAGAATCGTTTTCCTATAAACTTGATAAGGGTCAGGAGACAGGACAAAGTATCTAACTCTGACATTTTAGCATATCAAAATTTGTTAAGCAGCCATGCAACCAGGGAAGACGGACGGAACATTTTGTTCGAATGCTCGATGAACGCTTTCCAAAGCAGCTACGATACGGTGAACTATTCGCTGGCAGACTCTTATCAGGGGACAGAAACAACGCTGTAGAGACTCATTGAAAATGTCTCTTTTAACATTAATGCCACCTTCTGTGAGATACTTGAACAGAACCGTTCTACCTATTGGGGAAGCGTACCACACGGTGCTCAGATCGCAGAGCGAAAATTCATCGCCGAGGTAAAGAGACAACACGCTACCAGAATGAACAAAACGCACGGTGACTCCCCAGCTGATTCATACCATGTTTGCCAGAGGGATGGGGCAATGCCAGGATTGGACGTTGGAGTTGAGATCACATCTAGACGCAGAAATCTCATACTGTTGCATCTTCGCTTCCGATAGGCAACTATTATTATTATGACACTGTTTACGTGGATCAAAAGAAGGCATTTGATCGAGAGAATAGATACTAATTGTGGAAAGCATTAGAACGTTATGGGGTAAATAATCATTTGACCAACCTATGTAAAGCGTCTTTATGGTAATAGCCAATATACAGTAAGAACAAAAGCAGGATATTCAGACACATCTCATATTAAATCATGTATAGGGAGGGGAAGGTTGTGTTTTATCTTCTTTGCTGTTTATCGCATTTATAGACACAATATGTAAAAATGCCAACATTAGTGAGAGAAACAACCTCAGTGATCACTTCAATGCACCTCTCGTAGCTGACGACCAGGGATTAATAGTATCCTCACAATTGCAGGAACACGCCGACCATCTTAATGAGGCCTGTACGAATTATATCATGAAAATACATCTAGAAAAAAACCGAAGTTATTGCGATTGCAAAAGAAATTAATAAAAACAACACAAAAAAACAGATAAAAATGCCACATACCTGGGTAACATAATCTCAAAACAGATGGTAAAGGCAGCACAATATTCAAAAGTGAGATGCAATAAAGTAAATAAACTCATTAAGCAAATTTCCGTTATATAAATTACTATGTAAGCAAGTGACTATGGATTGATAAAGACCGTTATAGAACGTTATTTCTACCCTTATTGCACTATCAGTGCCGAAATTGGACACTATCAAACGAAGATTGAATGGTGACGAAAATGTACAAGTGGATCAACCACTACCTCAAAAACTGAACGGCCAGAGTCCAAGTACAAGGGCAGATGAGCAGAAAGGTGACACTCGAGCAGGGAGTACTCCAAAGGGGAGTACTGTCACCCACTCTCTTCCAGGTGTATATAAACGACATTACAGAGAATATACCAAGAAGAGTCCATAGCTCAATATTTGCAGACGATCTGGCTATGTGGACCTCTGAAAAGAATCTCACCATAGCAAGAAATCGGATGCAGCAGGCCCTAACATCGCTGGAAGAGTGGGCGAACTCATGGCTGGTCAAAATAAACGAGGAGAAAACCATATGCACAATATTCTCGCTTTCAATAAAACCCCAAAATACCAAGTTAGTTTAAATGGCAAATTCCTGCAGCCAAACGACAACCCAAACTATCTGCGAGTCACATTAAATCGGCGCATGACATGGAAAAGTCAGATCGAGAGAAACCGAATGAGAGCCAGAGAAAGAATGGCAATCATGAGGAAACTTGCTGGCACAAGCTGGGGAGCAGACGAAAATATACTAAAGAAACTGTACACTGGAAGAGTGAGACCAGTTCTCGAGTATGGCATTGCGGCATGGACACCAGCAGCAAAGGCGAACTTCGATAAAGTTAGTAAACTTCAAAACCAAGCCATGAGAGTTATAACAGGTGGCATGAAGTCAACGCCAATTGTAGAACTTGAAAAGATTACAAAACTGCAATCCATGACCGATAGAAGAGACTCAGAGCCCAGCTGCAGTCAGAGAAACTCCGAAGACTGACCGACCATCCAATGCGCCAGAGACTAAACAATTTTGGAAATGGGAAACTAAAGCGGAGAAACTTTGCAGAAATAGCCAAAGCAAAGATGCACGAAGATCCCATAAACGCACTAACAACACCAAAACCCATCACTACTGTACGGAAACCTACCTGGAGGCAGGATATATTTCCAGAGGTGGTAGAAAATATACCAGGTATTGGAAACAAAAACTGCCAGACTGAAAAAGAAAGGAGAGATACTACCCTAAGCTTTACATCGAAAAACTACCCAAGCATGGACTGGACCCATGCATACACCGACGCTACACAGAACGGAGGGGCAGGAGCATTCCTGAACCTACCAAATGGCAGAAAAATAACACTGTCATTCGCTACTGGTAAGTATACAAGCAATTTCAGAGCGGAGGCAGAGGCACTGAGGGCGGCAGTGGAAGAAATGGTGACGCATAAAGAAAATGAAAGCCATATAGTCCTGCTTACAGATGCTCTCGTCGTAGTCACAGCGCTAAAAAGCCAGAAAAACACTGAGCTTAATGACTTAAGAGCAGCACTCTGCAAACTGTGCCAGCAGTCCGCACCAAAAAAAGCAGTGGTACAGTGGGTCCCATCACACTGCAACATCCAAGGCAACGAGGAGGCAGACAGACTGGCAAAAGAAGGTGCAAGACTACCACAAACAGATACTAGTATGACGTACGAGTCAAAACGGCTTATCAAAGCCAGATACATGACCAAATGGGAAACCGAACATAATGGTTACACCAAAAACGATGCCTATTACCAGTTGAACAGAAGAGAGCAGGTCGTTGTCTTCAGACTTCGCACTGGCCAGAATAGACTGAGATACCACCTTTTCAACAAATTGAAGATAGGTGGTACCGACGAATGCCCGTGCGGTTCCGGTAAAATGACCGCTGAACATCTGCTGCAGAACTGCCCGACATACGAGGATCAGAGAGAGCAGATGTGGCCATTACCAGTGGAACTGCAAGACAAGCTCTATGGCAGTGTCGACAGCCTCAGGATGACCGCCGCTTTTTTCGAAAAAAATAATGGTTACTGTCTGACTGCGTACGAAGAAGAAGAAGAAGAACAAGAAGAAGAAGAAGAAGAAGAAGAAGAATGGTGACGTGTGAGAACCAGAATATAAAACTACCAGTACTTGTGAGAACTAGAATATACAACTACCAGTACTTGTGAGAACTAGAATATACAACTACCAGTACTTGTGAGAACTAGAATATACAACTACCAGTACTTGTGAGAACTAGAATATACAACTACCAGTACTTGTGAGAACTAGAATATACTTCTTCTTCTTCTTCTGCGTACGCAGTCAGACAGTAACCATTATTTTTTCGAAAAAAGCGGCGGTCATCCTGAGGCTGTCGCCACTGCCATAGAGCTTGTCTTGCAGTTCCACTGGTAATGGCCACATCTGCTCTCTCTGATCCTCGTATGTCGGGCAGTTCTGCAGCAGATGTTCAGCGGTCATTTTACCAGAACCGCACGGGCATTCGTCGGTACACCCTATCTTCAATTTGTTGAATAAGTGGTACCTCAGTCTATTGTGGCCAGTGCGAAGTCTGAAGACAACGACCTGATCTCTTCGGTTCAACTGGTAATAGGCATCGTTTTTTGTGTAACCAGTATGTTCGGTTTCCCATTTTGTCATGTATCTGGCTTTGATAAGCCGTTTTGACTCTTCGTACGTCATACTGGTATCTGTTTGTGGTAGTCTTGCACCTTCTTTTGCCGAATTAGAATATACAACTACCAGTACTAGTGAGAACTAGAATATACAACTAGTATCGTGTGTTAGAAAAATAGAAATAGCATGCCATGTTAAAACTAGAGAAACATCATCATCATGTTGCACCTAGTAAATAATATGACGTTCGATTTATAGAACAAAAATGCACTTTGTGTTTCTAAAGAACAAGATAAAATGTGTCAAAGAAATGGCAATACGAATTAAGTTTGTATTTCTAGAGGAGAGAAACGAACTAATATAAACAGAGAAGAACAAACTAGTTATAATTTTAGAGCAAGAATAAACTTGTCACTACCAGAAAACAAACATATTAAATTGTTGTAACTAGAGAAAAACAATAGAAGTGTTATAACTATACAATGAGAATACACATGTTAAAACTAGAAAACTAGCATGGATTGGAGTATCTAGAAAACCATCATGAACTGTATTGACCAGACAACTAGCATGGCTTGAAGTATCTAGAGAACCACCATGAACTGTAATGACCAAATAACTAGCATGGCTTGAAGTATCCAGAAAACCATCATGAACTGTATTGACCAGACAACCAGCATGGTTTGGAGTATCTAGAGAACCATCATGAACTGTATTGGCCAGACAACTAGCATGGCTTGTGACAATTATTGAACCAGCATTACTTATAACGACCTGAGAGCGATCATTCCTTTTGAGAACTGTAGAACTAGCACGAGTTGTTATAACCAGACAACTGACATGATTTGTAAGCACCAGAGAACGATCAATGCATCATGTGAACTGTAGAACTGACATTAATTTTGAGAACTAGCAAACTATCATGCCTTTGAGAACTGGAGCAGCAGGAAAAAGATATAGCTGAAAACAACGATTACAAAGAACATGTTTTGCATCGACCTTTGTTCGAATGACAAGATAGAAAATGTCTCGGAATGCTTCTACGATGCTATGTTACATTGCATTTTTTAATTAACTCAGAAGCGTTTTGGTTTGCAGCATACGCTGATTAGTGGATCTGAAATTAGTGTATAAAAGTGTATAAATCTATTTTATTTCTCATGTTAATTAAGTTAATTAATGTGTTTACTGCCAAGCCTACTCGTGTCCTCTCTCCGCCTGTGCATTTCAAGACAGACTACCATATTAAAACATAAATCTCATCTGTTTAAGTTGAAATTTAAAACGAACTCGAATTCAATTTTACAGTAGCTAATATCTTATCAGGCAGACGATGAGAGCTAGTAAATAAGGAAGGGATATTATTTGTAAAACAATATCATTTATAACAATTAGCGAAACACATCAGGAGTCAGCATTAAACAGTTCAAATAATTTAAATGTACTGGGACAGACAATGACAAACAACGGAAACTGAGAAACTACTCAATTAAAGAACAGGAATGCGTAAACAACACTTGCAACATTTTAACTTTAACTTCTTTAGTTCTAATCGACGAAACGTCGATCTGACAAATATTTATTCACGTTTTAACAGAGCTAGAAATAGCTAATGATTGTAACAATCGGAATGTAGGTTTAAGGCGCTTGAAATGTTGACACAGCGGTAGATGTATCGCCTGTCGATTACACTCTCAAGACCAGTGCTGCTTGAGAGACTGCGAAACGTGTGCAATCGGGGTAGTATTAGCCTTCATTCGAAACTCAGTCTACCGAACCGTACATCATCTTCCTGTATGGCAGTGAGACATGGACTGTGAACAGCATGTATGCTAGAAAAAAAACCCACTTCCATACAAATTGCCTGCGTAGATTGTTGACAAAAAGATGACAAGATAGGGTGCAAGACACAGAGATTCTTACGAAGGCTAAAATATCGAGCATTCACATATAATCGCAGAGGACCAAGACCAGGTGTGCCGGTCGCGTAGTGCGCATGTCAGACAATGGCATGCCCAAGTAACTAATGTACGTCGAACTGGTAGAGAGCGTGTGTTTGGTCTATGCGCAAAAGAAGCGCTTCAAAGACTCCTTCAAATATCTTCGACTCTTCAACATCGATGTAAACTAATGGGACTGCATGACGGGCCGTTTTACCACCACCAAAGGTGCCTCCATTGTTGAGGAACGCCAGATTTCCGAGGCTCGGAAAAAACGTATTGTGCAAAAAGACAAAACAACTGTCATTCAACCCTGACCTTATATGATGCGTTTGTGCAAGGGGATTATGTGTTAGAATTGGACTATACAGCCATATCCAGACTCACCGCTGAGGTGCAAAACATGTCTGACTGGTACTATCATCATCGATTACGATGAACGGCTGTTACCACGATGAGGATATAAGAGTGGACATACGGGCATGTTACCACATGAACAATTAGGCCGGACAATAAAAACAGGGATCGTGATGGATTAGGAAACAGATAAAGTATTATGTAGGTAGAATGCAAGTAGAATAGTTAAATACAGTATTAATTAACTTAACTTTATACTGGTCCGGAAGACTATACATGGTAGGGATACAAAAAGTTTATTGGAAGTTGTTTTAAACGACGTGCGAGTAGATCTTAATAGACTCAAACACTAGAGCTAAATAGACTCGCAGCCAATTAGGCGCCGTTTATAGCTGCTATTAACAAACCACCTGGGGAAAGGTACAAATAACTTGGGTAGGTTTTTAACTTGAATTTTGTCCGGCCAGCTATTGTTCAGCCTACTCTTTTCGATCTCCAACTGCCAATAAATGTTTAACGTGCTAGACAATGAACACGGTAGTCAGATCTCACTACCTAAAGATAACGGGAACCTTTACCAGACGTACCACGTTAACCAAAAAAATGACCCGTATACCTTACCTCGAGGCCACTAAGTCCTGAAGGTACCATTTGAAGTGACATATACAAGCCTATGATAGCGATATAAGTTAGACGGAAGTTGCAATAGGTGACCAAATACATCTTACACTACCAGATCACGATGGAGAAAATGATAGACGCTTAATACACAACCCATGCCATTTGGAGACGCGCTTGAACTGTGGACTTACTTAATTGATCAGTCTGTGTTGAAGAGATCAAATTGTGGGCTTTGAAGAAATATTTAAAGTCGCATGCTGTGTGAAGAGTTGCTTGGAGAGTGAAATATAAACAGTTCTTAAACTGACAGACCATAGTATCTGCCAGGTCTTGTCTTGTCTTGTCCTTTTCTGTCTGCTCCAGTCCTGTCCTGTAATTGGTCCGGTCTAAACCTGTTTTGTACTGTCCTGTCCGGTATTTAGTCCGGTCTGGACCTGTCATCTCCTGTCATGTCCTGTCTTGTCCTGTCTGTCTGTCTATCTATCTATCTAAATGTCTGTCTATCTATATGTCTGTACGTGTGTGTGTCTTTCTGCCTGTCATGCATATATATCTGTACATCTATGTATATGTTTATGTAAACATTAATAATTGCTTGCACAAGCTAAAATATCACGGACCAGAACACTGGTATAAATGTGCAACCTCTTGATCAATAGTGATCGCGAGAATCAGAAATGTGGGCGACCATCTCCGGCAGTGTGGTAGCACTGTTTAAGATAATATTATCACTCCCTCCCACCGAATGTTGGATAACTGTCAGCACGGTATGTGTACCCCTACCCAGTGAGACATATCTGTTGATCAGGATCTGCCTTCCTCGACCCACTAGTAGAACACTGACCTCCCACTCATCAATACATCTTGTACACTTACTTATTCTGCATATATTTTCGTTGCACACCTTTTTTTGTTTTGTTTACAACAGTAAATAGACGAGAACATGGTACACCGCCTACATATCTTGCATATCACGGCAAAACACATCTTATAAGCATTTTAATCGCGGTCAAGCTTACCCCACACATAATGCATTCCAAATAACTAGAAATATAAACCGGTGCAGTTTGGACAGGAACAACCAAGCCAATTTCAATCGAGGTGTGTTCAAATGAAACCGGACCAAACTGCAACAAGGGAACATACGTACTATGCGCATAATGACGTCATTTATGTTGTAAACATCACAAACAAACCGTCAAGTTTGAAAGATTATCCTCCGACTCAGTTTCCTCAGCAGACCGCTGAAAACATGGCAGGCGTGATACCGAATACGACCAGAGTTGACTAGCGAGCTGTGATTCGGTTTCTAACAGCTGAACGATGTCGACCAGTTGACATTTATCGCAGAATGCAGGCAGTGTATGGTGACAAAAGTTTGTCGAAGGCAACAATGAAGAACTGAACAACAATGTTTAAAGAATGACGTGAGTGAACGAAAAATATTCCGAGACCAGGTCAGGCGCATATTGTTGCGTAAACTCACGTCCTTCTTTAAACAGCGCTGACCAATTCTTCACTGTTGTTTTTCGACACAATGTTGTCACCATACACTGCTTGCATTCTGCGATGAATGTCAACTGGTCGACATCATTCAGCTGTTAAACACAGAATCATCGCTTGCTGATCATCTCTGGCTAGAATCCGTATCACACCCGCCCTGTTTTCAATGGTCTGCTGAGGAAACTATGAGTCGGAGGATAATTACATTTTGCAATTATGACGGTTGGTATGTGCTTTTATACACAAGAAGTGATGTCATCATGCGCATCGAAGGTATGTTTACTTGTTGTAGTTTGGTCCAGTTTCATTTGAACACGCCTTGTATATTAAACATAGGAACAAAGAAGTGATTTGTAAACTGTATGAAGCATTAGTTAGACCTAGATTGGAGTAATGTGTACAGGTGTGGAGTCCTTATAGTAGAGGGGATATAGACATGCTGGAAAAGATACAAAAACGGGTGACAAATCTGATAGTTGGATTCCAGAATTACAGTTATAAGGAAAGACTCAGAAAAACTGGCCTTCAATGTCTAGAAAAGAGAAGAATTCGAGATGACAATACATGTTGAAAAGGTAATTGGTGGAACTGATACATTAGACTATAACAAGTTTTGTTTTTTCCAACTACAACCACCTGCAAGAACAAGAGGGCATGGCTACAAATTAATTAAAGAAAGGTCCAGATTAGATAGTAGAAAACATGTGTTTTAGTAAAAAAGTGATGCATGCTTGAAATGCATTGCCCCAGGAAGTAGTGGAGACACGGACAATTAATGCATTTACGAACATATGTGATGCACATAGCTTTTAGAGCAAGGAAATGTAAATGAAACTGGTTACATACAGATTCTGCATAGTCTTCTAAACCAGTATAAAGACGTCACGTTATGTTAAGTATAATCGCTGTCATCCCGACAACTGAAGTTTTTGTCACTTCATCTCCATCACAAGGACATGTTGTGAGAGATCGTTTAATTAAATCTATTGATCAGAGATTGATATGCAATAAAAAGTAATGTCAAGCTCAATAACCAACACAGTATAGACACAAAGAGGATATTGAGCGTTTCCTGACTCCCGTGCTCAACGGCGTCCTCACTTAAATATAAGTACGGTGCAAATTTATTCGTGTACATCGCAAAATAGTGCAACTAGTCCTCACTTCAATCCAAGAAAAACTAATTTCATCACTTAAATCCAAGCACAATTTAATCGTGTCCTTTTTTTAATCTAGTTACTGTGCTTCTTTTCTTCACTTAAATTCAAGTACATCTTCTTATTACCTCAAGATTTCATAACATAATTCGAAACACTCCATAACATATGTACTTTGAAATCCAAGAACAGCGCAACTTGTCCGCACTAATTCAAATTATCAGTCAGGGTCACAGCGGGCCTGGAAGAATACGGCTTGTGTATCAGAAAAGTGGCAGGATGCAAATTGTCAACATATTCGGCTAAGTGGAACAAAGTGAAACCAGACTATTCGAATGAAACCTGTACGAAATGATGGATACTGGTGAACGGTCTATTGTAATTTCAATGTCTATTAGATCGTGGACAAGTGTTCATAACAATTAATTAAATTAAGAACAGCAGTTGCGTTACTAATATACAAATATAAAATGTTGTATAATGTTTGAGATTCAACAGTGTACAATTATTTATCTGTTAGTAAATACCTCTAATAGCTGGACACTGCAAACTATATGGAATCAGTCGGCTAATATTTACACATGTACGGGGGCATTACTCCAGGATCTATCTATCTTTCTTATCTTATCTATCTTATCTTATCTTATATTATCTTATCTCATCTTATATATCTATCTATTTATCTATCTATCTATCTATCTATCTATCTATCTATCTATCTATCTATATATCTATCTATCTATCTATATATATCTATCTATCTATCTGTCTGTCTGTCTGTCTGTCTCTCTGTCTGTCTGTCTATCGATACATACATGCATATATTTATATATATATATATATATATTTTTTTTTTTTTTTAAATATATTATCAAGATGCTGAGCAGCGCATGAGCTGCAGGGGTCAGCGACCCACAGCTGACTTCTAACGTCAGGGCCAGCGAACCAAAGCTGCCAAGACCCTTCTACACCTCCACGCAGTGATCCTGGATAACAGGCTGCAGCTGGGCAGACTGGCTCAGGAGAAGGGTTCGAAGTGGAAATGCTAACCCGGTACTCAGAAAATGCTTGCTTAATTCGGATGTGTTGGACCGAAAGGTGCAAATATCACAGTCAAGCTGTAAACTCGACACAACGCATTCCGTTCTCTGGACTACATTCTGCTGCTTTAGCTCTTTCAGGGCTTGGTAGCGGGAGATTGAGAACGAACGAAGGCAAGCCAAGCCAAGCACACATATATATATATATACAGAACCCGAGTAGCTCAGTGGTTAGCAAGTGGTCCTGGGTTTATTCCCCAGTGGAGATGGAAATGTTTTTTTCAAACCGCAACGGCACCCGGGTCATGCCAGCCCCAAAAAATACCCAAAAAGGGAAGTAAAAGGAGAAGAGATGGATAGCGTCCTCAATTAGCTGAGTCTTTGAAATGGGAAATGGCTCTAACTTCTCACAAGCAAGACTAATAGCAGTAATGCTATTTTACGTATATATATATATATTTATAACTACGATTTATCTCTCTACCTATCTTTGAGTCTGTCTATATGCTTACATATCTAAATGTTGTTTTGTTCCTGTGTCTCTTAAAAATTGCTAGCGTAACTTAAAATAGCACGGACAAGAGCACATGTAAAAGTGTGCAACCAGCTTGATCAATAATGATTGCTAGAATCCTAATTGTGGGAGACGCTGTCCGCCAGCGCGAGGGTAATGTTTATGACAACATTATCACTACCTTCCATCCAGGGTGAGATTACTGCGAAAACTAGCTCAGTCACCGGAGCAGGTTATGAAGACCATCTGCTCAGGGAAAGATCACTTTGAGAATGGTATGACCTCCATCCTGGTCTAGGATAGATCACTTTGAGCAAGTTATGACCTCCATCCTGGTCCAGGGTAGATCACTTTGAGCAAGTTATGGCGTCCATCCTGGTCTAGGGTAGATCACTTTGAGAAGGTTATGACCTCCATCCTGGGCCAGGGTGCATCACTTTGAGAATGTTATGACCCTCATTCTGGTCAGGGGTATCATGTTCGGACGACCGTCTGCTCAGGTTTAGATCACTGCAAACACATTATGACGGCCTACCACAAACTAATAAATTATTTTTAAAATATTATGACGATTTACCAAACAACGCTCAATAACTTTAAACCCATTGTAAATATGGTAAAGTTGTGTCCAATGGCTTCTATTGTTGCCGGAAATGAAGATAACTCTTCGTCCACTAGGCACTTTAAGTCGGGTGGGGTCGCCATTTTCCATCCTTGCTGTTTATATATTCCCTAACTCATACATCAAGTACCCATTTACAGCTTGGTCGACTGGAGGATCGATCATGCCAGGAACGAACCACGACCTGATTTTGTTCTGTTTGTCCGTGATTTCGAACTCTGACGCGGTGTAATCCCAGTCTTAACAAGCCTGCTTACAGTAGACTAGCCTACACGCTCCATACATTGTAAAGATCTACTACATGATGGTAGATTACTTGAACACATTATGGCGATTTACTACAACGCAATAGATCAATTTGAACACATTATAACAGTCTTATAACCAAAGATAGATCACTTGAGAGCCGAGTTAACGACTATTTTGAAGTTGGCGTGTAGCCACAGAATAATGGCATGTTCAGCGGTGTTAACTCAATATCAACTCAGTATAACGACTTTTCTTCCTGTAATTCTTCACTGTAAATAAGTTCTAACGACATATTGATGTGCGTTTGTTCACTGTAAACACAAAATAGTGACTTTTGATCAAACCTTACATCAATGTAAGCCTTGTAAAATGACGAATGTTTTGACGTTAGATTATTTTAAGCACAAAAAATTAACGTTATACTGGGCGTTAAATCAACGTAAGCACTACGCAAGTGGGTTTTTTGTTCCACATTACATCACTCTTAAGCACAACATAGTTATATTTTGCCTAGTGTTATTATTGTCTGTACATAATATAAATACGTTTCCTCTCAAATCGGTCATTGTGAACATATCCAATTTTTCTGCAGGCAAAATTTATTGTGAAAACACGTTTTGCCAGGCGATAAATCACTGTCTGGTAATACATTAACGTGACGTTTTCTCAGCGTAAAATAACTGTCAGGGATCCCAATAGCCAAGTTTTTCCCCCAGAGTTAAATCACAGTCTGGGAGCGCATTATCGGGAGAAATTGTTCTGGCGCTTAAGTCACTGTTTGTAAGCACACCATAACGACATCCGAAGCTTCATGTATTTCGTTGTGTGTTTATTTTGAATTCAGCGCTTCATTCGTCTGCTAAGTAATGTCAGAAGAGCTAACACTATCGCTAACATAATGTAGACGTGCGTATAGTTATTAATACTTGATGTCATTATAAGGACCCCGAGTAGTCTGCCGGAAATTAATAGCACTACTGCCCCACAGAAAGCATGTCGTAAGAGACAATTAACTGTGTACGTGGCATAACATCCGGGTTTGTTTAGGCGGATAGTTTAGAGCAGCATAGATGGCACCTATCAGGTTGCGGGTCTATTAAGATGGACTCGCACATCAGTTAACCACCCTCCACGGTGCTTGTCCAAACACAGAGGAGTAATAAGCTGCTCGAGCCTAGCCCACTAAGCAAGACATCCTCATCCCGGCTACATCCAGCTCACACCAGAGCTGGGACCTGCACATGGACCGCCCTTGTAGAAATACAGGTCGACAAAAAAACCTAAGAATGAAAAAGGCGTTTGTGACGTTGTATCATAGAGTAAATCTCAACTGCGATATTGGCGTCTTTCTGCCCGACACAACCGATTTCAGAATGTCATTTTTGGGACCGGGTTTGCCTTCCCTCTTCTCTCCTTAATCTCTTATCCAGGCTGTATGTTTGTAGTCTGTTTGCAGATCCGTCACTCAGAGGCGGAATAGAGTTGTTGTTAGTTATAAGTCACTGACCATGAAACACTATGAGCTCGATATGAGTCACTGACCATGAAACACCATGAGCTTGCTATGAGTCACTGACCATGAAACACTATGAGCTAGTTATGAGTCACTGACCATGAAACACTATGAGCTCGATATGAGCCAAGGACCATGAAACACTATGAGCTCGATATGAGCCACTGACCATGAAACACTATGAGCTCGCTATGAGCAACTGACCATGAAACACTATGAGCTCGATATGAGCCACTGACCATGAAACACTATGAGCTCGCTATGCGTCACTGACCATGAAACACCATGACCTCGCCATAAGTCGCTGGCTGCTATCAGCTTATTCACTGCTATATCTTCGGCCCCATCTACAAACACAACTACGAAGTGATCTAAAAATTGACAAAAAGCCACATTTGTCATATTACTGGATCACTGGACGACCGTTCCTCAGCGGTGGGTATGGCGCTGCGATCCCAACTCCGTTTCCATTGTCTTGTCTTGAGTCACGATGGACCAATGGGTGATACGTTTCCCGAATGTAGCATCGTATACTATTGTTTTTGAGTTCGAAGGAGTAAAATCAGCGCATAGGTAGTCTTACCCGTGGTCGTTTCTGTCTCGTTGGTACCAGGCTACTGTCGCTGTGCTCCAATGGTAGCTAGTTCTCCGAAACAGGTGACCAGCCAGCCTTGTATGTGTGGGTAACTGCATCCTTCACAAATGATATTTGCCCTACGTCAGTGTTGTGAAGACCTTTCAAACGATGGTTGTGGAGAGTGAGAGCAATTTTTTGTTATATTACGTAAACAATATTTATTGTGGATTGACAATAATCGGAATACCTTGTCTTAAGAGACTGACTCTGGGGAGGGGGGAAGATTAACGTTTGGTCAGGCACAACGTACTTTATCTTTTTCTTCTTCTTCTTATTATTATTCATCGATAAACTGATGCTATGCTTCAAGTCCGGTGAGGTTCCCGAAGGAGACTGCGTTTCAGGTCTTCGCCGGTCCCTCACAGCCTTTCGAGCATGGTCGCTCCCTTGGACGAGACCACCTCTCTATGGTCTGCATATGTCGAGCAGTCATGCAGAATATGTTCTGGTGTTTGATTGGCTGTTCCAAAATCGCACGTGGCGGTGTCTCTGAGATCCATTTTGTGGGCATTGAGTCTACAATTTCCCGTTCTGAGACTGAATATCTTTGTCTGTCCATCTCTGCCAAGTTTGTCTGTGCTGTAATTTTCTGGCTTGCATTCTTTGTGTTGATCTGTTCATTTTGTTCTAATGGATTGCGCCGCCACTTCCGGCTTTTGCGAACTCATCTGCTTTCTAGTTTCCAGGGATCCCATAGTGGGCTAGAATCCACTGAATGACTAAATCTGTTTTTATTGGGACAGCAACCCGATGGTGTATGTTATTTCATTTGTGAGTCTATTTTGTTTGGGGCTTGAGATGGCTTGGAGTACACTCCTGCAATGACCGTTTTCCTTGTAATTTTGTTTTGACTGATACGAATTTGAGTTTCTGCATGAACAGCTCTTGCTTCGGATCTGAAATTGGCACTGGTCTTTCCTGCTTGTATGGAGTTATTTTCTATCCCGCCATTAGAGTGTGCGATGTATATTCCACTGCATCCCCTTTTATTGCTCACCAACGTCAATCCAACTGTGTAGACATGTGCCAAATAGTTGCTAGGGTACTGTCTCTTGAGCTTCTGCAGAACGTGGATTTGTTGTTCTACTGCTGACTGCTTCTTTGTTAACCCTGGAACCTCCAAGAATATTTTAGGCCGGTCTTGGCTCCATGTCCAATGTTCTGGAATGACGGCTTTGTACTTTTTGGCTTCAGCTTAAATATGTATGGGTGTTTTCTGTGGATTTCTCTGGCCAGATGGTTGGGGCTTTTCCTTGGTAGTCTGTTTTGTGTTTTATCTAGATACTTCTGGTGTAGAAGATGATCAGGTAGCCTCGCTATTTTTTTAAACTGAGTAATCGATTGGTATGTATTCCTTAATTCAAGGAGCTCACTATTTCCTGTTTTACCCAGTTCTAACTTGAGTGTTTTTCAATGCCCCTAGGGTAATTCTGAGACCCATATTTTGGACTCGGTCTAGTTTACCTGTGTTTGTTTTGGCCGCTGTTTACCAAGTGCTACATGCATATTCCAGGATTTGTGTGTTGCGCCACAGCTATGATCGAATGTACGTTGCAGGTTCGTGGTGGTTGGATTGCCTTTTAAAGTACTGCCATCCACACAGCCGTCACAATATAACACTGTCATTCTCCGACGCATTTCAATGGGCACCGTACCTTCTGCCGTCATGAAGTCAATAACATTAGGGTTGCTTCAAACGTATTTTCACGAAGGCCGACATTTTATTGCCGGCCGTGCGCATGCGACTCGTTTCAGACGCATGCCCATATATTTACTCCACTAAACATTATTTTCACATAGGAACCAGATGGTTATGATCACTGCTGTGATCGTTATGGCCCTGGAGGCGCAAACTTGACGATTGATATGTGCTGTTTACACCAGAAGTGACGTCATCATGTGCACTGTACGTATGTTCGCTTGTGACAGTTTGGTCCGGTTTCAATTGAACACCCCTCGTATATATATATGTAATACAGCATATGCACTATGTGGCGTTTTTGTGCAAGAGTTGTTTTTATTATTTTTTTTATTTCGCCGTCAACTTGTTTTCTTTCTCAAAGTGACATAGAACCGCCTATTCTGCAACATATATTGGGTGGTTGGTGACAAGTCAATCATTTGTCATTGAGTATAGCTTTGCCAGCAACATCTGGTTGTTTATAGTGTCATAAGCTGTACTTAGATCAATAACATTCACTTCTGGAATATGCTTTTGTTCATGCCTGTCAGTTTAAGAATTTGGTTGCAGCATGATCGTCCCGATCTGAAACTTGTTTGTATTTCTTGATAATCTTCTTGTCTTCCAAAAACCTTATACAGATCACACAGGAAAAACACCTCTTGCCCATTCTCCTGTGGCTTCCGTCCAGGTTTCCTCAGAGCTCAACTACGTGGAGCGTCTTCCATAGTTTGGGGAATTGAATTAATTCAAAAGATGTATTAAAAAAGCTTTAGCAACTATTTCATGGTGTCTGGTCCAAAGTTTTGAAATTCCTCTGTCCTAAAATTATCAATTCCAGTTTATTTGTTTCTTTATATAATGTACTGCATCATTTAATTTCTTTATAAAGATAGGTGCTCTCTTATTTGTGTCTGGTTGTAAATACTCTTGATCTGCCACCTTTGGATGTACACTCTTGTATCCAAAAAGTAGGCGACCAAGTGATATACAGCTTAAATTGCTTACATCTCGCGGGAAAATAAATCAAATACGTATTTTAGTCTCGTGACCCAGCTCCTAATGGATTTCAAATTATTAGAAATAGGAAAGGCTGCAGTCAGCCAGTCGCATAATGGCTGTTATTATGGGAAAACCGAATTTTCTGTCACTTCATCCCCGACACCAAAATATGCTGTCGGAGAACGTTTAGTTAAATCCATACCCACTTAATTGCAAGAACTGCTCAGCTCAATTAAATTCAAGTGTTATGCAACCTTTATTCACGTATATCAAAGTACAACACAATATGGCTTCACTTAAAACAAAGTACAACACAACCTGTCTTCCCTTAAATCAAAGTACACCACAACCTGTCTTCACATAAATCAAAATACAACACAACCTGTCTTCACTTAAATCAAAGTACAACACAACCATTCCTGACCGAAATCCAAGTACAACTCAACATCTCCTTACTTAAATCTCAGAACAAATAACAGCTTAACACTTAAATCTAAGAACAACTCAACATTTCATCATTTAAATCCAAGAACAATTCAATATTTCCTTACGTAAATCCAAGTACAACTCTACATTTCAATACTTAAATCCAAGAACAACTCAAAATTTATTCACTTGAATCTAAGCACAACTCAACATATCAACCCTTAATCCAAAAACAATTCAACATCTCAACACTTAATCCAAAAATAACTCAACATTTAAATACTTAATCCAAGAACAACTCAACATTTAAACACTTAATCCAAGAACAACTCAACATTTAAACACTTAATCCAAGAACAAATCAACATCTCAATACTTAAATCCAAGGAACAAATAACATTTCTTCACTTAAATATAAGTACAACTCAATATGTCAACACTTAAATTAATATAAAAAATTCAACATTTCCTCACTTAAATCCAAGAACAACTCAACATCTCGACACCAAAGTCTAAGAACAACTCAACATCGTAACACTTGAATGCAAGAATAACTCAATATATCAACACTTGAATCCAAGAACAACTCAACATGTCCTCACAAAAATCCATATGCAACTCAACATGTCCTCAAATAAATAAATATCTCACTCAACATCTCAACATTTAAATCCAAAAACAACTCAACATCTCAACACTTTAATCAGAGAACAACTCCACATTTCCTCAATTAACTCTAAGTAAAACTAAACATTTCCTCGCGTAAATTCAAGAACAACTCAACATCTCAACACTTAAATTCAAATACAACTAAACATTTTTTCACGTAATCCAAGAACACTAAACATTTCAACAGTTAAATCCAAAAACAACTCAACATGTCAACAGTTAAATCCAATAATAATTCAACATTTCAACAGTTAAATCCAATAACAACTCAACATCTCAGCAGTTAAATCCAAGAACAACTCAACATTTCAACAGTTAAATCCAATAACTCAACATTTCAACAGTTAAATCCAATAACAACTCAACATTTCAACAGTTAAATCCAATAATAATTCAACATTTCAACAGTTAAATCCAATAATAACTCAACATTTCAACAGTTAAATCCAATAACAATTCAACATTGCAACAGTTAAATCCAATGATAATTCAACATTTCAACAGTTAAATCCAAGAACAACTGAACATCTCAACACTTTAATCCAAGAACAATTCAACATTTCCTCACTTAAAACATCAAAGTACATTACAACAATTAAGTTTGTTCGAACTGCCAGCCCTGTATCCGGGCCTGAAAGAAAAATTCGCGTGTATCAGATAACTGGTCGGACGCAAAACAACGTCAAATCCGAATAAGTAAAATAAAAAATGAAACCAGGCTACGAGACCTGTACCATAAGTTGGAGTCTGATGTAAGTTCTATTGTAATGTGAGTTTTTATTAAATCGTGGTAAAGTGTTTATAATACAATTAATTCAATTAAGAAAAGCAATAACAAAATAATTCGATTTAAACAGTGTACAATTATGTCTAAGTTAAGAAAACCAACTAAAACCTGCGAATTGCAAACGAATTCACGCAGACGTAAAAGGCCATTACACATGTACGCGCGCATTAATCCACTTGCTTGCTTAGAAATATTCATGAAGTATTTATCCCATATGTAGCTAAGATAAATACCATGGGATATGTCGCAACGTCACACACACAACGTCGCTATCAACGCGTCTAAGTAATTGAGTTTCATTTGGCTGCCAAACACTACCAGCATGAGGGACAATAGTTACTCACACTCCCTGCACACATTCTCACACCGACTGCGACCTGATGCCGACAGACATGACTATCCGCTTACGTATCACTTACTCCTGTGTCAAGCAATGACAGAACTACGTTTGCACAGCACTAAAATACCACGTACTATGCGTGGATCTCTGCCTCGAAGGGTTCGAGGAGTGGCAAAATCTATACTTAGTGCAACAGTAAGGTGCTTGTAAGTGTCTCAGGCCTATACTTTGTTGTATACTGTCACAAGTGTTTCGGATCTATTCCCAGTCTTTATTTCCAAACCCCTGCATCGTCGACTATCTCCTGTCCTCTGATCATACTCTTGCATACATTTATGTTGAAGATTACTATTTTCAATTGTTTTTTGTTTTTTGTAATGGCCATTTGGGGACGTCGTGTCTCTAGATCAGTTTTCACATCATTCTCTTTCTATATATATATATATATGGGGACCCAGTGGTCTCGAGTTAAGGTGTTCGCCTCGGGTGCTGGCGGTCGTGGGTTCAAATCCAAGGTGGAGACACCGAGATTTTTCCATGTGGGTCATCCGGTAAATATTTCCCCTAATCTTTGAGTAGTGAGATCAGACACCCATATGCAGTGGCGCGCACGCTAAGAAAACCTTAGCAGTTGAACATCGAAAAGAATAGGTCTAACGGCCGCTGCTCTGGAAAAATTCTGGTTAAAAATCTACTCAAATTATTCTAAGGATTCTTCTCACACAGGGAATTCGTCGCAAACAAAGGGACTGTGTGGCTATAGCAACAGGTGTTGGTTAAGTGGTTAGCGGAGCGGCTTAGATGGCACCTGACATGCTGTGGGTCTACCTTGCTCTAATTTACACTTCCACCTCAAGTCACCAGTAGATTATCACCTGCAAAAACCGCCCCTGCCAGGCGGTCCTAGATCGACGAAGTGAGGGACGGAAATCCGTCCGTCCGTTTGTCAATCGGTCCCTGCTTCCGTGCTGGTGAGGCTTTTTACACATCCATCCATCACCGGCCGGTGTGTGTGGTTCGTCCGTCTCCGAGAGATATCTGGTTAATCCTGCCAGTAGTCATTTGCTTGTCTCAAAGATTAAGCCATGCATGTCTAAGTTCACACTGTCTCACTGTGAAACCGCGAATGGCTCATTAAATCAGTCGAGGTTCCTTAGATGACACGATCATACTTGGATAACTGTGGAAATTATAGAGCTAATACATGCTTACCAAGCTCCGACCCTCGCGGAAAGAGCGCTTTTGTTAGTTCAAAACCAATCGTCGTTTCCCCTCGCGGGGTTGCGGCGTCCCCACAGGTGACTCTGGATAACTTTGTGCTGATCGCATGGCCTCATGTGCCGGTGACGCATCTTTCAATATCTGCCCTATCAAATGTCGATGGTACGTGACATGCCTACCATGTGTGTTACGAGTAACGGGGAATCAGGGTTCGATTCCGGAGAGGGAGCATGAGAAACAGCTACCACATCAAAGAAAGGCAGCAGGCGCGCATGCTTACCAAGCTCCGACCCTCGCGGAAAGAGCGCTTTTGTTAGTTCAAAACCAATCGTCGTTTCCTCTCGCGGGGTTGCGGCGTCCCCACAGGTGACTCTGGATAACTTTGTGCTGATCGCATGGCCTCATGTGCCGGTGACGCATCTTTCAATATCTGCCCTATCAAATGTCGATGGTACGTGACATGCCTACCATGTGTGTTACGAGTAACGGGGAATCAGGGTTCGATTCCGGAGAGGGAGCATGAGAAACAGCTACCACATCAAAGAAAGGCAGCAGGCGCGCAACTTACCCACTCCCGGCATGGGGAGGTAGTGACGAAAATAAACAATACGGGACTTTTTCGAGGCCCCGTAATTGGAATGAGTACACTTTAAATTTTTAACGAGGATCTATTGGAGGGCAAGTCTGATGCCAGCAGCGGGGGTAATTCCAGCTTCAATAGCAAATATTAAAGTTGTTGCAGTTAAAAAGCTCGTAGTTCGATTTCAGGCGCAGGCGGACGGTCCGGCTCGCGCCGGTTCACTGCCCTTTGTCTCCTGCCCTACCGTCTGCTTGCTCTCTCCCGCAGGTGCTCTTGGCTGACAGTCCCAGGCGGCCGGCGAGTTTACTTTGAAAAAATTAGAGTGTTCAAAGCGGGCCTCGGCTGCCTAAATAGTGGTGCATGGAATGATGGAATAGGACCTCTGTTCTATTTTGTTGGTTTTCGGAACTGGAGGTAATGATTAACAGCGACAAACGGGGGCATTCGTATTGCGGCGTTAGAGGTGAAATTCTTGGATCGCCGCAAGACGAGCTACTGTAAAAGCATTTGTCTAGAATGTTTTCATTAATCAAGAACGAAAGTCAGAGGCGCGAAGACAATCAGATACCGTCGTAGTTCTGACCATAAACGATGCCGACAAGCGATCCGCAGGAGTTTTGTCGATGACTCTGTGGGCAGCTTCTGGGAAACCAAAGTGTTTGGGTTCCGGAGGAAGTATGGTTGCAAAGCTGAAACTTAAAGGAATTGACGGAAGGGCCCAGCCAGGAGTTGAGCCTACGGCTTAATTTGACTCAACACGCCAACACTGTAATGATTGACAGGCCAAGAGCACTTCCGTTTAGTCTAATAGGGAACGGGTGATGGAATTAGACCCTCGGAAATCTGGGGCTAGTCTCTTGATGGCTCGATCGGCTCGCATCCAGTTTTCGTTAAAGGAATTGACGGAGGGCACCACTAGGAGTGGAGCCTGCGGCTAAATTGACTCAACACGCAAACACTGTAATGATTGACAGGCTGAGAGCATTTACGTTGGGTCTAATAGGGAAAGTGGGCTGGAATTAGACCTTCGGAAGATAGGTCAGTTTTTACCCTACTAATGACAGGGCGTTGCTACGGTAATCCGGCTCAACCCTAGAGGAATCGCGGGTTTCAGACACTTGGTCCGCCAGGTACATGACCAAATGGGAAACCGAACATACTGGTTACACCAAAAACGATGCCTATTACCAGTTGAACCGAAGAGAGCAGGTCGTTGTCTTCAGACTTCGCACTGGCCACAACAGACTGAGGTACCACCTATTCAACAAATTGAAGATAGGGTGTACCGACGAATGCCCGTGCGGTACTGGTAAAATGACCACTGAACATCTGCTGCAGAACTGCCCGACATACGGGGATCAGAGAGAGCAGATGTGGTCATTGCCAGTGGAACTGCAAGACAAGCTTTATGGTAGTTGCGAGAGTCTCAGGATGACCGCCGCTTTTTTCGAAAAAAAAATGGTTACTGTCTGACTGTGTACGCAGAAGAAGACACTTGGTCCTTAACTGACTAAAAAGCTCTCTCTTGATTCGTTGGGTCTAAAAGGGAACGGGTGCTGGTATTAGATCCTCGGAAGACAGGTCAGTTTTACCCTACTAATGACATGGCGTTGCTACGGTAATCCTGCGCAACTCGAGAGGAATCGCAGGTCTCAGACATTTGGTCCACGTGCTTGGCTGAAAAGACAATTGTGCGAGGCTACCATCTGAGGGATTACGGCCGAACGCCTCTAATCCGGAATCACGCCCTGAATATCAGCACCACTGCGATGGGAGGCTACGATATGGTTGGGACCTGGGGCTCACGTCTCAGCCCGACCGGTCGAGCCGCAGAAAGAGGTCTCTGCTGTCCCGCATATCAAAGCGGGCGGGAAGCTGCTCAATATTCATCCTATTCGGCGTTGAGGTGTGAAACCACTTGTAGAAGACTTAGTTCTCGGTCGGGGTGTCGTAAGCAGTAGAGCAGCCACCTCACTGCGAACTTTTGAGACAACCCATGATCATGAGATATGTCCGCACACCAGGCAAACAACATCTCCGTGCCATGACTAGGCTTTTCCCCTGGTTAAATGCACTCCTGCCTCGCTCTTTACCTTTGTCTGCTATCAGTCATCCCAATGGACGCAGAAGAGATGCAGGCCAGCGGACATTGCAGCTCTGCCCTATTGTGGCAACCTCCCAGGTGGCGGGGAATGCTAGGCGTACCATCACTGCAGATGAGCCAAGAAAATAAAAGGAGCAAAGGAGATACCCCACTCACATGCATATGCTACGTTTCTGGCAGGACGTGACGATCCTGGGACACAGACACACTGGACTGCCTCTCTTCCGGGTTAGTACAAACTAGTACATAGTCCATCATATCATATCATTTCCACACCCTATAGACACGAGTGGGGAAGACTCGATAGTCCTGCAAAACAAATTCCCTAAGAGCGACAACTCTGACCAAAAACAACCGCTGCCTTGCAGATAGGCTGGGGACAGCCAAACGCTAAGGAGGGCATCCCTACTGAAACGCCTGTTGAAATCGGATGCACTGGGCCACAGGCTTAACAAAGTAACACAGTACAACGTATATCGCTGTAACCAGCGTACGAAGAAGAAGAAGAAGAAGAAGCACCTCATCACGACATCTAACGACATAAGTGGATTGAAGATAGATAGATAGATAGATAGATAGATAGATAGATAGATAGATAGATAGATAGATAGATAGATAGATAGATAGATAGATAGATAGATAGATAGATAGATACATAGATAGAGAGTGTATATATATATATATATATATATTCATGTATATATATATATATATATATATATATATATATATATATATATATACAAACGTACACACACACACACATACACAGATACGTTTTTCAAATGATAACTGTGCGTTTTTTTTCTTCAAAATTCACTTCAGAATAAGTGACATAGACAACAGTATCATTTGTCGATGTAGTCTCCATTTCGTTCGATACAAGTCCCACCGCGTCTAAAAAAGTATATGGATTTATTTGCGAGAAAAAGTGTACGTTCGCGCACTACATCGATGTTTCAATTGTGGAATGATTTTCCCTGTCACCCACCTTACAGACAATTTATGGAACTGGAACCCATCATGAATATTGTATTTGTAGAATGATTTGCCCTGTCACCCACCTTTCAGACACTTTATAGAACTTGAGCACATTGTGGATGATGTAGTGTGCTGAAATTTGACTTTTAGTCAAACAGGCGGGCTATTTGATCTACAGTCAGAGGGCGATGTTGAATGCGTTCAGCTACTGTAATCGACTCGGGTGTCACTACTTGGTGCCCGAGACGAGCATGAATATTCTGTCACAATTCGCACGTTGTTTTAGAACTTCCTACTCCACTCGAACACTTGCTGGAGTGAAAGTGAGTTTTGATGTTTCATCCCTTCACGACTAAAAAAACGTCGAAACAGAACGCGTCTTCTCTGTTGAGAATGTCAATAGGGGGTCGGTTAACTTTAAACAAAGACTATGGTGTCATGTAGGAATGAACATGTAGAACACATTTTAATTCCATATCAACGATTCTACAAATTACATGACAATGACATCGCCACGACTCTACAAAATTACATGACAATGACATCGAATAGACTCTACAAATTTGTATGACAATGACATCGCCTCGACTCTACAAACCTACATGACAATGACATCGCCTAGACTATACAAACTTACATGACAATGACATCGCCAGTACTCTATAAAATTACATGACAATGACATCGCCTAGAGTCTACAAACCTACATGACAATGACATCGCGACTACTTTAGAAACCTACATGACAATGACATCGCCGCAACTCTACAAACTTACATGACAATGACATCGCCACGACTCTACAAACCGACATGACAATTACATCGCCTCGACTCTACAAACTTACATAACAATGACATCACCACGACTCTACAAACTTACATGACAATGCCATCGCCACGACTCTACAAACTTACATGACAATGTCATCGCCACGACTCTACAAACTTTCATGACAATGTCATCGCCTAGACTCTACAAACTTTCCTTACAATGACGTCGCCGTTTTGAATTTCTAATTCAATTGTAAGGTTTTCACGAGCCGTCCTCTCGTACATAAATGTAAACATTCAACAATTGACGAGAATTTCTGCTTCCGCTCATTCCTTCCGTCCTAGCAATGAGTTGTCAATGATGTGCAGAGTAGCATCTGGTCTCCGTGGAACATGGCATTATACATGCTGTAATACGAAGTATTAACAACCATTTTATTTAACACTAACCATAACCCTAATCATAGCACTAGACCTAACCATTACACTAATCATAGCCTTAGACCTCACAATACCGCTAATCATAGCCCTAGACCTAACCATCCCCCTAATCATAGACCTAATCATAACCCTAATCAAAGTCCTAGACTTAACCATGACCAAAATCATAGCCCTAGACATAACAATAACCCGAATCATAGCCCTAGACTTAACCCTAATCATAGACCTAGACTAATCATAACCCTAATCAAAGCCCTAGACTTAACCATTACCCTAGGCCTAACCATAACTCTAATCATAGCCCTAGTCCTAACCATAATCATAGCCCGACTAATCATAACCCTAATCATAGCCTTAGACTTAACCATAACCCTAGGCCTAACCATAACTCTAATCATAGCCCTAGACTAATCATAACCCTAATCCATCGTACAAATGAATATTACCATCTCTTCTACACATCTATCTTTATCCGGTATGGCATATGTTGTTTTTCTGTTGGGGGTGAAACAAAAAACATAGCGACGTGGCGACAGCAGTGGCGAAGCGGCGTGTAGTCCTTAGCCTACAAACCCCTCGACTACCCCAGCAATTGCAAAAAGTCGAATGGCAGATTACTGTCCGGCAGTCATTTTTTATTTTACTTGATCTAAATCGTTACTTAATTATTTAAAATGATATCGATCTTTCCTCCCCTTAACCCAAACGGAATATCTTGTTACATTAATCAGCTGTCAAATGTGCTCCATGGAACCCAAGAAACTCTTTTTTGAAGTGATTAAAGACGCAAGTGCCAAGTTATACTATACACTGAATTTATATTATTTGTTTACACGCACGACTTGACTGATACAAGACCTTACATTATTTTTCGACTCCCCCCACCCCCCCCCCCCCTCAACCAAATCTTGTCTCACCTAAAGTAGGCTAAATTAAGGAGAAAGACTAACGTCTGGTCAGGCAAAATATACTGACCGAACATGTTAGTCAAGCAAAACATACTGGCCAAGAGCCTCACCTCGGTTTCTATCTATCTATATATCTACATATCTATCTATCTATCTATCTATCTATCTATCTATCTATCTATCTATCTATCTATCTATCTATCTATCTATCTATCTATCTATCTATCTATCTATCTATTTATCTATCTATCTATCTATGTATCTATCTATCTATCTATCTATCTATCTATCTATCTATCTTATACATCTATCTATCTATATATCTATATATATATATGTCTGTCTATCTATATATCTATCTATATATCTATCTATATATATGTATATATATATATATATATATATATTTATCTATCTGTCTATCTGTCTGTCTATCTGTCTATCTATCTGTCTGTCTGTCTGGATGGTTGTCTGTTTGTCTATATGTCTCGCTTGCTGGCTGTGTGGCTGGATGTCTGTCTATAGTCTATCTATCTATTTATCCATTTATGTTCTTGGCTGCTTCTCCATTCGATAAATATATATCTATATCTGCATGTTCACAAATATCCCAACGCCACTCCTAATGTCTACTCCCATCCGCCTGATACCGTTCCCAAAAACTCAGTAACACACATCGATAAACATCGCGCCCAGCGTCATCGGATCGCCCAGACGCCAACGATGCACACCCACGGAACGAAAACGCTGACAATGGAGGCACACCTACACGCAGTTTGATAGTGACACGTCAATTGCAAACGATCGCTTGTGGAATGTGCGATAAGCTAATTGATTTGATTGATTCGTCTGCGTGCACGTCGGTGATTCGAAAGTGAAACAACTAAACCTCTCCTTGCGGAAAACATGTTCGGTGTCACGTGAAATTCTGTCCAGGTGTGGGATAGGTTTGAGTGTAATGATGAAATGTAAGATGAATGTTAATGTTAGACATTGTAAAGTAATGTAAGGTAAAATATTGTAAGGTAAGTGTTAGATGCAGAGGATCAAGTACATCTGCAAAACTAATAGATACGATAGCCAGTAAGCGTCAGCAATATGGGTTAGAAATCAACAAAAAAAGACTAAAGTTACGGTTTTCACCAAAAAAGAGAAAAGTTCAAAAGCTTTCATCCACATAAATAGAGATATATGTGATCTTAACAATGATAATAATTAGATTACCCTTCCTCCACCACCAGTTCAGAAAATTAGCGATCATATATTTTAGTGGCTACACATAACTAAGATTGACCTGGAAAGCCACCAACAGTTTTTCGCCTGCCAACACATTTGAGACAAAGGAGAGTCACGCCTTCCAACGACCGTCTCACGGCACATATAGATTATATAGATTAGATAGATAGATGTATAGGTAGGTAGGTAGGTATATAGATAGATAGATAGATAGATAGATAGATAGATAGATAGATAGATAGATAGATAGATAGATAGATAGATAGATAGATAGATAGATAGATAGATAGATAGATAAATAGATAGATAGAAAAAGGTACAGCTGTAGTGAGGGTCATATCTTCACTTGGAGACTAAAGACGAATCAATAGTGACGTCATTGTACCAGGTCTCACCATTTTAGGAAGTGATATAACCAAGCCCTCTTCTCTCTGGCAGACTGTCCATACCATTAAAGAGCCAGGCAGTCATTTACAGCTGGGTGGTCGCAGCAATGACACAAATGGATTGTCCACACGGTCAGTTCTTCAACGAGGGACAGCGCGCTCATAACGGTTCTGTCACTCATGTGGACGATACCGTCACCTGAACTGTGTTATCGGGTTACGACGGAGAGACGGAAACACGATCCACTGAATGTATTGATTGGCAGGCCCATCACTGCGGGCTGCCGGCTTTTCAATTAGCGCTTGTCTGAAGGCCAGCTGCTGTTTATCTTACAGACGGAAAGGCCATTTTATTCAATCTAAGGGCAAGTCAAGATGTTGATGAAGCCCGCATTAATGTTATATGCTGGCGGATCAAATGCGGAAGTCAGTAATAAACGCTATAAAAAGATCATCTTTGTATTTATCAAATAAGAAAGACAGGTTCACTAACACTATTTGCAAGAACAGTTTATCATATACGAATATATGAAGGAAATGTTTTCACCAGAAATAGATAAAGAATATATTTTATTATCAACAATGTTAAATTAATATTGTTCCGCCCAAAACATATAAAGAATACGAGTGATGGTCGTAAAGTTTTGCGCTATGGAACGAAGGAGTCAAGGCACTTACCTGGAAATTGTGAACTTAGGAACTCATCCTGCAAAGCGATACACTTCTAATCTATTCCTAACCTTCCTGATGACCTTATTGTAAAATCCCTCCGTCTGTGTCCGCATCCACGTCTCCATTTCAGTAACCAAGTCATGGACGTCATGAACACGACGTAAACAAAGCAGGATCTTTATGATTGAGAACAGGAATAAGTGCTAGGTCCGGTGAGGATCATGAATTTCATACCTGCACTATTTATTATAACGCCTTGGACTTGATTACTTAACAGGAATCGTGGATCAGGGCCTAGATGGAGAAACTGCATAATCTTGACACCAGGAAGGTTAAGAAATAATTGACCTCGTGTATTATTGTCAGGGTAAATACACAGTGAAGGACTAAAGCTCACACCAATTTTCAGGGTAAACACACAGAGAAGGACTAAAGTTCACACCAATGTTCAGGCAAGTGCCTTGAATCCTTCGTACTAAAATGCAAAACGTGTGGACCCTCATATGTTATCAACTATAATATATATGTCCAAGTGTTAGTCTAATACGACCACTTCGAAGGTTGACAGAAACGCAGGGCCTGCTTAAAGTTAAGCATTCAGAGCGTGGCTTCCAGCAGGCTCAGTAGATCGGGTACCCTGTGCACCACTATGTCAGAAGATTGCAGGAGTTACGACAGAGAAACTTAGACCTGATGCTAGAAACTAAAACCTGATGCTAGAAACTAAGACCTGATGCCAGAAACTAAAACCTGAGCTAGAAACTAAGATATGATGCTATAAACTAAGACCTGATGATAGAAACTAAATCCTGATGCCATAAACTAAGACCTGATGCTAGAAACTAAGATCTGATGCTAGAAACGAAGACCTGATGCTAGAAACTAAATCCTGATGCTATAAACTAAGACCTGATGCTAGAAACTAAGATCTGATGCTAGAAACTAAGACCTGATGCTAGAAAGCAGAAGGCGTGTCTTGTAAATTGGGGATATGAGCTATCCCTGCCGGCCTATGTGACAAATGCAGGGTTTCCAACGAGGATTACGTAGACATGACAATATTTGCAACTTTCGATCCGGCACATCCGACTTCAGCAGAAATCTTTTTAGTACCGGGTTAGCCTTCCCTCTTCTATTCCTTATCTTTAACCAGTCTGCTCTGTTGCAATCTGTTATCCAGGATCCCCGCGTGGAAGTGTAGAAGGGTCGTTGAAGCTTTTGTTCGCTGGCCCTGACGCTAGCAGTCAGCTATGTGTCGGTGACCACTGCAGCTCATGCGCTGCACAGTTTCTTGATCACGGTATTCTTCAATGTAGTGTCGATACTGATGGTCATTACAGCTCGTTTGTTTCACACACTATGCTACATTCTTTCAGGCCCATTTCTCGGAAAGACTCACGTGTGACTTGCACTGTTTCAGTCTATGGATTGCTTGCTCATTGGCTGCAGTGTCATCCCATAAGAAATGATCAATGCTGACCTTCAGAACGTCATCAATTTCCATATCCACTGTCTGTACTGTGGTTGAAGTCTAGAAACCAGCAACATTACCATTCTAATAAATCAGCAAAAAGTATATGTCTTCAGCGTTCGTCCTGAACAGTACGTTGTCTTGTAGTTTACAGCGTTTAGTCCGACACATCCGGTTTTAGCACATCATTTTTTGGGACTGGGTTTGCCTTCCATCTGCGATCCTTCTTCATTTAGCCAGACTACAAGAGTTAAGCTTGTTTCCAGTGCCACATCCTGGAGACGGACTAGGGTCTTGATCAGAAACGATTCAATGACTCTGATGCAAGTAGCCATATTTGAGTCACTGGCTGCTGTAATCTCATGCATTGCTGCGGTGTCTACCCGAGAGGTATTTGTTTTACAATGGTTTATCGAAGGATATCTGTTGAAGATCTAGGCTTGTCCTGGCGTTTTACGTCAAAAGACAAAACTGCTCCATAACTATCTTAGTTCAGAAAAGTGTCTCCTATTTCTCGTTAGTGCTTCTCCTCTACCGCGACAGTGAAGCGTAAGGTCAATTAAACATGTAAACTTGCGATTTGTCTGCATGTTTCCATTGCATTAACCAGTTCTACTATTTCTGTCCAGAATTGGTGTGCAATGATTGAAAGGTGGACTCATAGGAGACGCTTAATGAAATTTTCTTAGTCGACTTGTACTTCTACATGGGAAGATGCCTCTGTGCAGGTCCCAGCTCTGGTATGAGCTGATGTAGCCGAGAGAAAGGTTTCCTGCTTAGAGAGCTGGCTCGAGCAGCTTAATACTCCGTGGCGTTGGGACACATGCTTACGGAAGGAGGTTAACCGATGTGCGAGTCCATCTTAATAGACTCAAACACTAGAGCAAAGTAGACCTGCAGCATGTTAGGTGTCATCTATGTTCCTATAAACAAAGCATCTAACCATGACCGCATTAATCCACTGCCGTGGGAAGGGGGCAGCGAGGATAACAAACAAAACTCAGCGTGTGAGGGGTGTGTCTTGGACATGTTGTTAACCAAGCATGATCTACTCTCTCCTTGGGCGATGTGTTAGTCCCTTTTTGGCGCATGTGTAATTTCCTAGCCCCCCAAAAAACCGTCACTATTAGCAACAAGTTCAGAAGTGGGCACTAGAGCGTGGAAATACGACACAGTGTAGTTGAGATACTATTTTAAATAACCGATGACCACGCCATGATAATCTGAAGATAAAACCCTGCAAAATGGATTAACTAATTAATCCTAACGGAAACCACAACATGTTTCCGTGGACAGAACTGTAAGTCGTCGACTAGTGTGAATTTCAGTCAAATCCATGGTCTGGCGACATCCATAATGAACTAAAACACGGGAACAAAATTTCCGACATGTTAGCTGCCATGTTCGCTGTTATATTGGCTTGAACAATTGTTATTAATAGACTGCACATAAATATTTATCTATATCAAGTTTTCTTAAATATGTAAATGTATATGTAGTTCTAAATAGCAGTTCAATAATACACTGAAGAATACATTCAAGAATAAATGTATCAAGAGGTCCAAAGTATTACGAAAAAAAGAATTAACAGCGGAGTCAAATGCAGTGAATGATGATTAGAACTCTAACCCCAGCAACTTGCTACGAGAGACAAGTATCCTAGCGACAGAAGGTTGTGTGGCTTACTGTTTACTGGGATGATGGTTATATACTTATTGTACGATGTCTCATATATTATGACTTGGAATAACCAGCTCCCATTCCGAAAGTTTTGCCATTATTATATGTGATGCAACAAACCATGCAAACTGGTTAGACTGGAACTTGTCGCAGGACACGAACTGGTCCTTAAAATCAGGAGACACATATCTGAGATAAATAGAGATAACCAAACTCGAAAAAATGTACATTTCTGATTGTTTATCCAGGTGAATCTCTGATATATGCTTTTATTCAGGTACATCTCTGATATATGAATTTATTCAGGTAAGTATCTATATCTGTGTTTATTCAGATACATCTGATATTTGTGTTTATTCAGGTAAATCTTCGATATCTGTATTTATTCAGATAAATCTCTGATATGTGCGTTTATTCAGGTTGATCTGGATATCTAGGTTTACTAAGGTAAATTTCTGATATATGTGTTTATTTAGGTATTCATCTAATGTCTGTGTTTATTCAGGTAAATATCTGATGGCTGTGTTTATTCAGGTACATTTCTTATGTCTGAATTTATTGAGGTTGAAATGTCGGTTTATTGATGTTGGTCTCTTATTTCTGTATTTATGTAAGTATGGATTTATGCATCAAGTCTCCGATATGTGTGTTTTTTTAATGAACCTTTGTGTCTTTTTTTTATTTCAGTAAGGTTTTGATATGTATTTGTTCAGATACACATCTCGTATGTACGTTCATCATGTAAGTGTGTTCAGTGACCTAACTAATAATGGTTGACCTAGATCATTTAATACTTCCCAATACCAGCTTAGCCCCGGACTACTAATATTAATTTAGTATGTAGTATACATGACTAGGTAGGGCGGTCAAGGTTGCAGAGTCAGCTTCATACTTGTTCCGGGACCCGCATGTGTCGAAGGGAACGAGAGAGCTGATATGTTGGCGAGTACAGCTATAGTGGAGGTCGGGAGATCAATGGACAGATCCGATATTCTAAACGCTGTTAGGGAAATTGGCTCGAAGGAAGATACGGAAGTTGATCCATAATCTACGTCATTGGGGTGACTGGTTGAATTGAGTGTGAAACGAGGGGCGGCGAGAAAAGAACACCACACGGGGATCCAAAAAGGTCTGGTTAACCAGCACACTAGCTACACCGGGGCGGTCAGTCATCACGTGCTGGCAGACATGATGAGGATGATATATGTGCTCGTATGGACTTGTCCTGAGTGCCGTGAAGATGATCCGACGACTAACTAACTAACTAACTATACATGATTGATTGAGATTGCCGCATATTGATTGTTGTTGCCCAGTCAACATTGTAAATGTGAACCATTCTATTGAATTGCACCCGAGCGCTCGTTGTTCTGTAGTTACTCCACACTAACCATTGACACACATTCAGTGGTTCTTTCCGTATTATCGGACGATGTTGTGTTAACGTAATTAATGCTATTTGACAACAATCCATGGGGATAACGAATATGACTCGCAGGACCAATCAATGCAGAGAAGCGTCTTCCACAATGTGCAGGAAAATCAAGACTTTTGCGTCTTCCCAAAAGTAGAGCCTTTAGTCTTTTGATACAACATAGGCTCCCTACTATTTAAATAAGTACATCCATGCTGAAGTGAGGATTCAAGAGACAATTTAAGTCGTATTTCTTGGCTATGGAGGGTTGTGATTATGGATTAGAAACTAATAACCTAAAAGACAGACAGTGCTGAAAACCACAAGGGCTGGAGAATGCGTTGTTGCAGGCGTTGTGTACAAATAAAAAACTGAAGCGGTGGAACACATTTCCTAATTCAACGAACAAAAGAAGACTGACGGTGAAGGCTTTCTGGAGTGAATTTGATAATGATAATTCAGGACTATGATAAACTAACTCATTATTAGATGGCTAAAGGTAATACAACACACACACACACACAGACGTGGCTGACAAAGGCAGTCACTACAACCAATATAGATGGCAGGATGGGAAGAAATCATATAGATGAATAGGATATACCTTCAAAATATTGGTAAGCATATAATTATATATCTGCTGAGTTGGTCCACAGAGAGAGAGAGAGAGAGAGAGAGAGAGAGAGAAAGAGAGAGAGAGAGTGAAAGAGAGAGAGAGAGAGAAAGAGACAGAGAGAGACATACAGAGAGAGGTAAAGAAATAGCGAAAGAGCAAGAGATTTTTTAAAAAAACATTCCATCAAACAGTGGAAAGACGCCAGACAAATGAAGTCTCATTGGTGAATGCAAGATGATGAAATAGCTGTACGGAGACCATCCGCTGCTAACATGTTTCAATTAAAAACCAAGAAAAGGAGATTAAATATGTACGATGAAAACTACATTTTATTTTGGTAAATCCTTCAAATTTTCATGGGATGGTTTCAATGAAGAAACGTTCGTAATTGTACTGATATGGGAAACAAATACTATTCTATAAAGTGAGTACACAAAGTGGATTTTATGTAACATCGAGTGGTCCGTCAAGGTTTCTGTGCATGCCGCGGACAATACTAGCGCCACTTCCTCACACAGAGGATGCCGTAAGAGGGGACTAACTATGTGACATGGCTTAACACCATCCATCGTGAGGTGGTTTGCTAAAAGCAGCACATATGTTGCATAACAGACTGCGGTTCTACTTTGCTCTAGTGATTTATTCTATTAAGATGGGCTCGCACATCGGTTAACCACCTCCGCTGCACACATTAAAAGAACAGGTAGACTGACTGAGACTAAGGTATATAAATACATATATATATATATATATATTTAGCACAAAAAAGGTCTTCATTGCAGTTGTTCTATCTACTCTTTTATATACGTGTGGGATCTGGGCCGTCTATCGTCGTCAGGTCTGAAAATTAACCACTTCCACATGGACTGCCTGCGAAAATTACCGAGGATTAGATGGCAGGACATGGTGCCAAATGTTTAAGCGCGATCTGGCATGTCCAGTATAAAAAAATGGCAAAGGCCGCCGTCCATCGTAGACGATGAAGGTATCATTAATTTTCTAGCGCTATTTTTAGCAAGGATTAACTGCGTTACTTTTTATCCTCACTCTCTCGTCTTGAGCCGCCCGACCCCAGTGCCAAGTCAAGGACAAGACGACTAGGGGGCGACTACGAGATGCAGGGGACTCCGCATCAAGCACCCATGAAAAAGACGGCGGAGTTCAGAGTTGAACCCACACCACCTGATCACGAGGCCGACGGCTTAACCACTTCGATACGGAATCCCCAGTATACACACCATGATATGTGCAGCACAGCTGAGATGGGCTGGTCATGTGGTGGGCATGTCGGATCAATGTCTATCAAAACAGCTGCTCTGTGGCGAGAATGACATGAGAGCAAGCGGTGGGCAGCGGAAACGGTACATAAGCACGCTTAAGAGATCACTGATCCAGTGCGCTATTAACTATGATGACTGGGAAAGAATTGTCACCAATCTCACAGACTGGTCCTGAACTATTGCTGACGGTGCTCAGAGACATGAGGCATCAACAATAAATGAGGCTACCCAAAGACTATCTTTTCACAAGTCGGCTCACATCAACCCTTCTTCAACCCCGGTGGTAGGGAGTGTCATATTTCCTTGTACTAAATACGACATGCAAATCCGGACTCCCATTGGCTTAATTAGCCATCTTCGAACTCAGGCGAACAGTGCATGGTGGTTCTCCTCGATTACGATGGAGGAATAAGAACAACAACTATATATATATAAAGAGAGAGAGAGAGTGAGAGAGAGAGAGAGGCAGAGAGTGCGATAGACCAGATAATACACCTATCAAACAGATAAGACATGTAAAGGTAAACATAGAAGTGAAAAAAGAGTGAGAAATAGAGGAGAACACTTATATTGATTAGAACGGCGACGACTGATCTTGGGGACTGACATTGCGTGTTGCTGTGTAATGTTTGTGAGAATTGATTATCATAGAGAGGATACACTGGGTTATACGGATGCTTTTGTTGTGTAGAGAGGACAAAAGAGATAGAGAGGATAGTCAGAAAGAAGATGATGACCAGTCCAGTCAAAACTATGGAATTAGATGTAACGAGAGGCAGACATGTTAAACAACAAGAATGTATCTTTTGTAATCGGTATATGCTTGATTTGACATCTCACTCGACGTTCTTGGTAAATAGACAGAGGTCAGCATGAAATAAGTCAGAAACACACGAGGAACGTCGCGGATTACACAGACAGACAAGACGTTCCGACAGGTAACTACAGTTGAAATGTGACGTCACCATCAAGGAAATAAGAGACACGGAAGTAATGTCATAGATTGCACAATGTCCCCTCTAAACTTTGGGAGCGCGTGGCTGAATGGTTTCGATGCCTACCTGCCGAAAAGTAGGACAGTGAATCGAACCTCCGGCACGGCATGTATTGTTTTTCTGTTGGTAGTGAAATAAACAGATATAACCGGCACACGACGTGGCGACAGCAGTGGCACAGCGGCCTTTAGTAGCCAGCCTATAAAATTCCCTCGACTATCCAAGCAATCGGAAAAATATCGAACCACAGGTATTAAAGCTGTCTAGTCTGTATGCAAGATGTTCACACTGCATGAAACCAATGTCTAGTCTGTATGCAAGATGTTCACACTGCATGAAACCAATGTCTAGTCTGTATGCAAGATGTTCACACTGCATGAAACCAATGTCTAGTCTGTATGCAAGATGTTCACACTGCATGAAACCAATGTCTAGTCTGTATGCAAGATGTTCACACTGCATGAAACCAATGTCTAGTCTGTATGCAAGATGTTTACACTGCATGAAACCAATGTCTAGTCTGTATGCAAGATGTTCACACTGCATGAAACCAATGTCTAGTCTGTATGCAAGATGTTCACACTGCATGAAACCAATGCCTAGTCTGTATGCAAGATGTTCACACTGCATGAAACCAATGTTTAGTCTGTATGCAAGATGTTCACACTGCATGAAACCAATGTTTAGTCTGTATGCACGATGTTCACACTGCATGAAACCAATGTTTAGTCTGTATGCAAGATGTTCACGCTGCATGAAACCAATGTCTAGTCTGTGTGTTAGATGTTCACATTGCATGAAACCAATTTCCCCTCTCATAATGCCTAGTCTGTTTGCAAGATGTTCACACTGCATGAAACCAATGTCCCTCTCAGAAAGTCTAGTCGGTTTGCAAGATATTCACACTGCACGAAACAAATGTCCTCACTCAGAATGTGTAGTCTGTTTCCAAGACGTTCACACTGCATGAAACAAATGTCCTCTCTCAGAAAGTCTAGTACGTTTGCAAGATGTTTACACTGCATGAAACCAATGTCCCCTCTAAAGATGTCTAGTCTGTATGCAAGATGTTTACACTGCAAGAAATCAATGTCCCCTCTAAATAACTCTAGTCTATATGCAAATTGTTTACACTGCATGAAACCAATGTCCCCTCTCCGAATGTCTAGTCTGCATGCAAGATGTTCACACTGCATGAAATCATTGTCCCCTCTGAAGATGTCTAGTTTATATGCAAGATGTTCACACTACATGAAATCAATGCCCACTTTAAAGATGTATGATCTGTATGCTAGATGTACGACTCGCGTAAAATGAATGTCCCCTCTAAAGATGTCGAGTATGAGTGCTAGGTGTACGACTCGCGTAAAATGAATGTCCCCTCTAAAGATGTCGAGTATGAGTGCTAGGTGTACGACTCGCGTAAAATGAATGTCCCCTCTAAAGACGTCGAGTATGAGTGCTAGATGTACGACTCGTGTGTACGCATACTTCCAATAACTAAATGTGTGAGAAACTTCCACATGCGGAGCCAAGTAATAAAATACATTAGACTTACCAAAACTATATTAGAGATATTTGTTTCCTCCGTTATTGGTTAAGTGACAAAACTATTATTTATATTATTACTATTCACAATTACATACTTTCTCGCCACGTCCTTCCACGTGCAGCATAGGGCAACCACTGCAAATGGTTCCTTGCAGGGAGCCTGTTCAAATCACTTTGCGTCTCTTTGGTGTGGTAGTTTTTGTAGCATTTGATTTACACAATAATGTAGTTATTGTTTGCAAATGCCCACAATGTGTAGATAACTCTTTTTGTGTGTCCTGGACACGGTGTTAGGTGACGGGTTTCAGTAGCTTTCCTCACATCCGGAGCGTGCCGATGAAGGTGGAAAGGGGTTATGCTATTTTTCGCTTCATCTGCGTGTCAACCACTATTTCGGGGATCCCGTCGATCCATCACCTCGTTCGCCCGGCTGCCATAAAAACAGCCCGTTTCCAGAGAGGGCTACTTGAAGCCGAGTTGAGGGTCTTGGCCAGTATGTTTTGCCTGACCATGACTAACATGTCTGATCAGTATATTTAGCCTGACCAGACGTTAGTCTTCCTCCCCAATAATGTAGTTAACTAAATATATCATTATTCGTGTTCAGTTTGACAATATATACGAAAGCACATGAAAGGGTTAGAGGATGCACTACAGAACATAACTACATTAACCAGAGATTATCCGCATACAATATAGAAGAAATAAATTTCCGGAGTATTTGTGCACGGAACAAGTTTCCTCTTCGCAGAAATGATTGCATGTGCACGGATGTTCTAACACGCAACTAAGATGGAACATTGTATTTAACGATATAAGACGTATGGTCTACATGAGAGCTTGAACACATACATAAATAATCACTATACACTTGTTAAGTCCTTCAGAAAACACGAGTAAGTAGAACTTGTGAAACAACGTTTTGGATCAATAATAAGGCACTGTTTTAAAGAATTGTCTTTATTATCTGCAAGACGGGACGAGCACGTACATAGCTCACGCACACGCAATGACGTCATATAATTATCGCCCTTGCGGGTGTTCCATACAATAAGAAATAAATCTGTTTACAGGAAGCTGTCACGAAGGAGGGATAGGAACGTGCTGTATGCCTGCTCAGTTTGCCTGACTTGTGGCACTTGCGACAAAATATTGAACACACAAAATATCTCATAATAAACTTGACGGGGATGGACCGCAGGATATTTGAGTTTAATGAAATTCACTTCCGAGATCTGTTATTTGGTATTTAGCCCTTTCTTGAAACTCGGTCCGTGTTTCTTTTAGCAACTTCGGAAACCAGAACAGCAAGGTCTTCACAGGTTGATGTAGACATCTCTCGCGGAAACAGGAAGACATCAAATAAAGTTCTCATGGATAAATTAGGAATCGAACGAGAATACTGTTGAGGGAACATATTAGACAAAGTATTAAAGACATATACAGAAAACATTTGAAAGAAAAATTCAGAGCAGGACTAACAAATTAGGATAACTATAAGTTGAACGGACAAAAGACGATTGAAGTAGACACATTTCAAACAATGTATCGCAGGGGCAAGAAACAGACAAAGTTGGAGATAAAAATACACCATTATAAACATGCATGGTGTTCTTGAATTTCGTTAAATTCCATCTGATGTGACACATGAGGTAAATTCTAAGAAATATAACCTAAGTTAGAGTGAAGTAGAAATAAAATATTAATTGAATGACATGTCCAGGTCTTATGATAAAAGTATAGCCACAATGTCGGTGTATATGATAAATGTGCAACCATAAATTCCGAGCCATGCGATAAATGTGCAGACATCAATTTTTAAACATTTGATGTTGTTGTTAGTGTTGCTGACGTTGTTGAATGCACACAAAGAATAAGATTACTCTTTTGTGCATCCTAAAAAGGGCGTTTAGTGACGGGTTGTCGTAGGTAGTTTTCCTTACATCCCGAGTGTGCTGAAGAAGGTGGATCGGGTTCCTTCAGGTGATTGTGCTATGTTTAGCTTCGTGTGCCTGTCGTTCACTACTACGTTGATCTTTCACCGTGTTAGCCAGGCTGCCATGAAAACAGAACGTTTCAAGTAAGGGCCATGAGAAAGCCAAGGTAAGAGTCTTGGCCAGTTTGTTTTGCCTGATCCTGACTAACATGTCTGATCAGTATGTTTTGCCTGACCCTGACTAACATGTCAGATCAGTATGTTTTGCCTGACCAGACGTTAGTCTTCGTTCCCTAGAAATGTCATAGATGTACAGACATCAGTACTTAAACACGGGATACATTTACACACACCAGTTCTTAGACATAAAATATGCTTGTAGACAAATCATGATGCACGTACATCATTCTGTAACTGAAAAACCTAGTGTTCAATCTGGCATATCATGCGAGATAACCAAATGTTTTTTAATTAAACTCACTACGTTCTTTTGCCTTGACGTATCGTATTGGACGAGATAGCTGATAGCTCCATATACCTTAGCAGCATTCCCACAAGAGAGGCCGATATCGTCTTTGTTTAACGCCATGATTGCAAAGGAGAGATCTGCGTTTAGGAGGCTGCAAGCAAACGTGTGAAGCCGGAAGGACAATGTCGTCACCAAGGTTAACGTTTATCGTGCTGCAGTATTAACCACTCATTCGGGCAGATGAGGCTCGAAACCCTAGGAAGGCAGTTCATCTAGGAGAAGGAAAACTCTGATTTCAAACCATCTGAAGCTTTGCAGATGAGATACTGGCAAATCTTGTCGGGTTATGTCAGAAATGGCAGTGCAACCTGTTTTCTGATAACTCTAAAAGTTGGTGAGCGTCTACCAACCCTGACAACCGACGATGTGTGAAGGAGCACACGGAAGAAGATACAATGCCTTTTCCAAGAGCGAGAAAAGGCAACCTCAGTTGAGTGTTATGGCAGGGCAGACAAGGCCCTTAGCCTTAGTTGGCAGCTGGTCTAGGAGTGAAGCCCTGACAGGCGAACAGATAGAGCATTGATCTGCTGATCCAACAGCTTCTGCAGCTTGCCTTGTTCCAAATGTATTGGTATCACCTTTCCCTTGAAGCAAACAAGACAGACCAAGAGAGGGGCCGTGCTGCATTGGAACACATGGTCTCTATACTTCGACCGGACGTTGTGCTAAAAGTACAATTACTATCGTTTGACAAGAAGAAAAGTGCCAATGATTAACCACTCTGCTACATGCTTGCGAAACATGAAAAATATATAGCAGAATCGCCAGACAGCTCAGTTATTTTCACTTACGCAGGAGTTTATAATACAGGACGACCTAATTTTTATCTTGATAGACCACTATATAATACTGAAGAAAATGACCATCATCTTTGCATAACTCTACTACTTGGAGTACTTGGAATCCTGGTATTGAAACTGGCATGTTACTGTCTGGATCCAGGTAGCCCAATGCGTCGGCTTTATGTAGTGGGTATATGACAACTTCCTGCAGTGTACTGGGCCTCGGGGAAGATACCAATAAGTGTGTGTCGGGAAGCAGACGATAAGCCTACTCTTTTTGACTGCCAATGTATTTCTAACGTGCACGACACTGAACAGTGGAGCCTCATCTCACTAGCCAGATATAAGGGAAATTATTTTTAATAAATCCACAAGAAAAAATCATGGTCTCCACCCTGATTCGAACCCGTGACCTCCAGCACTCGAAGCGGACACCTTAACACGAGCCCCATATGTATAACTATATAATACAAAATCAAAGGGATTTTTGGCGTTGGTAAGGCACATTTTAATACTGGAAAGAATACCTTGACCTTTCTAGGCCTCTTTATAATACTGAAAACAAGGAACTAAACGTAAGTATACTTCTATATAATGTATCACCAAATGGTGTTACAACATATAAAACATATAAAAGACTCCAGACAAGAAAGAAGCCAGATAGCTTAGCTCAACTAGATGGATAACCCAATGTAACAAAATACTCCAGACAAGAAAGAAGCCAGATAGCTTAGCTCAACTAGATGGATAACTCAATGTTGTAATAAAAGATCACTAATCCAACATAGCCGTTCAGTCACGTGCAACATGTTGAGAAGCGAACGTTCATTTGTTATCATCCGCATTCTGGACTTTGCCTCGTTTATTGATTTGTTGAATGGTGTACCAGCTTTCTGAACTTACTTTATTTCTTTAGCTGAGTCAATTAATTCCGTGTGTGCTGTTTTATCTGTATTTTGCACAGTTCTTGAAGAAAAATGTTGATCTTAGTGGAAACGTTGCCTCCTCACTTGTGTCTGTTCTTAATTATCGGAAGAACTATAAATATCTCAGGCGCTGTTACATTGCGTGTCCCAACTTCATTTGTTCTTAATAAAAGCTACAATTCAGTTGATAAAAATCGATGTCAAGTCAGTTTGAAACAGCAGTTAAAGTTCTCAAGCAAAATATTTGTCTTTTCAAATCGTGGGTCAGTGACAGGCCATCAACTATTTTCTTTTATTTTGAGATGTGTTTTTTTTTTTTTTAAGAGACCAAGAGCGAAATACGCATAAACCAACAAGTGTCTTTTCTAACAACATGAGAATTAAACAAAAATATGCTGACCGGAAACGTTTCAAACTTCAGCAGACGAGAAAGTGAGCATGCACTATTCTGTAGTCTGGACTTATGAGAAAAAATGAACAGCAGATTTCCTGACGTAGCTCAATGACGTTTTAACACAGCGAAATTGATTCTGAAGAATGTTTTATTATGAACTTTTGTCGCTTAAATTAAGTGCGGAAAAATGAAACACTTTGCCAAATATGGATAAAGACGAAATAAAGCATTTCTAATGAAGATATATTTTCTATAGTTATTTTAAAAGATAAATGGAATACGTCAATGAGTCCGTATTTTTAAAGAAACCATTCAACAGTCTTTTAGACATTCAAAATAGATATGATCTCCTTTTTAATATCTACTAGTGCTGTTCATTTAATAAGCACAAATGATAGCACATAATAACTCATATTATTTTATAAACAGTTACCAAAACGATATCACTCTCCTTCGCAATAAAGGTCAGGCTAATGCGCTCACTGATTATTTCAATATTTGTCTACGCGTTTGAAACATGGACAATTACAGCAGGCCTCTAGAGAAGAATCCAGGTCATGGAGACGAGATGTTTTAGAAGAATCTTAGCTATCATTTATAAAGACCGTATCCCAAATGACGAAGTATGATCTAGAATCGAGAATGCAGGGGGACTTTACGCCGACCTCCTAACAACGAGCAAATGACAAAAAGCTGACAGTATAGCCACGTCTCGAATTCCAAGGACTTTTAAATACGATATTACACGAGCAGGATCAGATAAGCGAAGGCGTGGAAGATCGAGAAAACAATGGAAGGTCAACTTCCATGAAAAGGCAAACCTACGATATGAGGAGGCATAAAATGCAACCACAGACAGGACGGAAGGAGGGTGTATGGTTTGTACAATAAACGGCGACTGCCAGGGGGTGCAGTTTTTATTCCTGAGCTCTACAAATCCGTTCACTACCCCCCCCCCCCCCCCCCCCAAAAAAAAGAATTCCAACTACGTTGTACCTCAGCAATGGAATTGACAGTTCAAATCCAGTAAACAAAACTCACAATATTGGCACAGATCAGCTGGTATTAGCTTAACAGCAATTACCAGGGGAGTCCGTGTAAAAACAACGCAGATTATTGAGAAGGCCGTATTAATTTATTAGCAGTCGCTAGAAGTTTTCATTACGCATCGGACAAACTGACTCATCAATAACCTTTTTAAAAGTGATTTCAAGACGCAACCAAACACATGATACTGTGATTGTTCTAATGTGATAATGCGGTCTTTCACAAGGTAGAAGCTGATGGACAGAGATCTCGTGACACAAAATATGAGAAGTTGGGATGATGAATGACGTCCATCTCTTGGCACAACATGGCGGTACAGCGCTGTTTAGTTTTCCATCATGTATGTCAACTCGATGGCATGCAGAAGTGTCTTTTTTCAAAACAAATAAATTTCGTACGAACCAACAAAAAATCAGGTCCAGAAAGAGTAAGACATGTAGACATATGACGGTGTAGATGTTATCACTATCAGCGGTCAACTACCTAAATGTAGTTGAAATATGTGCGGTCTGCCATTGACGATGAGGATACCAGAGCGGAACTACGAACGAGGACTGCTCGAAGTCCATTCGAATTGATCATAACTTTTCTCTGATCACAAAAGACATGGGCATTGATTGATCTTCTGTGTATGTTTGTGAAACATTAACATGAAATGCTATATTGGAGCAGAAAATCCATGCCATGGAGTTGAAGTGTTTGAGAAAGATCGTTGTAATATCATTTATAGAAGACGTCACGAATGTCAGTGTTCACAATATTGTACAACAGTCTATCGAATCGTGTCCAGACCTCATTTCAATTGTTAAATCTCGAAGATGTTGCGGGTAAAGTTATATGACAGGTTCTCGTCTTTTTTCTCCAATGTGAACAAATAATAAGCACAAATGATAGCACATAATAACCCAAATTATTTTAGAAGCAGTTACTAGAAAGATCAACGACGTCCCTACGCAATAAATGCCCGGCTAATGCGCTCACTGATTCTTTCAATATTCATCTACGCACGCGAAACATGGACCATTACAGCGACCTCTAGAGAAAAATGCAAGCCATGGAAATGAGGTGTTTTAGACGATTCTTAACTATGATCTGTAAAGTTCATTTCAGTTCAAGTGCCATCTCCCTTCGCATCGACGGTCAGCTACATATGATCTCCAGTGTACTCTATCTCTTGCCGTACTGGTGCAATATGAGAGGATATTTCGAGTCCATCTGCTGATGTTATCCACCTACTTAAAACGTTGTCTGCTTCTTGAACGACTGCCTTCCACCCTACCCTCTAGTATGGTCTCCAACAAGGAGGTAGGTATTGTTAATTAACCAAAATGACGTAACTATCTAACCCTGATTTTAGTCATTAATTATCTTTTCATCCCAAACTATTTCAACACCTTCAAATGTTTTCTTCTCTTTCCAAGAAATGGGACTCAATCTTATATATACCCACGTTTTGAAGGCTTCAATACTTTTTCCAACTTGTTATTCATTGTCCATGTATCTGCGCCATAAAGTAGTGACGAGTATACATAACACCAGGCAATTCACATTTTCAAATTCTGATTGATCTATTTGGATGTCAGTATGTGTCGCTTGTTGCCTAATACCTTCTTGGCCACACCAATTCTCTTTCTGATTTCTTTTTCAAAGCTGCTTTCTTCCGGTATCATGTGACCTAGATAGGAGAAACTATGTACATGCTCAATCTGTTGATCTGTTATTTTAATCTGCATACATGGTTTCTTATCACTTTTTTCCCAATTATCATGGTCTTTGTTTTTTAATGTTTATGTCTAATCCAAACACTTGACTAATTTTGTATATTGTTGTCACAAGCTGCTGTAATTCTTTCTCACTTTCTGCCATCAACACTGTCATGCGCATATCTACAATATCCATTGCCACTCATCTATAAAAACTGTATCACAAATGATGAAGTACGACGTAGAATCGAGAATGCAAGTGGACTGTACGACGACCTCTTAACAACGACCAAAAGACGCAGATCGTAGTCCATTGGGCAATATTAGAACGAGAACCTCCGAGAAGACAATTGAAAGTCAACATCCATTTAAGGGCAAACCTAGAACATAAGAGGGCAGATAGAGAGGGGTGGTGCAGGATTGTATAGATGTCAACCAGGCCCAGCACCAGACTAGCGATACGATATTCTAATTCTCTTTCTCATGAAATGGTAAAGTGACACGGCGATGTCGACGGTAACTTGGCTTTTGTGATCAGACATAAATTGTGATCACTTCGAATCGACTTGTCGTAATATTAGGTCTTCTCGTTCGTACTTCCACTCTGATACCCTCTTCGCCAAATGCGCAGTTCCTGTCAAGAGAAGGACAGGTCTCCGTCAAATGTGCTGGTCCCCGTCAAATGTGCTGGACAGATGATATTCGCAAGTGGGCGGGCATGTCATTCATTGAAACAGTAACACACGCAATGGATTGAGTACGATAGCTGCGGACGGTTCATATAGTACTGGTATGTGATGCCACTACGACCATCTAAGTTACAGAACAGACGATATAAGATATATGTTATTTAAATATTTATCTACAGTTTTCTATTAAACGTCTGTACAGCTGGATCAAAATATTCCCTGTGCCCAATGACAATATTGTTGGTGTCTTCCTAGTAGCTGATTTCTTGATTGTGTTGGTGTGGTACCTAGTAATAAATGAGTACCTCATCTCATTGCTCGTACATCACGATGGACAAACATGAGTGTAGAATACTGACACTGTAACCTGCTAGGTATGTAGTAAGAAGCGATCAAGCATGTCGTAAAACATGACCAGGAATGTCATAAGAAGAGACCAGGCATGTCATAAAAAGCGTCCAGGCATGTCATAAGAAGCGACCAGGCATGTCGTAAAACACGACTAGGCATGTCATAAAAAGCGACCAGGCAAGTCGTAAGAAGCGACCAGGCATGTCATAAATCATGACCAGGCATGTAATAAAAATTGACCAGGCATGTCATAAAAAGTGACCAGGCATGTCATAAAAAGTGACCAGGCATGTCATAAGTAGCTACCAGGCATGTCATGAGAAGCGACCAGGCATGTTGTAAAACATGAACAGGCATGTCATAAGAAGCGACCAGGCATGTCATAAAACATGACCAGCCATGTCATAAAAAGTGACCAGGCATGATATAAGAAGTGATCAGGCATGTCGTTATAATCGACTAGACATAGATGTTTACTCCATCCTGCAGAAACTGAAAACCACATAAGCTTCATTAACCATTTGATTTTGTTGGAGACCTAAATATTCTGCATATGGAGCTGAAAGGGATTTTATATATTTGAACCTGCCAAGCATAAAACAGATCCAAATGGATACAGGCCCATCAGCCTACTGAGCTGTGTCGGCAAGCTGATGGAACGGATGATAAACACCAGACTGATGTGGCATCTGGAAGAAAAACGAATACTAATTCCACAGCAAGCCGGCTTCAGACAGCACAGATCCACTGAGGACCAGGTCATCCTCATAGCCCAGGAGATAGAAGATGCCTACCAGGCACAGAAACACACAGTAGCTGTTTGGGTGGATCTGGAAAAGGCATTTGACAAAGTCTGGAAGGATGGACTTAGAGTCAAGCTAAGAAGAAGTGATGTTTGTGAGAAAATGTACAAGTGGATCAACCACTACCTCAAACAAAGAACGGCCAGAATCCAAGTACAAGGGCAGATGAGCAAAAAGGTGACACTCGAGCAGGGAGTACCCCAAGGGGGAGTATTGTCACCCACACTCTTCCTGGTATATATAAACGATATTACAGAGAATATACCAAGAAGAGTCCATAGCTCAATGTTTGCAGACGATCTGGCTATGTGGACCTCTGAAAAGAATCTCACCATAGCAAGAAATCGGATGCAGACGGCCCTAACATCGCTGGAAGAGTGGGCGAACTCATGGCTGGTCAAAATAAACGAGGAAAAAACCACATGCACAATATTCTCGCTTTCATTAAAACCCCAAAGTACCAAATTAAGTCTAAATGGCAAAATCCTGCAGCCAAACGACAACCCAACCTATCTGGGAGTCACATTTGATCGGCGCATGACATGGAAAAGTCAGATTGAGAGAAACCGAATGAAAGCCAGAGAAAGAATGGCAATCATGAGGAAACTTGCTGGCACAAGCTGGGGAGCAGACGAAGGCATACTAAAGAAACTGTACACTGGAAGAGTGAGACCAGTTCTCGAGTATGGCATTGCGGCATGGACAACAGCAGCGAAGGCAAACTTCGATAAAGTTAACAAACTTCAAAACCAAGCCATGAGAATTATAACAGGTGGCATGAAGTCAACGCCAATTGTAGAACTTGAAAAGATTACAAAACTGCAATCCATGACCGATAGAAGAGACTGCAGAGCCCAGCTGCAGTCAGAGAAACTCCGAAGACTGACTGACCATCCAATGCACCAGAGACTAAACAATTTGGGAAATGGGAAACTAAAGCGGAGAAACTTTGCAGAAACAGCCAAAGCAAAGATGCACGAAGATCCCATAAACGCACTAACAACACCAAAACCCATCACTACTGTACGAAAACCTACCTGGATGCAGGATATATTTCCAGAGGTGGTAGAAAATATACCAGGTATTGCAAACAAAAACTGCCAGACTGAAAAAGAAAGGAGAGATACTACCCTAAGCTTCATAACGAAAAGCTACCCAAGCATGGACTGGACCCATGCATACACCGACGGTTCTGTAACAAACACTACACAGAACGGAGGAGCAGGAGCATTCCTGAACCTATCAAATGGCAGACAAATAACACTGTCACTCGCTACTGGTAAGTATACAAGCAATTTCAGAGCGGAGGCAGAGGCACTGAGGGCGGCAGTGGAAGAAATGGTGACACACAGTGAAAATGAGAGCCACATAGTCCTGCTGACAGATGCTCTCGCCGTAGTCACAGCGCTAAAAAGCCAGAAAAACACTGAGCTTAATGACTTAAGAGCAGCACTCTGCAAACTGTGCCAGCAGTCCGCACCAAAAAGGGTAGTGGTACAGTGGGTTCCGTCACACTGCAACACCCAAGGCAACGAGGAGGCAGACAGACTGGCAAAAGAAGGTGCAAGACTACCACAAACAGATACCAGTATGACGTACGAAGAGTCAAAACGGCTTATCAAAGCCAGATACATGACCAAATGGGAAACCGAACATACTGGTTACACCAAAAACGATGCCTATTACCAGTTGAACCGAAGAGAGCAGGTCGTTGTCTTCAGACTTCGCACTGGCCACAACAGACTGAGGTACCACCTATTCAACAAATTGAAGATAGGGTGTACCGACGAATGCCCATGCGGTACTGGTAAAATGACCGCTGAATATCTGCTGCAAAACTGCCCGACATACGAGGATCAGAGAGAGCAGATGTGGCCATTACCAGTGGAACTGCAAGACAAGCTCTATGGCAGTGGCGAGAGCCTCAGGATGACCGCCGCTTTTTTCGAAAAAATAATGGTTACTGTCTGACTGCGTACGAAGAAGAAGAAGAAGAAGAAGAACCTGCCAAGCATGTTGCAACAGTTTAATAAGGTGAGTTTGACAAGGGGATGGCTACCCCCATTGTGCACACACGATGCGACAAGAAAGAAAAGGAGACTTCAATACCTATCTGTAGAAGTGGAGCGACCAAGTCAGTCAGTGACGTCATCGTGTCATCAGATTCAGCTTGTCTGCCTGAGTTTCTAAGTGCTTGTTATATCTGTCTTATTGGTTACACAACCATTTTTGCATAAATCAATAATAATAGTCCAAAGGAGAAACGCCCTAGGCTTTTCTAATCTCTTCCTTGATTTTTACTTCGTTGAACTGATCCCCTTGTTTTTACATTACTTCTAACCGCCTTCTTATTCCCAGCACGTGCGTTGAAGCGCGCGGCTTAGCCAGATGAGGCTTCCTATTTTTAGTCGCGAGCGTTGTGGTAATAGTTAGAAGCCCGTTTGCTGCTATGATTTCTGTAATAACACCCATCTATCTACCACGCATATCATTTCTGTTATAACACCCACCTATCTACCATATATATGATGTATGTTAAAACACCCACCTATCTACCACGCATATCATTGTTGTTATAACAACCACCTATCTACCATGCATATGATTTATGTTATAACACCCACCTATCTACTACGTCGTATGTCTACATGTTTAACCAGACTTTCACAAGTTATAGGCGCGCAGTAGTGCTCAATCGTGTCAGCTTCTCATGAAATGACCGATCCATTTTCCCGGATATGTATTCAACACCTGCAGTAGTTTCCCCGCCGGCAGTAGTTTCCACACCGGCAGTAGTTTTCCCATTGGCAGTAGTTTCCACACCGACAGTAGTTTCCAGACACGCAGTAGTTTCCAGACAGACAGCAGTTTCCCCACCGGCAGTAGTTTCCACACTGGCAGTAGTTTCCACACCGGCAGTAGTTTCCACACTGGCAGTAGTTTCCAGACAGGCAGTAGTTTCCACAGAGGCAGTAGTTTTCACACCGGCAGTAGTTTTCACACCGGCAGTAGTTTCCCCGCCGGCAGTAGTTTCCCCGCCGGCAATAGTTTCCACATCGGCAGTAGTTTCCACACCGACAGTAGTTTCCACACTGGCAGTAGTTTCTACACCGACAGCAGTTTCCCCGCCGGCAGTAGTTTCCACACCGACAGTAGTTTCCACACTGGCAGTAGTTTCCACACCGACAGCAGTTTCCCCGCCGGCAGCAGTTTTCACATCGGCAGTAGTTTCCACACAGTTTCTAATGCCGGCATGTTAAGCTATCTATCTTCTTACTACTTTATTGACTTTGATTATGTTATTTCGTCTTCACTTTAGCTTTGTATAACGTCTGACATTTGTAACATCAAGATTGTGAAAAGCTCATGTATGGCTCATTGTTTGCCGTTTAGTTGCTAAGATTACTATTAGTATTATTATTGTTAATAGTCAGCTTACCTAAGCGATTTGCTCTTTATGACTCTAGATAATGGGGCCTGAAAGACTGCGGCTTTCCTTATTGCTCCATACAGACATCAGAAATGCATTTGGCTGTTTCTCGACCATAGATGGGAGCGGAATACATTCGACTGTGTCCAATGTCGAGTGCTGAGCTGAGACAATGCTGAGGAGGCTTTGTACGGCATACAATGTCTCCTTACATACGGAACTTTAAGAGCAGTCCTGTTTTAGTCAGTTGCATGGTGTTTAAGTTTTTAATTACGCAAGGAACACTTTTCTATGAGTGCAATGCTGCGATGTGCGCACTGAGCTATATGCAATGATGAGTTGGTAGCTCTAGCGGGCTACGATCTCTATCAGTCCACGACACAACGAGACAGTCACCCATCCCTTAGCTTTAAAATGTTTCAGTGTTTTATGTTCGGGGCTTTAAGTAAAGGAGACTTAAAGTCAACGAGGAGTCCATTTGAACATGAGAGTTATTTACCTTATGTTACACTTTTACTTGGAGCTGTATTGATGAACGTGCTGTATTGATAACAGTTTTGTTTTGTATTGATAAACGTATTGTATTGATAAAAGTATTTTATTGTATTGATAAACGTATTGTATTGTAGGGATAAATGTATTGTATTGTATTGATAAACGTATTGTATTGTATTGATAAACGTATTGTATTGTATTGATAAACGTATTGTATTGTATGGATAAAATTTATTGTATTGTATTGATAAACGTATTGTATGTATGGATAAAAGTATTGTATTGTATTGATACACGTATTGTATTGTATTGATATGAGTATTGTATTGTATTGATAAGCGTATTGTATTGTATTCATACAAGTGCTGTGTTGTATTGATAAAAGTAATGTGTTGTATTGATAAAAGTATTGTGTTGTATTGATAAACGTATTGTATTGTATTAATGAACATGTAAGAACAATAGGAGATGAAAACAAATCATCACATTAGATATATGTAGGCTACACTATGAACAAATATGACAAGAACTAATCGCGTTTGTTTTCTGAGCTAGTAATTATGCGATTTGAACAAAACGGATTAATTGTTACATTTAAACAAACAACAACAAAGTGTAATCAGAACAACATATTCTTAGGACTAAAGATCACTTGTAGAGCAGTAAGCAATTTCAGCTTAAATATACACTATATGCTGTATTTGTAAGACAGATATTGCTGAAAAAGGATGTGTCAGACCGAAAGGTGCAAATATCGAAGTTAAGCTGTAAACTAGCGACACAACGCATTATGTTCTCCGGACTACATCCTGCTAGTTACAAAGCCCTGTTCAGGGCATGGTAGTGGGAGATTAGAGAACGTACGCAGCAGAAGAAGATAAGACAGATCGTCGTTAAGAGCTTGTGAAAGAAACAAACGCCATAAGCAGATATTGTGCGACAACCAGTTCAATGAAGACAACATCAAAATGGATAAACAGAAAAAACAAAAGGCGAAAACGACAAAGATAAAAACAACAGCACATAAAATGTTAGAAGCGACAGGATTCCCATATAGGGGATAATTAACACAAGGTCAGGACAGAAAGATAAAAATACTAATACAGGACAGAAAGATCAAAATACTAATATAGGAAAGAAAGAACTGCAGTGTCAAATAATTGGGAGACTCGGTAGTCTTCGAGGTAAGAGCGTCGGCCTCGGGTGCTGAAGGTCATAGGTTCAAATCACGATTAAGACGAGATTTTTGTCGCGTGGACTTTCTGGTATTTCCACGGGTCTTTGGGTAGTAGAGATCAGACGCCCGTGTGCACGTTAAGAATCCTTGGGCATTTCAAAATCGAAGAGAGGGATTTCTTCTTAATGGCCGCAACCCGGAAAAAATTAAAAATGATGTTATAGATCTAGCCAATCTATTACGGGATCCTCCACGGTGCAACGGAGTTCGTGCATTGTGCTGAGATTCTCCAAATATACAGAGAAGAACAGAACACATGGGTTAAACCGTGTGCAATGACGTTGATTCTTCGACTAAACTAAACTAAACGTTGTCAATACTGGTTGATAAGTAAACGCGCAAGAGGTTCATTGGGGGCTGCAGAGATGTGGTTTTATAGGCACATATTGGCCAAACAGGGCGCTATGGAGGGAGAGAAGCATCAACCTGAAATCCAAGTTGAGTGTAATGTATGCACTTGTCACCTCCGTGTACCATTACGCGTGCAAAACATGGACTCTGACAGCCGTTCTAGAACGAAGAATGTGTGAACTGGAGATAAGGTGTCTCCGTGGAATCCTCGGCATTTCGTATCTAGACCACGTCACGAATAAGGCTGTTCTGGACAACGTTAAGAGAGATGTCGGCCATTATAAAGATCTATTGAGAATGGTAGAAGCACGCAAGCTTACATGGTATGGTCATGTTTCAAGATCGTCTGGGTTGTGACGCGTAAGAGCGGGATGCAGAAACAAAGATAGGAAGATAACATCAGAGAGTGGACAAGAAGGTCCAAAGCTAGAACAAATATCCTAGCACAAAACCGAGTTGAGTGGCGGGAACTGGTCCAACAAACTGCAGTGGTGGTGCCCCAATGACCTTAGATGTTACGGGACTGATGATGATGATGGACAGACACAATAACTAGTGACTAAATCATTCAATCAAGTAATCAAAACCGACCACTCCTCTCGGTGCAAAGGCCATTGAGCACATCTCGCCAGCATGCACCGGTCCTGGGCTGCTCTGTCTGCCTCTCTCCAGGTGTTATCATTTAATCTCAGTTCTTTCTCAAATTCTCTTCTCTAAGTATTTTTTGGTCTATTTCCATCATTCTTCTCTTGAGGATTCCATATAAGAGCCTATATGGCTATGTTGGTCGATGTCTTGCGTTGCGAATGGCCCATTCAGCCACATATTCGTCGCATAATGTGTTGTTTCAGTGGCCGATCTTGTTCCTTTTTCTTAGGTATTCATTTCTCAGCAATGTCCTGCCACTTTATGCCCTATACCCTTCGTTTGCATCGGTGAAGCAAGAATTGAAGTCTTTATTCTATTGCTAGACGTGAACGTGCAGCCGACACTTTTAAACAATATTAGAAAGAAACAGTCAGTGTTTTCCGGACATATCATGGGCAGTGAAGGCATGTGAAACCTTTTTACAACAGATTAAATTCAGGGTAGAAGAGACAGAGCAGGGCAGAGACATAAAATATGGGACGATCTGAGTAAGTGGCGTGGGAGAACATCAACTTCAGAACTAATTTCTAACACGAAAGACAGACCGTCAGCTGGAATGGTATTTGATGATGACCCACAATTAGACTAGTCATCACAAGAAAGGTAATAAATCGATTCAAAATAAATTATATGTAAACATTATTTCATCATCATCATCATCATCATCAGTCCCATAACCTAGAAGGTCGTTGAGGCACCGTTATTGCAATTTGTAGTTCCAGCTACCCCATACAACAACGGAGGTTTTGGGCATTTACACACCTGACGGAGCCCATCTCGCTCCATGTAGCTGTTCATTATAGTTGTGATTACATGTCATACTACAAAGCTGACAATGTCTTCAGCTAGGGCGAAGGGCGACAATCTCGTGAAGTTTAGCCGTGTGAACTAGTTCGTGAAGTATGACACATGTTTAAGCGTAGTGTTATTCATACAGCCGATGTCCATTCGTGTCCATTCGTGGTACAAGATCAAGCAAATTCAAACAAGCCATTGAAAATAACCGAATTGAGCACTATAACCTTCGATACACATACAGACGGGGCACATTTCATGGATACGGGGGACAACGAAGAGGTCAATACTCTAAATGTTAGGAATGTAAGTGACATTTTTGGTATTCAAAAATGTCACTTGCGAAGGTCAAGAAAATGTCGCTGGAACTGGATCATTTTCCGGAGGCTTGTTATGAAGGTCAGCCAAACAACATGGGACGATAATGGAACCACCCCTATGCCAGTTTACCACATCAGTCGTAGATGATAAAGAAATAATGCGTTCAAGTACAAAGCCATGTATGACTAACACAAAGAAAAAACGGAAAGAAATATAGAAAGCCAGAAATAGAAAAAGGGGCTCATTTGAATGCATTTTTTTTCTGAGTTCGTCTTATTTCTCTTTTCCCAAAGGCGGTGTGCGTTACACTGTGATTTTTATTTTGCGTCTGTAGGCCCAGTGCATCCGACTTCAGCATGCATTTTATGTAAGGGTCTGCTTCCTCGTGTATATTCTAAGGGTTTGCTTCCCCGGGGTAACAGTTCTGGGCTGTGAATCGACCCAGGACCTTCTGGTTGTGAGGCGTGTCACATAACCACTAGCCCACACATGAAAGCCCCTCTTTAAATGTAATGTTAATGTGCATCCTTCTTCTACTAAAGCTTCATTACGTCATTCTTTGTCAGCCTTCTTGCACTTTTTTCTGTTGTCCTGGTTGTCTCTCCTTGATAATATGGCCATTGTTTCTCTACCTTTTTACCAGACGGAAGTTTTGAAATAATTTCCATGTCTTAAGGAACCACTGCATAACATGTATTGTATATCATTTTTAATATCTCTCGTTATCTTTTATGAACTTCAACATCGTTAGCAATATATCGGCTATTTCATTCTGCTGGCTTGATTAAGCAAAAATACATGACAATTTTGCTCAAGTTTATTTACAAATTAAAATCAAATCAAATCAAACTGACTGCTCCAAAACTTTAATTTACTCCATACACGTAAATGGGCACAAAATGGACATAAATAACCATTATCTTATTTAACACATATAAACAGAACGAAAACAGATAATAACAGCTACATTAACGGAATCGTTTATTACCCATGTTGAAAAGACACACCATATATCAAAGTCAAATTTGATACGAACAAATTTGTGTGTCAAGTAGTGTCGGGGTAGATTGTACTTAAATGATGTTAGTGGTTAAAGCCGTTCTTATAATACCCAAGACATTTTTCAAGAATATGTCGTATGTTTATGGTAAAATTGGAAAATATAAAATTAAACATAAAAATTACTCAACAATACATTTAGATCTGATCAGACTATTCATCACTATTTCTCACCGAACCCATAGCGATTCCTCGCTGAGACCTAGTGTACCGTGGAGCAGCGGTTGAGAAAAGTGGCTTTAGACCACCATGGCGAAACTACATAGTTACTATTATTATATTTCCCGAGTGGTTTCTCATTGTGATACAAAGACGAGCATATAATGAATGCCACACTGGCAGCATGTTTTGGGAGACCGCATACGCTACTGCCTAATCCCTATAGGTTAGAAGACTCTCCAAGACACGAATTTGTACATCCTGTCATTCACATAGGACTGCTCTGTGGTTGGTTTCTGTGTTTGAAAGAAATCTCAAGAATCAGTGACCCAGATTTGTTACAGAAATAGAATGAAGGTTTAAAATCAATAGTCCATAATTGACACAGTTACAGAAACGATACTGTAAGTATCACATATGTAAAACAAAATTTATAGAAACGATAGCTCTGGTGTGACATAGGTATAACAAAATATATACACGATAGCTCAGTTTTGAATTGGTATAACAAAATATATAGAAACGATAGCTCAGGTTTGACATAGGTATAACAAAATATATATTAACAATAGCTCAGGTTTGACATAGGTATAACAAAATATATAGAAATGATAGCTCAGGTTTGATATAGATATAACAAAATACATGGAAATGATAGCTCAGGTTTGACATATGTATAACAAAGTATATAGAAACGATAGCTCAGGTTTGACAAAGGCATAACATAATTATTTAGAAACAAGACCTCAGGTTCAACACTTATGTATCGGACCAATCTAAAAACAATACCATTGAATTAGTACAGGTAAAACAAGAAGATCCTGATATAAACACTAGTTATACAATGTACAAGAATACCACATACAATCAGCACATTTTCCTAGTGATCGTCAAAAAAATTCACTCATTGATTTAATGTAAACGGACATTTAAAATTGTCTCTCTGCCACGAAAGAAGACACCCATTGTTCTAATGTAAACGGACATTTAAACTTATCGCTCTGTCACGAAATAAGACATTCATTGATATAATGTAAACGCACATTTCATCTTCTCTCTCTGTCACGAAAGAAGACGCCCATTGATTTAATGTTAACGGACATTTCAAAGTATTTCTCTGTCACGAAAGAAGACACAAATTGTTCTAATGTAAACGGACATTTAAATCTCTCTCTCGTTATCTCTCTCTCTCTCTCTCTCCCCCTCTCTCTCTCTCTCTCTCTCTCTCTCTCTCTATCTCTCTCTTTCACGAACGAAAACAAAGGCTGTTCAAAAGAAACAAACAGTTGAGCCGTTATAGTTGTCAGCATTGGTAATCCCCTAACTCCTTCTGCTCCTCACATATTATTTCCTGTGGACGCTCAAATGCCGCCCGACCTTTCATTTTTCTAAAGGCTGTGTAACACAGGAAAGCTCAAAAACGGGCATCTGTGTAGCAAGTCCAGAAATGTCAACATTAAGGAAGATACAGACGGAGCAAAGAGATGTCATATCTTTAGATGACTTACAAGTTGACATTACGTGACATTTTAGTTCGGACAATGAACCAATGATCACTCAAAATTGGTGTACAACATGTCAAAATATGTCTTTTAGTATAGAAACATGTTGATCAAAAAGCAATAGTAACAAAATCAAACAGAGACATCGTCTTCATCATGTAGCATGTCCTTTGTAGAACGTCGCTCTCATCACAGCCAGCCGATATGAATCTCGGTCTACAGTCAATCTTCCTGCTCCATGTTCCCGTTTATAGTTTCATATATATCTTGTATCCACCTTCGCCTTGGTCGACCCCTGTGTCGTCTTCCAGGTACCATGCCCTCCAAGACCGTACTTTTCAGTCCGTCATGACGTTTGATGTGGCCGAAAACATTCAATTTCCGATAAAAAACATTATTTATCAGCCAGTTATCTTCAACATTCAGGTCTTCTAGGACGGTTGTATGTGTCACTTTCTTTATACAAGGAAAGTTTAGGATTGTTCTATAACATAGCATTTCAAACGCTGCAATTTAATTCCTTGCTACTTGTGTCGTAGATTATGTCTCGCACCCGTACATTGCCACAGGAAATATGCATGTTCTCGGGGTCTTCAATTTTAGTTGCTTGATAGTATTATGCCATAAATTGTGTATGTTGTTTAGCGTTTGCATCTCCATGGTCAAACGTCTTATATATTCTTTTAAACAGTTCTTTTAAACCATTGCTGGCTTTTTACAATAGGGTCAGCGAACCACAGCTGGCTTCTTGCAATAGGGTCAGTGAACCATAGCTGGCTGCTAACATCAGGGTTAATGAACCATATCTGGCTGCTTACAATAGGGTTAGTGAACCAAAGCTGGCTGCTTACAATAGGGTTAGTGAACCATAGCTGGCTGCTTACAATAGGGTTAGTGAACCATAGCTGGCTGCTTACAATAGGTTTAGTGAACCATATATGGCTGCTTACAATAGGTTTAGTGAACCATAACTGGCTGCTTACAATAGGGTTAGTGAACCATAGCTGGTTGCTTACAATAGGTTTAGTGAACCATAGCTGGCTGCTTACAATAGGTTTAGTGAACCATAGCTGGCTGCTTACAATAGGTTTAGTGAACCATAGCTGGCTGCTTACACTAGGGTTAGTGAACCATAGCTGGCTGCTTACATCAGGGTTAGTGAACCATAGATGGCTGCTTACACCAGAATTAACGAACTATGGCTGGCTGCTTACACCAGGGTTAACGAACTATAGCTGGCTGCTTACACCAGGGTTAACGAACTATAGCTGACACCGACCCTATTCTTTTCTCACGTGGCCGCTTTGGAAACAGTCAACACCTGTTACTAGTGTAGACAGCCCAAGGGATATGGATCAGTTGGCAGGACGAAGTACCTAACTCTGACTTCAGGAACAGGTGGCACGTGGAAGTGCCTAGCTCCGACTTCAGGATCAGGTGTCAGGACGAAGTGTCTAACTCTGAAACCCTTAGCAATACTAACATGTTGAGCACCAACAAACTTCAGAAAATAGCTCAGATAAGATGAAAGAGACATGTTGTTTGCGTGCCTTCCTAGCGCATCTCATAGCATCTGTTACACAACTGGCAGCCGGTCACCGCGTGGGGGCAGGATAGGAAGGTGTTAAAGAGCAAATACTGTAGAGGAAGTAGCTTCAGTATTGAAATTGCCCCCCTAGGAGGTATTTGCACAAAACCGCACATACGGGTGCCCTAGTATCACCATAAGTGCTTAGATCGCAGGGAGAAAAACCATCGTAAAAGCTCAGCCAAAGCGTGCTACTAGAAAAAAGCAAAAACCACGATGACTCCACAGCGGCTCCTTACATATTTCACAGCAAAAGTCTAAGATCGTCGCTTTCTTCGCTTGCCATGGACAACTGTTACTATTATTATTAATATTATTTATATTATTCTTAATATTATTTGAATGGACTACGGGTCGTGTCAGTGGCCCATAATCCTGACACAACCTACACACTGTATCAATATTTCCCAAGTAGTTTAATGACCTGCAGTTAATTTCTGTGTGGTCATTTCAAATCTTCGCCGGCAGATCAAAACAAGACAAATCAGCAACATCGTTTTGGCCAGAACTTTTCAGGGTGTGCAAGTCAGAAGACAAACAAACAACAAGTGTAATACAAACATCGAAGGTGGATGCATTGTCTTCTCATTCGTCCTACTTTTTTTTGTAATACTACCCATGCCTTTTGGCGTCGCAGAGAGGAGAAATGCTGATTCTTTTAGTTTGATCTAGGTAAGCAGCTTGTCTTGCTGGCATGTTGAACTTGCAGAGTGTCTCAACTGGACACAAACACACAAGAATCATTATCATACGGTACGAAGAAATAGTTTTCGTCAGACAGAAAGGAAAACACAAGTGTAACAGTTTCGTTTCTATGTTAATATGTGCCGAGGTCGAAATGACTCTTGCTTGCCTTTATGTGTATCGGTTTGTGGGTGTCAATCACAGCATATTTGAGCTTTTTGACTCGTATACCAACTACTTGTATAGATTCTTTGGTGCAAAGTTCAGGGCAAGGTCTATTATTGAAAGGGTCTGTCTTTCGCCTTAAAAGGTTCAACTCAACGGAATATAATCTCCAATTGATGCTGGATCACTAACAACAGCAACAAGAACAACATCCGTAACACGGATTCAAATACTTGAGAACTATTGGCCGTGTCCATGTTGTAGAGTGCGACAAGCAATCACATGTATGACTCTTACATCTACACGATTGGGTTTTGTGATGGACGACCGGGCAGATCAAATCAAAATAGATTACACTGGACACAACACATACTCTGCCTTTAAAATAACAAACAAATATTTGTAGCAATTTATTGGGCATAAGCATGAAAGTGACACGAGTTGTCATTTGGCCTTTGTTTTAGATAAAAATAGATGTGTGTGTGTGTGTGTGTAAACGACTCAGTTTGCATTGATTGCATTCGTCGCCATTTTGCAATGCCGTATATATATATATCTCCATGTTACGTTGCAGTGCACCAGTCAACTATTTTCTGATACAATATAGTTTAATCATACTATAGCTGAAGACAATGATGCATTCGTTAGTTGTAAGCTAAGTCTATTAGAGCCATCATTGAACGACTCCCATTTACTATTTCGTCTGACGGACCACAAGTTGTTGCTTCAGTTAAAAGTCAGCAGTATTGATGCCTCGTTATTGTGGTAATAGTGTACATTTATGTTGTTCTTTAAATGCGGAAAGGAGGATGGGACGGGGGATTATGTAAGCAAGCCATAAATAGGTAATGACTTCAATAGTGAAAAGGGTATATGAGTTTTATATTAGATGAAAGATCGGGGATCAAGATGCTGAGCAGCACATGAGCTGCAGTGGTCAGCGACTTACAGCTGACTGCTATCGTCAGGGCAAGCGAACCATAGCTGCCAAGACCCTTCTACCCCTCCACGCGGTGATCCTGGATAACAGGCTGCAGCCGGGCAGACTGGCTAAGGAGAAGCGATCGAAGAGGGAATACTAACCCGGTACTCAAAAAATGCTTGCTGAAGTCGGAGTGTTGGACCGAAAGGTGCAAATATCGCAGCCAAGCTGTAAACTACGACACAAAGCATTCCGTTCTCTGGACTACATTCTGCTACTTAAGCCCTTTCAGGGTTTGGTAGTGGGAGATTAAGAACGAAGAAGAAGAAGAAGAAGAAGAAGAAGAAGAAGAAGAAGAAGAAGAAGAAGAAGATGAAAGATTGGGGCCAGGACACGGTGTGGGCCTCACGCATATGCTGCAGTACGTGTGCAAGAAATCTGTCGAAGCGGTTGTTATGCGACAAGTTAGCGATACTATAAGTCGTGTCCATGTTGTAGAGTGTGACAAGCAATCACATATATGACTCTTACATCTACACGATTCCATCTGTTTCTGTTGGCATCACCGGGCCCAAAGAACAAAAGGTGGATAATAGCGGAGAATGTCGTTAAAGATATCACACTCAACCAATTAATGGAGAGGGCGAAAACGTACAGAAACATGTATGCCTTGTGTTCATGGATTATGAGAAAACTTTTGAAAGCATCGAATTAACTCCTGTGCTGAAAGCCCTGAGGGAATTGTAGAAAACTAAGTTCGGCTGATAGAGGAAATAAACAGTGCATGCTCAACTAATATCACCCTTTTTCTATAGACATACCACCATACCGATACAGGGTGATACAATCTCACCAAAGTTCTTAATAGCAGCCGCTAAGGAGGTCATTAAAAGGAGGAGCTAGGAGGATTAAGGACATAAACATTTTTACTCAATACTTACTCATATAGTCATCTTCAGCCATAGCGCCAAAGACCTGGAGAACAGGCTGAATAAACTCAGTAGAGCAAGCGCTGCAGCTGGCCAACAAATCAATAGAAAGAAAAACAAGTTCATGCTCAACACTTTCTGCCCAAAAGGAGATCTACGCCTTGGAGATTGTCTCGTCGAAAACGTAAATTTCGTATATCTACTTGGACCAAGTTATCACGAACTCCCATTTAATAAATCGGGAGATCTGACGAAGGATAACATCGGGTGGCTCAGCCAAAACTGTATTAAGCCCATACTGCAAAAGATGCGAAACAACAACGCTAGACAATCATAACTTCAATAGTGTGGGTGTTCCAGTCATATATTAAGGACTGCGAGCTGTGTAACCTTTAGAAAGTTGATGCAGATAAACTCTGTGTTACCCAACGAGCGATGGTGCGTAGAACATTGAAGATCTTCATGCGAGACCAAATCCGCAACGCAGAGATCAGACATCGAACTTCCATCACTGACACCATAGATGCCGCGCTGTTACGGAAATACAGATGGGCCGGCCATGTGGTGCGCATGTTGGATAACAGATGGACACATAGAGTGGCGGCGTGTTAGCGTTGTAGCCATACAACTTTAGCCGCCCTCATGGCGACCGAGGCTAAGATGGAGAGATGGTATAATGAAGGCCCTCAGTCCAACGTTCACCAAGACAAAAGAGCGAAATGAGTTTACTCAACATTTGACTATCAGACACGTGCCTGAATGAATACCATGAATTTAAGATTTTGAGATTTGAGTCGTTAAAGATCCCCATTGATATTTGAACCTCATCCTCGACACATGTGGAATGCTTAGTGACAAGAACAGTCAACGTTTCACAAGTAACTTACTATTGAGCGCTCGCTAGAGATTATCATGAGCAGTAATACAAGATAAAAGTTAAATGGACGTCGATGTGATTTTCACCTCTGAATAGCATATGAACGGATTATTCTTCACAATATATATATATATATATATATATATATATATATATATATATATATATATATATATATATATATATATATATATATATATATATATATATATATATATATATATATATATATATATATATATATATATATATATATATATATACCGAGTTTTCAAAAATATTTGCTGTTTTGGCTTTTGAATTTTCGTATTCAACATCTTGAAATCATCAAGAAATAAGAAATAGGCACTGTTATCTTTTATCTTACAGACATGACTTTTATCAAAATGGGTTGCCTAATGTGATTTAGTAGAATCCGGATTTCTGAGGAAGATTGTGAACATTTCCGGCAGCTCACGACGAATGAATGAAAGGATTTGTCCAGACATTCAGAGCGAAAGGTTTTCTCGATGATATAATGGAAAAGGTGGACGTAAAGCTGAAACTGCTTTTGGGGAAAGAAACATATGAGATAATTTGTTGTAATAACTATCATATGCAGGATGAAATGGTCTAAAATGAATTGCGATAAATCTCTTATTTTAAGAAGCCAGTTTTTAGTCATGTCTGAATATAGGTTGATACGAACTTGGAGTAGTAACTGTCTTCGGTTTTTTGGTTTTCTTTGTCCTTGCGGTGTTGTCTTTTCACTTCTTTGTTTTGAATGAACTTATTTTAGCCTAGCCTGAATTTCCAGATGTCAGATCCATATCCAATTTCTACATGTCCCGCTTACATGCGTCTTTGATCCGAAGCTGTGGTCAGTCAGCTGTTCTTTTACCACAAGCCAGCTGCACATAGGGAATATCTTTGGAGATGTGAACGTCCTACATGTTGCGAACATTACCAAGCCATCGCAGTCTTCGTTGGCTGTCGATGGAGGGTGTACATACTTGGAAGACCGTGGCGAGAATGCACTTCTGGATTTGTTACCCTGTCTCTTCTTGAGTCGCCAAGGATGTATCTCAAGCGCCGTAGGCGAAATGTGTTGCGCCTAGGCTCCTATTTAGCCCTGCCAATGCGTTTGCCCATATCGGGGTCTAGTGAGAGCTTATCATTGAAGAGGGACCCCAGGTAAGTGAACTGCTCCATAGTTACCAGTTCGTAGTTGTCGATAGTGATGATTTGTTTTATTCAGACTTATGCCACAATCTTTTCACGCCTGTGAGAAGTGATCTACTAATCTATGGAGTCCATGCACACTGGTAGTGACAAATGCAGCGTCATCAACAAATAACAAGTCCCTGGCAGTAACTTCCTTGGTCTTGGTTTTAGCTTTGAGTCTCGCAAGATTAAACATAAGGCCATCTGATTTAGTGCGAAGGCAAATCCCTTTTGTTGCATTACCAAATGAGTCCTTCAGTAGATGCGAATGGCAGATTCCCAATAGTGTTGGGGGCCTTGTTAAACAGCGCTGTGAATACTGAATGGATGTGATGTATTACCATCGAATTGGACTCTCATTTGGACAAAAAATTAGATAATTAATTGTAACCAATTTCTCATTGGGGATGAAATATTAGATAATTCCTTAAATAAATGTCATATTGGTGATGAAATATTAGATACATTCTTAAATACAAGTCATATTGGTGATGAAATATTAGATACATTCTTAAATAAAAGTCATATTGGTGATGAAATATTAGATAAATTCTTAAATACAAGTCATATTGGTGATGAAATATTAGATAAATTCTTAAATAAAAGTCATATTGGTGATGAAATATTAGATAAATTCTTAAATACAAGTCATATTGGTGATGAAATATTAGATAAATTCTTAAATAAAAGTCATACAGTTTTAGTTGTGTGGCAAGTCCTTCCAGTCGCTGTCTTAGTTTCTATGTTGCTCGTCAATGGTAATCAACGAGGACCACTTTGTCACCATTCATTATTTGCATTTCACCATTCACTGTTCACATGCTTTTAAAGATGGCTCAATTAGCCAATTTAGGCTCGGAATTGTTAGTCACACTTAGTACAAGGAAATAGGACACCCCCATCACCGGGACTGAATAGGGCTAATGTGAGCTGACTTGCGGAGCGATCGTCCCTGTTTAGCCGCATTAATTCTTGATGCCTCATGTCCCCGAACACCCTCAGCAATAGTGCTGCGCCAGTCTGTGCGACTGGTGACGATTCTTTCCCAGTCATTGTGGTTAATACTGGACCGGATCAATGACCATGTAAGTGTGACCGTGTACCTTTCCCGCTGCCCACCGATTGGTCTGTTGGCATTTTGCAATTCACCATAGAGCAACTCTTCTGGTAGCCGTTGATCCGACATGCTTACTACATGACCGGCCCATATCTTCTGTGCTGCGCATATCATGTGTGTAGACTGAACATGCCGATCACGCAAGCACATCTGTACTTGCCCCATGTCCTGACATCTAATCTTTCTTAGTTTCCGCAAGCAGTGAATGTGGAAGTAGCTTAACTTGCCGACATGACGACCATAGACGGTCCAGTTCTCACATTCATATAAAAGGGCAGGTAGTACAACTGCAGCGTACGTGAGTTCTGATCCTTGGCCCTTCCCACAATTTACTACAAAGTCAAGGAGACGGTATAGTGGTTAAGTGACACGGCTCACAACCCAAAGGTGCTAGGTTCGCTCTCAAATCACACAACTCCAGATGTTACCACGGGGAAGCAAACAGTTAGAAAATGCAGTAGGAAGCATATCCTTACATAAAATGCATGCTGAAGTCGACTGCACTGGGGCGACAGGCGCAAAATAAAAGCATAGTGCAACGCAAACCGCGTTTGGAGAATAGAGAAATAAGGCGAACGCAATAAAAAAATTAAAAAAACTACACACACAAACTACGAAGTCTGCCAAATGCCACACTCGCCTTAGGTATTCTTGTATTCACTTCATCATATATGGTATTGAATAATTGCAAGTCAGACCCCCCCCCCCCCCTCCCACCCCCCTTTGCCATTTACAGTCTGAAACTGAAAAGTACCGAGACAGTGGATCTACTCGCTCGTTACTCGCGAGAAGCAAGCACACTTGGGACTCGCCTTATCAGATGCTGACCTACTCATCCACTGAATCATTCAAAGACGAACACAACCAATCGATCGGCAAGACTATTTGAGCGACGTGACACGTCCGTAAGTTAAGACGAACCTGGAGACGAGGGGTAATTCGGTTATGGAAGACAACTCCATATAAACACAGTTATCTTGGTCCAGTCGACGGAGACCGAACGACTCAGTGAATCAAGAGACAGGGAGACGCGAGTCAGTGACACGTGTATGACTTTCCGTTAAGGCCAACGAATTAGAGCTGTCCAAGATCATCATCACGGCGGCCCTGGAAATTGGTTGCACTCGTGCAGAATGGCGGAGAGAACATAAATGGAATAATTAAGGCAAACCCTGGCCTAAAGATTGTCCAGTGTTGAGATCGAAGATGCTGTGCTGAAAGGCGCATATATTTTCCTGGTTCCAATGTAAACTGTTACACTTTCTTTTGCCTTCTATCACACAGGGATGCATAGACACAAGAACCAACACTCGCCAAGCAGCTCTGTCCTGTGCAGTCTTTTGCACTTCCTTCAAGCTTTTTCCTGTTTTCTTTACGTCCGCCTTCAAATCTCGTTTCCATGTATTCCCTGGTCTGCCTATGCCTCTAGTTCCCTGTGAGTTCAGGACAGGGATTGCCTGGTGATACTGGCCTAGGGCTTTCTTAATGTATGACCCCTTTATCTCCACTTTCTTCCTAAGATTTCCTGTTCCAATTTACCTTGACCCGGTCTCTCCCAAATTCTGTCGTTTGTAACTTTGTCAAACCATTTGATACCAAGAATCGTTCTGAGGAATCTGTTTACTAAACCCTGCAGTCTAATTTTGTCATCCTACAGGCTTCCGCAACATAACATTAGGACTGTCTACATATGTGAATTAAAAATCCGTATTTTTGTCTTCCGTCTTATTTACTTGGAGTTCCATGTGGGTTTCAACATTCCGAATGCAACTTGCTTTTTGGATCCTTGTTTTTATACTCTCGTCTGTCCCTCATTACTTTGTGATGATATTTCCCAGGTAGGTAAATACCTCTATCTCTTACAGGAGCGTTCCTCTCAGCATGATTGTGACACAATGCAACAAAATGTTATTTTAAGGTCGAATGCTGAAGAAATTAAGAAGTACCAGTCGACAGGAACAAAAACAAAGTATGGCTCAGATACTGCACAGGGATGGAAACAAAACAAAGCCTCTAATTTCGTCGGCAGTGACAGAGAATGAACAAAAATATCTAACGAATCATAGATACACGAATGAGAAAAACCTTATCAGATGCAATATTACTTGAGGCAGCAGCCACTAGCTAGACAGTGGCCAGGAAAGCGTGAATTTCGGTACGACACATACAACAGTGCAGGGAAAACATTTACACAATCAATGCACAGAAACACATGTGTTAAAAAATGTGCACAGATCATTAAAAACACACGTTCATACACACGCACATATGTATCAGCATATGAGTACACACTAAATCGTACTTATACACTTACATAAATATGGAAATAGAAACACACACACACACACATATATATATATATATATATATATATATATATATATATATATATATATATATATATTTATATATATATATATATATATATATATATATATCCACACATACATTGCTTGACAAAAGCGCTCGTCTGCCCGTCTGTTACGAGTAAAAATCTTTGCTTTACGAGAAATAACAAATTTCCGTTTCTTTTTATTAATGACGTTTTAAATCGTTACAACATAACGACTCTCGCACGATTATTAATGCTTTTACGGTTGAAATTGATTGTACATAAGCTAGCTTATGTTGGTGAATCTAAATGGACCTCCACTACCACAATTTAAACTTGCTAAAGCGATCGATAAATGGTACTTCAGTTTTAAAACTACCAAGCACGTTCAAGGACACAAACACTATGTATCTGACAGCAGTGCATTTTTTTTCTTCAGAAGAAATTGGCTAATAGTGTGTAAGTAATACAATTTGGTACGCATTGCTATTTAGAAATAAAGGTGAATTAGTGCATAATTCAAATGTGTTATCATAAATTGCATGGTTGTAGTCCATCAATGTTGACTGATGAAAGTTTTGACTGACTGGTGAGCCGTCCTAAAAATTGTCAAACCCTGTATATATATATATATATATATACATATATATACACATAGTGGGATGAAGGAATTAATGTATTAACATACCGAGAGAGAGAAAGAGAGAGAGAGAGAGAGCGAGAGAAAAAGGGTAAGAAAGAAAGGAATGTACAGGAGAGCCTTCGTAAATTGATGGAATGTATTCCCACCACAAAGTTAAACGATTCTCTAACTCAGACCTGTGTTTCTATGAAGAAAGAGACGACGCACTGACTGTGATATTCCCCTGTCATTGGTTTCCCATATATCTGAAGTGATTGGAGATCGGAGATCCGCAGTTATTACAAATATCGTTGAGGTATTTTCTGCACGAACTCAACGCCAGTTTCTCGGAGGCAATTCTTAGAGCAGCCGTGGCAAATAATAGTGCATGCTACGTTGCACGCCTTAATTAGTGGACCCTATATTATCTTAAACACTTCTTTGGTGAAGACCACATGACATCTCTGGGTTGACACGTTTCCGTTTGGAAGTGATTCTTACTTTTAATCTTCACAACTCCTCTTTCTGTTAGATCCTATGTCACCATACCGTATACTGCATTTGGACCCTTCTAGGCGTGTCTACAAACGGTCAGAAATGTGCTTGGTCTGTTGGTCAGAAGTCGACACAATGCTCATCTCATGGACCACCTTGTCATGGAACAGAAATAATCCTTAGTAAAGTATTGCTGTGTATTCTAGACACGTTAAGTAGCCTTTCCTCAAGTCGTGATGAAGATAGAGGAGACGCTCACCTGTTAGTCAGGCATCTAAATCATAATGAAATGCATCGGTGATATTGGCATTGAACTCCGTACTCACTTCTTCCAAAAACGTATTAATATTTTTGATACGTATGAATTCCCGATCGTCAACCACTTCTATAACTCGGGACAACATGCAAGCTTTGTCTTTGGGCCGTTACCATCGACTCCTTCTCCGCTGATTATTTACACAGTTTTTCCTAAAATTGCTTAACCTTATTTAGGGGATGCCTTAAACATGGTTTGAATATATTATATACTTTTTGGGAAGATTCACTTAAATATTACTCTCATTCCCCATTTCCTCCAACTTTTTTTCCTGATTATTCATTGACTTTCTCACTCCATTATGAAGCGGAAACTACCACGTTTGAACGAAGTCGGTCTTCAACTTTTGTAATCATTCTCGTATCGATCCATCGTGAAGGATAAATTTATAACTGCAACTGGTCGCTTGACAGGAAGTCTGTATCTGAGTTTTGGAAGCAGCTGTTCATAATGACAATGTTATAGTACCATTACGAACTGTCAGCCCCAAGAGCAACCTGTTTTAGTCCTATTTTACGACATGCTTGTGACAACACTTTGGTCTTATTATTTTCATCCAAAGTGGTACTGCCTTTATATATGTCTCTCTTACTATGTTTATTAGTTCAGTATAGTGTCCTTATATGTGAATGTTTATTTGCGTGTGTGAGTATGTGTGTGTGTGTGTGTGTGTTTGCATTTGTTGGTGTGTATATTTGCACACATGAAAGTGTATGTATGTGTTAGTGCGTATTTCGTTGTTTCACGAATTGATAGGTGTATGAACGTATGTACTTATCTATAATACACATATTATTATATGTGTGTATTCTACAGTACACAGTGCACTATATGCAGCTGACTTAGCGCTATGACATTTGAAGAGTTGACACCTGTAGTTAGGAACCAAATGGAAGCAACCTTAAATAAAAAGAGACGTGAAGTGAATCAAACAAATGGTCAATCGGCATTCATAACTTACACAATTGACTCCATTTCCTCCAAACCCGAAGAAGCAATTATTCTAAAAGTTAATGCCCAGACAGCACCGACTCCCTCCCCCAACATTCGTTCACATTTTCAGGGAATAACTATGGACAGAGGAGTGACATACGCTAGACAGTAGTTAGAAATCAATACACACATCCAAAAATCCCATCATGGATAAACAAAAACAATCTATGAGATGGTATAAATAAAGGAGGAAATGGAAAAGTAGGAAAGAATTACCAAGGTCTTCTCGCCAGAAACTGGGATACACGTATATACAATTGGTTTAGCTAACAAAAGCATATCCAATGGAGGTGGTGGTGTCTATTATCGATTAAGGAACGGAAAAGATAAACAAAATTAGTGCTAACAACGGGAACATCCTCTAATAACTTCCGGGTTGAATTACTAGAACTGAAAGCAGTTGCTCAGATGTGTATCCAAAATGAAGATATCCAACCAGACAACATAGTATCCCTAACATATGTTTCTTTAGTAATAGCAACTATGAAACATTATATTCTTCTTCTTCTTCTTCGTACGCTGTCAGACGTCAACTTCAATTTGTTCGAAGACAGTAGCTATCATCATGAGGCTGTCGACACTGCCATAGAGCTTGTCTAGTGTTGGCACTGGTGATGACCACATGTGCTTTCTCTGGTCCTCGTATGTCGGGCAATTTTGTAGCAGATGTTCAGCGGTCATTTTCCCTGTACCACAAGTGCATTCGTCAGTACCACCTATCTTCAGTTTATTGAATAGATTGTACCTCAGTCTGTTGTGCCATGTCCGGAGCCTGAAGACTACGACCTGCTCTTTTCTGTTCAACTGGTAGCAGGCATCATTTTTTGTGTAGCCAGTATGGTCCGGTTTCCAAATTGGCCAAGTATCTGGCTCTAATAAACCTTTTGGACTCTTCGTAGGTCACACTAGAATCTGGTGGGGGTAGTCTTGCACCTTCTTTTGCCAGTCTGTCTGCCTCCTCGTTGCCTTGGATGTTACAGTGGGATGGAACCCACTGTACCACTTCTCTTTTTGGTGCGGACTGCTGGCATAGTTGACAGAGTACTGCTCTTAAATATTTAAGTTCAGTATTTTTCTGGCTTTTTAGTGCTGTAACCACGGCCAGGGCATCTGTAAACAGGATTATCTGGCTTTCATTGCTTTAGTCTGTCAGCATTGCTTTCATTGCAGCCTTCAGTACCTCTGCCTCCGCTCTGAAATTGCTTGAGTATTTTCCAGTTGCCACTGACAGTGTTATTTTTCTACCATTTGTTAGGCTCAGGAATACCCCTGCCCCTCCGTTCTGTTTTGTGTTTGTTACAGAACCGTCGGTGTATGCATGGGTCCAGTCCATGCGTTGGTAGTTTTCCGTTATGTACCTCAGGGTTATGTCTCTTCTTTCTTTTTCAATCTGGCTGTTCTTGTTTCCAATACCTGGTATATGTTCTACCACCTCCGGAATGATATTCTGCTTTCATGTGGGTTTTCGTACAATAAGGATGGTCTTTGGTGTTGTAATGGTGTTCATAGGGTCTTCGCTCATCTTTGCTTTGGCTATTTCTGCAAAGTTTATCCACTTTAGTTTCCCTTTTCCAAATCTATTTAGTCTCTGGTGCATTGGATGGTCTGTCAGTTTCTCTGCTTGCTGCTGGGCTCTGCAGTCTCTTCTGTCGGTCAGGGATTGCAGATCTGTAATCTTTTCAAGTTCTACAATTGGCGTTGACTTCATGTCTCGTGTTATAACTCTCATGGCTTGGTTTTGAAGTTTTATAATGTTATCAAAGTTCGCCTTTGCTGTTGTTGCCCAATGCCATACTCGAGAACTGGTCTCACTCTTTCAGTGTACAGTTTATTTAGTATTTTTTCGTCTGATCCCCAGCTTATGCCAGCAAGTTTCCTCATGATTGCCATTCTTTGTCTGGCTCTCATTCGGTTTCTATCGATCTGACTTTTCCATGTCATGCGCCGATCAAATGTGACGCCCAAGTAGTTTGGGTTGTCGTTTGGCTACAGAATTTGCCGTTAAGACTTATTTTGGTGTTCTGTGGTTTATTTGAAAGCGAGAATATCGTACATGTTGATTTTTCTTCATTTATTTTGACCAGCCATGATATCGCTCTCTCCTCCAACGATGTTAGGGCCTGCTGCATCCGATTGTTTGCTATGGTGAGATTTTTTTCAGAGGTCCACATAGCCAGATCGCGTGCAAACATGGAGCTGTGGACTCTTCTTTGTATATTCTCTATGATGTTGTTTATACACAAGAAAAAGTGTGTGTGACAGTGTGTACAGACGCAATACTGGTACCAGTACCAAAAACAGAAAAGGACAAAACAGATCCAAATGGATACAGGCCATTCAGCCTACTGAGCTGTGTCGGCAAACTGATGGAACGTATGATAAACACCAGACTGATGTGGCATCTGGAAGAAAAACGAATACTAATTCCACAGCAAGCCGGGTTTAGACAGCACAGATCTACTTAGGACCAGGTCATCCTCATAGCCCAGGAAATAGAAGATGCCTACCAGGCACAGAATCACACAGTAGCTGTTTGGGTGGATCTGGAAAAGGCATTTGACAAAGTCTGGAAAGACGGACTTAGAGCCAATCTAAGAAGAAGTGATGTTTGTGGGAAAATGTACAAGTGGATCAACCACTACCTCAAACAGAGAACGGCCAGAGTCCAATTACAAGGGCAGATGAGCAAAAAGGTGACACTCGAGCAGGGAGTACCTAAAGGGGGAGTACTGTCACCCACACTCTTCCTGGTATATATAAACGACATTACAGAGAATATACCAAGGAGAGTCCATAGCTCAATGTTTGCAGACGATCTGGCTATGTGGACATCTGAAAAGAATCTCACCGTAGCAAGAAATCGGATGCAGCAGGCCCTAACATCGCTGGAAGAGTGGGCGAACTCATGGCTGGTCAAAATAAACGAGGAGAAAACCACATGCACAATATTCTCGCTTTCAACAAAACCCTAGATAACACCCTAAGCTTCATATCGAAAAGCTACCCAAGCATGGACTGGACCCATGCATACACCGACGGTTCTGTAACAAACACTACACAGAACGGAGGGGCAGGAGCATTCCTGAACCTACCAAATGGCAGAAAAATAACACTGTCATTCGCTACTGGTAAGTACACAAGCAATTTCAGAGCGGAGGCAGAGGCACTGAGGGCGGCAGTGGAAGAAATGGTGACACACAATGAAAATGAAAGCGATATAGTCCTGCTTACAGATGCTCTCGCCGTAGTCACAGCGCTAAAAAGCCAGAAAAACACTGAGCTTAATGACTTAAGAGCAGCACTCTGCAAACTGTGCCAGCAGTCCGCACCAAAAAGGGTAGTGGTACAGTGGGTCCCATCACACTGCAAAATCCAAGGCAACGAGGAGGCAGACAGACTGGCAAAAGAAGGTGCAAGACTACCACACACAGATACTAGTATGACGTACGAAGAGTCAAAACGGCTTATCAAAGCCAGATACATGACCAAAAGGGAAACCGAACATACTGGTTACACCAAAAACGATGCCTATTACCAGTTGAACAGAAGAGAGCAGGTCGTTGTCTTCAGACTTCGCACTGGCCACAATAGACTGAGGTACCACCTATTCAACAAACTGAAGATAGGTAGTACCAACGAATGCCCGTGCGGTACTTGTAAAATGACCGCTGAACCTCGGCTGCAGAACTGCCCGACATACGAGGATCAGAGAGAGCAGATGTGGCCATCACCAGTGGAACTGCAAGACAAGCTCTATGGCAGTGGCGACAGTCTCAGGATGACCACCGCTTTTTTCAAAAAAATAATGGTTACTGTCTGACTGCGTTCGAAGAAGAAGAAGAAGAAGAAGGAAGAAAAATCTCACCATAGCAAGCAATCGGATGCAGCAGGCCCTAACATCGTTGGAGGAGAGAGCTAACTCATGGCTGGTCAAAATAAATGAGAAAAAAACAACATGTACGATATTCTCGGTTTCAAATAAAAGCCAGAACACCAAAATAAGTCTAAACGGCAAATATATGTGGCCAAACGACAACCCAAACTACCTGGAAGTCACATTTGATTGGCGCAGGACATGGAAAAGTCAAATTGAGAGAAACTGAATGAGAGACAGACAAACAATGGCAATCATGAGGACACTTGAGGGCACAAAGCTGGGGAGCAGACAAAAGTATACTAAAGAAACTGTACACTGGAAGAGTGAGACCAGTTCTAGAGTATGGCATTGCGACATGGACAACAGCAGCAAAGGCGAAATTTGATAAAATTAGCAAACTTCAAAACTAAACCATGAGATTTATAACAGGAGGAATGAAGTCAAAGCCAATTGTAGAACTTGAAAATATTACAAATCTGCAATCCATGACCGACAGAAGAGACTGCAAAGCCCAGCAGCAAGCAGAGAAACTCAGATGACTGACAGACCATCCAATGCACCAGAGACTAAATAGATTTGGAAAAGGGAAACTAAAGTGGAGAAACTATGCAAAACTAGCCAAAGCTAAGATGAGCGAAGACCCTATGAACACCATAACAACACCAAAGCCAATCCCTACTGTACGCAAACCTACCTGGAAGCAGCATTTCATTCCGGAGGTGGTAGAAAATTTACCAGGTATTGGAAACAAGAACAGCCAGACTGAAAAAAAAGAGACAACCTTGAGGTACATAACGAAAAACTACCCAAGCATGGACTGGATCCATGCATACACCGACGATTCTGTAACAAACGCAACACAAAACGGAGGGGCAGGGGAATTCTTGAGCCTAACAAATGGTAGAAAAATAACACTGTCAGTGGCAACTGGAAAATACTCAAGCAATTTCATAGCGGAGGCAGAGGCACTGAGGGCTGCAGTAAAAGAAATGCTGACAAGCAAAAGAAATGAAAGCCAGATAGTCTTGTTTACAGATGCCCTGGCCGTAGTCAAAGCACTAAAAAGCCAGAAAAATTATGAACTTAAATATTTAAGAGCAGTACTCTGTCAACTATGCCAGCAGTCCGCACCAAAAAGAGTAGTAGTATAGTGGGTTCCATCCCACTGTAACATCCAAGGCAACGAGGAGGCAGACAGACTGGCAAAAGAAGGTGCAAGACTACCACAACCAGATTCTAATGTGACCTACGAAGAGTCCAAAAGGCTTATTAGACCCAGATACATAGCCAAATGGGAAACAGAACATACTGGCTACACAAAAAACCATTTCTATTACCAGTTGAACAGAAGAGAGCAGGTCGTGGTCTTCAGACTCCGCACAGGCCACAACAGACTGAAGTACCACCTATTCAATAAATTGAAGATATGTTGCACTGACGAATGCACTTGTGGTACCTGGAAAATGACCGCAGAACATCTTATGCAAAACTTACCGTCATACGAGGACCAGAGAAAGCACACGTGGCCATCACCAGTGGCAAAACTAGACAAGCTCTATGGCAGTGTCGACAGCCTCAGGATGACCGCTGCTTTTTTCGAAAAAATACAGGTTGACGTTTGACAGCGTACGAAGAAGAAGAAGAAGAAGAAGAAGGAAGGTCTGGTATCCTCTGATTGAGAATATGTGGTTATTGTTGAGGTGCGTTTCTTGAATGCATGCCACGTCTATCTCGCCTTCGTACAGGCGGTTTGTTAGAGAAAACATTTTAGGACTCCCTCCACATTCCACTGTAGTATTTTAAAGGTCTTGGGTTTCGGTCAATAGCTCTTGCCCCATGTCCGTGTGCCATGACTCCACAGCACATGGGTCGTTGACCACCAGTAGTATCAGGTGGGCCCCTTCGATGAGTGGGGCCCGGTACTCTCTCTGCCTGGTGGGACTCAACAGGATGAGCACCATACTTTCTTCTTCTAAATTGTGACGTCATCATACAGCGATTTACGTTGCACTGTTTCGTTTAGCCTGTGGACCAGTGCATCCGATTTCAACAAGTGTTTCTGTAAGGTTGCCCTCATTAGCCTTTGGCTGTCCTCAGCCCATCTGCAAGGCAGCAGTTGTTTGAGGTCAGATTTGTCTCTCTTATGAAAGTTGTCTTGCAGGACTATCGAGTCTTCCCCACTCGTGTCGAAAGGGTGTGATGATGATGATGATGATGATATGATGGACTTATGTACTAGTTTTGTATCCCGGAAGAGAGGCAGTCCAGTGTGTCTGTGTCCCAGGATCGAGACGTCCTGCCAGAAACGTAGCATTGACATGTGAGTGGGGTATCTCCTTGCTCTCCTTTAGTATTCTCTGCTTCTTTGCCGTGATGGTACGCCTAGCATTCCCCGCCACCTGGGAGGTTGTCACAAAGGCGCAGAAATGCGATGTTCGCTGGCCTGCATCTCTTCTTCGTCTTTTGGGATTACTGTTAGAAGACAAAAGTAAAGAACGAAGCAAGAGTGCATTTAGTCAGGAAACAAGCTTGGTTATGGCACGGAGATGTTGTTCGTGTGGTGTGCATACCTCCACGCCGCATGGGGTGAATATCGGACAGCTCCCCGCCCTCTTTGATCGGCGGGATGGCAGAGACCTCTTTCTGCGGCTCGACCAGGTCGGGCTGAGACGCGAACTCCAGGTCTCAAACATATCGTTGCCTCTTGTGGCAGTTGTGCTAAGAATATCGTCGCATATCCGGACGGAATTCTGGCTTAGAGGCGTTCAGCCATAATCCCTCAGATGGTAGCCTCGCACCATTGGCTTGTCAGCCAGGCACGTGAACCAAATGTCTGAAACCTGCGATTCCTCTCCGATTGAACAGGATTACTGTAGTAACGACCTGTCATCAGTAGTGTAAAACTAACCTGTCTTCCGAGGGTCTAATTCCAACGTTCCCTATTAGACCTACCGAATCAAGAAAGAGCTATCAGTCTGTCAATCATTACAGTGTCCGAACCGGGCGTGTTGAGTCAAATTAAGCCGCAGGCTCCACTCCTGGTGGTGCCCTTCCGATAATTCCTTTCTGTTTATGACTCGCGCTTACTGGGAATTCCTCGTTCATGTGGAGGAATTACAAGCCCCAATCCCTAGCACGAAGGAGATTCAACGGGTGTCCCTTTCGTGCCAGGGAGGCATCCACGCTGATTCCTTTAGTGTAGCACGCGTGCGGCCCCGGACATCTAAGGGCATCACAGACATGTTATTGCTCAATCTCGTGTGGCTAAACGCCACTTGTCGCTCTGAGAAGTTGCACCGGCGCATCGAGGGACCGACGAACTATTTAATAGGCTAGAGTCTCGTTTGCTATGAAACATTATAAAGATAGAGATATCGAACAATCCATGCACTTCCTGACACAGCTCTTTTCTGAAAACCAACGATTAATCCTTCATTTGATTCCATCCCATTGCAGTATCAAAAGCAATGAAGCTGCAGACAGCTAGCAAAATGTGGTGGAGTTTCTCTACAAACACCCACGCTTCACATATACTGACGAAGAGACAATATCTAAATCCAATTTCAGGGGGCAATGGACTGATCAATCATGTCACCTCCGACTCCCTCTCCTCTCCCTTCACTTACAGCTACTGTGGTTTAATTTTACAGGAGCATATCGTCATTTTCAGACCTAGAACTGGATAAAATTGACCTTACTTTAAAAAAAATTAGAATTGTCACAAAATCCAGTTTTGAATGTGAACACATCGTATGAATCTTAACAAAATCCAATTTTGAATGTGAACACATCGTATGAATCTGAACAAAATCCAGTTTTAAATGTGAACACATCGTATAAATCTTAACAAAATATAGTTTTGAATGTGAACACATCGTATAAATCTGAACAAAATCCAGTTTTGAATGTGAACACATCTTATAAATCTGAACGCTCACGCAAGAAGAGAGAACAATGATGGCCTCGCAAGACAAAACAGAGACAAACATTGTACGAAGATAAAACAGCCTGACAAACGAAGGTGCACTTTTTAAGAGAAAACGGTATCTTGATCTGAAGATGAACGACAGCGGAGAAGAAGCAGAAAAGAAAGACATATTTGTTAATGTAGTCATAATGATCATTTCTTGTTTCGCCCACTCTGTCTTAACTGGCAAACACACTCCCTGACACTCTCTGATTAATAGCTGCTGCCTGAAATCGTAGAATATTCGTTGTTAAATGTTATATAAATCAAGTACGGGAGTTCAAATACCTAGGTAGTATGTTCACTGATAATTGCAGAGTGAACAGATAGATTGCACATATAATTTACAAAGGCAAACAGTGTCCACTAACAAACTGCACCGATGTTGAAACACCCCAAAGTGCTTTTACCAACTACGAGGAGACTGATAAATACACTGTTTATTCCTACATTGTGTTACCAATGTCAATCTTGCTTCTTACTAACACACATACGTGTATGACCCAGAGCTATGAGATGCGCTGTCAGAAGTGCAGCAGGAAAGACAATCCGTGACCAAACCCGCAACATAAAACTAAAGCAGATTTGGGACAAACCCAGTAAGTGCCTACATTGAAGCACAACAAATCGTATGGTTTGATAATTAAGTCAGAATGCATTATGTCCAGCCTGCAGCAAGAGCATATGATATCCATGTTTCCTGTCAACGGGCAGTGGACAGATCTCAACGCCGGTGGACCGAGAGTGTCTCTTCTGACACTCTCAGAAAGTTACACCTAACAACAGCACAAACCTTCCATGGAGCGATAACAATAAATCAACGCACCCCTCCCCCCTCCCCTCTCTGTGGCGCCATATAGCAAGGACAGAAGTATAACAAGAAGAATACGTTAATTTAATTCAATTTAGTTCATTTGCCGTCTCCACTATGAAGGTCGACTGCAATGTCTCTCCAACATTCCCTATTGTTCATCAAAGTGGTACACACAGACAGACAGTTGCTAGCCTATCGTTTGATGATCTCCCCCCACTTGTAACGATGCCTACCTCGTGCTCAAGTCCTTCTTCAGCCAATACTTCAGAATGTTTTTTGCAAGAATGTAATGTGGCCTTATGTCTTTCACCAGGACATTTACATGTGTTTACTTTTGTTTCCATAAAATACGACCGGTTCACCTGAACATCAACATCTCCAGGATATCGCTATCTCTTAGATTTGTTTCTATAAAATGTGAACCATTCTCCTACACATCTACCATCTCAACCATTCTCTTACACATCTACCATCGGAACCATTCTCCTACACATCTACCATCTCGAACATTCTCTTACACATCTACCATCTCAACCATTCTCCTACACATCTACCATCTCAACCATTCTCCTACACATCTACCATCTCAACCATTCTCTTACACATCTACCATCTCAACCATTCTCCTGCACATCTACCATCTCAACCATTCTCCTACACATCTACCATCTCAACCATTCTCCTACACATCTACCATCTCAACCATTCTCCTACACATCTACCATCTCAACCATTCTCCTACACATCTACCATCTCAACCATTCTCCTACACATCTACCATCTCAACCATTCTCTTACACATCTACCATCTCAACCATTCTCCTACACATCTACCATCTCAACCATTCTCCTACACATCTACCATCTCAACCATTCTCCTACACATCTACCATCTCAACCATTCTCCTACACATCTACCATCTCAACCATTCTCTTACACATCTACCATCTCAACCATTCTCCTACACATCTACCATCTCAACCATTCTCTTACACATCTACCATCGGAAGTATTCTCCTACACATCTACCATCTCAACCATTCTCTTACACATCTACCATCGGAAGTATTCTCCTACACATCTACCATCTCAACCATTCTCTTACACATCTACCATCGGAAGTATTCTCCTACACATCTACCATCTCAACCATTCTCTTACACATCTACCATCGGAAGTATTCTCCTACACATCTACCATCTCAACCATTCTCCTACACATCTACCATCTCAGCCATTCTCCTACACATCTACCATCTCAGCCATTCTCCTACACATCTACCATTCTCCTCTGCATCCGTTATCAAGATGATTATCACTGTTGTGTTTCATTAGACGCTTTCCTTTATTCGTTGTTCTCGGTGAAGGCCTAGTGATCGAAACGTGTGTTTCGTTTTGTTTCTGCCTCAGTTTAGTAAATCAACTATACTTATTTATACTGATCGACTTTTGGCCTTCAGTACAACCACAACTTCGATTTATTCATATCTTGCTCCACCACACCTCCCATGCTATGTCATGAAAAAAAAAGGCAATGCACGCTGTGACTAACACTATATCCAACAATTGGCTCTGGCGAGAGCTACCATACTGGCACGCGAGACTAGAGCCAACCACCAGTACGGCTGCCGTTTGTTCAGTTCAGCAAACCGCTAACAAGTGTCGACACAGTGGCTGGCACAACAAGTCGGTTGACTGACGATAGTGTGTCTTTAATATGTGTACAAATTATCACTAGCTGCCGCATTCAATGCTAAATGAATTCCAAATAGATTGTAATGTTTACTTCCGATGTGACACTTCCTCTTGATTGTGGGATGTGTGATGGAACATACCGATAGCTTAATAAAATGGACATTATGGTGATTAATAAACAACTAAAGGGGAAGGAAGGCTAACGTCTGGTCATGTACAACATACTGATAAGACATGTTAGTCAAGGTCAGGCACAACATACTGATAAGACATGTTAGTCAAGGTCAGGCACAACATACTGATAAGACATGTTAGTCAAGGTCAGGCACAACATACTGATAAGACATGTTAGTCAAGGTCATGCACAACATACTGATCAGACATGTTAGTCAAGGTCATGAACAACATACTGATAAGACATGTTAGTCAAGGTCAGGCACGATATACTGATCCGACATGTTAGTCAAGGTCAGGCACGATATACTGATAAGACATGTTAGTCAAGGTCAGGCACGATATACTGATAAGACATGTTAGTCAAGGTCAGGCACGATATACTGATACGACATGTTAGTCAAGGTCAAGCACGATATACTGATCAGACATGTTAGTCAGAATCAGGCACGATATACTGTGGCCAAGACCTTCACCTCGGCTTCCTCGTAGTTCTCCCTGGAAACGGGCAGTTTTTATGGCAGCCTGGTTAACGGGGTAAGTGATCCTCGTGATCCATGTAGTAGTGAGCGACACGCATATGAAGTCAAGCATAGAACAATCGCCTGGAGGAATCTGGCCCACCTTCTTCATCACGATCGGGATGTAAGGAAAGCTATCGCCTTTTTCAGGGCGCACAAAAGAGTAACCTACTCATTGTGGGCATTGGAAACAACAATAAACAATTATAATATATTATCTTTGCTGGTGATCTACGTGTGACAAAGAAGTTCTTGTTGGTGTTGTTGTTGTTGTTGTTGAAAACCCACCATGAATAACATTCCTTTTTTGTGCGCCCTAAAAATGGCGTTAAGTGGCGGGTTGCATTACCTTTTCTCACACCCATAGCGTGCTGATGAAGGGGTACCGGGGTCCTCAAGGCAGTTGTGCTATACTTGATTTCATCTGCGTGTTTCTCACTACTACGAGGATCAGATCGAACATGTTCCTCGTTAGCCAGACTGCCATGAAACAGGGCGTTTCCAGGGACACCTACGTGTAATTGGACTTGGTCAATATCCTTGACCTCATCCTGATGATCATGTTCCATAACTATGTTGTGCCTGAGCAGACGTTAGTCTCCCCACGTGACATAGAAAAAAGCAGAGCACTGACACACAGAGCACGGTGTAAGAAGAGATTAATAGTTCTAGAGTTGAAGCTACACCAACTAGTGGGACTGTATCCGCTGTTCTTCACAAGAGCCAAGCGTATGTTCAGTGCGGAATAGTCTTCGTGGTCTAAAAGAAAGTTCCATAAACAAAAGCCCAATATGACCGTCTGAATGGCGGAGGGATGGAGTGTTTGCATCTCATGACAAACGTCTCTACCTCGAACACGTAATAGACACGTTCCAGTCAACTTGTCCGCAAATGAGTTCATTGCTCAATGTCAAGGACAACATGAAGTATAAATTATACTGGTCACCGCGGCACATTAGAAATGGTGGCGCAGTAAAATAACGTCTCTAAGGCTTCATTTCTGACAGCAATATCTGCTTTGTTGCCAGATAAACAGACTGACAGACAGACAAACCGGCAGACATTTTTAAAAAAAGCCATTGCTTTGTAATACAGATGGAAACAATTCCACTGTATCCATGTCTCTTTGAAAAATATATATATATAGGCCCTGATATCTTGGAGCAGTCCTCTTTTGTGTAGACTGTGCGAAAGTACTGATTAAGTAGATTAGCTGCCTACCTATTCTCACTTATTATTTTCCCTATAGTGTCTCCGTAATATGTTACTTTTTATTTACCTGCTGTTATATATTTTGTTAATGCTTTATTATTAGCTCTTCTACATTTAACTACCAATCTAGTTATCCATCTGTTATGCTTCGGGCTTACCTACTTGGAAATTACGTCCATTTTCATTGCATGTCACGACCGGAATCTTCCTTCAGCCATGGGTTAAAGGTCCCTCACCTATACCTACATATGTGGGCGCTGGTCAGCAGCAGCATCTTCTAGTCTTCGCGTGATGGCTGCTGTTGTCGAGATGTACGACATTCGCCTCTAAAATCGTCAAGGAAACGCTAGACGATCGACTCCCACACGTTTCAAGCGACCCCTGGTCTCACGGATTGTACGACCTGAATGTCTGCATCTTGAGGTACTTCAAGTCGTCTTGACTGTATGTCTTGCCACTGGTTCCCGGTAACTCACGACGAGAGAGTGAAATTGATGTACAGCGCAGCTTCTTTCTCCCTATTATCCAAATTCAGGACAAGTTACATTTCAGGACGAGAACAGTCTGATGATGTCGCCATCTTCGATTATGATGGGCAGCTTACTTACTAACTTCATGGTGAAGATGGAGAGGGAAATCACTGTTGAGAACGATCATCCCGTGTGCATGATAATTTGATCAGATGGAACTACGAGTAAATGCTTCAAAGACGCATGTCCTGCGTTGTACCTGCTGATATAAAGCTCAATGAGAACTATTAAGAAGGTTGAAAGTATCTATTTGAGAAATAAAATGACGAAAGATGGAAATGTAACAAAACTTTAACCTCAAGTGTCTTTAACTAAATTGCAAACATTTTGATGTCATAAATGTTAAGCAAACACACAAAGCTCATGATGTAAATTCCAATAGAAATATCAAGGTAAATATATCTCTGCGAAAGTAGGAAAACCGCAAAAAAAAAACCTAGAAAATAAATTGAGTTCTTTAAAAATGAATGTCTTCAAAAACTGTTGAACATTGGTTTGGAAAAGTTCAAGATAAAAAGTAGTAATAAGAGAAAACGCCAACCAGAAATATGTTTCTACCAATATAATGAAAACAATTATAGAAATTCATCATGCGTGTATTTAAAATGAACAGCAATAGACTCACATTGAAGGTAGTTATATGGGCTCCAGCAGAAATAACGGTTAAAAGAGACTCCGCAGAGCGATCATATGAGATGGCTTAACTATGGTTCTAAACACCATACAAGAACTTAGAAAGGTTGCATCACCCCGTTCAAACTGGAGAGTACTTGCTTCTGCCTTGTTTGAAGCCCAAATTGCACAGAAACACAGATACATATAGTACATGAGAAAAACGGTTAGAAAGGCGGATGGATTGACGAGATCAGTGGCTCCCGAAACGGAAGAGAACATTGAGTGGTACCGTAAGACTTATCTGGATATCAAGAAATAGAGGAATATGATGATAACTTACTTCAGACTCTCAGATAAATAATATTTACCGATGGTCTGGTAGTTATGGAGGACATGAATTCAAAAACATGAAAAGATAAACAAATAGATATAGCAAGACAATTTAGTTCTTAAAAAAAGAAACGACAGAGGCGATAAGTCGATACATTTTTGCGAAGAAAACCAATTAGTTGTATGTAACATATTTTCTCAAAGAGCTCCAAGAAGACCATACACCTGAAAAAGCCCAGGAGATATAGTCAGAAATCAAATTGACTTTATTATAATAAAGTCAGATTGAAAAGTGCTGTCAAACTGGCGTAACCTTATCCAGGTCCAGACGTATGAATCCTGCAGTGATTAAAATATCCACCAGATTGAAAATTATAGAAAGAAGATACAAAAAAGATTCCCAAGTACGTATATCAGAGTTATAGCAGCTCGTCATCGAACAGAAATATCAGATGGAAGTCAAAAATAAACATAATAGCCTACTGTCAGGAAGTCTGAAACAACATAAAAGTGAACATCAAGAAAATAATATTAGCACTAACTGGCACTCTCTAAATACAAGCATACGAACATTAAGTAAAACTGTAATAATAGAGTTTAATGAAAATCGAGTATGGATGACAGACGACTTACGAATATTAAAGAAAGAAAAAGACAAAAACACTCTTGAATATAAAACAAGGGACAATGAGATACGTACGATGTTCCGTAATGCAAAATAATATTTGATGGGATCAAAATTCAAGAAAATCAATACTATGGATGCGAAGATAAAAAACATTTTACGGGACACGGCTGTCTCAAGATGGTGGATGAATTAATAACAATTCATACTTCTATAGGATAGAACCGTTATAGAAAAAGCAAGTGCTGCCGGGGAGTCATCGACAAATCTAAGAACAGAACAACAGGCAATAATTGAAGCAGTCAAACTATTGGATGAAAAGGGGTTAATGGATAAGGAATAGTGTTTTTGTGTGATTGCATGGAAAGGTTGCGGGCCACACAAAGAGAACCACGAAATAGTATGGAATGGGAACTGATATGCCAGCTAAACAAACTCTCAGACCACAATAAAATCACCCTCCAGTGGATTCCAGCTCACTGCAGCATACCTGCGAATGAATGGGCGGATTGACTGGCCAGGAAGGGAAGACAAAGACAAAAATTCACGTATCCAGTGTCACTGCCAGAAGTCAAGGCACACATCCACAAAAACTATGAACAACAGTGGATAGAGAGAACAAACAGTAAATACCCACAGGACCCAATCAATAGACTGAATAGGAAACCGTATACTACAATTTTCCGCCTCAGAATAGGTCATTGCAGACTAAATGCACACATGCATAAAATGAAAGCAGCACAGACTGCACAATGCTCATGTTAGATAGGACCCCAGACTCCAGACCACATCCTGCAAACATGTTCACTGCACCAAGGCTCCCATATGAAAGACCTGGCCCGAGGAAATAAACATACAAGACAAACTGTGGGGAACCATTGAGGACCTGCGACTAATGTGTCACTTCATGGAGACAGTCCAGTTAGGGGCATAAAACGAGCATACGAAACTATGGGGAACCATTGAGGACCTGCGACTAACGTGTCACTTCATGGAGGTAGTCCATATAGTGGCATAAAACGAGCATTCGAAACCGAACGGAAAGAAGAAAGAGAAGAATAACGGTAATGAACACATCGTGTTTGACGACAAAGATATAGCAAACAAATGGGCAGAATAAGAAAGTCAACTATCCCACGTCATCAGAGACAAACAAAAAAAACCGTAAACATTGAATAATAAAGGTTTCAGCATTTTAAGATCAGAGGTAAAAGAAATTATAGAAGATTTAAGCGAGGAGGAAGCAACAGTCATGAACACAATACATATACGATTCTTCGTTGTCCTAAAAAGGAGGTTTTGTTGTGTTTGACAGCGAGACTCGGAATTCTGCGACGTTCGGACCGACACATCCAGCTTCAGCTTATCTTTTTGGTACGGGATGTCCCTTACCATTTGGGTTCTCTATCATCTTAGCTAGCTCGGCACTAGGTACCGGTTGTCCCGTCCCATTACCATCTCTATCATCTTAGCTAGCTCGGCACTAGGTACCGGCTGTCCCGTCCCATTACCATCTCTATCATCTTAGCTAGCTCGGCACTAGGTACCGGTTGTCCCGTCCCATTACCATCTCTATCATCTTAGCTAGCTCGGCACTAGGTACCGGTTGTCCCGTCCCATTACCATCTCTATCATCTTAGCTAGCTTGGCACAGGTGCAGCCTATTGTCAGGACCAGCGCATAGAGGCGGATCATGGTCTTGATCAGCTGCACTTCGCTGAACCTGATGCAAGCAACAAGCTATGAGTAGTTGGCTGCTGTCGATCCATTCACTACTGCATCTTCGGCCCCCAATATAGGATTGATATTACCATTACGAAATTTCAGTGCAGATACAAATTACTGATCAATGTAATAATATGCCACAGGTAGGAAAGAACACGGCCATGGATGATATCAAGTAGACAAGACAATCAAATCTCTTTCTCATGGAAATACCGCTTACGCTGACTCAACGACAGAAGAGGTGTCTACATCAGTGGCGGCTCCATGCCTCACGAGGAGGCTCACTCAACTTTTCTGCTTCACGTGGGCTGCAGGAGAAGTCCCACAGGTAATGAAGGATACGTCGATAGTACATATCTACAAGAGAAAAGGCAATCGCCAGGAGTGTAACAATCACCGCGGAATGTCACTGATATCTATTGGCGGCAAGATCTTCGTAGGTAAGGAAGGAAATATTGATGGGCAAAATAAGAGTTGGACAGTTCAAATATTGTGGTCCCATATAAAATACTTTGTTAAAAACAGTACAGGAACCTAAGGTGAAAGGCAAATTTGCCAGAGGTAAACAATGCTGTTTGTAGGAGGATGATATCATCAGACGGACAAGGACAAATCGAGCTGAATGCTCTCTCAAGGTAAAAGACAGAAGACGCTAGAGATCAACTTCCAAGTGGAGTTCGCACTTGAACTTGACTGAGCGAAAAAAGCACAGCACGTAAGCATTCTTATATGTAATCCCACAAGCATATCGTATATGGATGCCTTTTAATAATACACACATCTCGTACATGTATACAATCGCTAACAGAGCGCATGAGCTGCAGTGGTCAGCGACCCATAGCTGACTGCTAGCGTCAGGGCCAGCGAACCAGAGCTGCCAAGACCCTTCTACACCTCCCCGCGGTGATCCTGGATAACAGGCTGCAGCAGGGCAGACTGGCTAAGGAGAAGGAATAGAAGAGGTAATGCTAACCCGGTACTAAAAAATGCTTGCTGAAGTTGGATGTGTTGGACGGAAAGGTGCAAATATCGCAGTCAAGCTGTAAACTATGACACAACGCATCCCGTTCTCTGGACTACATTCTGCTACTTAAGCCCTTTCAGGGTTTGGTAGTGGGAGATTGAGAATGAGCGAAGCCAAGCCAAGCCAATCGATAACAAAGGCATACAGCAACGTCAAATATTTAGAGACATTTTCTCTCTTCCAAACCAGGTTCCATTACACAATGTCAAAACAAATTGTGCAACTACAGTACAGATGTATAATCATAATTAGAGAACAGACGTAGCACTTCCAACACATTGACTCATATACAAAAATTAGAGAACATAATTTTCACATTCGTCAGGTGATGTGCACAACAATTAGAGAACATAATTTTCACAGTCGTCACGTGATCTTCACAACAGTTAGATAACATAATTTTCACATTCGTCACGTGATCTTCACAACAGTTAGAAAACATAATTTTCACATTCGTCACGTGATCTTCACAACAATTAGAGAATATACTTTTCACATTCAATACATTGTCCAATACATCAATAAGAGAACATAATTTGCACTTCCAACAGACCCGTTTACCACCGCTAAAAACAAAACTATGCGCATCAAACACAGACCCCTTAACGATAGATAGAAACAAACTACACAAGCTCAACACAGACCCCTTAACGATAGATAGAAACAAACTACACAAGCTCAACACAGGCCCCTTAACGATAGATAGAAACAAACTACACAAGCTCAACACAGACCCCTTAACGATAGATAGAAACAAACTACACACGCGTAACACATATCTCTTTAACTCAGTTGGAAACAACCTACACTCATCAGATACATACCCCTTTACCATAGCTAGAAACAAACTGCACACATCAAACAAGCCCCTTTACCGAAGCCAGAAACAAACTGCACACGCATAACATATCTCTTTCACTCAGTTGGAAACAAACTACACTCATCAAATACATACCACTTTACGACAGCTAGAAACAAACGAAACACATCAGACCCCGTTACCATAGATGGAAACAAACTACACACATCAATTACAGACGCCTGTACGACAGCTAGAAACAAACTGGACACATCAGAAACAGACCATTTAACCACATCTAGAAACAAACTGCACACATCAAATACAGACGCCTTTACAACAAGTAGAAACAAACTGCACACATCAAATACAGACGCCTTTACAACAAGTAGAAACAAACTGCACACATCAAATACAGACGCCTTTACGACAGCTAGAAACAAACTGGACACATCAGAAACAGACCATTTAACCACATCTAGAAACAAACTGCACACATCAAATACAGACGCCTTTACAACAAGTAGAAACAAACTGCACACATCAAATCCCTTTACCACAGCAAGAAATAAACTGCACACATCCGAAACAGAACCTTTATCACAGCTAAACACTCTCTCAATTCAGATCCCCTTGCAACAGTTATAATTCAAACTACACATTATAAACATAAAGACCATTGAGACAATTAGAACACAACTTTGCACTTCTGTCATAGACTTATTTCCATAACTAAACATAAAATGCGTTCATTTAATACAAATTCATGTACACAATTAGTCAACACACTGTCAACCATACCGTTTCCCGTTAATCTCTGCTCGCTAATAACATGCATCCAATATCGACTACACAACAAAGCAAACATGTCACGCTCTATCTGTACGCTTTCTTTTATCGGAAGGACCGATTACATGAACGCCCACGATTCAACTGTAAAAATGTCATATGACCTGACTTCTCAGAATAGATAGCTACGTGGGACCTAGCAAGTAATGAATACATTCGAAATGGTGTCACGTTCCTTTTTCTAATTTCGTTGATCAGAGAAAACAAAAGACAACGGGGGCGATGTGTGAATTATTGAACTTCTGCACGTAACAAGTTAAATGATGAGATTTTATCGATGTTGAGAAGATGATATCATTATGTGATCAGGTTGTAATAGGACATGAATACTTACATTGGTATAATGGTACACCCTTCCTTACAATCCTATAAGTTCGAATAGGATTTCATGACAACAACCATTTGCTTTCAGTGTTGACAATTTTATTTGTCATAGTAACATAATAATGTTGGCATAGGCGTCTGCTGCCCGTTGCATCGGTCGGCCACATCCATGACCCACTGCTGTGGCGTGGTTCCAGGCCTGGTCCTGGGAGGAGAAGGAGGTTGCTACTTATTGGAGCCACATTGTTTGGGAACGGCCTTTACTGCGCCTCCAGTCGGTCGGGGGAAGAATTTTGGCGCTGAGGAACGACTTGTGTAGCATCTTGTGGGCGGGGGTTTCCTGGTCCAGTCGTACAACATGACCGAACAAAGAAACTCGGCAAATGTTTCTAATGTTGGATGGAAGCCTGTTTTAGCAAAGACCTCCACGTGATGGATGCAGTCATGCCACAGGATGTCCAGGATACACCTCTGGTTGCGCATGTGAAAGACTTCCAGTCTTGACATGTCATGTTTCAGCAATGTCCAGGTTTCGGAGCCATAAAGCAGAACTGGGACCACGCAGGACTGGGACCACGCAGGACTGGGACCACGCAGGACTGGGATCACGCAGGAATGGTAGATGCGAATTTTTGTCCCAAAGGAGATCTTGCCATTACTCCACACACGTCGGAGGTCGTGCATAGAAGACGCAGCTAATCAGATCCGCCATGACATAACGGGACCGCTGCGCCCATCGCATGATATCATGCTACCGAGATAGATGAATTCGTTTTTCAATTTTAACGTTTCTCATGGCTAATAATACATGTTCAAGGCAATTAGTCTTTTTAATATTGATTGTATTTTTTCAGAACTAACAAATAAAATCGTTTGCATGGTTAACAGATTCCTTTACATTGTTTCCAGTGCTTTTCATGGTGGGTGATCAGTCGTCTTAAAGGCTAATAATGAGTCATTTTCATGACTAACAACCAGTCATTTGCAAGCTAATAATCGTTAAAATGCTAACAAAGTATTTTTCAGGACTAACATAGCCATTGTCTGTGTTGAAAACAGTTCGTTTAGCGCTAATGTTTATTTAAATGTTAGCGAAGTCTTTTTCAGAGCTAGCAGGGCAATTTCCAGGGTTAACTTTCTTTTTAGTTCAATTGAATCATTTTCACGGTTAGATTACTTTCATTTTCACTGCTAGCAGAATGCTATTTTCAGGGATAACCAATTGTGTGCTTTGTTGCGAAGGACTGTCAGTCATTTTAAGGACTTCCAATCAGTCGGTTTAACTAGCAACAATTAGTGCTTGTCGAAGCATTTCCTTCAGCAATTCGATGCACACAATATGATCTGATACGGCAATTCGATGCACACAATATGATCTGATGCGGCAATTCGACGCACACAATATGATCTGATGTGACAAATCGATGCACACAATATGATCTGATGCGACAAATCGATGCACACAATATGATCTGATGCGACAAATCGATGCACACAATATGATCTGATGCGGCAAATCGATGCACACAATATGATCTGATGCGGCAATTCGACGCACACAATATGATCTGATGTGACAAATCGATGCACACAATATGATCTGATGCGAAAAATCGATGCACACAATATGATCTGATGCGGCAATTCGATGCACACAATATGATCTGATGCGGCAATTCGACGCACACAATATGATCTGATGTGACAAATCGATGCACACAATATGATTAGATGCGACAAATCGATGCACACAATATGATCTGATGCGACAAATCGATGCACACAATATGATCTGATGCGACAAATCGATGCACACAATATGATCTGATGCGGCAAATCGATGCACACAATATGGTCTGATGCGACAAATCGATGCACACAATATGATCTGATGCGACAAATCGATGCACACAATATTATCTGATGCGACAAATCGATGCACACAATATGATCTGATGCGGCAAATCGATGCACACAATATGATCTGATGAGACAAATCGATGCACACAATATGATCTGATGCGGCAATTCGATGCACACAATATGATCTGATGCGGCAATTCGATGCACACAATATGATCTCATGCAGCAAATCGATGCACACAATATGATCTGATGCGACAAATCGATGCACACAATATGATCTGATGCGACAAATCGATGCACACAATATGATCTGATGCGACAAATCGATGCACACAATATGATCTGATGCGACAAATCGATGCACACAATATGATCTGATGCGACAAATCGATGCACACAATATGATCTGATGCGACAAATCGATACATGTGCTGTGGTCTTAAATATGAGAAAAAGTCACTATAGCTGAGAACGGGGTCACTCAAGCTGATAAGATGGGCTGAGGCTCTAGCTGCGAATGAGATTACTAGAACTTGCCTTTCAATCGGGAAACGGTGTATTTTCGAATCGTGAAAGCTCCAAGAGTCTGTTGGTCTCAAATGAGTTGACATCGGTGCCTCGTCATATTTGAGATCGGCAAAAAACACATGGACTCAACATACACTGCGACTGTAAAAGAACTCTTGACAGTTGGAACATTGACAAGAGAGGCTAACAGCCTATGTCATGAAACAGCCTTTAAGAGGAATGAAATTCCTACCAAATACTCAATGTACCTTTCTCAAGACCTAATAGTCGACAGAAAGTGAACATTGCAAGATAAATACCGTACTAACATAACATGTCTGTTTGAATACAAGGATTCCTAATATTCTAACTACATACGTAACTCTACAGCCGTTTTCAAGGTGACCGATATCGTTTTAAAAGCATCAGACCGTGTCATTTTTAATTCTTATTTCTTAGTCGACCTATACAGGGATAAATGCCTCTGTCAATGTCTCATCTCTGGCATGAGCTGGAAATAGACGGGAGAAGGATTTCCTGCTTAGCAGGCTAGGCTCCAGCAGCTAAATACTTCGCTGCGTACAGAGGGTGGTTAACTGATGTGCGAGTTCCTCTCAACAGACTCAAACACTAAAGCAAAGTAGACCGACAGCCTGTTAGGCGCCATCTATGCTGCTCTAAACAAACCACTTAACCATGACCAGTGATATGCCAAATCACACAGTTGGTTGCCTATTACGACATGCTCTTTGTGAAGCAGTGGTGCTATTCTTGTCCTTGACATACACAAATGCCCGGCAGACCACTCGATGCTATTCAGTTAAACGAATAGTGTTTTCCTTAAGTAACAATCAGCTGATTTCGCGGATAATAATAAATAATACATACTTGTATTATGCGAATTCTAAAAGATATCCCAAACGGAGAGCGTAACAAAGATAGCCCTTCCTCCGCTAAAGAGATGTTTGCAAACGTGACCTGAAAGAGTTCGATATGAAAATGTGGGAGGAACTTGCCAAAGACAGACCCGGATGGAGGCAAGCATTGTGTGCTGGCCTGCAGGGGAAACCAAGATGTGCCAAAATGCAGACTCCAAACGTGTGCGGCGAAAGCAAGGGCAACAACTGACTAAGACCCCTCTCTAGAGGAAAGTCCATTGTCTATCGAAACAGACAGGATTACAATCAATCAACCAATCAATCAATCAATTCATAATTATAGGAAAAACTTGATGGACTAGATGTGTCCTTCATGATGAGTTCATGTGTTTCACAGTTAATGCATGTGTTCTATGTATGTCTATTACATTCAGGTAACACATAATGTTCGGGCAATGTTAGTCATTCGTTGGCTCTTATCGTCTTGTCAGACGATGGTAATTATACTTTGAAAAAAGGTATGTAACTACAGTCTATAACGGTAACGAATGTGACTCGAACGACCAATCCGAGCAGAGAAGCGTCTTCCACAGTATGACCAAGGAAAGTCAGGACCGTTTGCGGTATCGCATGGTGTGGCGTGTTTTTAAAAGCTGTCCTTAGCCTATCAGCAATTAGTATCTCTTTTGTCTGCATTCCATGCTTAATCCTGCCCCTCCATGTAACACGATCCACGACGTCCTGTTTTTTATGATTTCAAATCGATGCCTGCATCATTCATATCTCGCTTGCATACATCCTTGTACCGAAGTAGTAGTCGGCACGGAGACCTTTTCCCCAACTGTAATTTCCATAAAGAAAATATTTTGGTATTCTGCCATCATCAATCCTTCGAATGTGTCCCAACCATCGGGGCCTTAGAAAACTAAGCATGGGAAATATTGGACAGTGCCTGTTCTCTCCAACACCTCTGAGTTGGTAATCTCGTCTTGCCACCAATCTCCCAAGATTCTAAACAGTCACCTCAAGTGATAGCTGTTAGCAATGTTAATCAGGGCCAGGCTAAATATACTGACCAAGACCTCCACCTCATGCGATAGCTGTTAGCAATGTTAATCAGGGTCAGGCTAAATATACTGACCAAGACCTCCACCTCATGCGATAGCTGTTAGCAATGTTAATCAGGGCCAGGCTAAATATACTGACCAAGACCTCCACCTCATGCGATAGCTGTTAGCAATGTTAATCAGGGTCAGGCTAAATATGCTGGCCAATACAACGAACTCATGTGATAGCTGTTAGCAATGATAATCAGGGCCAGGCTAAATATACTGACCAAGACCTCCACCTCATGTGATAGCTATTAACAATGTTAGTAAGGGTCAGGCTAAATATACTGACCAAGACCTCCACCTCATGCGATAGCTGTTAGCAATGATAGTCAGGGTCAGGCTAAATATACTGACCAAGACCTCCACCTCATGTGATAGCTGTTAGCAATGTTAGTTAGGGTCAGGCTAAATATATTGGGCTAGACCTCCACCTCATTCCCACTTAAATCTGTTTTAAAACAAGCTGTTTCAAGGCAGCCTGGCCAATGATGCAGAATCGATGTGATTCCAGTAGTAGTGATCGACACTGATATGAAGCCAAGAATACATAACCCCCTGGAGAACACCGGTCCATCTTCACCAGCACGCTCAGGATATGAACTGTATCTCGCCACATAACGCCTGTCGCAGGGCAAACAAAAAATGTAAACATTGTGGGAAAACTACAACAAGTGTAATAAACGTGTTCTAGGTCGGCTTTATTCTGCCAAAGAAGACAGCACCTTCACTACTGGGTTACAATCCAGTCAACGACCGCATAATTGTTATCAGACTAAAGAAAAAGACTAGAAATTTAACAATAATTCAAGTGTTTGCACCAACATCAGCAGCAGACGATTGTGAAATGGATGATTTTTATAACACCTTGCAAGAAGCGATGGAAAAAGTTGAAAAAAGAGACATCTTGGTCATCATTGGAGATTTCAATGCGAAAGTCGGAGAGGAAAGAGCCGAAGAGGAGAGAAGTGTTCGAGGACCTTTTGGTTTGGGACACAGAAAGGAGCGAGGAGAAAGACTGGTTGAATTCTGCACGGAAAACAACCTCTCCATTGCCAACACCTTCTTCAAACAACATCCACGAAGACTGTACACGTGGACCTCCCCGGATGGCAACAGCAGAAACCAAATAGACTACATCCTAGTGCAACAAAGATGGAGATCAAATGTGCTGGCGACAAAAACACTGCCAGGAGCAGACTGCGATACGGACCACGAATTACTGTTTGCAGTTTTCCAAACAAGACTACGCAGGATCTACAAAGGTTGCCAGCCAATACGCTTCGATGTATCAGCAATACCTACTGAATACAACATCAAAGTAGAAAACAAATTTGAGGCGTTGCTTGCTATACAGGAAGAGATGACATCTGAGGAGTTGACATCGTACGCAAGGGAGATTTTGATCTCGACAGCAAAAGAAATGATTCCAAAGATACTGCACAAGACACAGAGCTATATAACAGACGAAACACAGAAACTCATTGCAGAAAGGCAACAATTAAAACAAATGGGAAGTAAGGGGACCAACACAGCATATAAAAACTGCGCAAGAAAAGTCAGAAGAGAAATAAGAAAAGATAAAAGAAGATACATAGTAGAAACATGTAAGGATATAGAAAACCTACAACAACAAGGCAAAGAAAGAGATGCATTCAAAGCAAAAAGAACACTGACAAGGGAATTCCGTCCGGTTCCACCTGTCATAAATGATCACGAGGATAACACATTAACAGAAACCAAAGACATACTGAATAGATGGAGAGAGTACTGCAGAACCATGTATGGAGACAGCACAAAGCGCTCAGTTACAATCCTACCAAAGGATGAGAAAGAACCTGAACCAACATTGGAAGAAGTACGCTCTGCAATTAAAAGCCTGAAAAAGGGAAAGTCCCCAGGATGCGATGATATCTCAGCAGAGCTAATACAAGCAGGAGGAGAGGCATGTGCTCGAGTCTACCACAAGCTGTGTAAACAGATATGGCACAGTGCAGAGTGGCCAGAAGCATGGAAGAAATCGATTTATATTCCCCTCCCCAAAAAAGGCAACCTGAAGCTGTGCACGAACTACCGAACTATCGCACTGATCAGCCATGCTAGCAATATACTCCTGCGAATCCTATTAAGAAGGATAGAGAAAAGGTTTGAATCTGAAATTCACGTAGTCCAGGCAGGTTTTAAAAAAGACAGAGGGACCCAGGACCACATATTCAATTTAAGGAATATCTATGAAAAATGTAGAGAGTATAATGTAGACCTGTACACATGTTTCATTGATTACACTAAGGCCTTCGACACGGTAAAACATCAAAATCTGTGGAGAATCATGAAGGAAATGGGGTTTCCTTTGCATATAGTCCATCTCATTGAAACATTAAACCAAGATCAACAAGCCGCTGTCCGAGTATCTGGGCAAACATCAGATTGGTTTGCAGTACAAAAGGGAGTCCGACAGGGATGTATACTCTCACCTTATCTGTACAACATAAATGTGGAATGTATAATGAGAAATGTGCGAGAAGATGAGAACATTGAAAGTTTCGACCCATTTACGATTGGGGGGTACGAGATTCCAGAGTTACGATATGCAGAGGACACAGTGATACTATCAAGAAGTGCGGAAGGGCTAGAGCAGCTACTTTCAGCCGTTAATGGACATAGTAAAGATCAAAATCTGTTCATAAACATAAACAAAACAAAGATAATGACCACCGATAAAACACAATGTCAGCATACATTTACAGTGGGTGGTGAGGAAATAGATCAGGTTACACATTTTGAATATCTGGGCTCCAGAATCGACTAAAATGGTGACTGCTCGAAAGAAATCAGAAGAAGACTAGCTATGGCAATGCAAAGACTGAACAGCCTGAAGAAATTATGGCAGGGCACCAACAAAACGATAAAAGTAAAAGTCTTGAGAGCCTGTGTTTTTCCTGTGGCAGCTTATGGCTGTGAAGCATGGACGATTACCAAAACTTCTAGACAAAGAATCGAATCCTTCGAGTCAAAATGTTACAGAAAGATCCTCAGAATACCCTGGACAGAGAAAAGAACAAATGTAGACATTCGGCAAGAGTTGAGCATAGAGGAGAACTGGTTTATAAATTCCATTTTGGCTAGAAAATGCAAATACTTTGGTCACATCAAGAGACACAACGGTCTTGAGAGGACGGTGATGGAAGGTATGGTGCCAGGCAAAAGAGGAAGGGGTAGACCAAGAAGACGATGGCACCAAGATATCCAGGAGTGCCTGAGTATGACAGTGGCGGAAGCTGGAGTTTTGGCAAGGGAACGAGTTTCTTTCAGACAGACTGTGATGGGAGCGACGTTCTACAAAGGACATGCTACATGATGATATATATGTTCTTTGGGTTCACCCTATTTCTCTATTCCCCAAGGCAGTGTGCGTTGCACTGTGGTTTTTATTTTGCGCCTGTCGGTGCAGTGCATCCGACTTCAGCATGCATATATATGTAAGGGTCTGCTTTCTCCTGCATTTTCTAACGGTTAGCTTCCACGGGTAACGGCCGGTGCTTTGATGGGGTTCGAACCCACAACCTTCGGGGTTGTGAGCCGTGTCACTTAACCACTAGCCCACGGCGTCCCCTGTTCTATAGATGATACACGTGTTCAATAGTTTAAATAATGTAATCTTTTGTTAATACATGTGTTCTATTTCTAATAAATGTATTCTATTGCTAATACATGTGTTCTATTGCGAATAAATGGGTTATATAGCTAATTCATGTCTTTTACTCGTTAACAAATGTGTTATATAGCTAATCAATGAGTGTTATGTATATGTATATGTGTATGTTTGTATGTGTGTATGTGTGTATTTCATAGCTAGCTCATTGATTGGGCTAAGTGTAATTATCAAATATATTTAACTAAAAATCTAGACAATAATATTTTCAGAACCTTACAGCAAAAAGAATGCTGACATAAGGGCGAATCGGTGGTCTCAAGGTAAGGTGTCCATATCGGGTGCCAGAGGTGGCTAGTTCAAATTACCGTGCAGAACTTGGTTAAAACGTTCTGGTAAAAATGCCACTGATCTCTGTGTAGCGAGATCGGAATCTCGTGTACAGTGTCAAGCACGTTATAAATCCCGTGGCAGAAATCGAAAAGCATAGGTTTAATCGCCGCTGCCCGGATGCAATTCAAAATTCTTTCTAAAAATCTACGCTAATATTTATTTGTACCTTCCCTCAGATGGTTTGTTAAGAGCAGCATACAGATGGCGCCTAACTGGTTTCGGGTCTACTTAGGTCTACGTGTGAGTCTATTAAGATAAACTCGAACATCGATTAAACGACACTTCAATAAACTGGTTGTAAACAGACGTTTCAGAGTCTTCTAAACCAGTAGAGAGGCGTTAAGTTAAATGATTTATATAAAATGGGTTTTCATCGGAGTAATAGTCTAACAGAAGTTCGATGCCCTCTAACATAACCAAGAGGATGATATACACGGCAAGAGTCAGCATGCCTTTCTAAAGCAGGAATACTGGAATACCAACATCCGTATGGTTAGAGAGGTAGGCGCATTTGGAAAACATGAAAACAAGGAACAGAAATAACATTTGGTACAGCTGAGAAATGTAGCTGAAAATGGATTAGATTAATGAAAGAATCGAATATTTTACTTTCAAATAGACATTTGTTTTAAAGTATCGCAGCACTACAATTCCTAGCGACATAAATAGACAGAGAGACGAGCTGCAGGCGGGAACGTGTTTAATATCCCACAAAGTATAATGCCAAATATGGCAACACGCAAGGATCACTAGATAGACGTCTTGAAATAGGTTGTGGAAAGTCATTAATCATTTGGCTTTTCCCGATTGGCTGGGAGGACAAAGTCACAGAAGAATACGAGTCAGCCGTGTCAAATGTTGGTCTGGTATTCAATGTTAAACATAACACACAGACAGGCGTATTACATGCATGCAAAGATACTTACTTACATACGTTGATACACATATATATATATAGATACATTGAAACACACATAGGCTAAACGTAAGTACATACATATATACATACACATACACACAGACACAGACAGACCGACCGACAGACAGAGAGATGGAAAGACTGTAAGACAGAAATACAGACATACATATTCATAGCCTGACAGACAGACGCACAACGAGATAGGGGGTGTGAGGAGGGGGGGGGGGTGGGTGGGGGGTGTGATTGTTTGTAGTTGCATTTACGTGTGCTTGTGCTTGTGCGAGTGATTGTGCTTGTGCGTGTGATTGTGCTTGTGCGTGCGCGTGCGTATGTGCGTGTGCGTGTGCGTGCGCGTGCGCGTGCGTGTGTGTGTGAGTGTGTTCTTGTTTTGGGCCTAAAGGGATGTAACTGCTAATATATCTTATAAGAAATTGAGAATTCATAAAATAAAACCAACTATTTACAATGATACAGCAATAAATGAGACAGGCGTATATTACTGGATGCGTAAAGCCTATACCAATTGAAAAAAATATACCCCATAATCGGTATAGCGCCACCAGAGATACGAAGAACTATCGCGTCAGAGATAGAAAGAGAGAAAAAGGTAAATAGCTCAAGCCATTCTATGTTTGGACATCAGGCGCAGCGCGAAGACTAAAGTCAAGACGACGTTTCTTACAGTTAACCCAGTCCCTACAGACTAGTACAGGAAAACTACACAGCGAAAGTTTAAAACAGCTGACACAGGTGCCATTCGTCGAGTTACGGGAGGAACCTGCGCCTGGACATCTCCTGCCCTACCCAACACGGAAGTCACTAAATAGACTTCGAACTGGTGTATCACGATGCAGGAAAAACCTGAAAAGACGGGGATACAGGGATGATGAAAAATGCGAAAGTGGAGTAACACAAGAGTAGGACCATCTGATGATCTAAAACATCTTCTAGAGTCTTGTAGCATGGACGACCTGCTGAGTGCTAGGGACAGGACAATCCGCGTGGCAGAATACTGGGAGAATGAAGTGTGACGTAGTGCCTAAGACAAGGAAAGTTAGTATCAATGTAAGAGATTTAGAACGACTAGTTTCACATTCCCTCCTCCATCTACTCACCGTTACACATGCCCTCCTCCATCTATTCACCGTTACACATGCCCTCCTCCATCTACTCACCGTTACACATGCCCTCCACCATCTACTCACCGTTGCACATGCCTTCCTCCATCTACTCACCGTTGCACATGCCCTCCTCCATCTACTCACCGTTGCACATGCCCTCCACCATCTACTCACCGTTACACATGCCCTCCTCCATCTACTCACCGTTACACATGCCCTCCTCCATCTACTCACCGTTACACATGCCCTCCTCCATCTATACACCGTTTCACATGCCCTCCTCAATCTACACATGTCCTCTTTGATCTAGTTACAGTTTGACATGCCCTCCTTAATCTACTCACTTTTTGACATGTCCTCCTTCATCTACACATGTCATCCTCCATCTACTCACCGTTTGACGTGCCCTCCTCTATCTACACATGCCCTCCTCTATCTACACATGCCCTCCTCCATCTACTCACCGTTTGACGTGACGTCCTCTATCTACACATGCCCTCCTCCATCTACTCACCGTTTGACATGTCCTCCTCCATCTACTCACCGTTTGACATGTCCTCCTTCATCTATACACCTTTTGACATGTCCTCCTTCATCTACACATGCCCTCCTCCATCTACTCACGGTTTGACATGCCCTCCTCCATCTTTCACCGTTTGCCATCTCCACCTTCATCTACACATGCCCTCCTCCATCTACTCACCGTTTGACATGTCCTCCTCCATCTACTCACCGTTTGACATGTCCTTCCTCATCTACACATGTCCTCCTCCATCTACACACCGTTGTACATAACCTCTTTCATCTCAGCTCGGTTGGACATGCCTCTTTAATCTACACCATTTTATGTTATGTCCTCTTTTATCTCATCTCCGTTTTTTAACATCTTTCAGACATCATTTTCCACGTATCATTTCTTCCTATTTGTTTCACTTGCTGGTTTTTTAGTGAAAAACAATTGTCTTTCCCTTTCTATCCCTGAGTGCAATTTTCTTAAGTTTTTTTCCGTCTTTAAAATCTGGTGGCTTTGAGACATCTTGATCGTTGGATTTTTTTTCAATCTCTTAAGAAGCGACTGAGTAGCACATTTAGAATCATGTTAACATCTCTTATACATTCTTTATTTCTTTAGTTCTTCTTGATATTTCTGTTATCCGTTTCTGTTTCTCTCAACATGAATAAGATCTGGTTTCGATCTGCTTAAAATTGATTCCATGTTATGATCTTTATTTGAGTGATCTTCTGCAATTATATTATCTCGTTTTTTATATTCATATTTTATAGTAATGACAAAATAGCAGTCACTGCCTACATGTATGAATTGTTATATTTTCATTGTACGAGGTCACAGCACCACTTTCAATCTGGATTGTCTTCCCGAATACTTGATATGATGCCCATTGACAGGCGGGTAGACTGGAGCAATTATTTATTTATGGTCACACGATTAGCGTTGTAGTAGAACACTCGGGATAGACAGATCGAGACATGTCCCGATCTGTCTGCTGAATCTCCGGATCCTCCGTCAGATACGGAAACCAACACCGACCCCCCTACTATAGCTGACGTCCGTGCTGCTATTCGGAAACTCAGAAATGGACGAGCCTGGATCACATCCCACCGGAGATGTTGAAACATGCCATCGACCTGATCAGCTCTGCCCTCCGTCATTTATTCCTGCAAGTATGGAGGACGGGACACGTCCTGGCCGAGTGGCGCGATGGAATCGTCGTCTCCCTGTATAAAGGCAACGGGAGTCTCAGAGACTGCAGTAATTACAGGCCTACAACACTACTCTCGGAACCGGGAAAGATGTTTCCCCACGTGCTACGGGCTAGACTCAGGCCTCTCTTGGACACACATCGTAATCCAGAACAGCCTGGCTTCACCCAGGGTCACCCAACAACCAAGGCTATCCGTGCTCTGCGCCTCCTTGCCGAACTGCACCAGGCCTTCGATCGCCCCTTGTTCGCTGCTTATACGTGGACTTGAATTCCGTTTCGACTCGGTTGAGCGGCCGGTTTTATAGAAAGCCTTCCAGGGAATAGGCATCCCGGTCTTCCTGTTGAACCTGATCAAGGAGTTACACAAGGACACCGGCGCCAGAGTTCGATTGGGTGGCGTTCTCTCTGACAGATTCCCCACGACTTCGGGTGTCAGACAGCGATGTGTTCTTGCCCCCGACCTATTCTTCCAGGCTGTTGACTGGCTTCTTGTCCACTTCAGCGCGCATCATGAGGGTATGGCTATTGATCAGTCAATCTTCACTGATCACATTTATCTTGACGATATTGTCCTGTTTGGCACAGACATATCTGCGCTGCGGCGGTCTCTGGAAATGTTAGACATTGAATAACCCTAGGCCAAGCTTAAAGTTCAGAACCTCATTTCCAACACAGCACCCCAGGGTATTGTAACTCAAGGTCACATTGCGGAGGGCACCACCGAATTCATCTTTCTCGATAGCATGATATTATCCAATGAACGCAGCGGTTCCGATATGTCAAGGCGGATGGGACTAGCTGCGTCTGCTTTGCTCGACCTCTGATGTGTGTGGGTTATGGCAGAATCTCCTTCGGGACAAAAATTCGCATCTATCAGTCCTGCGTGGTCCCAGTCCTGCGTGGTCCCAGTCCTGCGTGGTCCCAGTCCTGCGTGGCTCCAGTCCTGCGTGGTCCCAGTCCTGCGTGGTCTCCGTCCTGCGTGGTCCCCGTCCTGCATGGCGCCAGTCTTGCTATACGGCTCTGAAACCTGGAAATTGCTGAAACATGACATTTCGAGACTGGAAGCCTTTCACATACGCAGCCAGTGGCGTATCCTGGGCATTCGATGGCTTGACTATATCCGCAACGTGGAGGTCTTTGGTAAAACAGGCCTACACCCGATCTCAGAAACAATTGATCGGCGCCGAGTTTTTTTGTTCGGTCGTGTTGTACAGATAGACCAGGAAACCCCTGCCCACAATATACTACACAAGTCTTTCCTCTGCGCCAAAAGTCTTTCCCAAGCGCCAACAGACTTCCTCCGACCGGCTGGAGAAGCAGAAGAGGCCGCCATAATGGCTCTAGCAAGAAGCAGCCTCCTCCTCCACACGGGACGAGGCCTGGAACCACGCCACAGCTGTGGTGCATGGATGGGGCGGAATGAAGCAACGGGCGTCAGACGTCTAAGAGATCATTATTATTATTATTAGAGCACTCGCGTTTCATGTCAAAGGTTCGGGTATGAATGAAACTATCGACACGCTTTAGCGAAACAAGTTGTAAATATCTACCTGACATACGACTATGGAAGTAAAAACCTGACATACGACTATGGAAGTAAAAACCTGACATTCGACTATGGAAGTAAAAACCTGACATACGACTATGGAAGTAAAAACCTGACATACGACTATGGAAGTAAAAACCTGACATACGACTATGGAAGTAAAAACCTGACATACGCCTATGGAAGTAAAAACCTGACATACGACTATGGAAGTAAAAACATGATATACGACTATGGAAGTAAAAAGGAGCGTGGAAATGAAATGGAAACACTACTTATTGCAAAATGTCGTCCAACTATTCTAAAGTCTCTAACAACATCATTCACTCATTACTATGAGCCAAATCTCTACTTTACATTCCCTTTAGTAGATGAAGGAGGGCATGTCAAACGGTGGGTAGATGGGGGAGGACATGTCAAACGGTGAGTAGATGAAGGATGACATGTGTAGATAAAGGAGGGCATGTCAAACGGTGAGTAGATGAAAGAGGACATGTCAAACGGTGAGTAGATGGAGGAGGGCATGTGTAGATAGAGGAGGATATGTCAAACGGTGAGTAGATGAAGGAGGACATGTGTAGATAAAGGAGGGCATGTCAAACGGTGAGTAGATGAAAGAGGACATGTCAAACGGTGAGTAGATGGAGGAGGGCATGTGTAGATAGAGGAGGATATGTCAAACAGGGAGTAGATGAAGGAGGACATGTCAAACGGTGAGTAGAAGGAGGAGGGTATGTATAGATAGAGGAGGACATGTCAAACGTTGAATAGATGAAGGAGGACATGTCAAACGGTGAGTAGATGAAGGATGACATGTCAAACGGTAAGTAGATGGAGGAGGGCATGTGTAGATAGAGGAGAGCATGTGAAACGGTGAGTAGATGAAGTAGGGCATGTCTTTTAGGCGTTTAGATAAACAAAGGCATGGCAAACGGAGCTGAGATACAGATCATGACTCCAAACATTTCATAATTTAACAACCGTTTACCAAAATGAGAGAAACGCGAAGGATGTGAATAAAAGTGAGGCCAACACAATTCATATTTCAGATATTTCAAAAGAAAGTACAACTGGGACGAGAATAAAGCGCTACACCCGGTCTTACGTCACTCAAAACAAGAAACCATCGAGTATGTATCTCACAAATGATGACCAGGACGGAAAATAAAATATAAGCATATAATGGGATGTGGGGTTGGGAACGGGGGCGGGGGCGATATAGCTGGTCTGCAGGGAACACAAATTCTAATATGCTATGTGTAATGTGGATCAAACATAACCGAACGCTGCCACAGAGCAGGTTCATTCTTTGTTAAGTCTGGGAGTAACTAAACAGAAAACAAACTTAACCAGAGACGGAGTATTAAGTCAAGTCTGATGGCAGCTGATTGAAGAATACTTGTTCTGTAACATAGCGGGGGAAACTGATTCATTGCAAAGCCTGAGCTCATAATAAAACACTGCTAAGTCTGAGAACAGCTCAATATGGTGACAAACTGTTATAGATGGAATGTCACACCGCAAAGTCTGAGAACAGCTCAATATGGTGACACACTATTATAGATGGAATGACACACTGCAAAGTCTGACAACAGCTCAATATGGTGACACACTATTATAGATGGAATGACACACCGCCAAGTCTGAGAACAGCTCAATATGGTGACACACTATTATAGATGGAATGACACACCGTCAAGTCTGAGAACAGCTCAATAAGGTGACACACTATTATAGATTAGATGACACACCACCAAGTCTGATAACAGCTCAATAAGGTGACACACTATTATAAATGGAATGACACACCGCAAAGTCTGAGAACAGCTCAATAAGATAACACACTGTTATATATGGAATGACAGAACGCCAAGTCTGAGACTAGCTCAATATGGTGACAAACTATTATAGATGGAATGACACACTGCAAATTCTGAGAACAGCTCAGTATGGTGACACACTATTATAGATGCAATGACACACTGCCAAGTCTGAAAACAGCTGAATATGGTGACACACTATTATAGATGAAATGACACACCGCCAAGTCTGAGAACAGCTCAATATGGTGACACACTATTTTAGATGGAATGACACTCCGCCAAGTCTGATAACTGCTAAATAAGGTGACACACTGTTATAGATAGAATGTCACACCGCCAAGTCTGAGAACAGCTAAATATGGTGACACACTATTATAGATGGAATGGCACACAGTCAAGTCTGAGAACAAGACAATATGGTGACACACTATTATAGATGGAATGACACCGCCAACTCTGAGAACAGCTCAATATGGTGACACAGTATTATAGATGGAATGACACACCGCAAAGTCTGAGAACAGCTCAATATGGTGACACACTATTATATATGGAATGACACACCGCCAAGTCTGAGAACAGCCCAATAAGGTGACACACTATTAAAGATGGGATGACACACCACCAAGTCTGAGAACAGCTCAATAAGGTGACACTATTATAAATGGAATAACACACCGCCAAGTCTGAGAACAGCTAAAAAAGATAACACACTGTTATATATGGAATGACAGAACGCCAAGTCTGAGAATAGCTCAATATGGTGACACACTATTATGGATGGAATGACACACTGCCAAGTCTGCGAACAGCTCAATATGGCGACACACTATTATATATGGAATGACACACTGCCAAGTCTGAGAACAGCTGAATATGGTGACACACTATTACATATGGAATGACACTGCCAAGTCTGAGAACAGCTGAATATGGTGACACACTATTATATATGGAATGACACACCGCCAAGTCTGAGAACAGCTAAATAATGTGACACACTATTATAGATGGGATGACACACCACCAAGTCTGAGAACAGCTCAATAAGGTGACACTAATATAAATGGAATAACACACCGCCAGGTCTGAGAACAGCTCAATAAGATAACACACTGTTATATATGGAATGACAGAACGCCAAGTCTAAGAACAGCTCAATATGATGACACACTATTATGGATGGAATGACACACTGCCAAGTCTGAGAACAGCTCAATATGGTGACACACTATTATAGGGGGAATGACACACCGCCAGGTCTGAGAACAGTTCAAAAAGGTGACACACTATTATAGATGGAATGACTCACCGCAAAGTCTGAGAACAGCTCAACAAGGTGATACACTGTTATAGATGGATAACACACCGCAAAGTCTAAGAACAGCTCAATATGGTGACACACTATTATAGATGGAATGACACACTTTAAAGTCTGAGAACAGCTCAATATGGTGACACACTATTATAGGTGGAATGACACACCGCCAGGTCTGAGAACAGCTCAAAAAGGTGACACACTATTATAGATGGAATGACATACCGCCAATTCTGAAAACAGCTCAATATGGTTACACACTATTATAGATGGAATGACACACTGCTAAGTCTAAGAACAGCTCAATAAGGTGACACACTATTATAGATGGGATGACACACCGCCAAGTCTGAGAACAGCTCAATAAGATAACACTGTTATAGATGGAATGACACACCGCAAAGTCTGAGAACAGCTCAATAAGGTGACACACTGTTATAGATGGAATGACACACCGCAAAGTCTAAGAACAGCTCAATTTGATGACACACTATTATACATGGAATGACACACTGCCAAATCTGAGAACAGCTCAATATGGTGACACACTATTATAGATGGAATAACACACCGACAAGTCTGAGAATAGATCAATATTCTGATACACTATTATAGAGATAATGACACACTGCCAAGTCTGAGAACAGCTCAATATGGTGACACACTATTATAGGTGGAACGACACACCGCCAGGTCTGAGAACAGCTCAAAAAGGTGACACACTATTATAGATGGAATGACTCACCGCAAAGTCTGAGAACAGCTCAATAAGGTGACACACTGTTATAGATGGAATGACACACCGCAAAGTCTGAGAACAGCTCAATAAGGTGACACACTATCATAGATGGGATAACACACCGCCAAGTCTGAGAACAGCTAAATAAGATAACACACTGTTATATATGGAATTACAGAACGCCAAGTCTGAGAATAGCTCAATATGGTGACACACTATTATGGATGGAATGACACACTGCCAAGTCTGAGAACAGCTCAATATGGTGACACACTATTATAGATGGAATGACACACTGCCAAGTCTGACAACAGCTGAATATGGTGACACACTATTATATATGGAATGACACTGCCAAGTCTGAGAACAGCTGAATATGGTGACACACTATTATATATGCAATAACACACCGCCAAAGTCTGAGAACAGCTCAATAAGGTGACACACTATTATATATGGGATGACACACCACCAAAACTGAGAACAGCTCAATAAGGTGACACTATTATAAATGGAATAACACACCGCCAAGTCTGAGAACAGCTCAATAAGATAACACACGTTTATATATGGAATGACAGAACGCCAAGTCTGAGAACAGCTCAATATGGTGACACACTATTATGGATGGAATGACACACTGCCAAGTCTGAGAACAGCTCAATATGGTTATACACTATTATAGGTGGAATGACACACCGCCAGGTCTGAGAACATCTCAAAAAGGTGACACACTATTATAGATGGAATGACACACTTTAAAGTCTGAGAACAGCTCAATATGTTGATACACTATTTTAGATATAATGACACACCGCCAAGTCTGAGAACAGCTCAATTTGATGACACACTATTATAGATGGAATGACACACTGCCAAATCTGAGAACAGCTCCATATAAGGATACACTATTATAAATGGAATGACACACCATCAAGTCTGAGAACAGCTCAATATAGTGACACACTATTATAGGTGGAATGACACACCGCCAGGTCTCAGAACAGCTCAAAAAGGTGACACACTATTATAGATGGAATGACTCACCGCAAAGTCTGAGAACAGCTCAATAAGGTGACACACTGTTATAGATGGAATGACACACCGCAAAGTCTGAGAACAGCTAAATATGGTAACACACTATTATAGATGGAATGACACACCGCCAAGTCTGAGAACAGCTCTATATAGTGACACACTATTATAGTTCGAATGACACACCGTTAAGTCTAAGAACAGCTCAATATGGTTAGACACTATTATAGATGGAATGACACACCGCCAAGTCTGATAACAGCTCAATATTCGGACACACTATTATAGATGGAATGACACACTGCCAAGTCTGATAACAGCTCAATATGGTTACACACTATTATAGATGGAATGACACACCGCCAAGTCTGAGAACAGCTCAATATGGTGACACACTATTATAGATGGAATGACACAAGGTCAATTCCTGAAAACAGCTCAATATGGTGACACACTATTATAGATGGAATGACACACCGCCATGTCTGAGAACAGCTCAATATGGTGACACACTATTATAGATGGAATGACTCACCGCAAAGTCTGAGAACAGCTCAATAAGGTGACACACTGTTATAGATGGAATGACACACCGCAAAGTCTGAGAACAGCTCAATATGGTGACACACTATTATAGATGGAATGACACACTTTAAAGTCTGAGAACAGCTAAATATGGTGATACACTATAGATATAATGACACACCGCCAAGTCTGAGAATAGCTGAATATGGTGACACACTATTATATATGGAATGACACTGCCAAGTCTGAGAATAGCTCTATATAGTGACACACTATTATAGTTCGAATGACACACCGTCAAGTCTAAGAACAGCTCAATATGGTGACACACTATTATAGATGGAATGACATACCGCCGAGTCTGAAAACAGCTCAATATGGTGACACACTATTATAGATGGAATGACACACTGCCAAGTCTAAGAACAGCTCAATAAGGTGACACACTATTATAGATGGGATGACACACCGCCAAGTCTGAGAACAGCTCAATAAGATAACACTGTTATAGATGGCATGACACACCGCAAAGTCTGAGAACAGCTCAATAAGGTGACACACTATCATAGATGGGATAACACACCGCCAAGTCTGAGAACAGCTAAATAAGATAACACACTGTTATATATGGAATTACAGAACGCCAAGTCTGAGAATAGCTCAATATGGTGACACACTATTATGGATGGAATGACACACTGCCAAGTCTGAGAACAGCTCAATATGGTGACACACTATTATAGATGGAATGACACACTGCCAAGTCTGAGAACAGCTGAATATGGTGACACACTATTATATATGGAATGACACTGCCAAGTCTGAGAACAGCTGAATATGGTGACACACTATTATATATGCAATGACACACCGCCAAAGTCTGAGAACAGCTCAATAAGGTGACACACTATTATAGATGGGATGACACACCACCAAAACTGAGAACAGCTCAATAAGGTGACACTATTATAAATGGAATAACACACCGCCAAGTCTGAGAACAGCTCAATAAGATAACACACGTTTATATATGGAATGACAGAACGCCAAGTCTGAGAACAGCTCAATATGGTGACACACTATTATGGATGGAATGACACACTGCCAAGTCTGAGAACAGCTCAATATGGTTATACACTATTATAGGTGGAATGACACACCGCCAGGTCTGAGAACATCTCAAAAAGGTGACACACTATTATAGATGGAATGACACACTTTAAAGTCTGAGAACAGCTCAATATGTTGATACACTATTTTAGATATAATGACACTCCGCCAAGTCTGAGAACAGCTCAATTTGATGACACACTATTATAGATGGAATGACACACTGCCAAATCTGAGAACAGCTCCATATAAGGATACACTATTATAAATGGAATGACACACCATCAAGTCTGAGAACAGCTCAATATGGTGACACACTATTATAGGGGGAATGACACACCGCCAGGTCTGAGAACAGTTCAAAAAGGTGACACACTATTATAGATGGAATGACTCACCGCAAAGTCTGAGAACAGCTCAACAAGGTGATACACTGTTATAGATGGATAACACACCGCAAAGTCTAAGAACAGCTCAATATGGTGACACACTATTATAGATGGAATGACACACTTTAAAGTCTGAGAACAGCTCAATATGGTGATACACTATTATAGATATAATGACACACCGCCAAGTCTGAGAACAGCTCAATGTGATGACACACTATTATAGATGGAATGACACACTGCCAAATCTGAGAACAGCTCCATATAAGGATACACTATTATAAATGGAATGACACACCATCAAGTCTGAGAACAGCTCAATATGGGGGACACACTATTATAGGTGGAATGACACACCGCCAGGTCTGAGAACAGCTCAAAAAGGTGACACACTATTATAGATGGAATGACATACCGCCAATTCTGAAAACAGCTCAATATGGTTACACACTATTATAGATGGAATGACACACTGCTAAGTCTAAGAACAGCTCAATAAGGTGACACACTATTATAGATGGGATGACACACCGCCAAGTCTGAGAACAGCTCAATAAGATAACACTGTTATAGATGGAATGACACACCGCAAAGTCTGAGAACAGCTCAATAAGGTGACACACTGTTATAGATGGAATGACACACCGCAAAGTCTAAGAACAGCTCAATTTGATGACACACTATTATACATGGAATGACACACTGCCAAATCTGAGAACAGCTCAATATGGTGACACACTATTATAGATGGAATAACACACCGACAAGTCTGAGAATAGATCAATATGCTGATACACTATTATAGAGATAATGACACACTGCCAAGTCTGAGAACAGCTCAATATGGTGACACACTATTATAGGTGGAACGACACACCGCCAGGTCTGAGAACAGCTCAAAAAGGTGACACACTATTATAGATGGAATGACTCACCGCAAAGTCTGAGAACAGCTCAATAAGGTGACACACTGTTATAGATGGAATGACACACCGCAAAGTCTGAGAACAGCTCAATAAGGTGACACACTATCATAGATGGGATAACACACCGCCAAGTCTGAGAACAGCTAAATAAGATAACACACTGTTATATATGGAATTACAGAACGCCAAGTCTGAGAATAGCTCAATATGGTGACACACTATTATGGATGGAATGACACACTGCCAAGTCTGAGAACAGCTCAATATGGTGACACACTATTATAGATGGAATGACACACTGCCAAGTCTGACAACAGCTGAATATGGTGACACACTATTATATATGGAATGACACTGCCAAGTCTGAGAACAGCTGAATATGGTGACACACTATTATATATGCAATAACACACCGCCAAAGTCTGAGAACAGCTCAATAAGGTGACACACTATTATAGATGGGATGACACACCACCAAAACTGAGAACAGCTCAATAAGGTGACACTATTATAAATGGAATAACACACCGCCAAGTCTGAGAACAGCTCAATAAGATAACACACGTTTATATATGGAATGACAGAACGCCAAGTCTGAGAACAGCTCAATATGGTGACACACTATTATGGATGGAATGACACACTGCCAAGTCTGAGAACAGCTCAATATGGTTATACACTATTATAGGTGGAATGACACACCGCCAGGTCTGAGAACATCTCAAAAAGGTGACACACTATTATAGATGGAATGACACACTTTAAAGTCTGAGAACAGCTCAATATGTTGATACACTATTTTAGATATAATGACACACCGCCAAGTCTGAGAACAGCTCAATTTGATGACACACTATTATAGATGGAATGACACACTGCCAAATCTGAGAACAGCTCCATATAAGGATACACTATTATAAATGGAATGACACACCATCAAGTCTGAGAACAGCTCAATATAGTGACACACTATTATAGGTGGAATGACACACCGCCAGGTCTCAGAACAGCTCAAAAAGGTGACACACTATTATAGATGGAATGACTCACCGCAAAGTCTGAGAACAGCTCAATAAGGTGACACACTGTTATAGATGGAATGACACACCGCAAAGTCTGAGAACAGCTAAATATGGTAACACACTATTATAGATGGAATGACACACCGCCAAGTCTGAGAACAGCTCTATATAGTGACACACTATTATAGTTCGAATGACACACCGTTAAGTCTAAGAACAGCTCAATATGGTTAGACACTATTATAGATGGAATGACACACCGCCAAGTCTGATAACAGCTCAATATTCGGACACACTATTATAGATGGAATGACACACTGCCAAGTCTGATAACAGCTCAATATGGTTACACACTATTATAGATGGAATGACACACCGCCAAGTCTGAGAACAGCTCAATATGGTGACACACTATTATAGATGGAATGACACAAGGTCAATTCCTGAAAACAGCTCAATATGGTGACACACTATTATAGATGGAATGACACACCGCCATGTCTGAGAACAGCTCAATATGGTGACACACTATTATGGATGGAATGATACACTGCCAAGTCTGAGAACAGCTCAATATGGGGACACACTATTATAGGTGGAATTACACACCGCCACGTCTGAGAACAGCTCAAAAAGGTGACACACTATTATAGATGGAATGACTCACCGCAAAGTCTGAGAACAGCTCAATAAGGTGACACACTGTTATAGATGGAATGACACACCGCAAAGTCTGAGAACAGCTCAATATGGTGACACACTATTATAGATGGAATGACACACTTTAAAGTCTGAGAACAGCTAAATATGGTGATACACTATAGATATAATGACACACCGCCAAGTCTGAGAATAGCTGAATATGGTGACACACTATTATATATGGAATGACACTGCCAAGTCTGAGAATAGCTCTATATAGTGACACACTATTATAGTTCGAATGACACACCGTCAAGTCTAAGAACAGCTCAATATGGTGACACACTATTATAGATGGAATGACATACCGCCAAGTCTGAAAACAGCTCAATATGGTGACACACTATTATAGATGGAATGACACACTGCCAAGTCTAAGAACAGCTCAATAAGGTGACACACTATTATAGATGGGATGACACACCGCCAAGTCTGAGAACAGCTCAATAAGATAACACTGTTATAGATGGAATGACACACCGCAAAGTCTGAGAACAGCTCAATAAGGTGACACACTATCATAGATGGGATAACACACCGCCAAGTCTGAGAACAGCTAAATAAGATAACACACTGTTATATATGGAATTACAGAACGCCAAGTCTGAGAATAGCTCAATATGGTGACACACTATTATGGATGGAATGACACACTGCCAAGTCTGAGAACAGCTCAATATGGTGACACACTATTATAGATGGAATGACACACTGCCAAGTCTGAGAACAGCTGAATATGGTGACACACTATTATATATGGAATGACACTGCCAAGTCTGAGAACAGCTGAATATGGTGACACACTATTATATATGCAATGACACACCGCCAAAGTCTGAGAACAGCTCAATAAGGTGACACACTATTATAGATGGGATGACACACCACCAAAACTGAGAACAGCTCAATAAGGTGACACTATTATAAATGGAATAACACACCGCCAAGTCTGAGAACAGCTCAATAAGATAACACACGTTTATATATGGAATGACAGTACGCCAAGTCTGAGAACAGCTCAATATGGTGACACACTATTATGGATGGAATGACACACTGCCAAGTCTGAGAACAGCTCAATATGGTTATACACTATTATAGGTGGAATGACACACCGCCAGGTCTGAGAACATCTCAAAAAGGTGACACACTATTATAGATGGAATGACACACTTTAAAGTCTGAGAACAGCTCAATATGTTGATACACTATTTTAGATATAATGACACTCCGCCAAGTCTGAGAACAGCTCAATTTGATGACACACTATTATAGATGGAATGACACACTGCCAAATCTGAGAACAGCTCCATATAAGGATACACTATTATAAATGGAATGACACACCATCAAGTCTGAGAATAGCTCAATATAGTGACACACTATTATAGGTGGAATGACACACCGCCAGGTCTCAGAACAGCTCAATATGGTGACACACTATTATAGATGGAATGACACACCGTCAAGTCTGAGAACAGCTCAATAAGGTGACACACTATTATAGATTAGATGACACACCATCAAGTCTGATAACAGCTCAATAAGGTGACACACTATTATAGATGGAATGACACACCGCCAAGTCTGAGAACAGCTCTATATAGTGACACACTATTATAGTTCGAATGACACACCGTTAAGTCTAAGAACAGCTCAATATGGTTAGACACTATTATAGATGGAATGACACACCGCCAAGTCTGAGAACAGCTCAATATTCGGACACACTATTATAGATGGAATGACACACTGCCAAGTCTGATAACAGCTCAATATGGTTACACACTATTATAGATGGAATGACACACCGCCAAGTCTGAGAACAGCTCAATATGGTGACACACTATTATAGATGGAATGACACAAGGTCAATTCCTGAAAACAGCTCAATATGGTGACACACTATTATAGATGGAATGACACACCGCCATGTCTGAGAACAGCTCAATATGGTGACACACTATTATGGATGGAATGATACACTGCCAAGTCTGAGAACAGCTCAATATGGGGACACACTATTATAGGTGGAATTACACACCGCCACGTCTGAGAACAGCTCAAAAAGGTGACACACTATTATAGATGGAATGACTCACCGCAAAGTCTGAAAACAGCTCAATAAGGTAACACACTGTTATAGATGGAATGACACACCGCAAAGTCTGAGAACAGCTCAATATGGTGACACACTATTATAGATGGAATGACACACTTTAAAGTCTGAGAACAGCTAAATATGGTGATACACTATAGATATAATGACACACCGCCAAGTCTGAGAATAGCTGAATATGGTGACACACTATTATATATGGAATGACACTGCCAAGTCTGAGAATAGCTCTATATAGTGACACACTATTATAGTTCGAATGACACACCGTCAAGTCTAAGAACAGCTCAATATGGTGACACACTATTATAGATGGAATGACATACCGCCAAGTCTGAAAACAGCTCAATATGGTGACACACTATTATAGATGGAATGACACACTGCCAAGTCTAAGAACAGCTCAATAAGGTGACACACTATTATAGATGGGATGACACACCGCCAAGTCTGAGAACAGCTCAATAAGATAACACTGTTATAGATGGAATGACACACCGCAAAGTCTGAGAACAGCTCAATAAGGTGACACACTGTTATAGATGGAATGACACACCGCAAAGTCTAAGAACAGCTGAATATGGTGACACACTATTTTAGATGGAATGACACACTGCCAAGTCTGAGAACAGCTCAATATGGTGATACACTATTATAGATATAATGACACACCGCCAAGTCTGAGAACAGCTCAATTTGATGACACACTATTATAGATGGAATGACACACTGCCAAATCTGAGAACAGCTCAATATGGTGATACACTATTATAGATGGAATGACACACCGCCAAGTCTGAGAACAGCTCAATAAGATAACACACGTTTATATATGGAATGACAGAACGCCAAGTCTGAGAACAGCTCAATATGGTGACACACTATTATAGGTGGAATGACACACCGCCAGGTCTGAGAACAGCTCAAAAAGGTGACACACTATTATAGATGGAATGACTCACCGCAAAGTCTGAGAACAGCTCAATAAGGGGACACACTGTTATAGATGGAATGACACACCGCAAAGTCTGAGAACAGCTCAATATGGTTACACACTATTATAGATGGAATGACACACTTTAAAGTCTTAGAACAGCTCAATATGGTGACACACTATTATATATGGAATGACACACTGCCATGTCTGAGAAGAGCTGAATATGGTGACACACTATTATATATGGAATGACACTGCCAAGTCTGAGAACAGCTGAATATGGTGACACACTATTATATATGGAATGACACACCGCCAAGTCTGAGAACAGCTCAATAAGGTGACACACTATTATAGATGGGATGACACACCACCAAAACTGAGAACAGCTCAATAAGGTGACACTATTATAAATGGAATAACACACCGCCAAGTCTGAGAACAGCTCAATAAGATAACACACGTTTATATATGGAATGACAGAACGCCAAGTCTGAGAACAGCTCAATATGGTGACACACTATTATGGATGGAATGACACACTGCCAAGTCTGAGAATAGATCAATATGTTGATACACTATTATAGAGATAATGACACACTGCCAAGTCTGAGAACAGCTCAATATGGGGACACACTATTATAGATGGAATGACACACCACTAAATCTGAGAACAGCTCAATATGGTTAGACACTATTATAGATGGAATGACACACCGCCAAGTCTGAGAACAGCTCAATATTGGGACACACTATTATAGATGGAATGACACACTGCCAAGTCTGAGAACAGCTCAATATGGTTACACACTATTATAGATGGAATGACACACCGCCAAGTCTGAGAACAGCTCAATAAGGTGACACACTATTATAGATGGGATGACACACCACCAAAACTGAGAACAGCTCAATAAGGTGACACTATTATAAATGGAATAACACACCGCCAAGTCTGAGAACAGCTCAATAAGATAACACACAGATTATATATGGAATGACAGAACGCCAAGTCTGAGAACAGCTCAATATGGTGACACACTATTATGGATGGAATGACACACTGCCAAGTCTGAGAACAGCTCAATATGGTGATACACTATTATAGGTGGAATGACACACCGCCAGGTCTGAGAACAGCTCAAAAAGGTGACACACTATTATAGATGGAATGACTCACCGCAAAGTCTGAGAACAGCTCAATAAGGGGACACACTGTTATAGATGGAATGACACACCGCAAAGTCTGAGAACAGCTCAATATGGTGACACACTATTATAGATGGAATGACACACTTTAAAGTCTGAGAACAGCTCAATATGGTGATACACTATTTTAGATATAATGACACACCGCCAAGTCTGAGAACAGCTCACTTTGATGACACACTATTATAGATTGAATGACACACTGCGAAATCTGAGAACAGCTCCATATAAGGATACACTATTATAAATGGAATGACACACCATCAAGTCTGAGAACAGCTCAATATGGTGACACACTATTACAGGTGGAATGACACACCACCAGGTCTTAGAACAGCTCAAAAAGGTGACACACTATTATAGATGGAATGACTCACCGCAAAATCTGAGAACAGCTCAATAAGGTGACACACTTTTATAGATGGAATGACACACCGCAAATTCTGAGAACAGCTAAATATGGTGACACACTATTATAGATGGAATGACACACCGCCAAGTCTGAGAACAGCTCTATATAGTGACACACTATTATAGTTCGAATGACACACCGTTAAGTCTAAGAACAGCTCCATATGGTTAGACACTATTATAGATGGAATGACACACCGCCAAATCTGAGAACAGCTCAATATTGGGACACACTATTATAGATGGAATGACACACTGCCAAGTCTGAGAACAGCTGAATATGGTTACACACTATTATAGATGGAATGACACACCGCCAAGTCTGAGAACAGCTCAATGTGGTGACACACTATTATAGATGGAATGACACAAGGTCAATTCCTGAAAACAGCTCAATATGGTGACACAGTATTACAGATGGAATGACACACCGCCAAGTCTGAGAACAGCTCAATAAGATAACACTGTTATAGATGGAATGACACACCGCTAAGTCTGAGAACAGCTCAATTTGATGACACACTATTATAGATGGAATGACACACTGCCAAATCTGAGAACAGCTCAATATGGTGACACACTATTATAGATGGAATGACACACCGCCAAGTCTGAGAATAGATCAATATGTTGATACACTATTATAGAGATAATGACACACTGCCAAGTCTCAGAACAGCTCAATATGGGGACACACTATTATAGATGGAATAACACACCACTAAATCTGAGAACAGCTCAATATGGTTAGACACTATTATAGATGGAATGACACACCGCCAAGTCTGAGAACAGCTCAATATTGGGACACACTATTATAGATGGAATAACACACTGCCAAGTCTGAGAACAGCTCAATATGGTTACACACTATTATAGATGGAATGACACACCACCAAGTCTGAGAACAGCTCAATATGGTGACACTATTATAGATGGAATGACACAAGGTCAATTCCTGAAAACAGCTCAATATGGTGACACACTATTATAGATGGAATGACACACCGCCAAGTCTGAGAACAGCTCAATATGGTGACACAATATTATGGATGGAATGACACACTGCCAAGTCTGAGAACAGCTCAATATGGTCACACACTATTATAGGTGGAATGACACACCGCCAGGTCTGAGAACAGCTCAAAAAGGTGACACACTATTATAGATGGAATGACTCACCGCAAAGTCTGAGAACAGCTCAATAAAGTGACACACTGTTATAGATGGAATGACACACCGCAAAGTATGAGAACAGCTCAATATGGTGACACACTATTATAGAATGAATGACACACTTTAAAGTCTGAGAACAGCTCAATATGGTGACACACTGTTATAGATGGAATGACACACCGCAAAGTCTAAGAACAGCTGAATATGGTGACACACTATTTTAGATGGAATGACACACTGCCAAGTCTGAGAACAGCTCAATATGGTGATACACTATTATAGATATAATGACACACCGCCAAGTCTGAGAACAGCTCAATTTGATGACACACTATTATAGATGGAATGACACACTGCCAAATCTGAGAACAGCTCAATATGGTGATACACTATTATAGATGGAATGACACACCGCCAAGTCTGAGAACAGCTCAATAAGATAACACACGTTTATATATGGAATGACAGAACGCCAAGTCTGAGAACAGCTCAATATGGTTACACACTATTATAGATGGAATGACACACTTTAAAGTCTTAGAACAGCTCAATATGGTGACACACTATTATATATGGAATGACACACTGCCATGTCTGAGAACAGCTGAATATGGTGACACACTATTATATATGGAATGACACTGCCAAGTCTGAGAACAGCTGAATATGGTGACACACTATTATATATGGAATGACACACCGCCAAGTCTGAGAACAGCTCAATAAGGTGACACACTATTATAGATGGGATGACACACCACCAAAACTGAGAACAGCTCAATAAGGTGACACTATTATAAATGGAATAACACACCGCCAAGTCTGAGAACAGCTCAATAAGATAACACACAGATTATATATGGAATGACAGAACGCCAAGTCTGAGAACAGCTCAATATGGTGACACACTATTATGGATGGAATGACACACTGCCAAGTCTGAGAACAGCTCAATATGGTGATACACTATTATAGGTGGAATGACACACCGCCAGGTCTGAGAACAGCTCAAAAAGGTGACACACTATTATAGATGGAATGACTCACCGCAAAGTCTGAGAACAGCTCAATAAGGGGACACACTGTTATAGATGGAATGACACACCGCAAAGTCTGAGAACAGCTCAATATGGTGACACACTATTATAGATGGAATGACACACTTTAAAGTCTGAGAACAGCTCAATATGGTGATACACTATTTTAGATATAAAGACACACCGCCAAGTCTGAGAACAGCTCACTTTGATGACACACTATTATAGATTGAATGACACACTGCGAAATCTGAGAACAGCTCCATATAAGGATACACTATTATAAATGGAATGACACACCATCAAGTCTGAGAACAGCTCAATATGGTGACACACTATTACAGGTGGAATGACACACCACCAGGTCTGAGAACAGCTCAAAAAGGTGACACACTATTATAGATGGAATGACTCACCGCAAAATCTGAGAACAGCTCAATAAGGTGACACACTGTTATAGATGGAATGACACACCGCAAATTCTGAGAACAGCTAAATATGGTGACACACTATTATAGATGGAATGACACACCGCCAAGTCTGAGAACAGCTCTATATAGTGACACACTATTATAGTTCGAATGACACACCGTTAAGTCTAAGAATAGCTCCATATGGTTAGACACTATTATAGATGGAATGACACACCGCCAAATCTGAGAACAGCTCAATATTGGGACACACTATTATAGATGGAATGACACACTGCCAAGTCTGAGAACAGCTCAATATGGTTACACACTATTATAGATGGAATGACACACCGCCAAGTCTGAGAACAGCTCAATGTGGTGACACACTATTATAGATGGAATGACACAAGGTCAATTCCTGAAAACAGCTCAATATGGTGACACAGTATTACAGATGGAATGACACACCGCCAAGTCTGAGAACAGCTCAATAAGATAACACTGTTATAGATGGAATGACACACCGCTAAGTCTGAGAACAGCTCAATTTGATGACACACTATTATAGATGGAATGACACACTGCCAAATCTGAGAACAGCTCAATATGGTGACACACTATTATAGATGGAATGACACACCGCCAAGTCTGAGAATAGATCAATATGTTGATACACTATTATAGAGATAATGACACACTGCCAAGTCTCAGAACAGCTCAATATGGGGACACACTATTATAGATGGAATAACACACCACTAAATCTGAGAACAGCTCAATATGGTTAGACACTATTATAGATGGAATGACACACCGCCAAGTCTGAGAACAGCTCAATATTGGGACACACTATTATAGATGGAATAACACACTGCCAAGTCTGAGAACAGCTCAATATGGTTACACACTATTATAGATGGAATGACACACCACCAAGTCTGAGAACAGCTCAATATGGTGACATTATTATAGATGGAATGACACAAGGTCAATTCCTGAAAACAGCTCAATATGGTGACACACTATTATAGATGGAATGACACACCGCCAAGTCTGAGAACAGCTCAATATGGTGACACAATATTATGGATGGAATGACACACTGCCAAGTCTGAGAACAGCTCAATATGGTCACACACTATTATAGGTGGAATGACACACCGCCAGGTCTGAGAACAGCTCAAAAAGGTGACACACTATTATAGATGGAATGACTCACCGCAAAGTCTGAGAACAGCTCAATAAAGTGACACACTGTTATAGATGGAATGACACACCGCAAAGTATGAGAACAGCTCAATATGGTGACACACTATTATAGAATGAATGACACACTTTAAAGTCTGAGAACAGCTCAATATGGTGATACACTATAGATATAATGACACACCGCCAAGTCGGAGAACAGCTGAATATGGTGACACACTATTATATATGGAATAACACTGCCAAGTCTGAGAACAGCTGAATATGGTGACACACTATTATATATGGAATGACACACCGCCAAGTCTGAGAACAGCTCAATAAGGTGACACACTATTATAGATGGGATGACACACCACCAAGTCTGAGAACAGCTCAATAAGGTGACACTATTATAAATGGAATAACACACCGCCAAGTCTGAGAACAGCTCAATAAGAAAACACACTGTTATATATGGAATGACAGAACGCCAAGTCTGAGAATAGATCAATATGTTGATACACTATTATAGAGATAATGACACACTGCCAAGTCTGAGAACAGCTAAATATGGGGACACACTATTATAGATGGAATGACACACCACTAAATCTGAGAACAGCTCAATATGGTTAGATACTATTATAGATGGAATGACACACCGCCAAGTCTGAGAACAGCTCAATATTGGGACACACTATTATAGATGGAATGACACACTGCCAAGTCTGAGAACAGCTCAATATGGTTACACACTATTATAGATGGAATGACATCCCGCAAAGTCTAAGAACAGCTCAATATTGGGACACACTATTATAGATGGAATGACACACCGCCAGTTCTGAGAACAGCTCAATATTGTAACACACTGTTATAGATGGAATGACACACTGCAAAGTCTGAGAACATCTCAATATGAAGACACACTGTTATAGATGGAATGAATGACAAACCGCCAAGTCTGAGAACAGCTCAATATTGTGACACACTATTATATATGGAATGACACACCGCCAAGTCTGAGAACAGCTCCCTATAGTGACACACTATTATAGATAGAATGACATACCGTCAAGTCTGAGAACAGCTCAATAAGATAACACTGTTATAGATGGAATGACACACTGCCAAGTCTGAGAACAGCTCAATATGTTGAAAAACTATTATAGATGGAATGACACACCGCCAAGTCTGAGAACAGCTCAATATGGTGACAAACTATTATAGATGGAATGACACACTGCCAAGTCTGAGAACAGCTCAATATTGTGACACACTATTATAGATGGAATGAAAAGGCGAACTCTGAGAACAGCTCAATATGGTGTACACTATTATACATGGAATGGCACACCGCCAACTCTGAGACCAGCTCAATATGGTAACACACTATTATAGATGGAAAGACACACCGCCAAGTCTGAGAACAGCTCAATATGGTGACACACTCTTATAGAGAGAATGACACACCGTTAAGTCTTAGAACAGCTCAATATGGTGACACACTATTATAGATCGAATGATACCGCCAATTCTGAAAACAGCTCAATTTGGTAACACACTATTATAGATGGAATGACACACCGCCAAGTCTGAGAACAGCTCAATATGGTGACACACTGTTATAGATGGAATGACACACTGCCAAGTCTGAAAACATCTCAATATGATGACACACTGTTATAGATGGAATGAATGACAAACCGCAAATCTGAGAACAGCTCAATATGGTGACACACTATTATAGATGGAATGACACACAGCCAAATCTGAGAACAGCTCCATATAAGGACACACTGTTATAAATGGAATGACACACCATCAAGTCTGAGAACAGCTCAATATGGTGACACACTATTATAGGTGGAATGACACACCGCCAGGTCTGAGAACAGCTCAATATGGTGACACACTATTATATATGGAATGACACACTGCCAAGTCTGAGAACAGCTCAATATGGTGATACACTATTATAGATGGAATGACCCACCGCCAAGTCTGAGAACAGTTCAATTTGATGACACACTATTATAGATGGAATGACACACTGCCAAATATGAGAACAGCTCAATATGGTGACACACTATTATAGATGGAATGACACACCGCCAAGTCTGAGAATAGACCAATATGTTGATACTCTATTATAGAGATAATGACACACTGCCAAGTCTGAGAACAGCTCAATTTGGGGACACACTTTTATAGAAGGAATGACACACGACTAAATCTGAGAACAGCTCAATATGGTGACACACCGTTATAGATGGAATGACACACAAAGTCTGAGAACAGCTCTATATAGTGACACACTATTATAGATGGAATGACACACCGTCAAGTCTAAGAACAGCTCAATATGGTGACACACTATTAGAGATGGAATGACACACCGCCAGTTCTTAGAACAGCTCAATATGGTGTCACACTGTTATAGATGGAATGACACACTGCAAAGTCTGAGAACATCTCAATATGATGACACACTGTTATAGATGGAATGAATGACAAACCGCCAAGTCTCAGAACAGCTCAATATGGTGACATACTATTATATATGGAATGACACACCGCCAAGTCTGAGAACAGCTCCATATAGTGACACACTATTTTAGATGGAATGACATACCATCAAGTCTGAGAACAACTCAATATGGTGACACACTATTATAGATGGAATGACTTACCGCCAAGTCTGAGAACAGCTCAATATGGTGACACACTATTATAGATGGAATGACACACCGCGAAGTCTGAGAACAGCTCAATAAGGTGACACACTATTATTGATGGTATGACACACCGCCAAGTCTGAGAACAGCTCAATAAGTCAACACACTGTTATAGATGGAATGACACACCGCCAAGTCTGAGAACAGCTCAATTTGATGACACACTATTATAGATGGAATGACACACTGCCAAATCTGAGAACAGCTCAATATGGTGACACACTATTTTAGATGGAATGACACACCGCCAAGTCTGAGAATAGATAAATATGTTGATACACTATTATAGAGATAATGACACACTGCCAAGTCTGAGAACAGCTCAATATGGGGACACACTATTATAGATGGAATGACACACGACTAAATCTGAGAACAGCTCAATATGGTGACACACCGTTATAGATGGAATGACACACTGCCAAGTCTGAGAACATCTCAATATGATGACACACTGTTATAAATGGAATGAATGACAAACCACCAAGTCTGAGAACAGCTAAATATGGTGACACACTATTATAGATGGAATGACACACCAAGTCTGAGAACAGCTCTATATAGTTACACACTATTATAGATGGAATGACACACCGTCCAGTCTAAGAACAGCTCAATATGGTGACACACTATTATAGATGGAATGACACACCGCCAGTTCTGAGAACAGCTCAATATGGTGACACACTGTTATAGATGGAATGACACACCGCCAAGTCTGAGAACAGCTCAATATGGTGACAAATTATTATAGATGGAATGACACACTGCCAAGTCTGAGAACAGCTCAATATGGTGACATACTATTATAGATGGAATGACACACTGCCAAGTCTGAGAACAGCTCAATATGGTTACACACTATTATAGATGGAATGACACACTGCCAAGTCTGAGAACAGCTCAATATGGCGATACACTATTATAGATGGAATGACACACCGCGCAGTCTGAGAACAGCTCAATATGGTCACACACTATTATAGATGGAATGTTACACGGCCAAGTCTAAGACTATCTAAATAAAGAGTACCCACCAATAGCTATGAATGATTTGTGCTAATTCTGGGAACAACTGCAAAGACAACACAGGTCAACTAATTTCAGAAAGAAAACTACACTTACGAGAAATATAAAATACACCCTAATAGAAACACAAATTTAAACTGCTTGGTCGGAGACATGAAAGGACTCTCCAAGAAGATTGTCATTAACAAAGCAATCGGGCATCCCCTGGAAACGTCATTTCAGTCGGCAAACTCTTTCACTACCGAAGCATCATCAATCATAATGCAGCGATTCTTTTTTCAACCAACATCGAAAGAGTTTCAACACACGACTCAGGCCACCCGATGATCTGCCCAAACCTTCGGAAAACATGCAATACGGATGACATGTTGATTGGAAACAAGGCAATTCACGTGGCCAAACACTGGAACAATGATGTCTGAAATACGCTCAGGACAGGGGAAGAAATAAGTACTGTTAGGTTGTGCTGCGGGCTCTTAAACGGCTAAAACAACATCGCCATACATTTTGCTAATATCTCTTTACCTAGTACTAATTGTTCCAAATTTTAAACTGTAGTAAAGGCTTGTCACATACCAGTTCCACCACCGTTGGAAAATGAAGCTGTTGTAGACTTCAGTATATTAGACCACTGAGACCTAGTCAACTAACGTCTTGTCCTCAATAGTACAAGCATTTTCTCTACACAACCCCTTCTCATACAGATATTTTATGATCTATAAAATCAATGAAAATCATCCAGTATCCTCATTATCCTACATCTCATGGGCCAGTGAATTGCCAAGTAAACAACAAAGGGTGGAGGTAGACGGAGTAGTATTAGGCCGGGTTAACTAGTGCAACCATCGTCCTTTATCAGTACTGGCCGTACTCCGGTGACTTCGGGGGCATGAACATTCCTATCGTTCGCTGGTTACTTTCTGATAAAACTAAACGACTGGAATGTAACACCGGTTGTCTAAAGCATGCAGATTCTTCTGAGGTCGTTGTCGAAAGGTCAGGCACTCGCCTACCAAAGCGATGAACAGAAACGGTGGACTATCGAATCCCACAAGTATGATAGTGACCCTTGGTCTCATGGGAGGTGGGACCAGAGAGCCTGCATCCTGAGTTGCCTCCAGTCGTCTTGACTAATGTCTTGTCATTGGTCCAAGGTAATCCGGGACCAGAGAGTGAGGTCGATGACAATCGCGTTTCCTTTCTCACTATAAACCAAATACAGCGCAAATTACATCATCAAAACAAAACCGTCTGTTGATGTGGCCATCAACGATTGCAATGGGTAACTAATAATATTAAACCACAGCTTTGAGGGTGTAAGGTGGCCATTTCATTTTCTCCCTGTATTTTCTTTGCACATGTCATTTGCCAGGTACTCATTTCAGTTGGTTTGACTGGAGTGTATCGACACCATCATTCGTACGTCGCGCCATTGTCATGAAATGCGAGTGCTCTGCCATTACGATAGTTAGTTAGTTGCCCATCGCAAGCGAAGATGGCCACAGCGTCAGACATGTTTATTCAAATGTGACTGCATGTGACTACAGTCCGATCTGAGCGTGACAAACTCTACCACACGTAGGGCACACATGAACAGCATTTTTAATTGGGCAGTCTCGCATTCTTTTCTTCCATGCAGCTCGCTTTTCCTGCGCCTCCGTGATTGTCCTCTGCTCAAAGATGCAAGCACCAACTGACGGCAGTTCGCCAGGCTGAGCGGTTCGGAGCAAGCAACACCGAATCAACAATATCAATGGAGAAACTTTTCAAAGAAACTTTTAGAGTGTCTTTGTATCGTAGTTTTCTCTCTGTCCTGTCATGAGCTCACCGTGCACCAGTTGTTTAGGGAGGCGCTCATCTGACATACAAACAGCCCTGTCCATCTGAGCTGGGCTCTCTGTAGCAGTGTAGGATGCCAGAGAGTCTAGTCTAGCCATACTGAGGACTTCAGAGTTTGACACTCTGTCCTGCTAATCGATCCTGAGCAGTCTGCGGAGACAGTTTACGTGAAAATGATTAGGTTTCTAGACATGCCTGCTATAGACTGTCCATGTTTCGCGTGCGTATAGAAGGGTGGTTAGCACAACAGCACGATACACACTAATCTTAGTGGCAACACTGATTCCCTGCCGGTCCCAAATATTTTCTCGTAGTCATCCGAAAGCAGGACTCGCCTTGGAAATTATGTTGTGGACCTGAGAGTCAATATGCCCTTCTCTGGTGAGGGTACTGCCACGGTAGGTAAAGCTATCAACTGGCCTTAGGCATTGTCCCTGTACAGTGACGATAATCGCACACTCGTTATGCTACTAAAGTCTATTTAATGTTCTTCTATTCTGTTCCCTGGAACCATCAATTATGAACTGTTGTATTGATGTTGGGTATGGTACATTTCTATTAGCTGCCTTCATCCCCAGACGTGTTGGTGTGTGTGAATGAATGAATATGTGTGTGTGCCTGTGTGTGTCTGTGATTTTATGTATGTGTCGGTCTGTGTATGTATGTATGTGTCTGTTGCGTTTCTGCGAGTGCATCTGTGTGTGTCTATGTGTGTGTCTGTGTGTTTGTGTGTCTGTGTGTCTGCATGTGTGTGTCTCTGAGCGGGTGTGTGGATGTGTGTGTGTATGTGTGTGTGTGTGTACATGTGATAGTGTGTTTGTGGGTTTCTGTGTATTTGTGTCAATGTGTATAGGTTTCTGTGTGTGAGTGTATATTTGTGCGTATGTGTGTACACATCTTACACCAGCCTGTACACTTGCCTCCCTATATGTAACATCACACAAAGCACACACGCCACCCAAACAACAGGCAGGCACACTAAACAACAGACATTCCAGTACCAGAGATTGAAGTATAGCATATGTGCATTTTATCACATAAAACACACACTATAGATATCCACAATTAGAGAAACTGGATGTTGTGCCACACACTATATATATCCACGGAAGGAGATACTGGATGCTGTGCCACACACTATAGATATCCATACATAGATATACTGAATGTTATGCCACACACTATAGATATCCACGAAAGGAGATACTGGATGTTGTGCCACACACTAAAGATATCCACAAAAGGAGATACTGGATGTTGTGCCACACACTAAAGATATCCACAAAAAGAGAGACTGGATGTTGTGAACACGAGAAGCATGATTGTGTAAGGTCTTCAGCCCTGCCACTTCGGAATTATAGGTTTGCTTACTGGCTGCTTCGTCTCCTAAGCTACGAGCAGGCAAGTTTGATAGATAGCAAATAATATTGGGCTGTTTGACTGCCAGAGACAAGCCCTGCACTAGCTCTCCAGGTCCTACATATCGACACAGACAACAGTGGATTACAAATATACAGTGTGCCCTGCCCTAACGCATCTGATTCTTTCCAAGTGTCAGTCTACTTTGTTGAGTTTAGAGAACTATCGGGTCTCAGTGATCCTGGGAGCTATGTTGGAGGATTTATATCCTGAAAGAGTTGCAGAAGCCGGATATATTTTAGAAGAATGGCCAGACTGAAGGTTGATGAGTAGATGAAGCCTTGTTAGTGAAGCTACAGAACCCACTAGCATGCGGTACAAGCTATGTGCTACAGCAATCTACATTCACCTGAAATGGCAAATTAAATATTGTATCCTTTTTTCTGTTTATCCTTTGCCAAATATCCTGATGGATGACGAAGAGAGCAGATTAGCGGACATTGCCAGAATGTGACGATCTCCCAAGTGACAAAAAACGCCAGACACATCATCACTTCAGATGGACTTGCAAGTCTGACTGGAATGATCAGATACCCAAACTAGATGTATATGTTACGTTCCTGACACGACATGACGATCTTGGGACACTATGCTGACTCCTTTAGTGGATACTCAAAAGATGGGTTCGTACCTCAGCCCCTTCGAAAGTATGATGTCTATATAACAATGTAAAGCGCACTAGACAACCGCCAGCCTTTAACTGAGAAAGAGTTCGTTCTAGAGGCAAACGGGTGTCAAGAACTGCCAGCTTACAGCTAAAATGACTATATCACAATCCGCAGTATCGTATACTCTGTTAGCAATAAGAGTTGAATGGGTACATATTTGACTCAACACGGCCAAACACTGAAATGATTTACAGGCCGAGAGCACTTTCGTTGGGTCTAATATGGAAAGGGTGCTGGATTTAGACCCTCGAAAATCTGGGGCAATTCTCTCGGTAGCTTGACTGTCTCACATCCAGTGTTCGTTAAAGGAATTGACGGAAGGGCACCACCAGGAGTGGAGTCTGCGGCTTAATTTGACTCAACACGCCAATACTGTAGAACGACTGACAAATCGAGAGCACTGTCGTTGGGTCTAATTGTGAACGTGTGCTGGTATTAGACCCACGGAAGATAGGTAGCTCTTTAACCTTCTAATGAAAGAACGCTACGGAAATCGTGTTTAACCCCGCAGAAACCGCAGGTTTCAAAACCCTGATCATTAACAAACAAAAAGCCCTCTATTAATTCGTCCGGTCTAATTGTGAACGGGTGCTGGTAAAAGACCATCGGAAGACAGGTCAGTTTTACCCTACTAATGACAGGGCGTTGCTACGGTAATCCTGCTCAATTCGAGAGGAGCCGCAGACATTTTGGTTCACGTACCAGGCTGATAAGCCAATGGCGCGAGGCTACCATGTGAGGGATTACGGCCGAACGCATGTAAGCCGGAATCCCGCCCAAAATCTCAGAACCACAGCAATGGGAGGCTTCGACATGGTCGGGACCTGGGGCTCGCGGCTCAGCCCTACCCGGTCGAGAGGTCTCTGCTGTCCGCCGATCAAAGCGGGCGGATAGCTGCTCGATATTCACCTTATACATAAGACTTAGTTCTTGGTCGGGGTGTCGAAAACAGTAGAGAAGCCACCTCACTGTGAACTGTCGAGACACAACCCATGACCATGAGATATGTCCGCACACCAGGCGAACAACATCTCCGTGACATTACCAGGCTTGTCCCCTGGTTAAATTCACTTCTGCCTCGATCTCTACTTCTGTATGCTATCACCCATACCAATGGACGCAGAAGAGATGCAGGCTAGCGGACATTGCACATCTGCCCTATTGTGTAAACCTCCCAGGTGACGGGGAATGCTAGGCGTACCATCACTGCAGAGAAGCCGAGAAAATAAAGGGAGCAAAGAGATACCCCACTCACATGCAAATGCTACGTGTCTGGCAGGACGTGACGATCCTGGGATACAGACACAATGGACTGCCTCTCTTCCGGTACAAACCAGTACATAGTCCATATCATATATCATATCTAATATATCATCACCGCACCCTATAGACACGAGTAGGGAAGACTCGTTAGTCCTGTAAGACAGCTTCCATAAGAGAGTCAACTCTGATCACAAACAACTGCTGCCTTACAGATAGGCTGGGGACAGCCAAAGGCCAAGGCGGCATCCCTACAGAAACGCCTGTTGAAATCGGATGCACTGGGCCACAGGCTTAACGAAACAGTGCAACGTAAATCACAGAATGATGACAATACAACTTTTCAGAAATACGTATCACGCTCATCCTGCGGAGTCCCGCCAGGCAGCGATAGTGCCGGGCCTCACGCCTCGAAGGGGCCCACCCTTGACTACTGGTGGTCACCCACCCATGTGTCGTAGAGTCAAGGCACATGGCTATGGGGCAATTTCTATTGACCAAAAACTCAAGACCCTCAAAATACTACAGTGGAATGCGGAGGGAGTCATTAACAAAAAGCTTTCTCTAACACATCACTTGCATGAAGGTAAGATTGACGTGGCATGTATCCAAGAGACGCACCTCAACAGCGACCATAAATTCTCATTCAGAGGATACCAGGCATTCCGCCTGGATAGAGAAGGTCACAAAGGAGGGGTTCTGATACTGACCCGTAACTGCATACCGAGTATCGCGGTATCTGTCAATCACACCGGAAAAGTAGAAATTGTAGGAGTTGACATAATGGCTCAAGAGACGAAGATCTGCATCTTCAACCTTTACGGACCACCAAATAAGGACCTATCTCTCTCGAGTATGGAAGTCAGAGACTCCAATTGCATAGTTGGAACTACAAACGAACCGACTGGGACAGATTTGCAAGCCTGACAGATGGGCTGTGTGAAACCATCAACACACGGACCAACAAAATGATGCCCATGGTGGAAAGCCGAAGCATAGCAATAATGCAAACTGCCACTGAAACCATCCCAAGAGAGGCAAGGAAAAATTATAATCCTATTGGAATGATGAGTTGCAGAAAGCGGAAGACGCAGTCACAAATGCTAGGAACATGGCAGAGAGAGAACAATCTATGGAGGCAAATATCGCCCTCAAAGCCGCCACGGCGAAATACAAATACACCCTAAACCAAACATCAAGAGAAAGCTGGAAAAACAAAACAGAAAGTCTCAACTTAGACAAAAAAGGGAACAAACTATGGAAGCTAGTCAGAGCCATGAATGACGAAACTCCTTCAAACAAACAAATTACCATCAAGCAGGGCGAAAACTTGCTCACTGGAAAAAAAGCCGCAAACGCCTTTGTTGAACACTATGCCAGAGCGAACCACATAGATGGCCCTGCAGATATGCATACATACATTAATGAAGAGCAAAAGGGGCACGACAACATCAATATGGCACCAGAAGAGCATATGATGGCAAAATTAACAATGAACGAATTGGAAGAGGCCATGAGAACATTAAAGAAAAGGAAATCTCTCGGAAAAGACGGAATAACAAACGAAATGCTGATGGGACTGGATCAAACAGCAAAGAGGAAACTGCTATCAGTCCTGAACCAAAGCTGGAAAAGGGGTATTGTACCCCAGGCATGGAAAGACGCAGTACTTGTACCAGTACCAAAGAAAGGAAAAGACAAAACAGATCCAAATGGAAACAGGCCTATCAGCCTACTGAGCTTTGCTGGCAAACTGATGGAACGTATGATAAACACCAGACTGATGTGGCATCTGGAAGAAAAACGCATACTAATTCCACAGCAAGCAGGCTTTAAACAGCACAGATCCACTGAGGACCAGGTCATTCTCATAGCCCAGGAAATTCAAGATGCCTACCAGGAACAGAAACACACAGTAGCGGTTTGGGTGGACCTGAAAAAGGCATTTGACAAAGTCTGGAACGATGGACTTAGAGTCAAGCTAAGAAGAAGTGAAGTTTGTGGGAAAATGTACAAGTGGATCAACCACTATCTCAAAAACAGAACGGCCAGAGTCCAAGTACAAGGGCAGATGAGCAAAAAGGTGACACTTGAGCAGGGAGTACCCCAAGGAGGAATACTGTCACCCACACTCTTCCTGGTGTATATAAATGACATTACAGAGAATATACCAAGACGAGTTCATAGCTTAATGTTTGCAGACGATATGGCTATGTCGACTTCTGAACAGAATCTCACCATAGCAAGAAATCGGATGCAGCAGGCCCTAACATCGCTGGAAGAGTGGGCGAACTCATGGCTGGTCAAAATAAAGGAGGAAAAAACCACATGTACATCATTCTCGCTATCAATCAAACCCCAAAACACCAAATTAAGTCTAAATGGCAAATACCTGCAGCCAAATGACAACCCAAACTACATGGGAGTCACATTTGATCGGCGCATGACATGGAAAAGTCAGATCGAGAGAAACCGAATGAGAGCCGGAGAGAGAATGGCAATCATGAGGAAATTTGCGGGCACAAGCTGGGGAGCAGACGAAAGCATACTAAAGATACTGTACACTGGAAGAGTGAGACCAGTTCTCGAGTATGGCATTGCGGTATGGACAACAGCAGCAAAGGCGAACTTCGATAAAGTTAGCAAACTCCAGAACCAAGCCATGAGAATTATAACAGGAGGCATGAACTCAACGCCAATTGTAGAACTTGAAAAGATTACAAAACTGCAATCCATGACCGATAGAAGAGACTGCAGAGCCCAGCTGCAGTCAGAGAAACTCCGAAGACTGACTGACCATCCTTCTTCTTCTGCTGCGTACACAGTCAGACAGTAACCATTATTTTCTCGAAAAAAGCGGCGGTCATCCTGAGACTCTCGCCACTACCATAGAGCTTGTCTTGCAGTTCCACTGGCAATGGCCACATCTGCTCTCCCTGATCCTCGTATGTCGGGCAGTTCTGCAGCAGATGTTCAGTGGTCATTTTACCAGTACCGCACGGGCATTCGTCGGTACACCCTATCTTCAATTTGTTGAATAGGTGGTACCTCAGTCTGTTGTGGCCAGTGCGAAGTCTGAAGACAACGACCTGCTCTCTTCGGTTCAACTGGTAATAGGCATCGTTTTTGGTGTAACCAGTATGTTCGGTTTCCCATTTGGTCATGTATCTGGCTTTGATAAGCCGTTTTGACTCTTCGTACGTCATATTGGTATCTGTTTGTGGTAGCCTTGCGACTGACCATCCAATGCACCAGAGACTAAACAATTTCGGACATGGGAAACTAAAGATGCACAAAAACCCTATGAACGCACAAAACAACACCAAAGCCTATCCCTATTGTACGAAAACCTACCTGGAGGCATAATATATTTCCTGAGGTGGGAGAAAATATACCAGGTATTGGAAACAAAAACTGCCAGACTGAAAAAGAAAGAAGAGATACTACCCTGAGTTTATAACTGAAAACTACCCAAGCATGGACTGGAACCATGCATACACCGACGGTTCCAGACAAATACAACACAGTACGGAGGGGCAGGAGCATTCCTGAGCCTATAAAATGGCAGAAAAATAACACTTTCATTCGCAACTGGAGAATACACAAGCAATTTCAGAGCGGAGGCAGAGGCACTGAGGGTGGCAGTGGAAGAAATGGTTACAGGTAAAAGGAATGAAAGCCACATAGTCCTGCTTACAGATGCTCTGGACGTAGTTACAGCACTAAAAAGAAAGAAAAATACTGAACTTAATGATTTAAGAGCAGTACTGTCAACTATGCCAATAGGCCGCATCAAAAAGGGTAGTGGTGGAGTGGGTTCCACCTCACTGCAACATCCAAGGCAACGAGGAGGCAGACAGACTGGCAAAAGAAGGTGCAAAACTACCACAACAAGATACTAGTATTCTTATTCTTCTTCTTTCGTTCGCTTTAAAATAATGTCTATATCTGCAATGTTGTCTCTTGTATAAACTTCACTGTCTTTTGTAGTTCGCACACAGGTCCATAAAGTTTATCTTCCAGTGTTGTTTCTATGGGCCAGTGAGATTTTCTCTGTATATCATATTCGGGGCAGTTTTGCAGTATGTGCTCTGCTGTCTGGGGCGCCTGTCCGCATGTACACATGGCTGAGTTGCCAATCTTCATTTTTTTGTACATGTGGCTGCGGAGTCGGTTGTGTCCTGTTCTAAGGCGCAACACAACAGTTTGGTCTTGTCTGTTCCTGTTATGGTAATCGTCTGGTGTTACTGTTGGTGGCTTTCTGATTGATTTGATCATCCTTATCTTCTGTTGGTATGTAACTGACACATCTGGTTGCTCATACTAGTATGACATACGATGAGTAAAAACTGCTTATTAGAGCTAGATACATGACCAAATGGGAAACCGAACATACTGGTTACTCTAAAAACGATGCCTATTACCAGTTGAACAGAAGAGAGCAGGTCGTGGTCTTCAGACTTCGCACTGGCCACAATAGACTGAGGTACCAACTATTCAACAAATTGAAGATAGATGGCACCGACGAATGCCCGTGTGATACCGGGAAAATGACCGCTGAGCATTTGCTACAAAACTGCCCGCTATACGAGGACCAGAGAGAGCAGGTGTGGCCATCACCAGTGGCAACACTAGACAAGCTCTATGGCAGTGTCGATATCCTCAAGATTACCGCTGTTTTTTTCGAAAAAATAAATGTTACTGTCTGACTGCGTACAATGATGAAGTAGAAGAAGAAGAAGAATGGGTACATAAACAGACATAATCAGTTGCTACTATAGGAGTACAATATATGTACATGGGCAGACACAAACAGTTGCCAATTACAGGAGTAGAACATGCACATATAGACATACATAAACAATCATTACTTCACGATTAGTACATGTACATAGACAGACATCAACAAGTGTTAGTTATATGAGTAGACAATGTTGATGGTCCTCCATCACATGTGATAAAGACCATTCTCTTTGTTCAGCCGTGTGGACAGTCTTTTCTCTTGCTGTGTCCGCTGAAATGGGTAACTTGTGCGGTGATTTAGATTAAAGTGAGTAAGGAACTGCGCGTTTTGTCAACCCCACCCTGTGAGCTACCTTTGGCCAATGGCGAGCTATTTATAGAGACGACTGGAGATAGCACATGATGCAGATTTTCTCAGGGTTTACTCCCGAAGCCTTACCCGTAAATAGGTATCCTGCAAGGCAGCGAAGGGTAGTGACATCTATCATTGTGTGTCGTGTCTTTCCCATACCTTCAAGAGGTCGTAGGGACATCACTCAGCTTGCGAGCCATGGCATCTCTCCAGGGCGACGTGCTCTAGTCAAATTTGTCACGTATCTACATTTCATACACACCAAAACTGACATTGTTTGCAAACTAGGGCGAAGGGCGCCAATCTCGTCAAGTTCAGCCGTGTGCACTAAATCGTAAAAATACGACAACGGTCGTATTGCTAATAATTAATTCATATAACCGAAGCCAAGGACAGGCTAACTGGAGGGAAGAAAACAAAAAATAAACGAATTAACTAGTCCAAATGAAAAACAACGACACGTTTCCATGAACACAATTGTAAGTCGTCGTGTAAAGTCCAGACAAATCCGTGGCCTGGCGGCATTTATAATGAACTAAAACACCAATCAATGAAGATCCACAGCCGGCAGGGCACCATTTTTGCCGCTCTTGTTTTATACACACACACACACACACACAGACACACACAGACACACACACATACATGCGTGATATAGATTTGGTTGACCGATTTGACATTTTGGCAGATACATGCATGTTCTTGTACACAAACAGATAGTGATCTCCGGTCGAGCGCCTTGACTGACAGCGGACACGTGTGCTCCAAATATTGTGTGTTATTTCATCTTACTCCAAAACTTTAGTTGAATTCAAAAAGTATCTTATCGACAGAACACCAAAGGAGAACCTATTACAATTGTAATATGTGAAATAAGAGACACTTATTTGATTAATGTGCTGTGTTCTAGTTTCATTCGAACAATAACTTTATCGTTCCCTATTCTTGACAACGCGTGGGCACGTTAGCATCTGATTCAAAAATCGCTGGAACAAACCCACGGAAAGATGATTTGATGGAGGAGAGGCAGAAAACGGAAAAGTAGGGAGCTAAGCAAAACCTCCTGAGCGGTAGTAGTGCAATCAGGAACAGGGAATGCTTTTGTTAGATTTGCCTAGTCCTGCTCAAGAACAGCCAGCTAAGCAGGAAATACGTCATCAGGCTACCACAAAAACAAATGTGCTGAGCCGTGTGGGCCACACGAAACACGGCGAAGAACTTGGGCATATACTGCACCCGAGTACATATCCAGTTGTATTGACCTGCCTTGCCACTGGTTTCATTTGGACTCGAGCGAGAGAGTGAGGTCAACCAACTGCGCAACCCTCTTTACTTAAATCAAATTCCCCGGGCAAATCAGGTTCATTTCATTCATGTAGTCATAAAAAGACAGGTTGAACGATAAGAGAAAAGAGTTTTCATCACTCGTGATAGACGAACAACAACGATGTACACATACACAACATACAGACTATGTTCCTTCGCATATTCATGTCTTTAATACTACTGATAGATTATCGTACCCTGCTGTCAGTCTGTCCGGCATCATATCACTGTGACGACCTCTGTATCTCCGCCATAGCAACATTGACTCCAGCTACAACATATTACAGTTTTGAGTTGTTCAAGATCTGGCGAAAGTACATGGACAATTTCAGTCTTGTCTATGTAAAAGGTGATCTTTTCTATCTGAACTTCTTCGCTACAACAACTTCTGTCTCTTTAGATGCCCACAGTCTGTTAACGCACTTTTACATAACCGTGACTCTGCGTCCTCAATAGAGAATTGATATTTCTTTGCCGCCTTACCATAGTTAGTTTAGACAGGAAATGATTGAGATGATGGGAACAATTACCCGGTCGTGTTGTGTAACCTCCACAACTATTCCTTCCATCCAGAATTCATTGTTTTCACCGGTTTTGTGGTTGGACAAATTGGATCTATCGCTGTCATCATTCTTGGAAGTAGGTCATCGCTTTCTGGTACGGTGCTCGGGAGGAAGTGCAAGGCCTGGAAACCAGACTTGAAAACATGATGTGTTCATTAATGTCCAAGTTTAAGGATGCCTATAATATGGAAGCACAAACAGACATAATAATTTGTAAGAAATTTAAATGAAAAGGCACAGTCAAACCATGTCATCAATAAGTTAATAAAGACAGAATCACTCTAGTCAAGATGCAAACCAATATAATAAAGTGATATCGCATCATTATCATCATCTGGTTGCTCAGTACTAATACTGTTTGTTAGGCTGTGGGGGCATATCTCTCCATTTATCCCTTTCACCTGGTTGATTAGTAATGAGACTGCTTGTTAGGCCGTGGGAGTATGTCTCTCCCTCTTACCCGTTCAGTCATCTGTTTGATTAGTAATGAGCCTGCTTGTTAGGCTGTGGGAGTATGTATCTCTCTCTTACCCGTTCAGTCATCTGGTTGATTAGTAATGAGACTGCTTGTTAGGCTGTGGGAGTATGTCTCTCCCTTTTACCCTTTCAGTCATCTGTTTGATTAGTAATGAGCCTGCTTGTTAGGCTGTGGGAGTATGTATCTCTCTCTTACCCGTTCAGTCATCTGGTTGATTAGTAATGAGACTGCTTGTTAGGCTGTGGGAGTATGTCTCTCCCTTTTACCCTTTCAGTCATCTGATTGATTAGTCCTAACTCTGGCTGTTAGACTGTGGGAGCATCTCTCTCCATTTGACCCATTTCTGCGCAGTGTTGATGCGGTGATGCCCCATTTGTTTGGAGCGGCACATTTACGAAGCTGCAAGCGTGCCCTGCTACACACTACAGCATGGTCAAAGTCGCAGTCTGCACTGTAATAGCTTCTAGTGGAGAGGACCATGTTTAGAGCTGAACGTCTGGTAACAATCAAATCGATTTGATGCCATCGATGTGACCTTGGGTGTTTCCAGGATACGTTATGTTGCGGCCTGCCCCTGAAGAAAGTATTTGTGAAACACAGGCCTTGTTGAGTGCACAGCTCCATCAACCTCTGACCATTGTCATTTACTCTGCCAATTTCATGCTGCCCAAGGTAGGTGGGTCATACTATGTGGTCCCAACCTACTCTAGCATTAAAGTTGCCGAGCAGTATAAGTGCTTCTTCACTGAGGCTGTTCTTGATCATTGTCTCCAGCTGACCATAGCTGATCCTTCACTTTCTCCGGAGATGTTAGGGTTGGAGCATAGACGCTGAGGATATTAACATTTATGCTCTCCCATTGCCTGTTCTTGTTGGCTATAGATGTAATCTTATCATGCATTGTAAATCACGCTCTTACTCTTGAAACCGCTACACTTAGTGATATGCCAGAGTTGGAAAGAGACAATCATACCCCAAGAGATATGAGATTTAAAAACGTGTCACACTATACAAAAATAAAGGTGATAGAAGTGACTGTAATAATTACAGAGGCACCTCCCTGCTCAGTGTTGTTGGCAAAGTTTTTGCCAGGGTAATCCTACTCCGGCTACACAAACTGGCTGAGCGCATGTTCCCAGAGTCCCAATGTGGATTCCAATCTGAACGATAAACGATCGACATGATCGTCTCTCTACGACAGTTACAAGAAAAATCATGAGAGCAGAACAAGCCTTTTTAGGTCGCTTACGTCGATTTGACAATACATTCGATTTCGTTAGGGCTGAATCTTTTCAAATGGAGGGTGTCCTAACAAACTGCTGCAGCCTATAGCGTCACTTCATGAGGATATGAAAGGAACAGTCTAATTCGACGGTAACACGTCACAGCCATTTAATATTCAGTTAAACAAGGCTGGGTCCTGGCCCTAAACAAGGCTGGGTCCTGGCCCCAAACAAGGCTGGGTCCTGGCCCCAAACAAGGCTGTGTCCTGGCCCCAAACAAGGCTGTGTCCTGGCCCTAAACAAGGCTGGGTCCTGGCCCTGTTTGGAATCGTCTTTCTGCTGCTACCGAAACACGCATTTAGTAATGCAACAACAGGCATTTGCCTTGACCTAGATCAGATGGCCTTCTGTTTAATCTTGCGAGACTCAAAGCTAAAACCAAGATCTGGAATGTTACTGACAGGGACTTGTTAATTGCGAATGACTCTCAAAGTGTCAGTCACAGTGTGCATGAACTCCAGAGATTGATAAGTCGCTTCTCTCAGGTGTGCACATATTTCGGCCTCACAATAACCCTCAATAAAACAAATGTGCTGCGACAAGAGGTAGATACCACTCCAACCATCACTATCGATAACTATGAACTGGCAACTGTGGATCAGTTCACTTACCTGGGGTCTGTAGTCAATGAAACGCTCTCCCTAGACTCGAAATTGGGCAATCGCATTGGCAGAGCTGCTACCATATGTTCTCGTTTTACATCACGTGTCTGGGAAAACTCTAAACGTACATCCAATACCAAGGCCATGGTCTACAGTGTATGTGTCGTCAGTCCGCTTCTATATGGCAGCGAAACATGGACAACATATGCTAAGCAAGAGCATAGGTTCAACACTTTTCATCAACGGCGCACGAGATTCATCCTTGGCATCTCATGGAAAGACAAGATGACAAATGCGGAAGTGCGTTCTCGTACCGATCTTCCAAGTGTGTACACCCTCCATCGCTAACGAAGACTGCGATGGCTTGGTCATTTTTATCGTACGGGAGACGGTCGTATTCATAAAGATGTTCTCTATGAACAGCTGGCGTGTGGTAAAAGAAAATCTGGTCGAATACAGATGCGGTTCAAAGACGCATGTAAGCAGGACATGAAGGCTCTGAATATGGATCTGACATCTTAGTAGAACATAAATGCAGACTGATCCAAATGGAGATGTAACCTGAAGAGCCACCTTAGGCTAGGCGAAAATAAGCTCATGAAACAAAGGGAAGTAAAGAGACAACGCCGAAAGAAAAGGAAAACCCAACAAAACTCAATACTCTAATGTCGCATCAACATATACTCAGACATGACTGAAATGGGGCTACTACTGCTACTACTACTACTAATTGTACTATTATTACTAGCTGTAGCAAAAGTAGTAGTAGTAGTAGTAGTAGTAGTAGTAGTAGTAGTAGTAGTAGTACAGGTAGTAGTACTAGCAGCAATACAAAGGCATAGGCCGCCGTCCATTGTAGACGGTGATGGCATAATTTATTTGCTAGTCATATTTTTTAGTAAGAATTAACTGCGCTACTTTTTAATCCTCACACTCTCGTCTGGAGCCGCTCGACCCCAGTGGCAAGTCAAGGACAAGACGACTAGATGGAGACTATAGATGCAGGGAACTCCACATCAAGCATCCGTGAAAAAGACGGCGGAGTGCAGAGTCGAACTCATACCACCTGATCAAGAGGCCGAAGATGTAACCACTTCGCCACGGAATCCACAATAGCCGCAATAGTTAAATAGTAGTGTTAAATGCAGTAGTAGTAGAAGTAGTATTAGTAGTAATAAAGCTGTAGTAGTAGTAGTTTTAGTAATATTAGTAGTGCTAGTATAAATAATAGAAAGATCAGAATAAATAGCACTTGCTGCGGAATTAGGAGTGATGATTGGTAGTTTTAATGCAGTAGTAGTAGTAGTCGTTGCCGTTGTAGTAGCAGTAGTAGCAGAGTAGTAGCAGTTGTATTAGCAGTGTTACTATTAGTAGTAGTAGCAGCAGCAGGATGAAAATAGCAGTAGTACTAATATTAGCAGTAGTAGTAGTAGTAATAGTAGTAGTAGTAGCAGTAGTAGTAGTAATAGTAGCTGTAGTAGTAATATTAGTGGATCAAGGGCCACATTCCGGACAACGGTCTCAACAATAGTAGAAGCACTAGTAATAAAAGCAGAATTAGTAGTAGTAGTAGTGGTAGTAGTAGTAATAGTAGTAGTAGTAATAGTAGTGGTATTAATAGTAGTAGTAGTAGTAGTAGTAGTAGCTTACTACAAAAATACAACTTTTTTACAATTGTATATAATTATATATGTATGTTTGAAAAAGCAGTAATTCGAGATCAGAAAGACGTATCGAGCTGATATTTTCACTGAGCATTCGATGAACGATTTTTAGTTCAGTCAAGGCCTTTAACAGTTATGGGCAACATTTTCATATGTATATATATAGTTGCAAATAAATATTAAAACAGTACTACCGTTATTCTTACCTTATTTGAACATATTGATTTACTATTGGCTTCGGGTGACAAAAAAACAAATGGCAAAATATAAAAGAGGCAATAAAGGAGACAGCAAAGATACAATTGAGTAAAACGAAACTGAAAACATGAAACCATGGGAAACAGCTGCAATGCAAATGAAAACTGAAGAACAGAAATAGACATTGCTAAATATAAGAGTATCAAGAATGAATAACATCGACAATGTAAATAAAAATGGTGGAAAGACCAATGCGGGGAGATTGAAGACCTGGAGAGAACAGGACAATTCGAATAATTCGAAAGAATGTAACATAATCCTTTAATCAGAGTAATCGCGAATTATTAATGATAAGAATGGGAAACCAATTACAAACCCAAAGAGAAAGAAAAGGAGAAAACATGTTATGGAACAATATGAAGATGGACCTGTGGCAGGCTATCAAAAGCTTAAATGACATGCATTGAATAAAAGAGCGATTACCTGTAACCAGAGAAGATTTTAATCTGGCATTTTACTCACTCCTGGAAAACAAAGCTCAAGGGATCGCCTATTGCGCTCCTCAAACTGCTGTAAAGGCTTTATACAATTCACTCTTAAAGCATCTTAATGAAATTTACTTACAGCATTGGAATATGGCAAACGGAACACACGACTTCAAGAATAGTTCCTTGGCTTAAAAAAATATACTGCAGTAGAATGTGGACAATTGCGAACGAAAAGCTTAAATACCACATGCATCTAAAATTAATTTAAAGATATTTAAGGAGTTAACCGATGGCAAGATAGAGGTTGTGCTAAAAGATATCCAGTTTTAATTTCGAAAGGCCAGAGGTACATGGACGGACATCAACTCATTGAAGCTTCTCGTAGAAAGAGTGATCGATCTAGGGTGATCACTTCTTATCTGCGTCATTGACAACAATAAAGCGTTTGATCGAGGAACATGGAACAATCTGTTTTCAAATGTTGCAACAAACAGGTGTTGAGAGACAACTCATTAGAATAACACAACACATACATGCAAATCCAGAGTCAATTATTTCAATAAAAGGAGAACTACCAGGTCCAGTTTCACAAAGATACGGACTACGACAAGCTTGCTTCCCTACACCGACTCTCGATAACTTATATTCTAAGATGATGGTGAAAAATGTTATTCGGGGTTGTACAAACTGCACCAAGTGAACATACGTTAGATGCGCATGAGGACGTCACTTCTGACGTAAACAGAACATACCAACCGTGAAGTTTGCAAAATGTCATTATCATCTAACGCATGGTTTTCTCAAGCAGATCGTTGAAAACATGGCGGATGTATTACGGAACCAGTGCAGAGTTAATCAGCGAGCAGTGATTAGGTTTCTAGCAGCTGAAGGTTGTCGACCAGTTGACATTCATCGCAGAATGCACACAGTTAGTGGTGACAAAAGTTTGTCAAAGACAACAGTGAAGAACAAGGTCAGGCGCATATTGTTGCGTAAGAAGATGTTATCGCCAAAATGTCTGTAGCAATTCGGGTGGACCGTCGCCGGAGCTTACGTTGGCTACACTTTTTTCACCATACATTGCCTGCATTATGCGATGAATGTCCACTGGTCGACATCCTTCAGCTGTTAGAAACCCAATCACCGCTCTCTGATTAACTCTGGACGGATTCCATATCACACCCGCCATGTTTTCAACGATCTGCTGAGAAAACTGAGTCGGAGGATAATGAAAAGTTGCAAACTTGACGGTTGATATGTGCTGTTGACATTAGAAGTGACGTCATCACGCGCATCGTACGTATGTTCACATGTTGCAGTTTGGTCCGGTTTCATTTGAACACGCCTATTATATATATATATATATATATATATATATATATATCTATCTATCTATCTATCTATCTATCTATATATATATATATATATATATATATATATATATATATATATATATATATATATATATATCTGTCTGTGTACCTATCTTGTTATCAATCTGAAGATAGCTAGGCAATCCATAATGATCAAACAATGTTAGTCAGGGCTAGGTAAACATAATGACTAAGACCTTCCCCCTTGGGAGTCACTCACGATTCTTCAGTTCTTCCTGGAAACGGGCTGTCTCATTTCCGTCTGACTAACGCGGTGCGAACAGACGTGATCCCCTTCGTACCGCTCATCGCAAATATGAAGCCAGGCATATCCCAACCTCTTTCTTGGAGGGCCTCGGACCACCTTCATCAGCACGCTTATGATGTGAGGAAGATTACTACAACCCGCCACTTAACGCCCTCCACCGGGCGCACAAAAGAGTGAACTTACTCATGGTAGGCATTCAACAACATCTATATATAGACTTGGAATAATGTTGTTATTCAAACAGACCAGTTAATGCCTGTAAGTAGATAGCTTAAGGCTATCGGCTTTACATAGTAGATATTTCAAACTTCCTGCAGCTTACTAGGGTGTATATATATATATATATATATGTTTATGTATGTATGTCTGTTTGTCTGTTTGTCTGTCTGTTGTCTATAAATGTGTATGTATGTATGTATGCGTGTATGTGTGTGTTAGAGTGAGAGAGAGAGAGGAGAGAGAGAGAGAAGAGAGAGAGAGACCGAGCATGGCATTTATTTGTTCATGGTTAAGCTGGTTATTCCAGTTTACCCAGCTTTTACCAGATACATGACGAACTTGGAGGGAAAATGTCGGAGCAGATAAGGGAGCAACACAGTTTGTAATCTGTCGTCGGTACCTTCATCATGGAAAGGAAATAGGCAGGTCCATTCCCAATGGAGACATTTTCAATGTTGTTGTTCCACACATAAATAAAGGCATATATTTGTTCCTGTAACTACGTTCTAGGATTCAACGAGTTCTGGAGATCCTAGCTTGTATCGTCCTACGCCACAGTAAAAGTTAATCAAAATGTATCAACTTCCGGTGAAGCATAGATCTTCAATAACTAAATGAAATTTAGTCTACATGTACTTATTGTTGCCTTATAAGTTCAGAAATGACACTGCTATATGTCATAACACCAGCGCCTTCTTCTCACGTCATGCCATTACATATATCTTTCTGGTTCTTTCCATAATTTATGTATTTTCATTTCAATATCTCTTTTCTGCACAGCCATCAATTTATGAAAATATGTACCATTGTGTTGTTGGTTTTGCTGTTATCCATGTTTCAGGGCCACACAAAAATAGTTGGATCTTACGTTGGAGTTGGTCATTATATTTTTGTGCTGCACTTAATTTCTTGCGAGATCAATGCAATGAAAGCTGTTCTCGTCCATTTCATTCTCATTTTTTGCATTTGTGTCTGGACTTTCTACTCTGTCTCCATTGATACGAAGATACGTGAGCGACTGCCATTCCTGTAGGAGTTTGTTTCCCAAACACAATCTGACTGTCGTTGTTTCATAATCTTAGCTTTTGTTCTTATAATATTCCATGTAGAGTAGCCCAGAATCTCTACCCGAATACAAAGAAAACAAAGATAATGACAACTGACAAGACAAAACTCCAACCTAAAATTGAGATCGCTGGCGAAGAGATTGACATTGTTGAACATTTGGAATATCTGGGATCAATACTGAACAACAATGGAGACTGTACAGAAGAAGTAATAAGTCGACTGACTATGGCAATGCAGAAACTAAGGACTATGCAGAAGCTATGGCATAATGCAAACACAAATCTAAAACTAAACATCCTAAGAACATGCATTTTTCTTATGGCAACCTATGGATGTGAAACATGAACGATTACACAAACAATAATAGCGATGATCTGTGTTTTTGAAACACAGTGCTACAGAAGAGTCCTAAAAATCCCGCGAACAAAGAAAGAAACAAACATCCATCCGGCAAGACCTGAATATAGAGGAGAATTGGCTCATAAATGACGTAATGATCCGAAAACTGAGGTTATTTTCGACACGTCAAACTTCACAACGGACTGGAGAGAGCGGTTATGGAAGGCATGGTCACTGGGAAGAGAAACAGGGGCCGACCGAGAGGACGATGGACTCAGGACATCAATGAGACACTGGATTTGACCTTGGGACAGGCCGGAAGACTGCGAAAGGTAGAGTTTCCTTCAGTCAGACTGTCATGAGAGCGACGTTCTGCAAAGGACATGCTACATGATGATGCTAATTATTGACATGAACCACCTCGCCTGCTTAACCTTTCTATAATTTACATCGCCTTTGTAACATTTCTATTGTTGACATGGTGACACTGAACATCCCACATTACATAATTCAGCTTAATTGTTGGTCCGACCATAAGCGTTGATCACCGTGGTATTACATGATATATAACCCCTGGTGGTCTGCCCGGATCTGTGTGTATGACAACGATAAGAATAGCACCACTGCCCCATAAAGAGCAAGTCGTAAGAGTCGACTAACTGTGTGCCGTGACATAACACCGCCATAGTCAGATGGTGTGTTATGAGCAGCATATATGACGTAATGACCTGGCCGGAAGACTGGCTAAAGACAATAGTTTCCTACAGACAGGCTGTAATGAGAGCGACGTTCTGCAAAAGACATGCTACATGATGATGATGATGATATTCCCAGTCCAATTTTGTTACCCATTATCGAGTAAAGTAAGACCTTGACAGAACGTCGTTTCTGACGGCCGCCAACCTATTTGGCTGTGATAAGTTTATTGGCAAAGTGTGCAGTACGGTAGATTCCCATTGCGTACGTGGAAGAGCGAAAAGAAACCATGTCTACCAAACTGGACAAGAACGGGATTCGAACTGGGTGCAAAATGGTTGGGGTTGTGAAACTGACACTTCACCCCTAGACCACGCAGCCACCCATTACCGAGTAGACTTATTTTATTTTTCACATGACTTCGATTATGGGATAGAATAACTAAGTCATCGGCACGTCCAAATCATTAAGTTCTTGTGGCAAATCCCATTGAACTCGCCTTTTGTCGATTGCTGTTGATGTCTTCACAGTCCAGAGCTAGAACTCAGAAAGGACTCAGAAATCATCCTCTGTGTGAATCTCTACATTTCATATCTTGATATATTTTCTTAATTATGTTAGTGAACTTAATGGACATTCCATGGTCTCAGCAATTTCCAGAGTGAATCTTTGTCTAACCAGTCAAATGCTTTTGCCTAGTCCAGAAATCCGAAAGTAATGAGTTCCATTCCACACTTTGTTCAAATATTATTGGCAGTGTTTGCTTGTTAGTTTGCCGTTTGACTATGGCCTTTATTAATGTCTCTACTGCGATTAGGCGAATATTATCTCAGGCATTCGTAATGGCATTATACCTATGTAATGGGTGAACTACTGCAGATGTATGTTAACAATTCAACTGCATAGACGTCTTTCCATTCTGCTGTAATTTTTTTCTTTCTCAAAGTTTACCAAGTAGTTTGAATGAAATCAGTGTCGAAATGACAACACATGCTTTGATTGTTTCTACTGAAAACCATCTCAGTGGCCTTACCATTTATAAAAAGCATTGCTGCTATCTTATTTTGTTCTTTGTTTGATTTTGTCCCTATTATTATGTATTTGCATGTCTGTTGATTAAATACGTGAGTGAATCATTTGGAACTGGTCTAGTTGAAAGTTCGTCGAATCGATCTACCCATCTTATTATATGCTCATTTGTGAGGTTAATCAAATGTTCTTCATTCATGTGTAATAAATACATTTACATGCTTACATTGTTCTATCAGTTTCATTGGACTGTTGTACATATCTTTAATATGTCTTTATAGCTGCAACTTCCTCTGCATTCCTTGCCAACTCATCAATACATTTCCTCATGTCTTTTCTGATTCTTTTCTTACTTCTTTGCTGACTCCAGTGTATATTCCCTGAGTCGTGGCTCTAGTATTTCTAATTTATCTACAGTTGCTATATTTTCTGTGAGTATCCAAACATTGTATTCGCTTTCTTTTTTCTATAGAACCTATTCAATAGTATTGTTCCATATATATGTATCATTTGCGCTATTAACTTTTGTATTGTATTTTTCTTCTAGCTGTTGCAATAAATAATACGTATTTGATATCGTCGCTTTACATTGATCTTGTTTGGCATTGTTCCTGAGGAACCCCACATTGAAAAGTTGTTTGTGGTGAATGCTTGGAATGCATTGTCACGGGAGGTAGTGGAGGCTGGGACAATTAATGCATTCAAGAATACATTGAACGCGCAAAGCTTTTAGAGGCAAGGTAATGTAAATGAAACTGGTTGTATACAGACTATGTGGAGTCTTCTAAATCAGTATAAAGACGTTAAGTTACGATAAGTTATATGCTGTATACCTTTTGAGTTCCATCCTTATTTTCCTATCAAAAGATTGTTGTCAGATCCAATGGTTGCTCCTGTACCATAATTTCACATCGTTTATTGATGATCTAACAGCAAACAATGATCAACCTGGTATATTTCAGTTGCTTGGTGACACCCATATCGGTTTGTGTGTTTGTAAACGGAAACACCAATCATCAACTGCATTAAGGCAGATAAGTCCATTCATAAGTCTCTGTTGTCGTATGTAGTCCTATTCTACCTTTGCATCGCTATCTCGGAGCATTTTTATTTACCACAATATGTCTATGTACACCCTGCACAAAGTTATATAACAATCTAAACCGAACATACTGGTTACACAAAAAAACGATGCCTATTACCAGTTGAACCGAAGAGAGCAGGTCGTTGTCTTCAGACTTCGCACTGGCCACAATAGACTGAGGTACCACCTATTCAACAAATTGAAGAAAGGGTGTACCGACGAATGCCCGTGCGGTACTGGTAAAATAACCGCTGAACATCTGCTGCAGAACTGCCCGACATACGAGGATCAGAGAGAGCAGATGTGGCCATCACCAGTAGAACTGCAAGACAAGCTCTATGGCAGTGGCGACAGCCTCAGGATGACCGCCGCTTTTTTCGAAAAAATAATGGTTACTGTCTGACTGCGTACGAAGAAGAAGAAGAAGATATAACAATATATGTACTCCCTGCACAAAGTTATATAACAATCTATGTACTCCCTGCACTAAGTTATATAACAATATATGTACTTACTATCTACTATAAGCACACAGTCACATATAACTATCATTCTCAGCACAAAGTTATATATGAAAATAGTTTATACTATCTATTGTGAACATTTAATTGCATTAAGCCGTGTATTTGTCACCACTCTCATCACAGTGTTACATACATTATATATAAATATATATAATGTTACATATATTATATTTAACGGGGAGATGAGACTAACGTCTGGTCTAAACATACTAATCGGACATGTTCGTCAGGGTCAGGCACAAAATACTGCCAAGACATCAATCTGGACTTCCTCGCAGTTTTCTTTGGAATCGGACTGTCTTTACGGCAGCCTGGGTAACGAGGTGGGGATCAACGTGATCCCCGCATTAGTGAGTGACACGCAGAGAAAACCAGATAGCACAGCAGTCTGTATGATCTAGATCCACCTACATCAGCACGCGCGGGATGTGAGGAAAGCTACAGCAACGCGCCATTTCGTGCCCGTTTCAGTGCACAAAAGGGTAGACTCACTAATTGTGGGCAATCAGCATCAATCAGTCAAATGAATTGATCAATATATAACATCATATATATTATCTACTCAAAGCACATGATTACATACAACTAACTATCTTTCTATTCTATCATCACATGTCGATATACAGCAAAATAAATAAATATATATATATATATATATATATATATATATATATATATATATATATATATATATACAGTCAATTCGTATTTTAAGCTATATACATCAATATATATATATATATATATATATATATAGTCAACTCCTATTATGAAGATATATACATTAATATATCTACAGTTAACACTCATTATAAAGCTATTTACAACAATATATCGACTGTCTGCTATCAGCCTTACGTTGCATACAACAATCTACCTACTTCCTTATCACACAGTTACTAACGACTGTCTCTACTGTATTTATAAGGTTTTGTAAAACAATCTACCTCTCTTGCCATATTTTTATAAACATTATATCTCCTTTTGGCGTATAGAAATTGATTTGATAAATATTAACACATAGACATATATGCAAATATATTTTTGTTTATCGCCTGTGTGTGCGTGTGTATGTATGTATATATGTATGTATATATGGATGTATGTATGTATGTATACATATTTAAGATTTAAACTCGCAGATGATATTCGTGATCTCAAGCATGGAAATCGATTCTATAGAGGGAGAGCATTAACTCGAGTATGAGTTAGCTGCCCCCTACACTTACAACATCGCCGCTTGGAATAAATGGTTTACGAAAACATCCTGATAGTCAGCAACTTATTCCGGTGAATACAGCTTGAGAATTTGTCCCTTGTGATCGAGTTAAACAGAATAGAGGAACAGAGAAGCTGCGACCTCAACTGCACGTCACAACACATCGCTACAACGTGGCTAAGAGTCAGTGACTGTTTGCTAATAGCTGCCACATGACACAGTCTGTTCTCTTTAGACAGGCTAGCGGACAGCTATTTTTGTGTATTTTTTAGCTTCGCTTGTCTGTTTTGATTTTGTTTTTGTAATTGTTTTTTTAAAAATATTCTAGGATTCTGATAATGATGTGAAAAGTCTGGAACTTGGATTCTGTAAGTACCGAGCTTGCTGGCTGTCTTATGGCTCAGTATAATTAGTCTGTGATGTGAAGGAATGCGTTGCTGTTCTCTCATGGCCCTGACAACGAATAACATTCTGTGGCAAAACAAAGGAATGAAAGGGCAGAGTGGTGGCAAAAACCAGGATTAGTTATACAGTAGCATAGCTAAACATATGCAAATGTGTTTTTGTCTTAGAATTTCCCTTCTGTTTCTCACCGGTCTTCCTCTCTTCCCTCCCAATACCTCTCCATTACTCTCTTTCTCTCATTTTCTCTTTTTCTTTCTCTCTCTCTTTATCTCTTTCTCTCTCTCTCTCTCTCTCTCTCTCTCTCTCTCTCTCTCTCTCTCTCTCTTCCTTTCTCTTTCTTTCTGTAAAATAATGTATACCATGATAAACATATGTCTGAAAAAAACGATGCCAATGTATCGAAACGTAATTTAGAGAATTCGATCACCATGTGCAGCGTGCAATGGTGCGTCTGTCTGTATATATAATAAACCCACATGAGGCAGTGGGTGTGTTCCAACCAAATGGTGATGATGTGCACGAAACAAGTTTAAAGCACTTTTGTCCATGGGAACGCAAATAGTCGGCTGACAAATGACACGTGTCACGATATTCACCGATGCGCTGGGCAAGTCTGCAGCAAGCAGGCTGACAAGTGTCAAGTGTCACGATATTCACCGATGTGCTGGGAAAGTCTGCAGCAAGCAGGAAGGCAAGTCTCAAGTGTCATGACATTCGCCGATGTATGCTGGGGAAGTCTGTAACATGTGTTCAGCTGACTTGGAGCCGGTGCCACATATCCAGAAAAGTAAAGTGCAAATCTTGTATTTATGAGAGATATGGCTCTTTAATCTGTTGTGCCTAGGAGATAATCACTGTGTCTCACCTTTAGAGTTTCTGATAAGCATCGGTGTGTAAATGAACTGTGTTTTCTTTCACATTTCGATGTAAGAGTAGCATTTATTATTGTTTTTGTCTCTCCATATGTTGTTCAGTTCAGTTAAAGGAACATCACTACTTTGAAGGTCGACTGCAATGAATGTCCGTTACCTGTCTCCTTTCATGATTGTGCTATCTGGCATTTGGCTATTCCATTGCCAATCGTTCAACGATATCCTCCCACGTATAGTGCTGTTTACCTCTGGGTTTTTTGCCATACATCTTTACTTCCAGTATTATTATCTTTTGATGTGATCAAAATATTTGAGCTATCTTTCTCAGATTGGCCTGATTAATTCTGCTTACATCCACACATTGCGAAGTGTTTATTAAAGACTTCCTTGTCTTCCCCATGAAATCCGTCCCTTATTCCTTATATCCGCAATTCGAATGCTATAATTCTCTTCTCCGGCGGTTCTATTAATTGTCCATGTTTCTGCACCACATACTAAAGACGAATACATAACACAGAGCCAAGGATTTTTTATTTGCGTGGTGGTTGTTTGGGTTTCTTTTATTTTTTCTTCTTCTTTTTCTTCTTCTTCTTTTTTTCGTTTCCTTCTTCGTCGTCTTCTGCTTCTCTTTCTTCTTCCTCTTCTGCTTCTTCTTCGTCTTCTTCTACTTAATCTTTTTCGTCGTTTTTGTTTTTGTCGCTTTCTTAATCTTCTTCGGCTTCAACATATTCTTCTCCGTCTTCTTCATGGTCTAGCGAAGTTCAGATCAGAGCGAAGTTTGAGCCGAGCGAAGTTCAGGGCCAAGCAAAGTTTAGGGCCGAGCGAAGTTTAAGCCGAGCGAAGTTCATGGTCTAGCGAAGTTCAGGTCCGAGCGAAGTTTGAGCCGAGCGAAGTTCAGGGCCAAGCAAAGTTTAGGGCCGAGTTGTATACCCTCATCGCTCGTAGTGCTCTGCTGAGTTTAGTACACCCGACTGGACGCAGTGCAGAGCTGACATCGGATCTCCGACATACTTCCACCACTACCAACCCGAAGTGCTTCGAAAGAATCCCGTGTCCGTCAGTTCTGGTCGTGTTTCAGTATGTCTAATATGAGAAGCGTAGACGCTAGTTTGGTGAGACAGAACATACTGACCAGGACGTCGCCTCATGATCTGGCACAATATACTGACCAAGTTCACTATCTTAATCCCATGCATTTTTCCCTGACAATAGGCTGTTGTCATGGCAGTCTGGCTGACAAGATGTGGATCGACGTGATTCCCGTAGTAGTGAGCATCACACGGATGAAGCCAAGAATAGCACAACCACCTTGAGGACCACGGCCCACAGTCATCAGCGCGCTTGCGATGTAACGAAAGCTACTTTCACCCTTCACTAAACGCCATTTACAGGGAGCATAAAACAGTAACAATAATAATTATGGGCATTAAATAAAAACAATAACAATAACAAATAGGCCTGGGACAGGCTTCCCGCAGAGCAATGCCTCGTTGAGCACATGACTCATGTTGGTGAAAATAGATTTGGCCATCTCTATTCTCTTATTGATTTCCATTCGCATCTCCCATCTTCGGTTATTATGTTTCCAGAGTACGTTGTTGCTGTGTCATATCGACGTTGGGTTTCTTACCTGTCTGGCAAGCTTGTCTGCCTCTCCGCTGTTAAGTGAGCTGGTAACTGAATTGTGTTCATATTCAAGCACTGAACCAAACATTCCAGTGAGTTTGCCAAGACACTCAGTTCGTCGCTATTATTACTGACAAGACAACTGTAACAAATAAGCACTCGCTTATTGTTCTGTATTGTGTAGTTAATGTAGTTTATATTTTTGTGTGCACGTCAAAAGTATGGAAGGGATGTACATACATACAGCAGGAGAGTATGGACTTTGACGGATGAATGAAAGTATCTGCGGAAACAGACCCTGTGATACTAGAAATGTTGTTATTGCTGTTTTTGTTTTGTTTTACAAACGTTTTTATTAAGAATGTACAAATTCATGTGTTGTTGTTTCGAAAGCCCACAATGAGGAGGTTACTCTTATGTGCGCACTTAATATGGCGTTAAGTGAGGGGTTGCAGTAGCTTTCCTCACAGAGTGCTGATGAAGGTGGACCGTGGTCCTTCAGACGATTGTGATATGCTTGGCGTCATCTGCGTGTCGCTCACTACTACAGAGATCACGTCCTCGACAACAGCCTATTTCCAGGACGACCAACGAGAGAGTCAGGGGAGTGTCTTGGCCAGTATATTTCTCCTGGGCCCTGGCTAACATTCTCTGATCAGTGTATTTTGCCTGACCAGACGTTAGCCTCATCGTCCCTAAATTCCTTTTTAAAAATGTTCATTTCACAACAAATTTGAAGTGTATATAATTTCCTTTACTCAAAAGAGATTCTTGTAGAAATGTTTTGTTTGAACATTGCATATAAACTTTAAAATCGTATTGTATAGTTTATGAAAGTATTTGCTACCTGTATCCATATAATATATTCTTTACAATGTGTCCCAGTGGATATTACTTTTCAAAATGTATTGACAATACGACCCCACCCGCTCTCTCCAATGTGCAACATTGTTTTAAACAGAGCGTCGGTGTATGCATATGTCCAGGATCGTGTGGGGAAATTTCTCCCTGACAAGCTATATACTTTTTGTTCACTACTGTTTGTCTTTTTTCAATGTTGATAATGTCAGTTATTAATTTTGAAAAGCATCATATTTTGCAGAGTTGCACATGTTTTTACTGCATCTGTGTTGGCAGTTTTAACTCGTGAGTTGTCTTTGATAATGATAGATTGTGATTCCTCAACTTGAGTAAATAGTTTCTCTAGAAGATCGTCCGTTATGTGTGATCTATAACTTTCATGTGAGTGATAAAATGGTCAGAGCGTTCGATTGTCACTGTAAAGGCATGGGTTTCGCTGTACATTAGCGACGCGCAGATTTCCAGCTGCAAAAATGTTCATGGTGTGCTGTTAGGGAATGAGAGAAAGCTACGGATAGGATCGGTCCATTCCCCGAAAGGATAGACCTAGTACATCACATGACAGATACCGGACGCCGTATCGCCGTGACGTCTAGAAATGCTATTGTAGCGCCTTACATTTCAGGACTAGAGTTGTATTTACTCACACAAGATGCCCCATCATGTTTTATCTGCCCTAAATTTAAGGGAAACAAAACACAATATTTCCTCGTGTGATTTCCTCCCATCGCCCAGAATCAGACTACAGGCGTGTTACACAGGGGCTATATCATAACACAAATAAGGAATAGCAGAAATAGATAAGTATTGCTTTAAAAACAAATATACGTTTGTACATTTGGAATTCAGATTTTCAAGAACATTTCACTGTTTCTCAGACAGACTGTATAACACTTCCAAGAATTTGCCATTCAAAGCTGTGCATGCCTCTAAAATGAATTATCTGGCGCGAGATCACAAACATAGTTGTCCACCCAAAAACCCTTTCCTCCCCCCTGTCTGACCTGCACTTATTCTCTTACGGCTATGCGTGCTTTGAGTCAACCTTGCCGTCTTTGTATAGCAGAATATTGTACGTGGCATGTGATCTTTGTTAACCAGATATGTCTATTTTGTGCATATGATCTGTTCTAGCGGAAGTGGTTAATTGTAATTGTTAGCGTTGTTGTTGTTTCGAATGACCACAGTGAGTAAGCGTACTCGTTTGTGCGCTGTGAAAAGGACGTTAAGTGACGAGTTGCAGTAGCTTTCCTCCTCATTCCGAGCGTGCTGATGAAGGTAGACCGAGGTTGTGCTATGTTTGACTACGTCTGCGTATCGCTCACTACTACGGAAATCGTGTCCATGCTGATTAGTCAGTATGCCATGAAAACACTATGTTTCCAGGTAGGGCTACGAGGAAGCCAAGGATAGGGTCTTGACCAGCATATTTTGCCTGACCCTGACTGACATGTTTGACCAGCATATTTTGTCTGACCCTGACTAACATGTCTGATCAGTATATTTTGCCTGACCCTGACTAACATGTCTGATCAGTACATTTTGTCTGACCCTGACTAACATGTCTGACCAGTATATTTTGTCTGACCCTGACTAACATGTCTGACCAGTATATTTTGCCTGACCCTGACTAACATGTCTGACCAGTATATTTTGTCTGACCAGACGTTAATCTTCCTCTCCAATATTTAATCTTTGTTAAATAGATGTGATTGGATTGCAGTGAAATTATTACGTGTGGACTTTGATAGACAATATCGTCTAGGAGTTCCTTTAGTGATTAGAGGGAGATGTCTGTGTTTGACAGACGAAAATAGTTTCACTGTCACATTGGGAACATTTCGTAATCTCTCAGGGTTAAGTCTAGAAAAAGGCTAGAAATGATAGCATGAAATGCCTCCCCAAACACACGAACCAAATCCTGTTTATTGTAGAGTAGTGTGTGTTAGAAAGTAAGCACTAGAAACGATATTCCACAAACTGTACTTGAATAAAAGAGTTATAAATTTGTTTTCCATGAATAGGAAGAAGATATTTTATTTATTTTATTACTACTTAACATTATAAACTGTGATGACATCTACAGATGTTCCATCGGAAATTACAGAAGCACGTCCAACTGCTGCTAAGCTTCAAATTAGGAAACGAATAACGTTAACAGTTTTGAAATATAGTCAGCGAGACACATTGGTCATTACCAGAAACTGATTTATGTCACGAAAGAGCTGTCTAGCCTTTAACGCTAGAAACATAACTGTGTTCATGATGCAACTACCTAATAATAGCTCTCTATCGTTGTCGATGAGGACCGCCGACATCATCCTTGTCACAGATGTCCCTGTTGGGTGTGGGTGCGCATGTGGCTGAACAGGCCAATGCGGGCACGAAAACATCTGCTACATAGAGGGCACACGAGATTTGTAGAAGGTAAGGGTGTTCCCGCTGCTCGGGATTTCCAGGTCTCGCGTCTGCTCTGGCTTTCACAACACGGTCGTCTTCGCCGGTAGCTACACCCGATTTGACTGCGCGTTTCCAGTCAGATCTATTTTGCGCACAACATTCCCAGGTGTCGATGTCTATCTGGCAACTTTTCAGTGAGTCCTTCAGACCGTCTTTAATACGTTTCTTTGGGCGCCCTCTCTCGCGCCATCCATCTCTCAGCTCGTCGTAGAAAAGCTTTTTTGGGAGCCGCTCGTCTGACATACGGACGAGGTGTCCGGCCCATCCTAGTCGTGCTTTTTCTAGCAGTGCATGGATGCTGGGCATGTTAGCCCTCGAGAGAACGTCGATGTCAGTGACACGATCTTGCCATCGGATGTGGTATATTCGCCTCAGGCAACCTGTGTGGAAGTGGTGTAACCTTCTTGCATGTCGAGAGTATACAGTCCAGCTTTCGCAATCGTATAGTAGGGTTGGAATGATGGTTGCACAGTAGACTTTGAGTTTGGTCTTGATGCTGATGCCACGACGTGCCCAGACCATCGTTCGTATTCTACAAAAGGCTGTGCTGGACTTTGCGATTCTGCTTGCCACCTCATCGTCTAGGCTGACAGATCTCGACAGCGTGCGGCCCAGATATGTGAATTTGTCTACGGCATTCAGGGTCTGCCCGCTGAATGTATTCTCTGATTTTGTGTACGGCATGCCTGGTGCTGGTTGGTACATGACCTCTGTTTTATTTAGATTTATAGCCAGGCCAAAATGTTCGCATGTGGCAGAGAACCGGTCCATTCCAACCTGCATGTTCAGTTCTGAGTTGCTCATTAGAGCGCAGTCGTCAGCAAATACAAGTTCCCTGATTATGTCGCCAGCCACTTTGGTTTTGGCCTTCATTCTTCTGAGATTGAGTAACTTGCCATCTGTGCGGGACTTTATGGGTATTCCAAGTTCCAGTGATCTGAAGGCGTCTGTCATAGTGGCCACGAACATCATGCTGAACAAAGTCGGGGCGAGTACACATCCTTGTTTTACTCCGTTTGATACTAGAAACGTTTTAGAGATTGCACCGCTGTCCAGTACACGAGCACACATGCCTTCGTGTAGCTGTTTCACCATGGTTATGAACTCGTTGGGGCAGCCAAACTTGGACATTATCATCCACAGCCCTCTTCTATTTACTGTATCAAATGCCTTTGTCAAATCAATAAATGTTGTGTACATTTAGTGGTGTATATTTAGGCAAGGCAAGATAGAAAAAAAACTCAGAAGAAACTGTGACCTAATACAATGAAGTCTCTAATACTCCACCACTCTCTTCTCTTTCGCTTTCTATCACCCAGTGGTGCATAGGCCATCAAACAATCCTCGACAAGCAGCTCTGTCCTGTGCAATTTTTCCCTTTCCTTCCAGCTTTTATCTGTTTTATTTAGCTTCGTCTCCATGTCTCGTCTCCATTTATTCGTTAGTCTTCCTATGCCTCTCCATCCCCGGGGGTTCCATGACAGGGATTGCCTGGTGATAATGACCTGGGGCTTTCTTAATGTATGACCCATCCATCTCTACTTTTTCCTATGATTTCCTCTTCCAATTTACCTTGTCCATCTCTCTCTCCCCCAGGCTGTCGTTTGTAAATTTTCAAACCATTTGTCTACCACGGGCTACGTTACATGATTGATCTTACATTGACGAAGTGGCTTTGTTGTTATTTCGGTACTTGATAAAGACCAATTTGTGTAAACGTGATTTACTCCACCTTTATATAAATTGTATCTTTTCCCGGGGAAATGTTTATTTGAGCCACCGTTGATGTTTTGTTGTACAGTGGTTAGTCTTATCTGAGAGAACATGGTGGTTGATTCGCTCAGTGAATCTATTTGAATTGCTATGTCCGTTGTGGCAACACGTCAATCTACACACTGGTTTGTCACTTCCTTCTTCTATCTGTTCACCAATTTATCATTTCATTTCATTCTGTCGTCCGCCCCTTTTCTATCGGATAATAATTGTCTGTCAATCCGTCTGTACACCCATCCAACTGAATATGTATTCGCCTATTTGATTGTGACTATAAATGTGCATCCATTTATTCATCCATCCTTCAATCTAACCCTATTTCTGTGTGTTCATCTATTTCATTGTCCAGCTTTCTATTTCCAAATGACGTAGTATTTGAAACATTCCGTTCATCAAACCGTCCACCTATCAAACCGTCCACCCATCAAACCGTCCATTCATCAAACCGTCCACCTTTCAAGTCGTCCACCTATCAATCTATCCAACCCCATCAATCGTTAAAACCGTCTATCTGTCAAACCATCCGTCAATGAAAATGCACATAAATCAAACCGTCCATGCATCAAAAGTGTTGGCTATTAAACCGCCCATCAATCAAATCATCTGTCAATTAAACCATCCATCCATCAAAACCCATCCATAGAAACCCATCTATTAAACAGTGCATCTATCAAACTGTCCACCTATCAAATCGTCCATATATCAAACCGTCCATCTATTAAACTGTCAAAATATCTAACCGTTCAACCATAAAATCATCTGTTTATTAAACTGTCCATCCATTAAATCGCCCATCAATCCATCAAACCGTCCATCTATCAAACTGTACATATTTTAATCCGTCAATATATCAGACCGGTCATGCATCAAATGATATGATCAATACACCGTCCATCCATCAAACCATCCATCAATTAAACTATATGTCTGTTATAATAGCTGTCCATCTGTGTCGATGAGGACCACCGACATCATCCTTGTCACAGATTTCCCTGTTGGGTGTGGGTGCGCATGTGGCTGAACAGGCCAATGCGGGCACGAACACATCTGCTACATATCGGACACACGAGGTTTGTAGAAGGGGATGGTGTTTCCGCTGCTCGGGATTTCCGCGTCTCGCGTCTGCTCTGGGCCTTCACAACACGGTCGTCTTCACCGGCAGCTACACCCGATTTTACTGCGCTTCTCCAGTCAGATCTGTTTTGCGCAAGACATTCCCAGGTGTCGATGTTTATCTGGCAACTTTTCAGCGAGTCCTTCAGACCGTCTTAAAAACGTTTCTTTGAGCGCCCTCTCTCGTGCCATCCCTCTCTCAGCTCGCCGTAGAGAAGCTTCTTTGGGAGCCGCTCGTCTGACATACGGACGAGGTGTTCGGCCCATCCTAGTCGTGCTTTCTCTAGCAGTGCATGTATGCTGGACATGTTAGCCCTCGAGAGTACCTCGATGTCAGTGACACGATCTTGCCATCGGATGTGGAATATTTGCCTCAGGCAACCTGTGTGGAGGTGGTTTAACCTCCTTGCATGTCCAGAGTATACAGTCCAGCTTTCGCAAGCGTATAGTAGGGTTGGAATGATGGTTGCACGGTAGACTTTGAGTTTGGTCTTGACGCTGATGCCACGACGTGCCCAGACCATTGAGCGCATTCTACAAAAGGCTGTGCTGGCCTTTGCGATTCTGCTTGTCACCTCATCGTCTAGGCTGACAGATCTCGACAGCGTGCGGCCCAGATATGTGAATTTGTCTACGGCATTCAGGGTCTGCCCGCTGAATGTAGTCTCTGGTTTTGTGTACGGCATGCCTGGTGACCTCTGTTTGTTTGGCATTTATGGTAAAGCCAAAATTTTCGCATGCGGCAGAGAACTGGTCCATTCCAACCTGCATGTTCAGTTCTGAGTTGCTCATTAGAGCGCAGTCGTCAGCAAATACAAGTTCCCTGATTATGTCGCCAGCCACTTTGGTGTTGGCTGTCATTCTTCTGGGATTGAGTAACTTGCCATCTGTGCTGTACTTTATTGGTTTTCCAAGTTCCAGTGATCTGAAGGCGTCTGTCATCGTGGTCACGAACATCATGCTGAACAAAGTCGGGGCGAGTACACATCCTTGTTTTACTCCGTTTGATACTAGAAACGTTTTAGAGATTGCACCGCTGTCCAGAACACGAGAAAACATGCCTTCGTGTAGCTGTTTCACCATTGTTATGAACTTGTTGGGGCAGCAAAACTTAGACATTTTTATCCAAAGCCCACCTCTGTTTACTGTAATAAATGCCTTTGTCAAATCAATAAATGTGGTGTACAAGGCCTGATTTTGTTCTCGACACTTCTCTTGTATTTGGCGAGCGTCAAAAATCATGTCCACAGTTCCTCTTCCGGCTCCGAATCCACATTGGCTTTCTGGGAGGTGGTGGCTTTGTTCAAAGTTTTTGTTGAGCCTGTTTAGCAGTAAGCGCGCTAGGATCTTGCCTGCTATGGAGAGTAGCGTTATTCCACGATGATTGTCGCATTCCTAGCGGTTGCCTTTTCTCTTGTACAGTTGAACGATTGAGGCGTCCTTTAGCTCCTGCCCACATGTGACAGAAGAGTTTAGTGATCCTTCTGGTGAGGGATGGGTCAGCTGTCTTATATACCTCTGCTGGTATTGCATCAGCTCCTGGAGCTTTTCCTACAGATTTTGAACTGGTTGCCCTGTCGCCTTCCTTCTTTCGTGTGTGGTGTCATGACGCTCGGCAAACATCTCAATTTCGTCAGCTCTTTTGCTGAGCCAGGAGTCTTGCATCTCTCTAAGCCTGGTCTGGACAGCTTTGCGAATAGTATTGAAGGAAGCTTTAGCTGTCGGAGATAATGTGTCCTTCTGGTATTCCCTGTCCGCTTCATGTTTTGCATCGAGAAGGCCCTGTATTTCCAGATCGTTCTCATCAAAAAAGTCCTTATACTTGCGCGTGAGTTGGCCAATGTGTTTAACAGCTGTATCGTAGAGTGTGTATCGTAGTGTGTATCCTGAGTGTGTATCGTAGAGTGTTCTTTTCAAAACGAAGCTCAGATAGTTTGCACCCAAGCTCTCCCTGGAAGCATTCTCTCGTGGGTTCGTATTTCAGCTGAGAGACATTTAGCCTCCTCGGTGGTTTCTTTCCCTGGGAGTGAATTTTGGGCTGGATCTTGAAGTTTAGCTTGGCAATGACAAGTCGATTTTCGGTCCAACATTCTGCACCACACATGCTCTTCGTTACCATAGCATCCGCTCGATCCCTACGTCTATCTGGGGTAGTTGTCTCGCCGCGGCGACTCAATTTCAACCAGTGTTCGTAAAGCGATCTCAGTCCCGCCAGGCGGAGCGATAGCGCGGGCTTGCGGAAAACGCTCGCCTGCCTTTCCCCGTAGTGCGAATTGGGTGCGGTTTGTGGTAGTGGCTCCTCCACCGAGGTGCGCTAGTCTGGTCCGTATCAGGAAACGTGGTCCGTCCGTGGTGATTTATCTAAGGCTTATAGCATAGCTCGACAGTACGTCTCGCTGGTGGTCCGACTCTCGCAAAGAGCTTGTGACCGGCAAATGGAAAGCAGGAATCGTTGCCTCGCGAGGCCCTGCGTTCTCCCTACGGAGAAGGGCAGGCCGGCAGGCCAAATTGTGTCTCTAGTCCCAGTGAAATTCGTCGCCGAGGTCGTTGGGATCCGTTCTGCACAGAGCGCTGCCATCCCTCCTCGAGCGAGCCCGGTCGGTCGGTCGTCTGGTGCGTGTGGGAGGCCCCTGTCAGGCGGTCCTAGGTCGACGGAGTGAGGGACGGGTGGAACAAACCGTCCGTCCCGTCAGTCGGTCCCTGCGGCCGTCGTCCCAGCGAGGCTTTTTACACACCCTTCCTCCGCCGACCGGTGTGTGCTGTACGTACGTCTCCGACAGATATCTGGTTGATCCTGCCAGTAGTCATATGCTTGTCTCAAAGATTAAGCCATGCATGTCTAAGTTCACACTGTCTCACGGTGAAACCGCGAATGGCTCATTAAATCAGTCGAGGTTCCTTAGATGACACGATCCTACTTGGATAACTGTGGCAATTCTAGAGCTAATACATGCTTACCAAGCTCCGACCCTCGCGGAAAGAGCGCTTTTATTAGTTCAAAACCAATCGTCGTTTCCCCTCGCGGGGTTGCGGCGTCCCCACTGGTGACTCTGGATAACTTTGTGCTGATCGCATGGCCTCATGTGCCGGCGACGCATCTTTCAAATGTCTGCCCTATCAAATGTCGATGGTACGTGACATGCCTACCATGTTTGTAACGGGTAACGGGGAATCAGGGTTCGATTCCGGAGAGGGAGCATGAGAAACGGCTACCACATCCAAGGAAGGCAGCAGGCGCGCAACTTACCCACTCCCGGCACGGGGAGGTAGTGACGAAAAATAACAATACGGGACTCTTTCGAGGCCCCGTAATTGGAATGAGTACACTTTAAACCCTTTAACGAGGATCTATTGGAGGGCAAGTCTGGTGCCAGCAGCCGCGGTAATTCCAGCTCCAATAGCGTATATTAAAGTTGTTGCAGTTAAAAAGCTCGTAGTTGGATCTCAGGCGCAGGCGGGCGGTCCGGCTCGCGCCGGTTCACTGCCCGTTGTCTCCTGCCCTACCGTCTGCCGGCTCTCTCCCACGGGTGCTCTTCGCTGAGCGTCCTGGGTGGCCGGCGCGTTTACTTTAAAAAAATTAGAGTGTTCAAAGCAGGCCTCGGCTGCCTGAATAATGGTGCATGGAATAATGGAATAGGACCTCGGTTCTATTTTGTTGGTTTTCGGAACTGGAGGTAATGATTAACAGGGACAAACGGGGGCATTCGTATTGCGGCGTTAGAGGTGAAATTCTTGGATCGCCGCAAGACGAGCTACTGCGAAAGCATTTGTCAAGAATGTTTTCATTAATCAAGAACGAAAGACAGAGGCGCGAAGACGATCAGATACCGTCGTAGTTCTGACCCTAAACGATGCCGACTAGCGATCCGCAGGAGTTGCTTCGATGACTCTGCGGGCAGCTTCCGGGAAACCAAAGTGTTTGGGTTCCGGGGGAAGTATGGTTGCAAAGCTGAAACTTAAAGGAATTGACGGAAGGGCACCACCAGGAGTGGAGCCTGCGGCTTAATTTGACTCAACACAGCCAACACTGAAATGATTGACATGCCGAGACCACTCTTCTGAGGCCTAATATGGAACTGGTGCTGGACTTAGACCCCCAGAAATCTGGGGCTATGCCCCCTGTGGCTCGGTTTTGTCTGCATCCAGTGTTTGATAAAGGAATTAACGGAAGAGCACTATCAGGAGTGGAGCCTGAGTCCTAAGTTAACTAACCGCGCCAATACTGCAGAATGACTATCAAAAAGTACACCTTCGTGGGGTCTAATAGAGAACATGTGCTGGAATTAGACCCTCGAAAATTTTGGGGCTACCCTCTAAGAAACTTGATTGTCTCGCTAAGGGAATTGACGGAAGGGCACCACAAGGTGTGGAACCTGCGGCTTAATTTGACTGAACACGCCAATACTGTAGAACAACTGACAAATCGAGAGCACTGCCGTTTGGGTCTAATAATGAACGTACGCTGGTATTAGACTCACGGATGACAAGTCAGCTCTCAAACACTCAAATGAAAGAACGCTACGGAAATCGTGTTTAACTCCGCAGAAACCGCAGATTTCAAATACCTGGTCATTGACAAACAAAAGCCCTCAATAAATTCGTCTGACCAAATAGTGAACGGGTGCTGGAAATAGATCATCTGAAGACAGGTCAGTTTTATCCTACAAATGACAGGGCGTTGCTACGGAAAACCAGCTCAAATCGAGAGGAGCCGCAGACACTTTGGTTCACGTACCAGGCTGATAAGCCAAGGGCGCGAGGCTACCAGGTGGGGGATTACGGCCGAACCCTTGTAAGCCGCAATCCCGCCCAAAATCTCAGCACCACTGCAATGGGAGGCTCCTACATGCTCGGGACCTGGGGCTTGCGCCCCAGCCCTATCAGGTAGAGCCACAGTAAGAGGTTCTTGCCGCCCGCCAATCAAAGCGAGCGGACAACTGCTTGATACTCACCCTATACGGCGATGGGGTGCGAAAAAACACCAACAAAAGACTTAGAACCTGGTCGGGGTGTCGAAAACAGTAGAGCAGCCACCTCACTGTGAACTGTCAAGACTCAACCACTGACCATGAGAGTTGCCCGCACACCAGGCGATCAACATCTCTGTGACATTACCAGGCTTGTCCTCTGGCGAAATGCACTCCGGCTACGATATCTACCTCTGTACGTTATCAGCCATAACTATCATGCTGGACGCAGAAGAGATGCAGACCAGCGGACATTGCACACCTGCCCCACTGTGTCAACACCCCAGGTGGCGGGGAATGCTAGGCGTACCATCCCTGCATAGAAGCCAAGAAAATAAAGGGAAAAAGAGATACCCCACTCACATGCAAATGCTACGTTTCTGGCAGGACGTGACGATCCTGGGATACAGACACACTGGACTGCCTCTCTTCCGGGTAAACCAGTCCATCTCATATATCACATATCATCATTGCACCCTATAGACACGAGTAGTGAAGACTCGATAGTCTGGTAAGACAACTTCCATAGGAGAGAAAACTCTGATCGTAAACAACTGCTGCCTTGCAGATAGGCTGGGGACAGCCAAAGGCTAAGGAGGGCATCCCTACAGAAACGCCTGTTGAAATCGGATGCACGGGGCCGCAAGCCTAACAAAACAGTGGAACGTAAATCACAGTATGATGGCAGCACAACCTATTCGAAAAACGTATGGCGCTCATCCTGAGGAGACCCGCCAGGCAGCGATAGCGCCGGGCCTCACGCCTCGAAGGGGCCCACCCTTGACTACTGGTGGTCACCCACCCATGTGTCGTAGAGTCAAGGCACATGGCTATGGGGTAACGTCTATTGGCCAAAACCTCAAGACCCTCAAAATACTACAGTGGAATGCGGAGGGAGTCATTAACAAAAAACTTTCCCTAACACACCACCTGCATGAAGGTAAGATTGACGTGGCATGTATCCAGGAAACGCACCTCAACAATAACCATAAATTCTCAATCAGAGGATACCAGACCTTCCGTCTAGATAGAGAAGGCCACAAAGGAGGGGTCCTGATACTGACCAGAAACAGCATACCGAGTAGCGCGGTACCTGTCAATCACACCGGACAAGCAGAAATTGTAGGAGTTGACATAATGGCTCAATAGACGAAACTCCGCATTTTCAATCTGTACGGACCACCAAACAGAGACCTATCGCTCTCGAGTATGGAGGTCAGAGACTCCAACTGCATAGTAGTTGGAGATTTCAACAGCCACTCGGAGAGATGGGGATACTCTGACACAGACAGTAGAGGTGACGAAGTGGAAGATTGGGAGATAGATGCAAATCTCTCCCTAATCAATAGGCCGGAGGATAGCCCTAGCTTCTATTCAAGAACATGGCATACCACATCGACTCCAGATTTGGCCTTCTCCACACAGGACATACACTATAAAATAGACCGCCAGGTGCTGAACCAACTGGCAGGTAGCGACCACAGGCCGATCAGGCTAACCATTAACATGGAAGTAAGCCCACAGGAAACAAAACCGCTCCCACGCTGGAATTACAAACGAGCCGACTGGGACAGATTTGCAATCCTGACAGATGGGCTGTGTGAAACCATCAACACACGAAACACCAAAATGAAGCCCATGGTGGAGAGCCTAAGCAAGGCAATAATGCAAGCCGCCACTGAAACCATCCCAAGAGGAGCTAGGAAAAACTATAAGCCCTACTGGAATGATGAGTTACAGAAAGTGGAAGATGCAGTAACAAATGCTAGGAACATGGCAGAACGAGAAAAATCCATGGAGGCAAACATCGCCCTCAAAGCCGCCGCGGCGAAGTACAAACACACTCTCAAGCAAACAGCAAGAGAAAGTTGGAAAAATAAAACGGAAAGTCTGAACCTGGACAAAGACGGGAACAAGCTATGGAAGCTAGTCAGAGCCATGAACGACGAAACCCCGTCAAATAAACAAATTACTATCAAGCAGGGCGAGAACTTGATCACAGGTAAGAAAGCCGCAAACGCCTTTGTCGATCACTATGCCAGAGCAAACCACATCGAGGTCCCTGCAGATAAGCATACAGACATTAGCGAAGAGCTAAAGGGACACGAAAACATAAATACGGCTCCTGAAGAGCACATGATGGCCAAACTAACAATGCGCGAAATGGAAGAGGCTATGAGTACACTAAAGAAAAGGAAATCTCCCGGAAAAGACGGGATAACAAACGAGATGCTGATGGGGCTGGGCCAAACAGCGAAGAAGAAACTACTATCAGTCCTGAACCAAAGCTGGAAAAGGGGTATTGTACCCCAGGCATGGAAAGATGCAATACTGGTACCAGTACCAAAAACAGGGAAGGACAAAACAGATCCAAATGGATACAGGCCCATAAGCCTACTGAGCTGTGTTGGCAAGCTGATGGAACGGATGATAAACACCAGACTGATGTGGCATCTGGAAGAAAAACGAATACTAATTCCACAGCAAGCCGGCTTTAGACAGCACAGATCCACTGAGGACCAGGTCATCCTCATAGCCCAGGAGATAGAAGATGCCTACAAGGCACAGAAACACACAGTAGCTGTTTGGGTGGATCTGGAAAAGGCATTTGACAAAGTCTGGAAGGATGGACTTAGAGTCAAGCTAAGAAGAAGTGATGTCTGTGGGAAAATGTACAAGTGGATCAACCACTACCTCAAACAAAGAACGGCCAGAGTCCAAGTACAAGGGCAGATGAGCAAAAAGGTGACACTCGAGCAGGGAGTACCCCAAGGGGGAGTATTGTCACCCACACTCTTCCTGGTATATATAAACGATATTACAGAGAATATACCAAGAAGAGTCCATAGCTCAATGTTTGCAGACGATCTGGCTATGTGGACCTCTGAAAAGAATCTCACAATAGCAAGAAATCGGATGCAGACGGCCCTAACATCGCTGGAAGAGTGGGTGAACTCATGGCTGGTCAAAATAAACGAGGAGAAAACCACGTGCACAATATTCTCGCTCTCATTAAAACCCCAAAGTACCAAATTAAGTCTGAATGGCAAAATCCTGCAGCCAAACGACAACCCAACCTATCTGGGAGTCACATTTGATCGGCGCATGACATGGAAAAGTCAGATTGAGAGAAACCGAATGAAAGCCAGAGAAAGAATGGCGATCATGAGGAAACTTGCTGGCACAAGCTGGGGAGCAGACGAAGGCATACTAAAGAAACTGTACACTGGAAGAGTGAGACCAGTTCTCGAGTATGGCATTGCGGCATGGACAACCGCAGCGAAGGCGAACTTCGATAAAGTTAACAAACTTCAAAACCAAGCCATGAGAATTATAACAGGTGGCATGAAGTCAACGCCAATTGTAGAACTTGAAAAGATTACAAAACTGCAATCCATGACCGATAGAAGAGACTGCAGAGCCCAGCTGCAGTCAGAGAAACTCAGAAGACTGACGGACCATCCAATGTACCAGAGACTAAACAATTTGGGAAATGGGAAACTAAAGCGGAGAAACTTTGCAGAAATAGCCAAAGCAAAGATGCACGAAGATCCCATAAACGCACTAACAACACCAAAACCCATCACTACTGTACGAAAACCTACTTGGAGGCAGGATATATTTCCAGAGGTGGTAGAAAATATACCAGGTATAGCAAAAAAAACTGCCAGAGTGAAAAAGAAAGGAGAGACACTACCCTAAGCTTCATAACGAAAAGCTACCCAAGCATGGACTGGACCCATGCATACACCGACGGTTCTGTAACAAACACTACACAGAACGGAGGGGCAGGAGCATTCCTGAACCTACCAAATGGCAGAAAAATAACACTGTCATTCGCTACTGGTAAGTACACAAGCAATTTCAGAGCAGAGGCAGAGGCACTGAGGGCGGCAGTGGAAGAAATGGTAACACACAGTGAAAATGAGAGCCATATAGTCCTGCTGACAGATGCTCTCGAAGTAGTCACAGCGCTAAAAAGCCAGAAAAACACTGAGCTTAATGACTTAAGAGCAGCACTCTGCAAACTGTGCCAGCAGTCCGCACCAAAAAGGGTAGTGGTACAGTGGGTTCCGTCACACTGCAACATCCAAGGCAACGAGGAGGCAGACAGACTGGCAAAAGAAGGTGCAAGGCTACCACAAACAGATACCAATATGACGTACGAAGAGTCAAAACGGCTTATCAAAGCCAGATACATGGCCAAATGGGAAACCGAACATACTGGTTACACCAAAAACGATGCCTATTACCAGTTGAACCGAAGAGAGCAGGTCGTTGTCTTCAGACTTCGCACTGGCCACAACAGACTGAGGTACCACCTATTCAACAAATTGAAGATAGGGTGTACCGACGAATGCCCGTGCGGTACTGGTAAAATGACCACTGAACATCTGCTGCGGAACTGCCCGACATACGAGGATCAGAGAGAGCAGATGTGGCCATTGCCAGTGGAACTGCAAGACAAGCTTTATGGTAGTGGCGAGAGTCTCAGGATGACCGCCGCTTTTTTCGAGAAAATAATGGTTACTGTCTGACTGTGTACGCAGAAGAAGAAGAAGAAGAAGATCCCTACGTCTGATGATAATGTTGTCATTGAGGTGCCAGTGGCGGGACCTTGGGTGCATCCATGTAGTTCTATTTTGGACAGGAAGTCGGAAAGCTGTGTTTGTAATGAGTAGTTCATTTGCGGTACATGTCCTCTGAAAAAGCAGTCCGTTACTATTACATTTTCCAATGGCCCCTTCCCAGGCTGTATGGTATGTGCCAATCCTAGCGTTAAAATCACCGAGGATGATCAGTTTGTCAGATTTGGGGACTGCAGCGATGAGCGCCTCACGGTCCTCATAAAACTTATCTTTTGTTTCCTGAGGATTTGTCATTGTGGGTGCGTATGCACTGATAAGTGTGGCATGCCGTCCTCCTATTGGAGGGAGACGCAGTGTAATCAGACGGTCATTAATTCCTCTGGGCATGCTTGTGAGCTTGTCGACCATGTTGGTCTTGATGGCAAAGCCAACTCCAGCTTCACGGCGTTCTTCTTTGCTGCGGCCGCTCCAGAACAAAGTATAACCAGCGCCTTCTTCTGTGATCTGCCCTTCCTCTGCCAGTCGTGTCTCGCTCAGGGCAGCTATGCAGATGTTGTATCTAGCCAGTTCCCTGGCGATCAGAGCTGTCCGTCGTTCGGGTCTGTTTGCTTTGGCGTTGTCCAGTAGCGTGCGGACATTCTTTGTTGCAAACGTGATGGGTAGTTTTCGTGATCGTTTTCTGCCTGTTCCGCCGCTGTAGTTTGGGGCCCTGCCAGTTGCAAGTTGCTAGTCAGGATGTGATCTGTAGGATGATGTCGTGAGTTGCGCAATGTGTTTATAGTGAGGCAGATGTGCGCAGGATCTTCCTCACTCTCTCGTCCGGACTCAACATGTTCTAGAGGCAAGACATTGTCAAGACTTCTAGTGAAGGGTTCGGATGCAGACAGTATGGTGTCAGGGTGTGCCTCATTTTCTCGTTGGCATTTCCATTTTGTTTTATCGCTCTGGTGGAGCTTTGAGGTATCTGTTTCTGAGTGCATTTGTTTGTGTATTCTTCTTCCACCTCTCTTTCCTCTCGTCTTTCGTCTTGATTGTATACTTGTGAGTTCCGATGCCTCTTCGGTTAAGTGTATTTTCAACACACGCAACAGATGTAGATCTGAGGTTGAAGGGACGTAGTGTGCTGATCGAAGGAGCTCATTGCGCTTCGATCAGCTTATTCGATCAGCACACTACACGTCTGTTATACCGTCCATCAATGTCTATCAAACAGTCCGTATATCGAAACGATCATGTATCAAACCGTCCATCTATCAATTTGTCCAACAATCAAGCCGTAAAAATATATCAAACCGTCTATCCACCAAACCGCCGATCTATCAATCTGTCCATTCAATAATTCGCCCATCTATCAATCCATCCATCCAACCTTTTATCCATCCTTCTAGTCATCAATATGTCCGCATATTAACTCCTCCATCTATCAAACCGTCCAACTTTCAAACCGTCCATCCATCAATCCGTAAATCTATAAGCCCGTCCAATTATCGTGCCCTCCAACCGTCTACCTGTACATCAAACCAATCTATGCTCGTTAAGTGAACATCTAATGAGGCCCATTTCAGTTGGTAAGTCATAGTCTCTGATTAAAATAATAACAACGACATATGTGTCGCTCTCATACTTAACCTGAATCGTATGTGCAGTACCTAATCAGTGACTAACTATTGGGATTTAATATTTGATTACACAATCGTTTGATATTGTACTGAATCTTCTTCTGCGTGGGCTCATTGCGGAGCACAGGAGCAACACTGAGGGTGTTACTTTACTGGAAATCAGCGTCTAAGCACTATGTGCATTCTTGTGGTACCTATATATGTATCCTTATCACCATTAGGTTAGTCAGGCCAGAGACTGGTGTTGATAGTGTCGCTTATTCATGTAACGCCACTGTCTTCTGTTAATCAGCCAGGTAACTGGTGTTGGTGGTGTCGCTTAGTCATGTAACGCCCCTGGCATCGGTTAATCAGCCAGGTAACTGGGGTTGATAGTGTCGCTTAGTCATGTAACGCCCCTGGCATCGGTTAATCAGCCTGGTAACTGGGGTTGATAGTGTCGCTTAGTCATGTAACGCCCCTGGCATCTGTTAATCAGCCAGGTAACTGGTGTTGATGGTGTCGCTTAGTCATGTAACACCCCTGGCATCTGTTAATCAGCCAGGTGATTGGTGTTGAAGGTCGTCTGATTATGTTGTGCCACTGCCCTGTTAGTCAGTCCAGTGACTGGTGTTGAAATTGTGTGATCATGTCCTTACACTTGTTTTAAATTAGTCCGGAGACTGGTTTTGAAGTCGTCTGGTCATGTCCCTTCACTGTTTTCTGTTAGTCATTCGAGAGACTGGTGTTGAAGTCGTCTGATCATGTCCCTCCACTGTTTTCTGTTAGTCATTCGAGAGACTGGTGTTGAAGTCGTCTGATCATGTCCCTCCACTGTTTTCTGTTAGTCATTCGAGAGACTGGTGTTGAAGTCGTCTGATCACGTCAAGCCACTGTTTTCTGTTAGTCGTTCCAGAGACTGGTATTGAAGTCTTCTAATCATGTTCCTCCACTGTTTTCTGTTAGTCATTCCGGAGACTGGTATTGAAGTCTTCTTATCATGTCCCTCTTCTGTTTTCTGTTAGTCAGTCCGGAGACTGGTGTTGTCTGATCATGGCAAGCCACTGCCATATGTTCTCTTAAAATCTATTCAGCTAAGCATACCAGATGTTCTGGCAACCATGTGTGATGTAATTGTTTCTTGAACGCCCATTACTTATATTTTCCCTTGAGTTTTGACTTTCGTTATTGTTAACAGTAGTTCTCAATGTCTCATATTCTGTTTTGTCAAGACAATCTACTTTTGTGTATGTTTCATTATTTGCCTATATCGTTTAGCACTTGAACGTTCAATCTTTGTTTCTGTCCAACTCCTTGCTTGGAATCTACGATATCATCGCATTTCTAAATTACCTAAGGTCGTTTCGTCAATTGTTTTTATTTAGAGTTCATGTTTCATAACTGTATAATGTTACGGGCCAGATAAACGTTGTGATTATTATTTCACGCAGCTCAAAGTTGATGTTACTGGATGCTAGAAGCTTTTGTTTTTCCCGGAATACGTATTGTGCTACTGCAATTCTAGTTCTGATCTCAACTTCATAGCGGGCATCCTCTGCAATTATTTGTTGCAAATATAAACACCTTTGCACTTGTTCTGTGGTCTGCCACTCCTATACTGCTATTTTATTCTTTGTTCTTGTTCGGTTATTTCAATAATTACAATAATCGTTTTTGCTGGAATTAATCTTCATTCCAAATGCATTGACTGTTCCGTTGATCTTGGTGCGCTGCTTGTATAATGATTACACTGAGAGCTTTGTATTTCTCAAGTTTGATTGCACATTTTCGTTCTCAATAGATTTTAGCACCCATGTTGCATTTTTAGAAGCTTTCTTCGCTTCACCTCAGAATAAACGTTATAAAGACTTGAACATAATAAACATCCCTGCCTTGGAGACTGCATTTTTTATACTCTCCTTGAGTGAAATATTGACCATGTGATTGTCATATGTTCTGTATTAGTAAATTATTATTTTATCCACTCCAAGTTGTTCCAAAATAAGAAATCGCTTGTTCCACGATAGCCTGTCAAAGGCCGTCTCACAGTCAATGAAGCAGATACAATGATCTTTTTCCTGATCAAACATTATCTCTGCAAGAAACCTTAGTGCTCCAGCTGCGTCTCTAGTGACTCTGTCCTTGCGGAACCCAAACTGATTTTCATCTAATACAGATTCTATTCTGCTATCAATTCCTCTTTTAATTATTTCAGTAAAATTGTCGAAGCGTGTGATTTTAGTTTAATCGAGCGATATTTGCTGTAATCAATTCCCTTCGATTTTTTGGGGAATGGGGTGATTATTGCTTTTGAATGATCTGTAGAGCATTCTCCTGCTTGATAAATTGTGTTCACGTAATGAAAAGTAAATTTTGGTACATGTTGCACTATACATCATCAACAAAAGCAAATTGCCAGACCCGTTTACAGTTCAAGCGTAGATTAGACAAGGATGACTACTTTCTCCAACAATCTTTCCCATGGTCATAGAGTAATGCAATAAGCAATAGAGGACAGAAAACAGAAATGAAATGGACATTTGAAAAGCATATTGAAAACATCGATTTTACAGATGTATTACATTTTCACCAAAACAGAAGATCATTCAAGGAGTTCATCTGAATTAAATGTTCAATAGCAGAGGTTGTTTTGCAGATTAGAGTGAACAAAACAAAGAGAATGAGGCTAATAATCAGATAATTGAAGAAGTGCAAAATTAAATAAAAGTACAATATTAATAAAAATGAAAAAAACTGCAAGATTTGCATTCACTCTCAATGCCCAATATGGTAGGATTCTTTATGGAGATTTATATGAGGCTGTTTAACACAAATATAGAGGTAGTCCTGTTTTATGGTTCTGGCACGTGGCCTATAACTAAGGGTGTCACATCCAGACTTCAGATCTTTATCTACAGATTTCTTTGCCACATATTTCGCGTTAGCTGGCCAGAGGTCATCGCATATACAGATACCTGTGACAAGACAATAACACATGCTGCAGGAAAGCGGGATTGAAAGTAAGACTGGAAAAGACACACTTTCATAAAAAAGCCGGATAGCATAAACAGAAATGAGATTGAATTGGAACTCACAAGGAATAGACGAGAAGGATGGTCAAGGCTGCGAATAGAAAGAATAGGAAGGGATAAAATAAATCTGTTGTGGCCCTATGTTCCATGGGGAACCAGACGAATATGTGATGACATGTCGCACTTTATTTTACTACACCGCGAAGCTAATCCAATACACAACCCTCTGTCTTAGCATTCTGGAAGCTTGGAAAAATGCAGCGTGTCTATACTTGCTCTTAGAATTATTCATCACGCTCTTTCTAATTATTTTCCTTCCCTATCATTATCTCTCTCTCTCTACTCTCTCTCTCTCTCTCTCTCTCTCTCTCTCTCTCTCTCTCTCTCTAGGAGTAAATAACCTATGAAAATTTCCTCATTTGCGATATCCTGTAATTCGTTTATTTGGTTAAATACCTCTTCCTGTCACACGTTGATTTGTTTGTTATTGCAAGCCATTCTGCATTCCAAATGAACGTTAAGGCAATATTTTTTCCCTAAAGGAATTTCTCGTTTTTGCGGATTCCAAGAAGCTGTGTTTCACATCGCGAATAAGAGCTCATTTTGTCACGGAAATATTTATAAAATCAAGTGACAGGGCCGTCTGTATTTTTAAATTTTCTGAAGTATGTCTATGACATAACATCTGAGAGTGCAAGCGAATGTGTTTCACAGTTGCATTTTCTTAGGAGCGACTTTCTAGTCAATTAATGGTTACCATCATGCAATGATCACCACGCAAGACTACCGTGTTCCAGCTATCTCATTAGTGTAGATTCTTGAAGTAGAAGTTTGATTATTGAAATCTACAATTTTCAGATTCTTTCTGTAAATCATCTTTAACAAATTTCTGTATTAACAAATAGTTCATACGTCTACAGATGCTTTAGATTAATAGGAATCATTGTTTTTATAAACCCACCCACTTTAGAGATTTGCAATACAACTAATATTTACATTTGGCTACTTCGTAGACAAAGACCCAGCATGAAATCAAGTTAATGCGAAACTATGAAATTGTAATCATACTGATATGAAGGGAAGTGAATGGTGTGAAGGGAAGTGAATGTGTTGAAATCGTGTAAGAGATATCACTCCAATTTGTTACACATTTTTTAATAAGTATTTCACAGCGACATAACATTTCGAAAAATTGAAGTTTTTAGCATCATATTTTTATTCACACAATTTATCTCTTGTTTCTTTTGTATTAATTTCGTACAATTATAGCTAACAGAGCTTCTTTTGTTTATAATGGGAAACAAAACCAGAAGTAGACAACGTGTTAAAGATAATTCTCTGAAAATCAGTTCCCGAATTTGACCAAAACTTTGGTGTCGGAATTTGTTGACACCTATTGTCGACAGTGATGCAATGAGCCCTATGTGTTCATGAGCGAAGAAAATAAAAGTCCAAGACAGTGAAGGGCAAGCAGAGGAACACTGCAAAGGACCTGAGTTTATTCTTATGCAGCTGCTGTTTGAGTGTGTATGTGCCAAATTTAGATTTCACAAACGTCAGTACTCGCTTACACGTCAGCAAGTCGAACAGACTAGGGATGGCTTTTGTCACGAACTCAGTATCAACTATTTGAACTGGATATATGAAAAGATACAGTTATGGAGGCTATATTTAATCCAATTTCATATTTCAATAATGGAGCAGTATCGATTGTGCACTTGTTCAACAGATTACATTTCTCAGAATAACATACAATGACATTATCCACAAAAACGCACGTGCTGCACATAGCTGAATCTGATAATAGAACAAAGAAAAAGCAAAACAATAGAAGAAACCCTTAAGATAACTGAAAAATTGGTTCATAGACACTTCAACAGCAAGCTAATTAAACTTCATTATTTGTACATTTGTCCGTTTTTTCTGTTTTCTTGGAATTTTGTTTTTAACCTTTTAGGGATCTTTGAAACAACAATAACTCGGAATCACTACATTGAGTTAGCTTAACAATTTAAAACAAAAGCATTCGCTTTTAACATAACGATACATAATCTGAATAAAAATTAATGCAATTGTATTCAGAGTTTTAGTTTTATGACCACCTTATACATATATAATGAGGCACAAATATTAAGCATTTAACCAAAAAAAAATTATTAACAACTAACCTTCCAGTTAAATTCTTTTATTTTTGTTCATTTCCTCTAGTATCGTAACACCAATCAATTTGCCAAGTTCATGTCCTTAATGATCATATCGTCAATTAATGTATCAAGTTCATGTCCTCAAGCATCTTAGCATCAATCAATGTGCCAAGTTCATGTCCGTAATCATCATTTCACCAATCAATGTGCAAAGTTCATGTCCTTAATCATCATATCACCAATAAATTTGTCAAGTTCATGTCCTCGAGCATATGAGTACCAATCAATGTGTCAAGTGCATGTCATCAATCATCATTTCACCAATCAATGTGTTAAGTTCATGTCCTACATCATCGTAACACCAATCAATTTGTCAAGTTCATGTCCTTAATCATCATATCACCAATCAATGTGCCAAGTTCATGTGCTTAAGCATATTATCGCAAATCAATTTATCAAGTTCATGTCCTAAAGCATCTTATCACCAATCAATGTACCCAGTTCATGTCATTAAGCATCTTCTCACCAATTAATATACCAAGTTCATGTCATTAAGCATCTTCTCACCAATCAATGTACCCAGTTCATGTCCTCAAATATCTTCTCACCAATCAATGTACCCAGTTCATGTCATCAAGCATCTTCTCACCAATCAATGTACCCAGTTCATGTCCTCAAATATCTTCTCACCAATCAATGTACCCAGTTCATGTCATTAAGCATCTTCTCACCAATCAATGTACCCAGTTCATGTCCTCAAATATCTTCTCACTAATCAATGTACCCAGTTCATGTCCTCAAGCATCTTCTCACCAATCAATTTGCCAAGTTCAAGTCCTTAAGCATCTTCTCACCAATCAATGTACCCAGTTCAAGTCCTTAAGCATCTTCTCACCAATCAATTTGCCAAGTTCAAGTCCTTAAGCATCATATCAATCGTTGTGATAATGATCAGTCCGATTCTGGTATAAATACTAGTCTTAAACAAAAGTCTTTTATTTTCGCTCGGGGGCCACTTTGACACGCTCATATCAGCCGGTTACATGTAAACAATAGGGTAACGAATGAAGAGGGAGTCGTGCGGCGGAGGAAGTCGTGTGGCAGAGGGAGTCGTCCAGCAGAGGGAGTCGTGCGGCGGAGAGAGTCGTCCAGCAGAGTGAGTCGTGTGGCGGAGGGAGTCTTCCGGCAGAGGGAGTCGTGTGGCGGAGGGAGTCGTGTGGCGTAGGGAGTCGTCCAGCAGAGGGAGTCGTCCGGCAGAGGGAATCGTCCGGCGGATAGAGTCGTGTGGCGGAGGGAGTCGTGCGGCGGAGGGAGTCGTGTGTCGGAGGGAATCGTGCGGCGAAGGGAGTCGTGTGGCGGAGGGAGTCGTGCGGCATAGGCAGTCGTTCGGCGGAGGGAGTCGTGCGGCGGAGGGAGTCGTCAAGCAGAGGGAGTCGTGCGGCGGAGGGAGTCGTCCAGCTGAGTGAGTCGTGTGGCGGAGGGAGTCGTCCGGCAGAGGGAGTCGTGCGACGGAGGGAGTCGTGTGGCGGAGGGAGTCGTCCAGCAGAGGGAGTCGTCCAGCAGAGGGAGTCGTCCGGCGGAGGGAATCGTGTGGCGGAGGGAGTCGTCCGGCAGAGGGAGTCGTGCGGCGGAGGGAGTTGTCCAGCAGAGGGAGTCGTGCGGTGGAGGGAGTCGTCCGGCAGAGGTAGTCGTGCGGCGGAGGGAGTCGTGCGGCGGAGGGAGTCGTGCAGCGGAGGGAGTTGTGTGGCTGAGGGAGTCGTGCTGCGGAGGGAGACGTGTGGTGGAGGGAGTCGTCTAGCAGAGGGAGTCATGCGGCGGAGGGAGTCGTCCGACAGAGGGAGTAGTGTGGCAGAGGGAGCCGTGTGGCAGAGGGAGTCGTCCGGCAGAGGGGGTCGTGTCGCAGAGGCAGACGTGCGGCAGTGGGACAAAAGTAGTGAAACCAAGGATTCTGCCCAAGCCTAGATTGCTGTTCCGGAAAGCGATAGTCAATGCCAATCTCGGAAGAGGGTCGAACTCTGCCTGGTTGAGAACATCCCAAGACACATGACATACATGCTGACAGCGAGATGCGATGTCCAGTTGACTTCTTAGTGTTACGAGAAAGGAGAAAGGCAAGTAAACATTATCACCTTTCGTTCCGGTGCAGTTGGAGCATGGGACCACCAATGATGTTGTCTATATTATGCTTGTCAGATAATTGATGTGACCTTGTAGTGGCAATTTTGATGGCATATTGTTCGATATAATACAATACTCAACTCCTTTTATTGCATGCATGAGGCAGTAGTCCTATTATTTCTTCACAATAAGTTGTACACACGGGTTGGGGCAAGGCAATGATTGATCCTAATACCTTACTGCCCCCATTTACCAATTTTACAATGAACTTTCTTCTGTGTCACGTTGCTCGGCTTGATTACGTTGTCTTCACCTGTTGATCATATGTCTGTCTCTTTAAGGGAATGCGTTCATTGTTACGGGATTTTGCAAATCTTGCCCTCCCAGAACATGTCCTCAACAAACAAATTTGGCGTTATTCTGATGTATGTGACTCGAGGTCTTTGTTCTTATGTGTGCAGATCCTCCTGTTGTCGCCATCGACTCTTTATTACTCGTAACTAAACTTATAGAGCCATTCACGTTGTGAGCTTATAATGTGGCACTTAGGTCGCCTGTTTGAAACCAGTAGTCTATATTAGGAGTATCAAATGTGCGGTCCACGAGTATTTGACCTTTGAAACCGTTGTCCATGGTGATTGGTTTTTTTTAAGTTTCAGATAAGGGATAATAAAAGTTAGATGAGAGTACAAGGGAGTATATATTATAAAAAAGGGAGTTTGGATGATTCCAAAAACAGTATCATGGTCTAACAACAGAGAGTACATTGAGTTAACTACACAACAAAGATATTTCAGAACGTGGCAGCCCCTCATAATAGAAGGTGTAGATTGTAAGGAAGGGAAAAAAACAGGCAACGCAGATCGAATACGTCAAGCAAATCAAACATTAAGAAACAATACATCTCGACTAGAACTAATCATGGACATTAAACAAGCATGCAGCAAAAGTGGAACGCTACTTCAGTTTCGTTTGATGAAATTGATATTCACACTAGCAGTGTTTCATCAAAACCTTAGCTTGGCCCGTTAGTTGCTGACCTACCCCTGGACGTTCACACGTTTGTCACGATGGGATAAAGATTGTTCAATGCCGAGTTCGAAACACTTTGTGTCCAATTTGATCGGATACTTCGGATATTTTTCTCGGAATGACGATTTCTCTATAAAAGTTTGGCAAAACTATTGTACTGTTTAATTAACTCATTGCATGTACAAACACGCATCTATACGCCTCGCAAATACGTCCACATTACAAACAGATACACATATGTATCCATATACTGTCCAATATGTTCTGATATCTCCAAAAGGACTACGGTCTATGGTGTGAGGGCCCTGCCTTCGCCAGTAAAATCCAGAAACGCAAACTTTTAAATCAAACCAAAAAACTTAGCTTGATAGTTTGGTAACACATTATCAAACTAAATTGTTTAAATGTAACGTTTTTAACTTAATGTTTTATACGGGTTTAGAAGCCTCATCTGAGTCTGAATACAACTTTTCGAGAAGAGAAAATCATCTACTGTCTTATGGTCGTTCTCACACTACTTTATTAACTGCCTCATTTCTGAAGGTAGCACAATTCACACTGAAGAACTCACGAAATTCATTGGTTCATTTTCTGTTTATAATTGTTAATTACACAGTATCATAAGAATGGTAGCCTTGATGAATATAGAAAAAAGCATTTCTTAAAAATGAAAAAGATTTTCCAAGAATTTTATTTTCTTAAATGGTTGAGAATTTCTTCAAACAATTGCTGTTTTAATGTATGGTCACATGTATGATAATTTGACATGAGAGAGGAAAGGTTTTTTAAGCTGAATCAAGCCCTCGCCAAGCAACATAACTGTAAAAAAACATGGACTATAAACAAACAGTTGGTGATTCAAATGGAGGTCCTCAAAATGTGGTTATTCAGAGGAATGTGTAGAGTTGTAGAGAACAATTGAAATATATTACCATTAGGTAAGACAAATATTTTTACATAGAAAAAGGCACGACGTTTTATTGAAAACAATACTGAAAATGACGGTTGAAGAGCGCCGGACAAGAGGCGGGCAGCGCGTCAAGTGTGAGAGCAGCATCAAACCATGGCAGAGTCTGGCAGAGTGTACAGTGAAGACAAGAGACGTGGCATATTGGAGGTCATTGTTAACATTCGTTGAGGAGACGGCGCTTGAAATGAATTGATATGACTTTTAGAAAATTAAAGGAAAATTAAAGAAGTATTAAAGTCAAGTTTTGTAATAAGTCACATGAGTGCTAAATCATAAAAGTTCAAAAGTTGAATTTGTTGAATAGCGTCTTGTTAAATCAAATGACATTATATGCCCGGTTAAGAAGAGTCTTGTTCAAGTCATCAATATGTAAGAAAATAATTATTTCAAAAGTTTAACACCTTTCAAATATTTTCATTAGCTCTTGGTCAGAGTTAATATTTCCCATATTGCGCATGGTGCAGTGTTCAAAAGAGATATATGCCAGTTTCAATGTAACTGAAGAGTTGCTAGCCTTAATACTGCTCTATAAACTACAATGGGATGGCATATAATTCATGAACAAACTGCCTAGAGAAGGCTGCATTGCCTTGGAACAAACTCACATCCGTGCCCACGATAATCTAGTAATGTGCTCTGATAACATTAGTGTTGTTGGGTTAATCTAATCGAAATTGAAAAAGTCATAATAACCAACGATTAACGTGACAAGAATCCATTACAGGTTGCACCAAGAAGTTTCATAAGGTGATAACCTTCACAGGAATTCCTTCAGTTAGATTACATCACAGTTGTTTCAGTTCTGGAATCAGTTTCTGGGGAGCCCGCCTTCTAGACACTGTCAAACTGAAGCACATCATGGATGGTGTGTTGTGCTGAAACTTGACTGGTGTTCAGAGTCAGACTATTTCGTTCACAGTCACACGACGATTTTTCATCAAGTTGCAATTGACGATGGTGCTACTACTCGAATTGCTTGCCCCAGTCGAGAACAGCCTGTCAAAGTATGGTGCCACTACTCGGTGTGCATGCCCCAGTCGAGAACACCCTGTCAAAGTATGGTGTCACTACTCGGTATACCTGCCCCAGTCGAGAACAGCCTGTCAAAGTATGGTCTAACTACTCGGTGTACCTGCCCCAGTCGAGAACACACTGTCAAAGTATGGTGTCACTACTCGGTGTACCTGCCCCAATCGAGAACAGCTTGTCAAAGTATAGTGTCACTACTCGGTGTAGCTGCCCCAGTCGAGAACAGCCTGTCAAAGTATAGTGTCACTACTCGGTGTACCTGCCCCAGTCGAGAATAGCCTGTCAAAGTATAGTGTCACTACTCGGTGTAGCTGCCCCAGTCGAGAACAGCCTGTCAAAGTATGGTGTCACTACTCGGTGTACCTGCCCCAGTCGAGAACACCTTGTCAAGTATGGTCTCACTAATCGATATACCTGCCCCAGTCGAGAATAGCCTGTCAAAGTATAGTGTCACTACTCGATGTACCTGCCCCATTCGAGATCAGCCTGTCAAAGTATGGTGTCATTACTCGGTGTACCTGCCCCAGTCGAGAACACTCTGTCAAAGAGCTCATGACATTTCGGAGTTCTTTGACAGTTCATTCATTCTTCTTCTTCTTCTTCTTCTTCTTCTTCGTACGCAGTCAGACAGTAACCATTATTTTTTCGAAAAAAGCGGCGGTCATCCTGAGGCTGTCGCCACTGCCATAGAGCTTGTCTTGCAGTTCCACTGGTGATGGCCACATCTGCTCTCTCTGATCCTCGTATGACGGGCAGTTCTGCAGCAGATGTTCTGCGGTCATTTTACCAGTACCGCACGGACATTCGTCGGTACACCCTATCTTCAATTTGTTGAATAGGTGGTACCTCAGTCTATTGTGGCCAGTGCGAAGTCTGAAGACAACGACCTGCTCTCTTCGGTTCAACTGGTAATAGGCATCGTTTTTGGTGTAACCAGTATGTTCGGTTTCCCATTTGGTCATGTATCTGGCTTTGATAAGCCGTTTTGACTCTTCGTACGTCATACTAGTATCTGTTTGTGGTAGTCTTGCACCTTCTTTTGCCAGTCTGTCTGCCTCCTCATTGCCTTGGATGTTGCAGTGTGGTGGGACCCACTGCACCACTACCCTTCTTGGGGCGGACTGCTGGCACAGTTTGCAGAGTGCTGCTCTTAAGTCATTAAGCTCAGTATTTTTCTGGCTTTTTAGCGCTGTCACTACGGCGAGAGCATCTGTAAGCAGGACTATATGGCCTTCATTTTCATTGTGTGTCACCATTTCTTCCACTGCCGCCCTCAGTGCCTCTGCCTCCGCTCTGAAATTGCTTGTGTACTTACCAGTAGCGAATGACAGTGTTATTTGTATGCCATTTGGTAGGTTTAGGAATGCTCCTGCCCCTCCGTTCTGTGTTGTGTTTGTTACAGAACCGTCGTTGTATGCATGGGTCCAGTCCATGCTTGGGTAGCTTTTCGATATGAAGCTTAGGGTAGTATCTCTCCTTTCTTTTTCAGTCTGGCAGTTTTTGTTTGCAATACCTGGTATATTTTCTACCACCTCTGGAAATATATCCTGCCTCCAGGTAGGTTTTCGTACAGTAGTGATGGGTTTTGGTGTTGTTAGTGCGTTTATGGGATCTTCGTGCATCTTTGCTTTGGCTATTTCTGCAAAGTTTCTCCGCTTTAGTTTCCCATTTCCCAAATTGTTTAGTCTCTGGTGCATTGGATGGTCGGTCAGTCTTCGGAGTTTCTCTGACTGCAGCTGGGCTCTGCAGTCTCTTCTATCGGTCATGGATTGCAGTTTTGTAATCTTTTCAAGTTCTACAATTGGCGTTGACTTCATGCCACCTGTTATAATTCTCATGGCTTGGTTTTGAAGTTTGTTAACTTTATCGAAGTTCGCCTTCGCTGCTGTTGTCCATGCCGCAATGCCATACTCGAGAACTGGTCTCACTTTTCCAGTGTACAGTTTCTTTAGTATGCCTTCGTCTGCTCCCCAGCTTGTGCCAGCAAGTTTCCTAATGATTGCCATTCTTTCTCTGGCTTTCATTCGGTTTCTCTCAATCTGACTTTTCCATGTCATGCGCCGATCAAATGTGACTCCCAGATAGGTTGGGTTGTCGTTTGGCTGCAGGAATTTGCCATTTAGACTTAATTTGGTATTTTGGGGTTTAAATGAAAACGAGAATATTGTGCATGTGGTTTTCTCCTCGTTTATTTTGACCAGCCATGAGTTCGCCCACTCTTCCAGCGATGTTAGGGCCGTCTGCATCCGATTTCTTGCTATGGTGAGATTCTTTTCAGAGGTCCACATAGCCAGATCGTCTGCAAACATTGAGGTATGGACTCTTCTTGGTATATTCTCTGTAATATCGTTTATATATACCAGGAAGAGTGTGGGTGACAGTACTCCCCCTTGGGGTACTCCCTGCTCGAGTGTCACCTTTTTGCTCATCTACCCTTGTACTTGGACTCTGGCCGTTCTTTGTTTGAGGTAGTGGTTGATCCACTTGTACATTTTCCCACAAACATCACTTCTTCTTAGCTTGACTCTAAGTCCGTCTTTCCAGACTTTGTCAAATGCCTTTTCCAGATCCAACCAAACGGCTACTGTGTGTTTCTGTGCCTGGTAGGCATCTTCTATCTCCTGGGCTATGAGGATGACCTGGTCCTCAGTAGATCTGTGCTGTCTAAAGCCGGCTTGCTGTGGAATTAGTATTCGTTTTTCTTCCAGATGCCACATCAGTCTGGTGTTTATCATTCGTTCCATCAGCTTGCCGACACAGCTCAGTAGGCTGATGGGCCTGTATCAATTTGGATCTGTTTTGTCCTTTCCTGTTTTTGGTATTGGTACCAGTATTGCGTCTTTCCATGCCTGGGGTACAATTCCCCTTTTCCAGCTATGGTTCAGGACCGATAGCAGTTTCCTCTTCGCTGTTTGGCCCAGCCCCATCAGCATTTCGTTTGTTATTTCGTCTTTTCCGGGAGATTTCCTTTTCTTTAATGTTCTCAAAGCCTCTTCCATTTCGAGCATTGTTAATTTGGCCATCATGTGCTCTTCAGGTGCCGTATTGATGTTGTCGTGCCCCTTTAGCTCTTCGCTAATGTCTGTATGCTTATCTGCAGGGACCTCGATGTGGTTTGCTCTGGCATAGTGATCTACAAAGGCGTTTGCGGCTTTCTTACCTGTGATCAAGTTCTCGCCCTGCTTGATAGTAATTTGTTTATTTGACGGGGTTTCGTCGTTCATGGCTCTGACTAGCTTCCATAGCTTGTTTCCGTGTTTGTCCAGGTTTAGGCTTTCCGTTTTATTTTTCCAGCTTTCTCTTGCTGTTTGCTTGATAGTGTGTTTGTATTTCCCCGTGGCGGCTTTGAGGGCGATGTTTGCCTCATTGGATTTTTCTCGCTCTGCCATGTTCCTAGCATTTGTTACTGCATCTTCCACTTTCTGCAACTCATCATTCCAGTAGAGCTTATAGTTTTTCCTAGCTCCTCTTGGGATGGTTTCAGTGGCGGCTTGCATTATCGCCTTGATTAGGCTTTCCACCATGGGCTTCATTTTGGTGTTTCGTGTTGATGGTTTCACACAGCCCATCTGTCATGATTGCAAATCTGTCCCAGTCGGCTCGTTTGTAATTCCAACGTTTGAGCGGTTTTGTTTCCTGTGGGCCTACTTCCATGTCAATGGTTAGCCTGATCGGCCTGTGGTTGCTACCTGCCAGTTGGTTTAGCACCTGGCGGTCTATTTTATGGTGTATGTCCTGTGTGGAGAAGGCCCAATCTGGAGTCGAGGTGGTATGCCATGAATAGAAGCTAGGGCTATCCTCCGGCCTATTGATTAGGGAGAGATTTGCATCTATCTCCCAATCTTCCACTTCGTCACCTCTGCTGTCTGTGTCAGAGTATCCCCATCTCTCCGAGTGGCTGTTGAAATCTCCAACTACTATGCAGTTGGAGTCTCTGACCTCCATACTCGAGAGCGATATGTCTATATTTGGTGGTCCGTACAGATTGAAAATGCGGAGCTTCGTCTCTTGAGCCATTATGTCAACTCCTACAATTTCTGCTTGTCCGGTGTGATTGACAGATACCACGCTTCTCGGTATGCAGTTTCTGGTCAGTATCAGGACCCCTCCTGTGTGGCCTTCTCTATCGAGACGGAAGGTCTGGTATCCTCTGATTGAAAATTTGTGATTATTGTTGAGGTGCGTTTCCTGGATACATGCCACGTCAATCTTACCTTCATGCAGGTGATGTGTTAGGGAAAGTTTTTTGTTAATGACTCCCTCCGCATTCCACTGTAGTATTTTGAGGGTCTTGAGTTTTTGGTCAATAGAAGTTGCCCCATAGCCATGTGCCTTGACTCCACGACACATGGGTGGGTGACTACCAGTAGTCAAGGGTGGGCCCCTTCGAGGCGTGAGGCCCGACACTATCGCTGCCTGGCGGGACTCCGCAGGATGAGCGCCATGCGTTTTTCTAATCGGTTGTACTGTCATCATGCTGCGATTTACGTTGCACTGTTTTGTTAGGCTTGCGGCCCCGTGCATCCGATTTCAACAGGCGTTTCTGTAGGGATGCCCTCCTTAGCCTTTGGCTGTCCCCAGCCTATCTGCAAGGCAGCAGTTGTTTATGATCAGAGTTGTCTCTCTTATGGAAGTTGTCTTACCAGACTATCGAGTCTTTACTACTCGTGTCTAAAGGGTGCGATGATGATATGTGAGATGATATATGAGATGGACTAGTTTACCCAGGAGAGAGGCAGTCCAGTGTGTCTGTACCCCAGGATTGTCACGTCCTGCCAGAAACGTAGCATTTGCATGTGAGTGGGGTATCTCTTTCTCCCTTTGTTTTATTGGCTTCTATGCAGATATGGTACGCCTAGCATTCCCCGCCACCTGGGATGTTGACACAGTGGGGCAGGTGTGCAATGTCCGCTGGTCTGCATCTCTTCTGCGTCCAGCATGATAGCTATATGGCTGATAACGTAAAGAGGTAGATATCGAAGCAGAAGTGCATTTAACCAGACGACAAGCCTGGTAATGTCACAGAGATGTTGCTCGCCTAGTGTGCGGACATATCTCATGGTCATTGGTTGAGTCTCGACAGTTCACAGTGAGGTGCCTGCTTTACTGTTTTCGACACCCCGACCAGGAACTAAGTCTTATGTTGGAGGTTTCGCACCCCATCGCCGTATAATGTGAGTATCAAGCAGCTGTCCGCCCGCTTTGATCGGCGGACGGCAGAGACCTCTTTCTGCGGCTCTACCGGATAGGGATGGGGCGCGAGCCCCAGGTCCCGAACATGTAGGAGCCTCCCATTGCAGTGGTGCTGAGATTTTGGGCGGGATTGCGGCTTACAAGGGTTCGGCCGTAATCCCCGACATGGTAGCCTCGCGCCATTGGCTTATCAGCCTGGTACGTGTACCAAAGTGTCTGTGGATCCTCTCGATATGAGCTGGTTTTCCGTAGCAACGCCCTGTCATTAGTAGGATAAAACTGACCTGGCTTCAGATGGTCTATTTCCAGCACCCGTTCACTATTTTGCCAGACGAATTTATTGAGGGCTTTTGTTTGTCAGTGGCCAGGTATTTGAAATCTGCGGTTTCTACGGGGTTAGACACGATTTCCGTAGCGTTCTTTCATTAGAGTGTTAGAGAGCTGACTTATCTTCCGTGAGTCTAATACCAGCGTACGTTCATTATTACACCCAACGGTAGTGCTCTCGATTAGTCAGTCGTTCTACAGTATTGACGTGTTCAGTCAAATTAAGCCGCAGGTTCCACTCCTGGTGGTGCCCTTCCGTCAATTCCTTTAGCGAGACAATCAAGTTACTTAGAGGGTAGCCCCAGATTTTCGAGGGTCTAATTCCAGCACCCGTTCTATATTAGACCCAACGAAAGTGCTCTCGGCATGTCAATCATGTCAGTGTTTGGCCGTGTTGAGTCAAATTAAGCCGTAGGCTCTACTCCTGGTGGTGCCCTTCCGTCAATTCCTTTAAGTTTCAGCTTTGCAACCATACTTCCCTCGGAACCCAAACACTTTGGTTTCCCGGAAGCTGCCCGCAGAGTCATCGAAGCAACTCCTGCGGATCGCTAGTCGGCATCGTTTATGATCAGAACTACGACGGTATCTGATCATCTTCGCGCCTCTGACTTTCGTTCTTCATTAATGAAAACATTCTTGACAAATGCTTTCGCAGTAGCTCGTCTTGCGGTGATCCAAGAATTTCACCTCTAACGCCGCAATACGAATGCCCCCGTTTGTCCCTGTTAATCATTACCTCCAGTTCCGAAAACCAACAAAATAGAACCGAGGTCCTATTCCATTATTCCATGCACCATTCTTCAGGCAGCCGAGGCCTGCTTTGAACACTCTATTTTTTTCAAAGTAAACGTGCCGGCCACCCAGCACGCTCAGCGAAGAGCACCTGTGCGAGAGAGCCGGCAGACGGTAGGGCAGGAGACAACGGGCAGTGAACCGGCGCGAGCCGGACCGCCCGCCTGCGCGTGAGATCCAAATACGAGCTTTTTAACTGCAACAACTTTAATATACGCTATTGGAGCTGGAATTACGGCGGCTGCTGGCACCAGACTTGCCCTTCAATAGATCCTCGTTAAAGGGTTTAAAGTGTACTCATTCCAATTACGGGGCCTCGAAAGAGTCCCGTATTGTTATTTTTCGTCACTACCTCCCCGTGCCGGGAGTGGGTAAGTTGCGCGCCTGCTGCCTTCCTTGGATGTGGTAGCCGTTTCTCATGCTCCCTCTCCGGAATCGAACCCTGATTCCCCGTTACCCGTTATAAACATGGTAGGCATGTCCCGTACCATCGACATTTGATAGGGCAGACATTTGAAAGATGCGTCGCCGGCACATGAGGCCATGCGATCAGCACAAAGTTATCCAGAGTCACCAGTGGGGACGCCGCAACCCCGCGAGGGGAAACGACGATTGGTTTTGAACTAACAAAAGCGCTCTTTCCGCGAGGGTCGGAGTTTGGTTAGCATGTATTAGCTCTAGAATTGCCACAGTTATCCAAGTAGGATCGTGTCATCTAAGGTACCTCGACTGTTTTAATGAGCCATTCGCGGTTTCACGGTGAGACAGTGTGAACTTAGACATGCATGGCTTAATCTTTGAGACAAGCATATGACTACTGGCAGGATCAACCAGATATCTGTCGGAGACGTACGTACAGCACACACCGGTCGGCGGAGGAAGGGTGTGTGAAAAGCCTCACTGGGACGGCCGCAGGGACCGACTGACGGGACGGACGGACGGTTGTTCCACCCGTCCCTCACTCCGTCGACCTAGGACCGCCTGACAGGGGCCTCCTACACGCACCAGACGACCGACCGACCGGGCTCGCTCGAGGAGGGATGGCAGCGCTCTGTGCAGAACCGATCCCAACGACCTCGGCGATGAATTTCACTGGGACTAGAGACAATTTGGCCTGCCGGCCTGCCCTTCTCCGGAGGAGAACGCAGGGCCTTGAGGCACGATTCCTGCTTTCCATTTGCCGGTCGATAACAGCCTGTTAAAGTATAGTGTCACCACTCGGTGTACCTGCCCCAGTCGAGAACAGCATGTCAAAGTATAGTGTCACTACTCGGTGTAGCTGCCCCAGTCGAGAACAGCCTGTCAAAGTATAGTGTCACTACTCGGTGTACTTGCCCCAGTCGAGAACAGCCTGTCAAAGTATAGTGTCACTACTCGGTGTAGCTGCCCCAGTCGAGAACACTCTGTCAAAGAACTCATGACATTTCGGAACATCCTACTCCATTCATTCATTCACTGGAGAGACAGGCATGGATTTCTGTATTTGACGTTTTTTCCCCGATGACTTTCTATAGGTTTCATCCCTTTGCTGTAAACAACTATCTTAGCTCCTGTGTGGTGCCTGTTACTGGTAGGGTGGCCATCTTTAAACGGTTACGATGACGTCATGTGGATCGTCTGTACCGTGATATCACATACAGGACACTATTGAAACCCGTAACCAACTTGAATTACAATGGCAAAACGTTTCGAAATGTTATCGCAGTTGTAAGCTTTCAGCGTGAAGATACCTCATTAATGAACATTGGCATTCCAGAATTATACAAGTTTCGTTCTCGATATAGATTCCAGAGTTGATTTCAGCAGCTGCAACAATTATGTCTGCGCTTGATAATACTTATATTTGTAAACAGTTTTCCCGTCAATAAAGATAAACCAGACGTTATTAATGTCAAGACCCTCGTCTGAGTATTTGGCTGTAGCACTTAGACTAGTAACATCTCTGGAAATTAAATGTATCATCGATGTACTGGTTAGAGCTAAAAACTGGCAACTATATTGGGTTTTTTAATTCATAAAAGATGTCCGAAGCAATTGTCTACTAAACTGCATGTCAGATCCAAATGATTTTTTGTATGTAGCCTTAGAATATCCTTGACTTTAAGTAAATATTTTTTTCTTTAAGAAATCTCATGAATTTTGAAAAATGAATTGGACATAATTTTAGCATTATTAAGGTACACAGTCGTGGGTTTTTTTTAAATGTATGTTTTGACATTCCAATAGAAAGAGTTAAAAATAAATTCCTTATTATCTCGTGCACAAATTAGACACATTGTCGAGTGCGGAAATCAATCAAGGTCATTTATGCGAAACTGTAGTTCAGTAATAGACGTATCCAGATATTATAGTGTGTGGATTGATGTTGTGACATACAGTTGCTATATTTTTAAATGTTACATTAATATCAATTTCAAAATGAGTTTGAAGTGTACATTTATAACAATGCAGAAGGTTACCGTTTTATTAAACAAGTTTTTTTACGCAGGGAATCTAAGATGGGTCATTTATATTGCGATATTCATGACCCAGAGAAACGAACCCACTTGGTCTGTATAGATCATACTTTCACCGTTGTCATAGAACGAAAGATTTTGAAACTGTTGACGAAAAATCAACGTGCTATTTCCGGAAACTTAAATTAACATTGCAATCCGATTGCAGGATTGACATTTTCAAAAGTAGTCTTTGGAAAATTGTTAGAGCCGCCGGCTTTACGTTGAGAAAAAATGTAGGTGGCAGGAAAATTGTATGTTAAAAGCCCCATTTGATTGCTGCCAGACACAAATACCCAAAAGGAATACGTGAACGGCGTAGGCGAGGCTATGATATTGTATACCAAAACAAATCCTGGGTCAATGCGCACAAGACCTATAGCAAAGAATGGAAATCAGTTGACGTGGAACAGAAAATACAAATTCCAAGCAGCAAAAGGCAACGCGTTATACTAACGTTCGTCGAAAGCAGTGAAAACGAACTTGTTCATGACGCTGAACTTTTTTTCCAATCAAAAAGTACCGATAGTAGAGACTATCTAAATTAAATGAATGAACAGATTTTCAGGCCCTCTATGACGAATGATCTACTTCCAATTCTGGATAGACCACCATGCCTAGTAAAAGATAATCCATCATATTACAATGCAGAATTGAAGAACGACCAAGAACCAACTGCAACAAATACAAAAGCTCAAATTAGGATATGATTGATTAGCAAAGGAAAAAGTGAATTTCGAAGACACATATTTGAAGCCCGAGTCGTTGCAGCTTGTAAGGAAAACAAATAAGACAAAGGTGTACGATATCGACAAAATCATTGAAGAGTACGGTCCCACTTCTCTGCGACTACTCGCATATCACGCGCATCTAAAACCTACAGAGCTTGTGTGGGCTAAAGTCAAAAGACAAGTTGCCGAACAGAACAGGACATTTAAAATGTGTGATGTTGAAGTGCTGACACGCGAGTACCTTTCAAAAATAGACATTCAGTTCTGGATGAAGTGTGTTGAATATGTGCTCCAGGAAGATGGACCATACTTGCAGCGAGATGAATTACAATTTGTCAGCCAGTAACAATTATCAACCTCTTTGAATCGAAATATTCTGAATGATTAATATAATCATTTGTGGATATACTGATTAGTAGACTTGGATGAATTAGTCAAAGCTTACCAAAACAATTAAGTGTACATACAATGACAACAAATACATTTCAAAATGAAAATGCTTTATGCAACAGAAAATTAGCTACGCATTTGATTCAACCTTGGAGTCTAATGGTGACTGAAGGGCTAAACTAACTGTTGTATGTTGGTGCCATTTTTACGATTGTACATAAAGAGCAACACAAACAATCAATTAATCTGTCAATTCATTAAGGAGATACACCTATGAACAAAATACATCGAGAAATTAAGTTTCGTACTGTAAAATCTTAAAATTGAATGTCCTTTCTTTGCAATGGTCTTAATAGATCAAAGGAATTCGCCGATGCGCAAAATTCTTTTTAAAAAATGGAGTAAATAATAATTTTAGCGTCATGGAAATTCTAAAGCTGCGTGCGAAAAATCATTTGGATCTGAGATACAGTTTAGTAGAAAATTGTTTCGGACCTTGTTCATGAATTAAAAGAAGGTTCTGTTCTGTTCTGTTCTAGGAGTCAACTTGACTGCACTCCGGGTATACCCATAGGTCTCTCTCAGCAGATGGCGCAAAGTGTGGATGCTGATGGTGCCTGTAGTCTTTTGGTTGTACATCTTCCTGTTTCGTCCTCTCAGTTTCCCTGATCGACTGAATCCTAATGTAAAATGACGCAGCCTGTGCATTGCAGACTAATCCAAAGCAGTGTCGTTTTCCAGCAGGTGGTCCTTGATAACCTTAACTATGTCACCTTTATCCATGTCCACTGTGCCTGTTATGGGTGGGTTCGACGCCAAAAAATCAGCTCGCTCGTTGCCCGGAATCCCGGGATGACCAGGACAGTAGATCCACACCAGCGCCTGGAGATTTGAGGTCTCCAGCGCTGCTATCCACTCATGTCGTAGCCACCCCTTATGTACCTTCCGAAGTAGTGTTTGGGCGTCTGACACGATGACTGCTCGTGTTGAAAATGTCTCAGACAGCCACCTCAGAGCTTCAGTCATCGCCTCCATCTCCATTCTCATACTTGATGTATTAGTCTCGTATGCGCCACTTCGTTCAGCAACGATCCGGTCTTTTATTCTAGCCGAGAAAACCCTAGCCTGATGTTAAACTACTTTGCACCGACCCATCAGTGTATATGATGGTATCACTTTCATGCGTGTTGGCGCCTATCAGCTGGTTGACTTGGAGCTTTGTCTGGCTATTTCGCCCCTTCCTACATGCACTGCCCATAGTTATAATGGCCGTGTGGTACTCTGTTAGTGTATCCCCAGTGTGGACCCATTCCTCTCCCTTGACCATCGATCGTCTCGACTGCAGTCACCTCTCCTATAGTTCGTTCTGCCTGTGCCATCCATGACATCCCTCTTGTGATTCTGGTTCCCCTGATGTCTGCAGTGTTATTGTACAGCAGATGCCTGTTGTCCGCTATGACTCGCATATAACCCGTAGCCTGTGCCACTTAATGCCTGGATGTTACTGACGGCAGTCCCAGTATGTACCTCTTCTTTATTATCGGGGTATCTCTGGTGCAATCCAACACGAGACGCATTCCTTCATTTTGAATTCGTTCCAGCCGTGCACACTGTGATCGTGATAGAGTGAGTATACCCGATCCATAATCAATGACCGAGAGAATCAACTGGCGATAGAGTATGAATAACAGCAGTTGTTCCAAGTTGGCAGCTACCATTGTCTTGAGTGCACCCAGTCCGCTCTTGCATCTTTGAATAGTTGGTCGACGTGGTACTTGTATGACAGGCTGTGGTCAAATGTTATTCCGAGATATTTCAACCTGTCGCTTCTGTCTATGACACATCCATCACATGTGATGCCATGGAGGTTGTCTTTCACGATGCAGTTGTTCAATGAATACCACATCACACAGGCCTTGTTTGGATTGACCTGTGCGCTGGAGTCTCCACATCGTTTTGAGATTGCCTGCAAGGTGTCTTGAATATCACTAACTATTTCACGTCTATCAGAACCAGTCCTGTATATTAGGATATCATCTGCGAATGTTAACGTCCGCCCCAGCTGTATAGGTTCCATGTTGGCCATTTTTAATGTGTAAATGTTGAACAGCACCGGTGAAAGTGGCGATCCTTGGGGCAATCCTGGACATATCCGCATTGGCTCTGATGTCCAAGAACCCAGGCGAAGGGCAACTGTTCTCTCCATTAGGGCAGCTGATGTCCAACTAACGAGCCATGGGTTTATTCCGCAGTCCTTCAAACAGCACATCAGTGAACCAAAATCGACCCTGTTACAGGCATCCTCGAGGTCGAGCGCAACGGCGACTGTCCCTTGCCGACGTTGGAATCCCTCGTACACATCATATGCGAAAGTACCGGCATTATCCCAGGCTTCCTTCTGAGGTCTGTAGCTGCCCAGTGTATCGGGTAGAATATGTTCACGCTCCAAAAAGGACATTAATTTTCTTGCCACTATTTTCTCAAGCTGTTTGCCATAGACATTTTGTTGGGTAATAATTCTATAGCTGCTGAGGATCGTAGATTTCTTGCCAGGTTTACGTAGTGGCCGTAGAAAACTATGGAGTCTTTATACTGGTTATGAAGACTATGCAGAGTCTGTATACAACCAGTTTCATTTACATTTCCTTGCTCCAAATGCTATGCGCATCCAATTTATTCTTAAATGCATTAATTGGCCCTGCCTGTACTACCTGCCGTGACAATGCATTCACAGCATCACCTCTCTCTGACTAAAATTCCTAATATCTAATCTGGACCTCTCTTTAGTAAATTTCTTGCATGTTCTCTATCCCCATTTCTGTAATCTTCCTGGTAATTGTTTTGCATAGAGTCATCCCGCTACGCCGCTTCTTTTTGTAGCTAGGTTTTAAAATAAACGACTATAACGGAAGTCCATCATAGACCATCCGGAGCAGGTGTCCGGTGTACGCCCTTTTATTCCCGACGACATTAGATACATAATTTTGACTGGATTGCAATCTTACTTGCTCAGTAATCATGAATTGTTACCAGTCAATGTCCAAAAGACGTCTAAGGCATTTATTTTTAATTGCATTTTTCTTTCTTCTTCTTCTTCGTACGCTGACAGAAGTAAACCTGTATTTTTTCGAAAAAAGCAGCGGTCATCCTGAGGCTGTCGACACTGCCATAGAGCTTGTCTAGTGTTGCCACTGGTGATGGCCACATGTGCTTTCTCTGATCCTCGTATGTCGGGCAGTTCATCGGTCATTTTTCCGGTACCACACGCGCATTCGTCAGTGCCACCTAACTTCAATTTATTTAATAGGTGGTACCTCAGTCTATTGTGGCATGTGCGGAGTCTGAAGACCACGACCTGCTCTCTTCTGTTCAACTGGTAATAGGCATCGTTTTTTGTGTAGCCAGTATGTTCTCTTTCCCATTTGGTCATGTATCAGACTCTAATAATCCTTTTTGACTCTTCGTAGGTCACACTAGTATCTGGTTGTGGTAGTCTTGCACCATCTTTTGTCAGTCTGTCTGCCTCTTCGTTGCCTTGGATGTTACAGTGGGATTGAACCCACTGTACCACTACTCTTTTTGGTGCAGACTGCTGGCATAGTTGACAGAGTACTGCTCTTAAATCATTGCATTATAATTGAATTCAATCTATTTTCAAGCGTCTATCCCCTTCTCCAGTTTTCACAACTGTATATGAACACTGAGATGACGTTAGAGTTAAGTATCCTGAGTTTCATACGTTCACTCTATGATTTAGATTTTCAAATACACATTAATTTGTTGAAAGCATTTGAGGTCAGGGTTATTCGGATGAGAATTACCTTTATTTTCTCCCCATGTTGCATCATTTAACTGTCTAAATAGGTGAAATTCTCAGCTTTATGTGTTATGTGCTTCTAACAGTCACATACAGTTCCATGGTAAAAACCGGTGTCGTCAGGAATAGAGTGTTAAAGACTGTATTATACATGAACTTGGCGTTCTTCTTCTTCTTCTTCTTCGTACGCAGTCAGACAGTAACCATTATTTTTTTGAAAAAAGCGGCGGTCATCCTGAGGCTGTCGCCACTGCCATAGAGCTTGTCTTGCAGTTCCACTGGTGATGGCCACATCTGTTCTCTCTGATCCTCGTATGTCGGGCAGTTCTGCAGCAGATGTTCAGAGGTCATTTTACCAGTACCGCACGGTACCACCTATCTTCAATTTGTTGAATAGGTGGTACCTCAGTCTATTGTGGCCAGTGCGAAGTCTGAAGACAACGACCTGCTCTCTTCGGTTCAACTGGTAATAGGCATCGTTTTTGGTGTAACCAGTATGTTCGGTTTCCCATTTGGTCATGTATCTGGCTTTGATAAGCCGTTTTGACTCTTCGTACGTCATACTGGTATCTGTTTGTGGTAGTCTTGCACCTTCTTTTGCCAATCTGTCTGCCTCCTCGTTGCCTTGGATGTTGCAGTGTGATGGGACCCACTGTACCACTACCCTTTTTGGTGCGGACTGCTGGCACAGTTTGCAGAGTGCTGCTCTTAAGTCATTAAGCTCAGTATTTTTCTGGCTTTTTAGCGCTGTGACTACGGCGAGAGCATCTGTAAGCAGGACTATATGGCTTTCATTTTCACTGTGTGTCACCATTTCTTCCACTGCCGCCCTCAGTGCCTCTGCCTCCGCTCTGAAATTGCTTGTGTACTTACCAGTAGCGAATGACAGTGTTATTTGTCTGCCATTTGGTAGGTTCAGGAATGCTCCTGCCCCTCCATTCTATGTAGTGTTTGTTACAGAACCGTCGATGTATGCATGGGTCCAGTCCATGCTTGGGTAGCTTTTCGATATGAAGCTTAGGGTAGTATCTCTCCTTTCTTTTTCAGTCTGGCAGTTTTTGTTTGTAATACCTGGTATATTTTCTACCACCTCTGGAAATATATCCTGCCTCCAGGTAGGTTTTCGTACAGTAGTGATGGGTTTTGGTGTTGTTAGTGCGTTTATGGGATCTTCGTGCATCTTTGCTTTGGTTATTTCTGCAAAGTTTCTCCGCTTTAGTTTCCTATTTCCGTAATTGTTTAGTCTCTGGTGCATTGGATGGTCAGTCAGTCTTCGGAGTTTCTCTGACTGCAGCTGGGCTCTGCAGTCTCTTCTATCGGTCACGGATTGCAGTTTTGTAATCTTTTCAAGTTCTACAATTGGCGTTGACTTCATGCCTCCTGTTATAACTCTCATGGTTTGGTTTTGAAGTTTGCTAACTTTATCGAAGTTCGCCTTTGCTGCTGTTGTCCATGCCGCAATGTCATACTCGAGAACTGGTCTCACTCTTCCAGTGTACAGTTTCTGTAGTATGGCTTCGTCTGCTCCCCAGCTTGTGCCAGCAAGTTTCCTCATGATTGCCATTCTTTCTCTGGCTCTCATTCGGTTTCTCTCGATCTGACATTTCCATGTCATGCGCCGATCAAATGTAACTCCCAGATAGGTTGGGTTGTCGTTTGGCTGCAGGAATGTGCCATTTAAACTTAATTTGGTATTTTGGGGTTTTATTGAAAGCGAGAATATTGTGCATGTGGTTTTTTCCTCGTTTATTTTGATCAGCCATGAGTTCGCCCACTCTTCCAGCGATGTTAGGGCCTGCTGCATCCCATTTCTTGCTATGGTGAGATTCTTTTCAGAGGTCCACATAGCCAGATCGTCTGCAAACATTGAGCTATGGACTCTCCTTGGTATATTCTCTGTAATGTCGTTTATATATACCAGGAAGAGTGTGGGTGACAGTACTCCCCCTTGGGGTACTCCCTGCTCGAGTGTCACCTTTTTTGCTCATCTGCCCTTGTACTTGGACTCTGGCCGTTCTTTGTTTAAGGTAGTGGTTGATCCACTTGTACATTTTCCCACAAACATCACTTCTTCTTAGCTTGACTCTAAGTCCGTCTTTCCAGACTTTGTCAAATGCCTTTTCCAGATCCACCCAAACAGCTACTGTGTGTTTCTGTGCCTGGTAGGCATCTTCTATTTCCTGGGCTATGAGAATGACCTGGTCCTCAGTGGATCTGTGCTGTCTAAAGCCGGCTTGCTGTGGAATTAGTATTCGTTTTTCTTCCAGATGCCACATCAGTCTGGTGTTTATCATACGTTCCATCAGCTTGCCGACACAGCTCAGTAGGCTTATGGGCCTGTATCCATTTGGATTTGTTTTGTCCTTTTCTGTTTTTGGTACTGGTACCGGTATTGCGTCTTTCCATACCTGGGGTACAATTCCCCTTTTCCAGCTTTGGTTCAGGACCGATAGCAGTTTCCTCTTCGCTGTTTGGCCCAGCCCCATCAGCATTTCGTTTGTTATCCCGTCTTTTACGGGAGATTTCCTTTTCTGTAATGTTCTCATAGCCTCTTCCATTTCGCTCATTGTTAATTTGTCCATCATTTGCTCTTCAGGTGCCGTATTGATGTTGTCGTGCCCCTTTAGCTCTTCGCTAATGTCTGTATGCTTATCTGCAGGGACCTCGATGTGGTTTGCTCTGGCATAGTGATCGACAAAAGCGTTTGCGGCTTTCTTACCTGTGAGCAAGTTTTCGCCCTGCTTGATGGTAATTTGTTTGTTTGACGGGGTTTCGTCGTTCATGGCTCTGACTAGCTTCCATAGCTTGTTCCCGTCTTTTTCCAGGTTTAGGCTTTCCGTTTTGTTTTTCCAGCTTTCTCTTGTTGTTTGCTTGAGAGTGTATTTGTTTTTCGCCATTGCGGCTTTGAGGGCGATGTTTGCCTCCATAGATTGTTCTCGCTCTGCCATGTTCCTAGCATTTGTTACTGCATCTTCCGCTTTCTGCAACTCATCATTCCTGTAGGGCTTATAGTTTTTCCTAGCTCCTCTTGTGATGGTTTCAGTGGCGGCTTGTATTATTGCCTTGTTTAGGCTTTCCACCATGGGCTTCATTTTGTTATTTCGTGTGTTGATGAGTTCACATAGCCCATCTGTCAGGATTGCAAATCTGTCCCACGTGGGAGCGGTTTTGTTTCCTGTCGGCCTACTTCCATATCAATGATTAGCCTGATCGGCCTGTGGACGCTACCTGCCAGTTGGTTTAGTACCTGGCGGTCAATTTTATGGTGTATGTCCTGTGTGGAGAAGGCCAAATCTGGAGTCGAGGTGGTACGCTACGTTCTAGAATAGAAACTAGGGGTATCCTCCGGCCTATTGATTAGGGAGAGATTTGTATCTATCTCCTAATCTTCCACTTCGTCACCTCTGATGTCTGTGTCAGAGTATCCCCATCTCTCCGAGTGGCTGTTTAAATCTCCAACTACTATGCAGTTGGAGTCTCTGACCTCCATACTCGAGAGCGATAGGTCTCTATTTGGTGGTCCGTACAGATTGAAAATGCGGAGCTTCGTCTCTTGAGCCATTATGTCAACTCCTACAATTTCTGCTTGTCCGGTGTGACTGACAGGTACTGAGCTACTCGGTATGCAGTTTGTGGTAAGTATCAGGACCCCTCCTTTGTGGCCTTCTCTATCGAGACGGAAGGTCTGGTATCCTCTGATTGAGAATTTATGATTATTGTTGAGGTGCGTTTCCTGGATACATGCCACGTCAATCTTACCTTCATGCAGAATATGTGTTAGGTAAGAACTTGGCGTTCAATGAAGTGATGTCACCAGCGTCCTTAATGTTTGCCGTGTCTTCTGATTGTGTACGTCAGGTAGCCGTTTTCAGACTGGAGTGTACTGAGACAATCAACCTAGTGTCTTTCCTGTGACAGGAAGTCACTCTATCCGCTAGCCACGCAAAGCTGTGCCAGAATACATGTACACATTAATCACATGTTATATCCATATTATAAATGTGGCCAATTCACATTTCTTCAGCTAAGTTTTCCTCCTGAGTCCTGACCAACTAGAACAGGGATCTTAAGCCCAATACATTCCGTTGGTCACAGGAAGACAGATTGAATAGCCCGCTGGTCGCGTAACAATAAGGCATGTACCCTTTATTATGTTTTTCTCCGTAACCGAGAAGGTTATTGTGTCGTTACATGTGATAGTGTTATGAATGTGTTGTTGTTACTACGAGAGGCGTTACAGTAAACCGGGAATTTTAATTTTAAGGAGTTTGTTTTCAAGTTTTTAAAATGTCATTTATTTTTGTCGTAATCTTCTGCAACGTTTTTCGCACTTATCCATGCGCTTAAGTATTGCTTGACAAGCGTCAGAGCAGAACTAATCCAGGACAGCCTGTTTCACTTCGTCTTCTGGGCTGAAAGGCTGACCTCCCAGAAATTATTTTAGGGGGTTCAAAACAGGTGGGAATCGCTTAGAGAATGGTATGGCTGTGAAATGGATGTGGCAATACCTTCCAGACGAGTTGCTGCACATGGCACATAGTGCGGGAGCCGTATGAGGTCGAGCGCTATCTTACAAGAGCAGGACGCTATTTGTGATCTAACAATGCCATTCTTTGCGCAGACGGTTAAACGCGTCTCTCAAAACTCACTGTAAACTGCTGATAGTGGAACCACGGAGGAGAATAGCAGCATCCAGGATAAAGCGTTCCACAATCTGGACATTTACATGGACGACTGTAATGAGATGAAAGCCACGGCTGTCGAGATCATCACTATCGGATGTATGGCCTTATCTAGACCGTTTACACGTGTCCTACTGCGGAGTGTCTCATTCCTATATTGAAATTGTAGTTTTCTGTAAATTTCCGCAGGTTTCAAACCTTCTTTAGCAAGCAACTTCATCACAACACGTTGTTCCATACAAGCATAACAGTGTTGTCCGCAATGTGTATATATCTGTCACGTGACTGGCCCATGACACCTGAGCAGCCTAGCAGTAATAGGACACACGTGCCCTTAACAAATGATAGTAATTCCAGCACGCTGTAACCCATCCAAAAAGAACTATAAAACATTATTCTGGTTTGGTGTGCAAAATCTCTCGTATTTGTTTAAGAAATCTGATTGATAAAAGGTTGTTTCAGCTACAAAACTTTTTATCTCGCACATTTACCCAGTGGTATCATCACGTCACCTCATGCATCGAATCTTTTTTGCGACAGACAGTTTACTGTTTTAGATGTTAGACGATAACTTGTTCACTAAAAACATCCTTTTTCTCAGTGTACATCACAATGTAACATGTCCTTTATAGAACGTCGCTCCCATCACAGTCTGCCTGAAAGAAACTCTTTCCCTTGCCAAAACTCCTTCCTCCACCAGTCATACCCAGGCATTCCTGGATATCTTGGTGCCATCGTCTTCTTGGTCTACCCTTGCCTCTTTTGCCTGGCACCATACCTTCCATCGCTGTTCTATCAAGACCGCTGTGTCTCCTGATGTGACCAAAGTATTTACATTTTCTGGAGAAATTCTGAATTCCATTATGACAGAAAATTTAAATACTCTGTTTACACAAGTACAAAATCTCCATTTATTCGGAAAACATATTTTCGTCTACAAAAGCTCTTCCTTTGATGACGTAATGTTGTTGTTGTTGCTTTAGGATATACACAATGATTAAGATTACTGTTTTGTTCGCGCTGAAAAGAACGCTAAGTGGCGTGTTGCAATAACTTTTATCACATCCTGGGTGTGCTGATGAAGGTGGACCGAGGTTCGTCCAAGCCGTTGTGCTATAATTAGCTTCATCTGCGTGTCGCTCACTACTGCGAGGATCACGACCATATCTCATCTAGTTAACCAGGCGGCCGTGAAAAAACCTTTTTCCAGGCAGAACTGCATGAAAGTGAAACAAGGGTCTTGGCAAATATATTTTATCTGACACTATTCTGAGCCTCGAAACGACAATTGTATAGACCCTGCAGTAACCACACAGTTAAACGAATTATTAAGAATAATACTCCGGAAATCTGGGTGAACAGGTGGGCGACGGGAACAACAGGTCCCAGTGTATTTAACGAAATGTCACAGCCAAAAAGTAACGATGACATAAATAAACTATATAGAAGAGATCAAAGTCTCATCTTTCAGTTTCGAACAGGGCATATCATAGTTATTAGCCACTTGAACCGCATCAATCATTAGCACCTCCCCTTGTGCAGACATTGCTCCCATCCTGATGAAACAGTTTGACATCTACTCATTGAGTGCAAGGCGCTTGCGGACATGTGGAAAACATTCTTACAAGCACTGCCGACAATCGCCAACGGAGCAGTGACACAACTGAAGAAGAACTGTATTAATATTAGTACAAGCACTGCCGACAATCGCCAACGGAGCAGGGACACAACTGAAGAAGAACTGTATTAATATTAGTACAAGCACTGCCGACAATCGCCAACGGAGCAGTGACACAACTGAAGAAGAACTGTATTAATATTAGTACAAGCACTGCCGACAATCGCCAACGGAGCAGTGACACAACTGAAGAAGAACTGTATTAATATTAGTACAAGCACTGCCGACAATCGCCAACGGAGCAGGGACACAACTGAAGAAGAACTGTATTAATATTAGTACAAGCACTGCCGACAATCGCCAACGGAGCAGTGACACAACTGAAGAAGAACTGTATTAATATTAGTACAAGCACTGCCGACAATCGCCAACGGAGCAGTGACACAACTGAAGAAGAACTGTATTAATATTAGTACAAGCACTGCCGACAATCGCCAACGGAGCAGTGACACAACTGAAGAAGAACTGTATTAATATTAGTACAAGCACTGCCGACAATCGCCAACGGAGCAGGGACACAACTGAAGAAGAACTGTATTAATATTAGTACAAGCACTGCCGACAATCGCCAACGGAGCAGTGACACAACTGAAGAAGAACTGTATTAATATTAGTACAAGCACTGCCGACAATCGCCAACGGAGCAGGGACACAACTGAAGAAGAACTGTATTAATATTAGTACAAGCACTGCCGACAATCGCCAACGGAGCAGGGACACAACTGAAGAAGAACTGTATTAATATTAGTACAAGCACTGCCGACAATCGCCAACGGAGCAGGGACACAACTGAAGAAGAACTGTATTAATATTAGTACAAGCACTGCCGACCATCGCCAACGGAGCAGTGACACAACTGAAGAAGAACTGTATTAATATTAGTACAAGCACTGCCGACAATCGCCAACGGAGCAAGGACACAACTGAAGAAGAACTGTATTAATATTAGTACAAGCACTGCCGACAATCGCCAACGGAGCAGGGACACAACTGAAGAAGAACTGTATTAATATTAGTACAAGCACTGCCGACAATCGCCAACGGAGCAGGGACACAACTGAAGAAGAACTGTATTAATATTAGTACAAGCACTGCCGACATTCGCCAACGGAGCAGGGACACAACTGAAGAAGAACTGTATTAATATTAGTACAAGCACTGCCGACAATCGCCAACGGAGCAGGGACACAACTGAAGAAGAACTGTATTAATATTAGTACAAGCACTGCCGACAATCGCCAACGGAGCAGGGACACAACTGAAGAAGAACTGTATTAATATTAGTACAAGCACTGCCGACAATCGCCAACGGAGCAGGGACACAACTGAAGAAGAACTGTATTAATATTAGTACAAGCACTGCCGACAATCGCCAACGGAGCAGGGACACAACTGAAGAAGAACTGTATTAATATTAGTACAAGCACTGCCGACAATCGCCAACGGAGCAGGGACACAACTGAAGAAGAACTGTATTAATATTAGTACAAGCACTGCCGACAATCGCCAACGGAGCAGGGACACAACTGAAGAAGAACTGTATTAATATTAGTACAAGCACTGCCGACAATCGCCAACGGAGCAGTGACACAACTGAAGAAGAACTGTATTAATATTAGTACAAGCACTGCCGACAATCGCCAACGGAGCAGTGACACAACTGAAGAAGAACTGTATTAATATTAGTACAAGCACTGCCGACAATCGCCAACGGAGCAGGGACACAACTGAAGAAGAACTGTATTAATATTAGTACAAGCACTGCCGACAATCGCCAACGGAGCAGTGACACAACTGAAGAAGAACTGTATTAATATTAGTACAAGCACTGCCGACAATCGCCAACGGAGCAGTGACACAACTGAAGAAGAACTGTATTAATATTAGTACAAGCACTGCCGACAATCGCCAACGGAGCAGTGACACAACTGAAGAAGAACTGTATTAATATTAGTACAAGCACTGCCGACAATCGCCAACGGAGCAGTGACACAACTGAAGAAGAACTGTATTAATATTAGTACAAGCACTGCCGACAATCGCCAACGGAGCAGTGACACAACTGAAGAAGAACTGTATTAATATTAGTACAAGCACTGCCGACAATCGCCAACGGAGCAGTGACACAACTGAAGAAGAACTGTATTAATATTAGTACAAGCACTGCCGACAATCGCCAACGGAGCAGTGACACAACTGAAGAAGAACTGTATTAATATTAGTACAAGCACTGCCGACAATCGCCAACGGAGCAGTGACACAACTGAAGAAGAACTGTATTAATATTAGTACAAGCACTGCCGACAATCGCCAACGGAGCAGTGACACAACTGAAGAAGAACTGTATTAATATTAGTACAAGCACTGCCGACAATCGCCAACGGAGCAGTGACACAACTGAAGAAGAACTGTATTAATATTAGTACAAGCACTGCCGACAATCGCCAACGGAGCAGTGACACAACTGAAGAAGAACTGTATTAATATTAGTACAAGCACTGCCGACAATCGCCAACGGAGCAGTGACACAACTGAAGAAGAACTGTATTAATATTAGTACAAGCACTGCCGACAATCGCCAACGGAGCAGTGACACAACTGAAGAAGAACTGTATTAATATTAGTACAAGCACTGCCGACAATCGCCAACGGAGCAGTGACACAACTGAAGAAGAACTGTATTAATATTAGTACAAGCACTGCCGACAATCGCCAACGGAGCAGGGACACAACTGAAGAAGAACTGTATTAATATTAGTACAAGCACTGCCGACAATCGCCAACGGAGCAGGGACACAACTGAAGAAGAACTGTATTAATATTAGTACAAGCACTGCCGACAATCGCCAACGGAGCAGTGACACAACTGAAGAAGAACTGTATTAATATTAGTACAAGCACTGCCGACAATCGCCAACGGAGCAGGGACACAACTGAAGAAGAACTGTATTAATATTAGTACAAGCACTGCCGACAATCGCCAACGGAGCAGTGACACAACTGAAGAAGAACTGTATTAATATTAGTACAAGCACTGCCGACAATCGCCAACGGAGCAGGGACACAACTGAAGAAGAACTGTATTAATATTAGTACAAGCACTGCCGACAATCGCCAACGGAGCAGTGACACAACTGAAGAAGAACTGTATTAATATTAGTACAAGCACTGCCGACAATCGCCAACGGAGCAGTGACACAACTGAAGAAGAACTGTATTAATATTAGTACAAGCACTGCCGACAATCGCCAACGGAGCAGTGACACAACTGAAGAAGAACTGTATTAATATTAGTACAAGCACTGCCGACAATCGCCAACGGAGCAGTGACACAACTGAAGAAGAACTGTATTAATATTAGTACAAGCACTGCCGACAATCGCCAACGGAGCAGTGACACAACTGAAGAAGAACTGTATTAATATTAGTACAAGCACTGCCGACAATCGCCAACGGAGCAGTGACACAACTGAAGAAGAACTGTATTAATATTAGTACAAGCACTGCCGACAATCGCCAACGGAGCAGTGACACAACTGAAGAAGAACTGTATTAATATTAGTACAAGCACTGCCGACAATCGCCAACGGAGCAGTGACACAACTGAAGAAGAACTGTATTAATATTAGTACAAGCACTGCCGACAATCGCCAACGGAGCAGTGACACAACTGAAGAAGAACTGTATTAATATTAGTACAAGCACTGCCGACAATCGCCAACGGAGCAGTGACACAACTGAAGAAGAACTGTATTAATATTAGTACAAGCACTGCCGACAATCGCCAACGGAGCAGGGACACAACTGAAGAAGAACTGTATTAATATTAGTACAAGCACTGCCGACAATCGCCAACGGAGCAGTGACACAACTGAAGAAGAACTGTATTAGAATGTCATTGGGCTGACAAGAGCAGGTTTGTTCAGCAGCTATGAGATAATAACATCATAACAACAATAATAACAACACCTGACCCTGACTAACATGTCCAAACAGTATGTTTTTACCTGACCCTGACTAACATGGCTGATGAGTATGTTTGTCTAGCCAGACATTTCTCTCTTCTCACCTGATGACGTAGTCAAATATAACTAAAATAGCATTTCGCACGCAGACGCACTCCACCAACAAGATGTGAAATAAAAAATAATTCCTAATCCTAGTAGCAATATAGTCAAAGTAGACGGCGCTGATAAGGATACACAACATAAGAACACAAAAGGTCAGTAGATTCCACTGCATCTGAGAAATTATGGACATTTAAAAAACAAAAACGTTTGACACAGAAGTAAATATCTTCAACTCGAACGTACTTAGTCATACTGTATGACTCTGAAACATGGAGGATAACAAAAACAATAACCGAAAAGTACAGGCTTTCATGAATGAAATTTTAAAAAGATTGAAATAATATGATTCTATCATTAAGGCAGTACTACTGGAAAGTGTCAGACAGACACCCAACAGTGGAAGATGGTGTGAGGAGGTGACGCACAAGTTGGATACAACACACGGTAGGGAAATCATCTGATAGCAGCACAAGACAGTCTCTATTCTGGAGTCCCCTGGGAAAGTGAGTTAAAGTGGATACCAAAACACACATGGAGAAGATAGCTGGAGATTAACATGAAAGAAAGAGAGAAGATGGGGATACAACTCAAGTGGGTGACTCAGAACAAGAGGGCTTGAATCGTGCTGGTGACAGCTGCTCCACAGGAGCTAGACAAGTGTAGTTTCAGAATGGTTCCATGACTCTAACTGAATAGCTGGGATTGGTATATTCTGATCAGTACAATATGATCGGTACAATATGATCGGTATATTCTGATCGGTACAATATGATCGGTACACTATGATCGGTACAATATGATCGGTAGGATAAGATCGGTACATTCTGATCGATACAATATGATCGGTATATTATGATCGATACAATATGATCGGTACAATATGATCGATACATTCTGATCGATACAATATGATCGGTACAATAAGATCGGTACATTCTGATCGATACAATATGATCGGTGCAATATGATCTGTACATTCTGATCGATACTATATGATCGGTACAATATGATCGGTATATTCTGATCAGTACAATATGATCGGTATATTCTGATCAGTACAATATGATCGGTATATTTTATAATTAAATCGATATTTAAAGTTAAAGTATAATAAAACAAGATCGTAGCTAGTAACATGGAATCATTGCATTTAAGATTTTATAAATTTCTAGCATGAATTATCGTAGCTAGCAACATGACCGTGTAAATGCATTTCTTCGTTAATGGGATTCCAGAATTACAAGGAAAGACTCAGAACAGCCGGCCTACAGTGTCTAGAAGAGAGAGGAAGTCGTGGAGACTTAATACAGGTTTATAAGATGATCAGAGGAAGTCGTGGTGACTTAATACAGGTTTATAAGATGATCAGAGGAAGTCGTGGTGACTTAATACAGGTTTATAAGGTGATCAGAGGAAGTCGTGGTGACTTAATACAGGTTTATAAGATGATCAGAGGAAGTCGTGGTGACTTAATACAGGTTTATAAGATGATCAGAGGAAGTCGTGGTGACTTAATACAGGTTTATAAGATGATCAGAGGAAGTCGTGGTGACTTAATACAGGTTTATAAGATGATCAGAAGAATTCGTGGTGACTTAATACAAGTTTATAAGATGATCAGAAGAATTCGTGGTGACTTAATACAGGTTTATAAGATAATCAAAGGAACGGATAATTAAACTAACACGTTTTTTTCAAAATTAAACCATCTATAAGAACAAGAGTGTTATAGCTACAAATTAACTAAAGAAAGGTCCTGATTAGATATTAGGATATATTTGTTTAGCCAGAGAGTGGTGAATGCTTGGAATGCAATGCCAAAAGAAGTAGTGGAGCAGGGACAATTAATGCATTTAAGAATAAATTGGATGCGCAAATCTTTTACAGCATGGAAATGTGAAATAAACTGGTTGTATACAACCCATCATCATCAAGTGCATTGCCGGTTGCCGTAGGCGATCACGGACCTCCATTAATTTCTACCACGTGTGTCATTTACCAACTCTGTTGTTGATTGTGTCGCCCATGCCATACTCTCAGGATGTCCAGCATCTTCTCCCTCGGCCTACCTCTGTCTCTCTTTACTGCTATATGTCCCGTTGTCACGACGTGCTACACGACGCCTCTTCTCATCATGTCCAAAAAAGGATGACTGCCTTATTTTGACGCTTGCAATAAGTTGTCTTTGTGTTTGTGCCTCATCGAGTAATGTATCATTAGTCATCTTTGTGTTTGTGCCTCATCGAGTAATGTATCATTAGTCATCTTTGTGTTTGTGCCTCATCGAGTAATGTATCATTAGTCATCTTTGTGTTTGTGCCTCATCGAGTAATGTATCATTAGTCATCTTTGTGTTTGTGCCTCATCGAGTAATGTATCATTAGTCATCTTTGTGTTTGTGCCTCATCGAGTAATGTATCATTAGTCATCTTTGTGTTTGTGCCTCATCGAGTAATGTATCATTAGTCATCTTTGTGTTTGTGCCTCAGCGAGTAATGTATCATTGGTCATCTTTGTGTTTGTGGCTCATCGAGTAATGTATCATTAGTCATCTTTGTGTTTGTGCCTCATCGAGTAATGTATCATTAGTCATCTTTGTGTTTGTGCCTCATCGAGTAATGTATCATTAGTCATCTTTGTGTTTGTGCCTCATCGAGTAATGTAGCATTAGTTATCTTTGTGTTTGTGCCTCAGCGAGTAATGTATCATTGGTCATATTTGCAGTCCACGGGATACGCATCATTCTTCTGTAAAACCACATCTCCGTTGCTTCCAAAGATCTAAGCGCTTGTTTGCTAATTGGCCATGATTCACTGCCATATGTCAGTACTGGTTCCACGTAGCATCCACCTTGGAAAAGGGGGGGGAGGGGTGCCATGAAGTTCAGACCCCTAATTTTAGACCCCTTATTATATACCCTTTATTTGAGATCCCTAATTTGAGACCTCTAATTTGGAGAGTAAGGATTGGTACAGGTCTCACTAAAAAAATGAGAAATCAAACCAACCGTACCTTCTCGAGTGGTCCACTAGCTGGGTCCGGTGCGCCCCGTTTAAACTAACACGGTAATGGCGAACAGCCAGTATCCGGCGCTGACAAATCGGACTCCGGATGCATGAAGGGATAAAATAGCAAGCTATGGGTGGGGTAATCCAAACAGAGACCATCGAGGGAGTGTGACCCTCTCCGTCAGGTGCGGCAGACGCTGGGCCAAACGGCGCGTGGACATGATCCGATCCCCACCAAGGTCACAACCAGGGAGCAACCCTGGTTAAAAGAAAAGCAACTGAAGCCCGGCAGACAGTGTTTGGATGATCCGGGACATGGATAGGAAGACTCCAATACTTCCCCACCGAAGACGGAACATGCTGGCCAGAATGGCGTAGGTACCCAGAAATGGAAAAGGACATGTACGCATATACGGTTAATGAGTATGCTCAGATATATCACAAGATATGGGGCTGCCTCCGTGGACTGCCACCAGGTGGAGACAGCGCCGGATCCCAAGCCTCGAAGGGATCCACCCCAAGCTACTGATCATAGAGCTCTGTGTATCGGTGTACCAGGATTAAGCAGAGTAAAGATACTGGACTACACAACACTCTAAAGATTGAACAATGGAATAAGGAGGGGGTGATGGGGAAGAAGCTAGAACTGCACAACTTCCTGTATGAGCACAATATAGTTATCATGTGCATACAGGAAACACCTCTAAATGCAGGTCGACAATTTGGTATTAGGGGATATGAAACACACAGGTTGGACAGAGAAGGTCACAAAGGAGGTATCATCACATTAGTAAAAAACTCCATAGCCGCCACAGAAACCTCCAGCAGCATCAATGGGCCTGAACATCTGACAGTCAAAATACATATCCTCCCAGAACCACTACAAAATACATATCCTCCCAGAACCACTACAAAATACATATCCTCCCAGAACCACTACAAAATACATATCCTCCCAGAACCACTACAAAATACATATCCTCCCAGAACCACTACAAAATACATATCCTCCCAGAACCACTTCAAAATACATATCCTCCCAGAACCACTACAATTTACCAATTATTACTGTTCCAATAGCAAAAACCTGGAACTGGATAGAATTCCACAAGCCTATAAAAATCATTTAGTTCTCGGGGACTTCAACAGCCACTCTCCAAGTTGGGGCAACAACACCATGGATACAAGAAGAGAGGAGGATTGGATGGTAGACAATCTTCTCATTCTAATAAACGAGCCAGACACAGAGCCAACCTTTTACTCAAGATGCTGGAGAACACAGAGCACGCCTGACCTGGCAATGGCAACTGAGAACATTCAGTGGCGCACAAAAAGAGAAGTAATGAGGCAACTTGGAGGAAGTGATCACAAACCAGTCATGATCACAATAGAGGATTTAGAACTACCCATAAACAGAAAGAAGACAGCCAGCTGGAATTATAAAAGAGCAGACTGGAACCTCTACAAGCACTTAACTGACGACAAATTAAAAACAATCAATGTAAGACGAAACACTACAACACTTTCAAACATCATCACAGAGACAGCGGCAAAATCAATACCACGAGGCAGAAGACAGAATTATAAACCTTTCTGGACCAGGGAGCTACAAGAACTGCATGACAGGGCTACCAAAGCAAGAATCACTGTGGAGCAAGATCCATCAGATTTTAACATCACAGAACACAATAAAAAAGCAAGCTATATACAGGAAGGAAAAACTCACGTGTGTCAGAAAATGTTGGCAGGACAAAACCGCATCCCTCAACAGGGAGAAAGACACCACAAAACTTTGGAGTCTGGTGAGGAGCCTAAATGAGGAAAACACTATCAGCCATGCAAAAACGGTACTTAAAGAGAGTGGCGAGATATATACAGGAAAACAAGCAGCCAATCTCCTAGCCGCGGGTTTTGCAGAAGACACCAAAATAAACATGCCCAAAGTAAGAGTTAGAGAGGTGGAAAAGGAACTAAAAAAGAGAAGGAAAAGGAAAGAAAACAATGAGGATGAAATAAACAAGCTTTTCAGCATTCAAGAATAGAATTGGGCAATTGTAAAACTAAGATGAAAAAGGCACAAATGAAATGATAACTCACCTGGGACCAACAGGCAGACAGCGATTCCTGGAACTGATACACCAATCGTGGACTCATATATTATTCCCAAAAGAATGGAAGGAGGCAGAAATAATCCCAATCATCAAGAAATAAAACCAAAAGAAAACAAAACAAGCTACCGTCCAATCATCCTCCTTAGATGTTTGGGAAAGACAATGGAAAGGCTAGTGAACAATAGGATGCTAACTTTCCTTGAGAAAAACAAAATCCTGGACGAGTGCCAGTCTGGCTATAGAAAATACAGGAGTACCGACGACCAGGCCGCTTATCTGACCCAGGAAATCGTAGATGCCTTTTAGAGGAAATGCAAACTATTGGCCACCTTCTTTGACCTGACTAAAGCATTTGATGTCTGGAAGAGAGGACTAATGCCATAAATTAGCGGGCTGCGGAATAAGGGGGGAAATGCTTGACTGTATCAAAGACTACCTCCACTCACGATGTGCGAGAGTCAGGCTGGAAGAACACAGGAGCAAAAATGGTTAAACTGCATGAGAGGGTTCTCCAGGGATGATCACTATCCCCTACCTTGTTTATCCTCTTCATTAATGATCTGCCAAAACAGTTCAGACCACACATCCACAAGGCACTCCATGCGGCCATATGGACCCAGGCAGAAAACATTGAAACCGCAAAAGAAAGAATGCAGGAAGCAACTAATGCAGTAAAGAAATGTACAGACTCATGGGCTGTCACAATAAACAAAAGCAAGACCCTCTCAACACTCTTCTCGCTCTCTAAAAAACCAGAGCAGGTCGACTTATATTTAGAAAATAGCCCACTTCCTAGAGAAAACAATCCTACATACCTAGGAATGAGATAGGACAACAGATTATCATGGGGTCCACACATAGAGGACACTCAAAAGAAGGCCACACTCAGACTAAGGCTAATGAAAAAACTGGCAGAGACAAATTGGGGGGCAGATGCAAACACAGTTAGACAAGTCTACACTAGATATGTACAGCCAACACTGGAATATGGCATGGTTGCCGATGCAACAGCGGCAAAGACCAACCTATGGAAACTAGACAAGGCACAGAATACCGGACTCAGAATTATTACCGGAGGTCTACGAAGCACCCCAATTAGAGAACTCGAAGCGGTAGCAGGCCTCCAGAGCCTCGGTGAGCCCAGAGAAGGAAAAATTCTAAACCCGACAGAAAAATACAAGCGTATGAATAAACATCCAATGCAGGGAAAAGTCAATGAATTAACAAAAAACCGCATAAAAAGAACAAGCTTAAATCATCTATCAAAAGCCCTTACAGCCAGGAACAGTTACATCATATCAAAATATCCAACGACATGGGAAATGATACAAGTATATGAAAATACAGACCAGCAGCCCAACTTCATGGTGGAAACAAAAATACCAGGTATCGATAGAAAGGTGGAAGAATCAGACCATGCATTGAGAGAAAAAAAACCTAAAGCATATTGGAGACGCCTATCCTCAACCCATGTGGACGAACGTCTACACAGATGGATCATCAGAGGAAGCATTGAGGAAAGGAGGGGCGGGACTCGTCATACTTCTACAGGATGGAACCGTTATAGGAAAAGTAAGTGCTGCCGGGGAGCGCTCGACAAATCTAAGAACAGAGCAGCAGGCAATAATTGAAGCATGCAAACTTTTGGATGAAAAGGGGTAAAGGATAACAGAATAGTGTTTTTGTGCGACTGCATGGAAATTTTGCAGGCCCCACAAAGAGAACCACGAAATAGTATGGAAAGGGAACTGATATGCCAGCTAAACAAACTCTCAGACCACAATAAAATCCCCCTCCAGTGGATTCCAGCTCACTGCGGCATACCTGGGAATGAATGGGTGGACAGGTTAGCCAGGGAGTGAAGACAAAGAGAACAATTCACCCACCCAGTGTCACTGCCAGAAGTCAAGGCAAACATTTAAATAAAATATAAACAACTCTGGATAGAGAGAGCAAACAGTAAATACCTACAGGAACCAATCAATAGACCTAATAGGAAACAGTATACCACAATTTTTCGCCTCAGAACAGGTAATTGCAGACTAAATGCACACATGCATAAAATGAAAGCACCACAGACTGCACAATGCACATGTCAGAGAGGACCGCAGACTCCAGAACACATCCTGCAAACATGTCCATGTCAGAGAGGACCGCAGACTCCAGAACACATCCTACAAACATGTCCATGTCAGAGAGGACCCCAGACTCCAGAACACATCCTGAAACATGTCCACTGCACCAAGACTGCCATTGGAAGACCTGGCCCGAGGAGAGAAACATATAAGACAGACTGTGGGTAACCATTGAGGACCTGCGACTGACGTGTCACTTCATCGATGCAACCTATCTGGCGGCATAAAGCGAGCATACGAAACGGAACGCAAAAAAGAAGAAGAAGAAGACCTCTTATTTGAGACTCCTAATTTTAGTCACTCAATTGAAGACCCCTAATATCTTCTTCTTCTTCTTCTTCGTACGCAGTCAGACAGTAACCATTATTTTTTCGAAAAAAGCGGCGGTCATCCTGAGACTGTCGCCACTGCCATAGAGCTTGTCTTGCAGTTCCACTGGTGATGGCCACATCTGCTCTCTCTGATCCTCGTATGTCGGGCAGTTCTGCACCAGATGTTCAGCGGTCATTTTACCAGTACCGCTCGGGCATTCGTCGGTACACCCTATCTTCAATTTGTTGAATAGGTGGTACCTCAGTCTATTGTGGCCAGTGCGAAGTCTGAAGACAACGACCTGCTCTCTTCGGTTCAACTGGTAATAGGCGTCGTTTTTGGTGTAACCAGTATGTTCGGTTTCCCATTTGGTCATGTATCTGGCTTTGATAAGCCGTTTTGACTCTTCGTACGTCATACTAGTATCTGTTTGTGGTAGTCTTGCACCTTCTTTTGCCAGTCTGTCTGCCTCCTCGTTGCCTTTGATGTTGCAGTCTGATGGGACCCACTGTACCACTACCCTTTTTGGTGCGGACTGCTGGCACAGTTTGCAGAGTGCTGCTCTTAAGTCATTAAGCTCAGTATTTTTCTGGCTTTTTAGCGCTGTGACTACGGCGAGAGCATCTGTAAGCAGGACTATATGGCTTTCATTTTCACTGTGTGTCACCATTTCTTCCACTGCCGCCCTCAGTGCCTCTACCTCCGCTCTGAAATTGCTTGTGTACTTACCAGTAGCGAATGACAGTGTTATTTGTCTGCCATTTGGTAGGTTCAGGAATGCTCCTGCCCCTCCGTTCTGTGTTGTGTTTGTTACAGAACCGTCGGTGTATGCATGGGTCCAGTCCATGCTTGAGACCCATAATATGAGACTCCTAAATTACGATACGTAATTTGAGACACAAAATATGAGACTCTTAATTTGAAACCTCTAATTTGAGACACACGAGACGATGCTCGGTCGAAGATCCATTGAACATCTAAAACACATTTAGCAAGTCTAAGAGAATTTTAACAAGACTATTGACAAAACGAAGCAAAGCGAAAAGTGTTTGAATCCAAAAGCAATTATAAAGGTCATCCGAGTCCATGAAAATTAAAAAAGGATGAGATGGAAAGAATAATTATTAACAATTTCTCAACCCTTCGACGAATGTGAAAACAGAATAGTCACCCTTAGATAAAGCGATAGAGAAAACCCATAATTGCATCAGTGGAAGTGAAGGAAGAAAATACATCACAACTAAAGAAACTATGCAATCATGGGAGGATATAAAAGCATATTGGTTGAAACGATTATTCAAAAGCGCATGAACAAATGAACATATAAGAGAAGACAACAAATGTAAAGGTATTGAAAACGTTGGCGTGAAAATATAATTACTGATCAAAATCAGGGTTAGACAGTTACGTTTTTACTTACCATTTAACAAGGCATATCTTCTTGTTGAAGACCATTCTAGAGGAAGACAGTCGTTCAGGAGGAAGACAGTCGTTCAAGAGGAAGACAGTCGTTCAAGAAGCAGACAGTGTTAAATTGGTGGATAACATTAGGAGATGGGTAGGGAAAAACCTGCCATTTTAAACCATTACGGCAAGAGATATAATTCACTGGAGCTAAATTGAAGCCGACCTTCGATGCAGAGATAGCACTTGAACTGAACTAGACATAAGAATACAATATTTACGAGAGATTGAAACCTATAGCGGTATCTCTCTGTTAAGTTACATTAGAAAAAGATATCCAAAGATCATTGAAACATTAACAAAGCCACACATGAACTCCAGGTAATTATTAAACAGTACGGATTTAGAACAGGCTGGCACGCTGTCTTTTTAACGACAGGTTTCTAAAGAAACTATTGATACAATATGGAACATAACTTTGTGTTTATTAACCAGGAGAATAACTTTGATCGAGTCAGCTGTAACAAATTATCCAGAACTACATGTAGTAAAGCCCGTGCAGAATTGCTGATCGTCTATCGAACTGTGTAAAACGTTAGAAATACAAGTAGTTTCAACATTAACAAATCTTCCCATTCCAGTACCGTTCGCCAGCATGACATCCCCCGCCAAATTCACCATCCTTCCTCCACCCCTTTTATTAATGAGTCGAATTGTGTCTGGAAGATAAAATCAAACATTTACATTGAAGATACTATCAAAAACTTCATTTTAATGTTCCACCGATTATGGTCCAAAGGAGGACATTCTTTTTTTTTTCATTTTGAGGGTCCAATAACGTTGTTTGCTAATTATTCAAAGTCCAATGGAATAAGCTGCATTGACTGCAAGTTACGTCTCAAGTGTTGCATCATGACTTTGCATTACTAATTGAAGCCAGTATTACGCAATGTTAGCAATTCGTGAAAGCTAGTTGTAAGGGCAATCCACAACAATTGATACAATACTTCGCACTTGTGAGTCAACAAAGATATAGTCTGTTTCCATTAAGGTGAAACTAAGAAATAATGTTGTTTGATATATAAGTCGCCATAGCACAGGGGCCTTGTTATTCAATTCAAGAGCAATTTATAGCAATTGTTAAATCCCTATGAGAACTCCGTACGGACTAATAAACTGATTCCATTTTACCATATGTAGGCTACAGGGAACTGTACTATGAGTAATGCTGTCTATCATCTACTGGATGATAACCTCCTAGTCAAACCCAGAAGATATCGCATTACATTATCTATGTTGTGTTGATAATAATAGTATCCTGTGGAATACTTCCGTTACAAGCAACTGAATGTCCCAATTGAAGCATCATCATCAGCAATGGCCCATGGTCCATTTGAGATACATGCTATGGACAGCTCTCCTTCAGGAAAATCGGTCTCGGGTTTGCTGTCCCGTCAGTCTCTTTCCAGTTGAGATCCAATGACTGACTTTCACTTTCAACCTCTTCTGCCGATGTTTCTAGTCTACTACTCTTCTGTGGATTCCATGCCAGGGTCTATCTGGCCACATTTGATAGGTATATCCTAAGCTCATTTCATATGCAACCTCATTTTCTAGGTTTGATCTGTTGTTAGCTCTTGTCACAAAGGTCTTCATTCTTCACCAAGTCTTGCGAACCAATTATCCTCCCTAGACAGTTATTGACGAAAAACGAGTTTCCTCTGTATTGCCTCTGTTCCCAAGTTATTTCTGCTTCGAACATGAGTACTGCCCGACTGTTGGATCAGCGAAATAGATGAATCAGCAATCCAGACTGAAAAGTTTCCATATCAAACGAGGTTCGAGCGGAGTGAAGCGTATGAGAGGGCGGAGCTGGAGAATATTTAACCAGCGTGCTGCAGGCAACATCAGCATTCAGACCCTGCACCATTTACTGAGAGAGACTGAACACCTACGGGTATGCCCAGATTGCAGTGGCGCCGATTCTTCGAAATGGAAACAGGAGTACTAACGTTGCAAATAAATGAAACAATCTGAACTTAGTCTTTATTTCCGTGGATTTCCATTTGTAATTCTTCTTCTTCTTCTTCTTCTGCGTACACAGTCAGACAGTAACCATTATTTTTTCGAAAAAAGCGGCGGTCATCCTGAGACTCGCCACTACCATAGAGCTTGTCTTGCAGTTCCACTGGCAATGGCCACATCTGCTCTCTCTGATCCTCGTATGTCGGGCAGTTCTGCAGCAGATGTTCAGTGGTCATTTTACCAGTACCGCACGGGCATTCGTCGGTACACCCTATCTTCAATTTGTTGAATAGGTGGTACCTCAGTCTGTTGTGGCCAGTGCGAAGTCTGAAGACAACGACCTGCTCTCTTCGGTTCAACTGGTAATAGGCATCGTTTTTGGTGTAACCAGTATGTTCGGTTTCCCATTTGGTCATGTACCTGGCTTTGATAAGCCGTTTTGACTCTTCGTACGTCATACTGGTATCTGTTTGTGGTAGCCTTGCACCTTCTTTTGCCAGTCTGTCTGCCTCCTCGTTGCCTTGGATGTTGCAGTGTGACGGAACCCACTGTACAACTACCCTTTTTGGTGCGGACTGCTGGCACAGTTTGCAGAGTGCTGCTCTTAAGTCATTAAGCTCAGTGTTTTTCTGGCTTTTTAGCGCTGTGACTACGGCTTTCATTCGGTTTCTCTCAATCTGACTTTTCCATGTCATGCGCCGATCAAATGTGACTCCCAGATAGGTTGGGTTGTCGTTTGGCTGCAGGATTTTGCCACTTAGGCTTAATTTGGTACTTTGGGGTTTTAATGAGAGCGAGAATATTGTGCACGTGGTTTTCTCCTCGTTTATTTTGACCAGCCATGAGTTCGCCCACTCTTCCAGCGATGTTAGGGCCGTCTGCATCCGATTTCGTGCTATGGTGAGATTCTTTTCAGAGGTCCACATAGCCAGATCGTCTGCAAACATTGAGCTATGGACTCTTCTTGGTATATTCTCTGTAATATCGTTTATATATACCAGGAAGAGTGTGGGTGACAATACTCCCCCTTTGGGAGTTTGAATTTGTAATTCAATAATATAAATAGCCTTCTTGCCTTTCCAATTATGTTCCTTCCATCTGCATCCCCCCTTAAGTACCAGTGGTGCTGCCCACATATCTTAAGGTTCCCACCTCTTTCAGTGCCCCATCTCCAAGAATGACTGGCTCTTTGTTTAAAGAGATGATTTTAAGCCCCTTGATTTTCATCATGTTAATATTTAGTCCTAGTTTGGCTGAATGTTCCTTCATCTTATTTTGTTGTCTTTAATAAAAGCATAAAACTAGAATTTGAAGAAAAAATACTTGATACAATAGATAATAACAGTCAGCAGATTAGAAATACGACATCATATCAATGTAAAAAACAAAGCACTTCATAAAGTTAAACAATTCACATATTCTGGAAGCATGTTCACTGACAACTGTAGAATGGATATCGATATGAAAGCCATAAGTATAGAAGCAATTGCGCTCACTTACGAGTTATCAATATTAAAAAGACATCCAAATATTCAATTGAGAGAAAACGATAAATGCTCAATAGTGTGCACATACCATCTCTATGTTATCAGTGTTAAATAGGCAAAGGGAAGAAAAACGAATACTAATTCCACAGCAAACCGGCTTTAGACAGCACAGATTCACTGAGGACCAGGTCATCCTCATAGCCCAGGAGATAGAAGATGCCTACCAGGCACAGAAACACACAGTAGCTGTTTGGGTGGATCTGGAAAAGGCATTTGACAAAGTCTGGAAAGATGGACTTAGAGTCAAGCTAAGAAGAAGTGATGTCTGTGGGAAGATGTACAAGTGGATCAACCACTACCTCAAACAAAGAACGGCCAGAGTCCAAGTACAAGGGCAGATGAGCAAAAAGGTGACACTCGAGCAGGGAGTACCCCAAGGGGAGTATTGTCACCCACACTCTTCCTGGTATACATAAACGATATTACAGAGAATATACCAAGAAGAGTCCATAGCTCAATGTTTGCAGACGATCTGGCTATGCGGACCTCTGAAAAAAATCTCACTATAGCAAGAAATCGGATGCAGACGGCCCTAACATCTCTGGAAGAGTGGGCGAACTCATGGCTGGTCAAAATAAACGAGGAGAAAACCACATGCACAATATTCTCGCTTTCATTAAAACCCCAAAGTACCAAATTAAGTCTAAATGGCAAAATCCTGCAGCCAAACGACAACTCAACCTATCTGGGAGTCACATTTGATCGGCGCATGACATGGAAAAGTCAGATTGAGAGAAACCGAATGAAAGCCAGAGAAAGAATGGCAATCATGAAGAAACTTGCTGGCACAAGCTGGGGAGCAGACGAAGGCATACTAAAGAAACTGTACACTGGAAGAGTGAGACCAGTTCTCGAGTATGGCATTGCGGCATGGACAACAGCAGCGAAGGCGAACTTCGATAAAGTTAACAAACTTCAAAACCAAGCCATGAGAATTATAACAGGTGGCATGAAGTCAACGCCAATTGTTGAACTAGAAAAGATTACAAAACTGCAATCCATGACCGATAGAAGAGACTGCAGAGCCCAGCTGCAGTCAGAGAAACTCCGAAGACTGACCGACCATCCAATGCACCAGAGACTAAACAATTTGGGAAATGGGAAACTAAAGCGGAGAAACTTTGCAGAAATAGCCAAAGCAAAGATGCACGAAGATCCCATAAACGCACTAACAACACCAAAACCCATCACTACTGTACGAAAACCTACCTGGAGGCAGGATATATTTCCAGAGGTGGTAGAAAATATACCAGGTATTGCTAACAAAAACTGCCAGACTGAAAAAAGAAAGGAGAGATACTACCCTAAGCTTCATAACGAAAAGCTACCCAAGCATGGACTGGACCCATGCATACACCGACGGTTCTGAAACAAATACAACACAGAACGGAGGGGCAGGAGCATTCCTGAACCTACCAAATGGCAGAAAAATAACACTGTCATTCGCTACTGTTAAGTACACAAGCAATTTCAGAGCGGAGGCAGAGGCACTGAGGGCGGCAGTGGAAGAAATGGTGACACACAGTAAAAATGAGAGCCATTTAGTCCTGCTGACAGATGCTCTCGCCGTACTCACAGCGCTAAAAAGCCAGAAAAACACTGAGCTTAATGACTTAAGAGCAGCACTCTGCAAACTGTGCCAGCAGTCCGCACCAAAAAGGGTAGTGGTACAGTAGGTTCCGTCACACTGCAACATCCAAGGCAACGAGGAGGCAGACAGACTGGCAAAAGAAGGTGCAAGGCTACCACAAACAGATACCAGTATGACGTACGAAGAGTCAAAACGGCTTATCAAAGCCAGATACATGACCAAATGGGAAACCGAACATACTGGTTACACCAAAAACGATGCCTATTACCAGTTGAACCGAAGAGAGCAGGTCGTTGTCTTCAGACTTCGCACTGGCCACAACAGACTGAGGTACCACCTATTCAACAAATTGAAGATAGGGTGTACCGACGAATGCCCGTGCGGTACTGGTAAAATGACCGCTGAGCATTTCCTGCAAAACTGCCCGACATACGAGGAACAGAGAGAACAGATGTGGCCATCACCAGTGGCAACACTAGACAAGCTCTATGGCAGTGTCGACAGCCTCAGGATGACCGCCGCTTTTTTTGAAAAAATAATGGTTACTGTCTGACTGCGTACGCAGAAGAAGAAGAAGAAGAAATAGGCAAAGTTCCAGTAGATCAGAACGTATATGCTGAAATTCTTGCAAAAATCCGCGAGTCACTAGATTGGGTGAGACAAGAATAAATCAGAAAGTTGGAAGAGACACAATTCATGACATATATTGTTCCATCCGCTGATAAGAATGTTCCAAAAACTTCTAATTAATTGGTTTCATTACGTGACAAGATCATCCACAACACAAATATTCAGATTTATGTTGTATGACAAGAATGTTTTTATATATATATCCGTTGCTCTATATTATTCTTCTTCTTCTTCGTACGCAGTCAGACAGTAACCATTATTTTTTCGAAAAAAGCAGCCGTCATCCTGAGGCTGTCGACACTGCCATAGAGCTTGTCTAGTGTTGCCACTGGTGATGGCCACATCTGTTCTCTCTGTTCCTCGTATGTCGGGCAGTTTTGCAGGAAATGCTCAGCGGTCATTTTGCCGGTACCACACGGGCATTCGTCGGTGCCACCTATCTTCAATTTGTTGAATAGGTGGTACCTCAGTCTATTGTGGCCAGTGCGAAGTCTGAAGACCACGACTTGCTCCTTTCTGTTCAGCTGGTAATAGGCATCGTTTTTGGTGTAGCCAGTATGTTCGGTTTCCCATTTGGTCATGTATCTAGCTCTAATAAGCCGTTTTGACTCTTCGTATGTCATACTAGTATCAGGTTGTGGTAGTTTTGCACCTTCTTTTGCCAGTCTGTCTGCCTCCTCGTTGCCTTGGATGTTACAGTGTGATGGAACCCACTGTACCACTACTCTTTTTGGTGCGGCCTGCTGGCATAGTTGACAGAGTACTCCTCTTAAGTCATTAAGTTCAGTATTTTTCTGGCTTTTCAGTGCTGTGACTACGTCCAGTGCATTTGTAAGCAGGACTATGTGGCTTTCATTCCTTTTACCTGTCACCATTTCTTCCACCGCCGCCCTCAATGCCTCTGCCTCCGCTCTGAAATTGCTTGTGTATTTTCCAGTAACGAATGACAGTGTTATTTTTCTGCCATTTGGTAGGCTCAGGAATGCTCCTGCCCCTCCGTTCTGTGTTGTATTTGTTACGGAACTGTCGATGTATGCATGGGTCCAGTCCATGCTTGGGTAGTTTTTGTAATGAAACTCAGGGTAGTATCTCTTCTTTCTTTTTCAGACTGGCAGTTTTTGTTTCTAATACCTGGTATATTTTCTACCACCTCTGGAAATTTATGCTGCCTCCAGGTAGGTTTTCGTACAGTAGGGATGGGCTTTGGTGTGGTTAGTGCGTTCATAGGGTCTTCGTGCATCTTTGCTTTGGCTATTTCTGCAAAGTTTCTTGGCTTTAGCTTCCCATTTCCGAAATTGTTTAGTCTCTGGTGCATTGGGTGGTCAGTCAGTCTTCTGAGTTTCTCTGATTGTAGCTGGGCTCTGCAGTCTCTTCTGTCGGCCATGGATTGCAGTTTTGTAATCTTTTCAAGTTCTACAATTGGCGTTGACTTCATGCCTCCTGTTATAACTCTCATGGCTTGGTTTTGGAGTTTGCGCTCTATATTATAACAATGAAGAGTGCATCAATGCAAAGAAAGACCAATAATATGCACTGACAGTATTAAATAAATAATACAGGGACATGAATTCAACATAACAGCACCAGAGATTACAAAGGAAATACAATTGCACCTCCTCGTGGCGTCTAATGACGTAAGTGAACATGAGATAATGTCAACAATCCTAACAGGTTTGTGAAGGACGAGGTTTATATAGTCTAAAAATAACTAGTTGATCATTTTCACATATTTTGATGACGTTGTTAAAGCAATGAACATCCTAATACCACTCAATCTAGTAATACTCATGGGTTTGCCATGACAGATATACTGTTAAAACAATTTATAAACACATAGTGTATAAAGTCCATTACATATTGTTTAGCCCGTATGATTTCAGGACTATCGAAAGACAATAAAACGTGAAATTAAATCCCTCTTCTTAGAATATCCATTTCTTCCTTCTATAGCTGAGGGCTGTTAAAGCACTATGATTGATGTCTTCCCTTGGGCTCTGTTCATTTTTATTTGTATTAAACTCTACCGCTAGTTTTTATTTCTTTCGTTTATCTACGGACACGTCTTTTCAATCAATTTTTCTGAATTCTTCATGAACCAGAAATTTCACTCTTTGATTCTGGCTTCCCATTTCACCCTTTTATTATTTGAATTCTAGATCGGTTCGTTTGTAATTATAGTTGAGAGGACGTTATCTTACATGTAATGATAGTTTTGGACTCACTGTTATGCCATATTTGTGGCACTACGTATTTCTTAGCATCCCTTACATAGCTTTATAATATCTCTCCATAATACAACACTTCATATTTCAATATGTTTGTGTTGTAAATGATATCTTCTTCAATGTTATTGTGTTCCAATAATGTGTATCCCTAGTTTGTTTGCATTTGTATACACTTTTTATAACGCTTAACTCTTGCTAAAGAAGGACTTTTTTTTAAAATTGTCTTTATTTAAATAATTGCTTTAGTGCTTAATGATTTTTCTTATTAGTTTCGTTATTTCGGTTCTTATGTTTCGATGAACGTTGCCCTTGTCTTTGATATGTTTTACAAATAATTTCATTGTCCCAGACTACATTTCTTTCCATGTTTATATGTCTATATGCACCTTTCTTTTTTAAACTGGTTTTATTACTTCGCACTTCTTTTTTAAAAACTAGATCTACATTACAACTTTGACTGCTAAACTCGTATATCTGGCATTTTTCTTTTTAATACAAGAAGTAAGTGTACGTTTTGGGTTGAGAGCGTCTGGTTAGTGAGCACTAGTCTTTCAAGGGAAAGGTAATGAGTTCAACTACCGCTACTGGTCCCTTCAGTCAAACCAGATGTGCATGGGGTTCAGTTATAAATATGTACCTGAGCAACGGTTAAATAAAGAAAGGCAGCGAGGAAGGGAACTGGCCAAACCACCTCACATCAAACTGTGGCGTATTAGGCTAAGTACAAATACATAATCTACGGATGAAAAGTGTGGAATCTAGGCAACGCGCATGCAGAGAAACCGAGTTACCCAGGGTGCGGTGGAAAGATGCGTCCTCGGGATCTCGATCAGAGATTGTATTGTATTGTATTGTATTGTATTGTATTGTATTGTATTGTATTGTATTGTATTGTATTGTATTGTATTGTATTGTATTGTACAGTGACGTCTCTAATGCTTCATCCCCGATGAGATTTATTTATTTGTGTTTTTGTCTTGGACTTCCCTTAATGCTTACATCTCTTGTCGGCATACGCTTTATTCTTCAATTGAATTTCAAACTGTCCTGTTGTCAAGCTGCTCCTGTTGTGGATGCGACATGTCTCGAGAATTTCCCTAGAAACACTTAAAAACGATGTGATGATGATTTTCATCATGTTCTATACCCTCATGTCGGTAACCGTCGTGGGGAGGTGTAGATTTCTTTCGCGTGCCAAATGTGTCGCCTTTTTTGTTGTCATTCACTGTTTCTTGAGCGCCTCATCTGCAGCCATCCTTTTCTTGGATTACCCTTGCCCTGCAACCCTTCATCGTTTTCTTGGACTACCCCCTGCGCTGCAACCCTTCATCCTTTTCTTGGACTATCCCCTGCGCTGCAACCCTTCATCCTTTTCTTGGACTACCCCCTGCGCTGCAACCCTTCATCCTTTTCTTGGAATAACCCTTGCTCTGCAAACCTCTTGTCCGGTGATGTAGATCCGCGCAGCTGGAAACTTGAGTTGTCATCTTGCCCTACGTCCAAACCATATTGTTCTCTGTCTATCTATATATTCCATGCACGGTGTTGAGCTCGTGCCTATATCCAACCTTTTAATCCAGACAGCGTTTCTCAAAAACCTCATTTTGCATACGCTGATTTGTTTCTGTCTTGTGTCATAGTGAGAATCAATGTCTGATACTGGTAGCAGAAAGTTGATATTAAAATACTATATATCAGCTATCTCTTTGCCTCCAGAGGTATTTGTTTGTGTCTTACTTAATAACGGTAAGAGCTGGTTGAAAACCGTATTTGCGTTCTGTATCATTGATTTCACCTCTCTATCCAGCCTTCCACTTTGTGTGAACCCGCTGCCCTGTATTTTATTTCTCTTACCTGTTTTACGTTATCTGCTTTTAACCTGAATGTTTAGTGTTCTATCTATTCTGCTGATCGTCATTGCTGTACTATTCACCGCAGCATTTAAAAAGGACAATGGCGCACCGCGTGGGCTAGTGGTTAAGTGACACGGCTCACAACTGGAGGTGATGGGTTCGATCCCATAACAGCACCGGCCGTTACCCCGGGTAAGCAGACCCTTAAAAAATGCAGGAGGAAGCAGACCCTTACATTAAATGCATGCTGAAGTTGGATGCACTGTGCCGATAGCGCAATATAAAAATCACAGTAAAACGCACACCACCTTGGGGAATAGATAAATAAGGTGAACGCAAAAAAAGGACATTCATATGTTTTTGGAGGTCAAGTTGAATGAAATGAAAGCGAATCTGAAAATCGGCAAAAAGGAGTTCGTCTATAGTGGTGGTTTCTCTGTTTGCTTCAGTTGTTGTTCTATCCATGTATACAATCAACAAAAGTGGTGATGGAACACATACATGCCTTACCCCAGTCTTAACTGCAAACAAATTAGTTCAGTGAGTCCGTTTGGTGTTATCACAATGCTTTGGTTGTTTTTATATTGCTCTTACACTGTCCAATAGCTGTCCTTGAACTCCACAGTTTTCTAGGATATTCCACAGGTTCTTACTATATACTCAGTAAAATGATGTGGCCTGCTCCATAGAAACGATGATCTGTTCATTGTTACATCCAATAGTCTTAGTTTTAGTCTGTGCAGGTGCCAGTTCTGGAGATGGATGTACCTGGGAGGATGATTTCCTATAAACGGGTTATACAGTTTATTACCCCGCTGTCTTAGGACAAGAGTGATAAACAGATGTGCGAGTCCATCTTAATGGACTAAAACACTTGAGCAAAAAAGACCCCCAACCTGTTAAGCGCCATCTATGCCGCTGTTAACAAACCACCTAACCATGGCAGATGTTATTCCGTGTCACACAGTTAGTTGCGTCTTACGACATGCTCTCTGTAGGGAAGTGGTACTATTCTTGTCCTTGTCATACACAAAGACGCCGGCGGACCACTCGGTATTCTATAGTTGTCTTGGAGCAAATAGGGCGCTTGTACAACCTCTTCCTTTTCTAAAGACAAACGGTGTCACTTAATTGTTTTTCGAATATTGGTCTTAATTCAGTTTTCCAGGATTTTTGCTGACATTTTCCTTAAAAAGCGCAAGAAACATTTGATACATGCAACAAAAGCATGAACACACACCATTTCCGAGAGTGTTTCGATGAAGGTGAATTTCGCTCTGCCAAAATGTGAATTCCGCCTAAACCAGTGTCCGTTAAACTCCCCAGACCTCTTCAGGAGACGTGTGAAAAGACGAGATGTCATCACCAGGTCTGCTGTTGCCCCTGATTTTCGTTGGCCAGCTCTCGAGGGACGGTTCTAAGAAGAATTATTGAACGGAAATGAGATTTTCTTTTTAAATTTACGTTAAATGAAACATGCAATGGCAATGTACTTCAAGGACGTTTTTTCGAATGTAATTCGTGCATATCTGCGTGACATTTTGATACATCTTGTGGTGAGGAGGCAATTTGGGGCCACAATTACAGTTAACCTACTTGCAGAAAGCTTGTCTTAATACAAGAATGGGGTCTTGCTGAAGGAATTTAAATGAGATTCTGTGTTGCATGACGAGGTTGCCACACAGATGCACAACTTAACGGCATGCCTGGTAGGAAGCAAGAATCTGTGTTTGTCCATCTCTATACAATATGTGTGGTAGAAAGTACGAATCTATTTTTGTCACTTATATAGAATCTGTCTGTAGGAAGCATGGATCTGTTTTTGTCATCTCTATACAATCTGTCCTGTAGGGAGTATAGATCTGTATTTGTCATCTCTATACAATTTGTTTGGTAGGGAGTATAGATCTGTTTTTGTCATCTCTATACAATCTGCCTGGTAGTGAACATGGATCTGTTTTTGTCCTCTCTATACAATCTGTCTGGAAGGGAATATGGATCTGTTTTTGTCATCTCTATACAATCTGGCTGGTAGGGAACATGGATCTGTTTTTTGTCATCTCTATACAATCTGTCTGGTAGGGAACATAGATCTGTTTTTGTCCTCTCTATACAATCTGTCTGGTAAGGAGCATGGATCTGTTTTTGTCATCTCTATACAATCTGTCTGGTAGAGAGCATAGATCTGTTTCCGGTCTCCCTTCACATCATGTGTATAACTTGTATATAGATATACACAGTGGGCGGTGCAGGTCTGTTTTTAACTTTTGCGAGGCATGTTCAAATGAAACCGGACTATACTGAAACAAGTGAACATACGTACGATGCACGCGATGACGTCACTTCTGATGTAAACAGCACATACCAACGGTCAAGTATGTAAAATTGCTAACCTCTTGTGGTTATCGAAAAGGGGAGGACAAACTGCGTTAGATGCCTTCCCACCTTTATACCCTGCGGGTTACATGTTTACGGAAAGGCTTCGGTGGTAACCCTGAGGCAAAATCTGCATCCTATGCTATCTCCAGTCGTCTCGATGAATGTCTTGCCACTGGCAAAAGGTAGCTTAGGCTCTGTGAGTGAGGTTGACAAAAGGCGCAGTTTCTTCCTCACTTTAATCCAAATCACCGCGCAAGTCACCAATTTCAGCGGACACAGCAAGAGATACGACTATCCACTCTGAACAAAGAGAGTGGTCTTCATCACTTGTGATGGACAACTATTAATCGGCTCATAGTCTCCTCAGCTGACAGTTGAAAACATGGCGGGTGTGATACAGAATCCGCACAGAGTTAATTAGCGAGCGGTGATTCGGTTTCTAACAGCTGTCGACCAATTAACATTCATTGGAGAACACAGGCAGTGTATGGTGACAAGGGTGTGTCGAAAACAACAGTTAACGTAAGTTAACGCAACAATATGCCTGACCTGGTCTCGGAAGATCTTTCGTTAACTCACATCCTTCTCACGTTGTCCAGTTCTTCTCTGTCTTCGACACACTTTTGTCACCATACACTACCTGTTTTCTGCGATGAATGTCAACTGGTCTACATCCTTAATCTGGTAGATACCGGATCATCGCTCGCTGATCAACTCTGGACGGATTTCATATCCACTCCCCATGTTTTCAACGGTCTGCTGGGGAAACTGAGTCGGAGGTTAATTATATTTGGACGGTTAGGGCTGTTTACACCAGACGTGATGTCATCATGTGCATCGTATTGTTCACTTGTTGCAGTTTGACCCGGTTTAATTTGAACACGTCTTGTATATAATACATACATAGTAGACGGTACGGGTCTGTTTATTTCCACTCCAGGAAGGCGTGTCCCTGAATCTGAATAGAGAAAATGTTTCGCAACTCAAACTTGCTATATAAACACAACAATTTTGAAATGATAGACGACTAGAAAGTCAATCAATAACATATTTGAAATGAGTGAACGACGAAAAAACAATTCAAGAAAAAGAAAAAAAAAGAAAAAAGGGGTCGAACAAAAACAAAAAGAAGAAAAGAAAAAGAAGAAAAAGAAGTAGACAAAGGGAAACAAGAACAGAAAATGAGGAAAAACGCAAACCGGGAAAAAGAATTTAAAAAAAGAAGAAACACGAAAACAACACAAGGAGGAAGAAATAGGAAAACGAAAGAATAAGTGAACCTAAAGAAAAAGAAACAGAAACAGATAGAAGGAGAAAAAGAAATAATGAGAAAGATTAACAAATTAAAGGAAACAATAATTTTTTTTTTAATGAAAGAAAGAAACTAAAAAATAATGAATGAAGAACGAAAGAAGAAAAAAGAAAGAGAAAGAAGAAAGAAGAAGGAAGAAGAAAGAAAGAAGAAGAAAGAACAAGAGAGAAAAAAGAAGAGGAAAGAAGAAAGTGAGAAAAGAAAAAGGAATAAGACAGAAGATATAATAAGAAAGAATGAAGAGGAGAAAAAAAAGAAAGAAAAAGAAAAAGGAAAGACGAAGAAAAAAGATGAAGAAAAAAGAAACAAGAAGAAACAAGAAGAAAAAAAGAAATAAAAATAAAGAAGAAAAAGAAATGAATAAAGAAGAAAGCAGAAAAATAAAGAAAGAGGAAGAAAGAAGAAAGATGAAAGAAAAGAGAAAAATGTCGAAAAAAGAAGAAAAAGACAATAAGAAAACAAATATGGTAGAAGGAGAAGGAGACAGAAAAAAGGAGAAAGAATAAGAAGACAGAAGAGAGAAGAAGACAGACGAAAGTAGAAGAAAGAAGAAGAATAAGAGGACATACAAAAAAAGAAAAGAAAAAGAAAAAGGTAGAAAGAAGAAGAAGAAGAAGAAGAAGAAGAAGAAGAAGAAGAATAAAGAACACGGAAAAAAAGAGGAAGAAAAAAAAAAGAAAATTGAAGAAAAAAGAAGAAAAAATGAGAAAGAAGAAAGAAGAAAAATGAAAGAAGAAAATAAAATAGATTAGAATAAAAAAACAAGAAGAAAAAGAAAGAAGAAAGAAGAAGAATGAAGAAGAAAAAGAAAGAAAGAAAAAAAAGAAGGAACAAGAAGAACAGGAAAGAAAAAAAAAGAAACAAAATGAGGAAACAAAGAAGAAGAAAATAAGAAAGAAGAAAGAGTAAGAGGAAGAAAAAGTAAAAAAAAATTGAAAAAAATTGCAAGGAAGAAAGAAGAAGAAAAAAGGAAAAGAAATAAGATAGAAGAATAATAATGGAAAAGAAAACAGAAAGAAGAAAGAAAAACAAGACGAAAGAAAAAGAAAGAAGAACGAAGAAGAAAGCAGAAAGAAGAATTAAGTAAAAAAGAAAAAGAAGAAACAAAGACAGTAGAAAGAAATAGAAGAACGTAGAGGAAAGAAAAATGAATAAGAAAGAAAAAGAGGAAGAAAGAAGAAACGGAAAGAAGAAAAAAGAAGAAAAGCAAGGATGAAAAAAGAAGGCGTGAAAAAGAAGAAAGAAGAAGACAGATAAAAGAAAACGAGAGAAAAGGAGAAGAAACACAAATAAGAGAGACGAATTTTAACATTTTCAGTTCCCTGTGGAGTATACACGTTTAGGGCCGGAAACATTGAGGCTGGAGACTGTTCCATTATAATCCAAAGTTGCATGAATAGTAGTTAAGGGGGCGCAGGTCAAACCCCGGTCACGGCGCGGACCGAAGAGGGAGGTGGGAGGATGAATCTGTAAAACTTTGCTAGGTTGGGAGGGGGGGGGGTGGTTGCGGTATCTGACAAATGCTGGTGTCATACCTAAGTAGTAGATCTTAAAAAGTACACTCGCAGCAGACTGTCGCATTTAAAGTGACACGGTCCTATATATATTTGAGCCATTGGGATTAGGTGGGACAAAATTAGAGTGATGGCTAACCAGTCAACTGGGGAGAATCCCTGGACAGCCCTGTCTGTTTCATTGAGTCTATAAAAGACAATGTAGAGAAAGATTCGGGACACCTAGAGCCTTGTACTTATGCTCATTTGTGCGACTGGTGGGCACCGTGTAAACAATAAGATAGAGATCTCGGGAGAAGATTCGTGTCGGTACGAATTGAGTTCATCTAGAACGAAGTCCGAAGGACCATTGCATTGTGTGGTTTTTTTTTAAGAATGGTGGCCTTTTTTACGATCGCAGTGGCTCGATTAAGGATTCAGCTAATCATATGGACTGCGTTCCCAGTGGTGCGATTAAGGATTCAGCTAATCCTAGGGACTGCGAGTCCCAGAGGTATGTCAGTTCAGTTTGATTAAGGACTCAGCTAATCCTAGGGACTGGGATCCCAAAAGTACGTGAGTTCGGTTCGATTCAGGATTCAGCGAATCCTAGGGACTGCTTTCCCCGTGGCACGATTAAGAGTTATATGAATTATAGGGAGAGTGATCCCAAAGTACATGAGTTCTGAAAGTGAGATGCATCACATGAGCCCTGAGGGAACGAAATTGTTCAATACAGATGTAACACGGGTACCAAAGTGACATGGCTCAAACACTGCTAACAGTTGTAAGTGAAGCATGGCTCATTTGTTAAACCATATTTGTACGCTTGACAGCCTAAAGCAGCAACCCTGACAACAACGGCAGATCATCACCAACGTGGACGACGGAGGACGTCATGAGACGAATTAGATAGAACCACTGATTTATAATATTAATGAATTAGACTAAGTTCACTGCCGAAGACGGATGTGTCAGACCGAAAGGTGCAAATATCGCAGTCAAACTGTAAACTAGTGACACAGCACATTCCATCCTCTGGACTATATCCTGTATTTGCAAAGCCCTGTTCAGGACTTGGTAGCGGGATATTGAGAACGAACGCAGAAGAATATGAAGTTTAGAATTTATTTTATTTATACGAGAAGCAGAGTTTGTGCTTTAAATAATTTACAGAAGTAACATTAACAGCACGTGCTTGTATCTTCTGTATTAGTCTAGTATATATTATTTTTATTTAGTTTAGAAGTTCTTTTCGTTTGTTGAAATTATGTAACAATTGTTTATGAAAATAAATTATATTATTCTTGTCTCAATGGTTAACCTTAGTTTTAGTGTATTCTGTGATTGTAATATAACGTCTTACAGTCTATGGTGTGAGTCAGTAAACTCTTAAGATAACTACTCAGAAAAAACTACCCTGCCACAAATGAAGAAAAGATCAAAGAAGAGAAAAGAAAAAAGAAAGAAAGAGAAAAAGAAGAAAGAAAAAAGAAAGTAGAACCAAAAGACGAAGAAGATGCACACCAAAAAAAAGACAAAAAGTAGAAGACAAAAAATGAAAGGAGAAAGAAGAAAAACGGAAAAAATAACAAGGAGAAGAAGAAATGAGAACATAAAAATAAGAAAGAACGAAGAAAAAAGATGAAAGAATAAAGAAGAAGAAACAAAAAGGAAGAAAAAGATAGATTGATGGAAGAAGAAAGAAGAAGAAAGATTGAGAAAAAAAAGAACAAGAACAAGAAGAACGAAGAAGAAGGAAAATAAATAAAAAGAAATAAACGAAGAGAGAAGAAGAAAGAAGATAAAATAAGAAGAAAGAAGAAAGAAGAAGAAAGATAAAGGAAGAAAGAAAAAGAAAGAAAAAAAACGAATAAGAATTTTAAAAAGAAGAAGAAAGAAAAAGAAAAATGAAAAATGAAAGTAGACGAAAAAAAAATGAACGAAGAAAGAATAGGAACAAAGACGAAAGATGAAAGAAGAAAGAAAAAGAAAGATGATGAAAGAAGAAGAAAGAAGAAGGAACAAGAAAACAGAACGAAGAAGAAAGAATAAGAAAGAAAAAGAACGAAGAAAGATCAAAAAGGAAAGAAGACATAAGAAGAAAAAATGAAATGAGAAGAAGAAAGAAGAAACAAGAGGAAAAGAAGAAAAAAGAAGAAAAAGAATTAGAACGAAGAAGAAAGAAGAAAAACCCAGAAGAAAGATGGTACAAGAAAGAAGAAGAACGATGAAGAAAGATGAAAGAAGAAGAAAGATAAAAGTTGAAGAAAGATGAGAGAAGAACGAAAGAGAAAGAACAGTAGAGAAGAAGAAAAAAGAACAAAGAAGAAGAATGAGGAAGAAAAATTAAAAACGAAAAAAGAAGAAAGATGAAAGAAAAAGTAATATGAAAGATGAAGAAAGAAGAAGAAAGAAGAAGAAAGATGAAAGAAAATGAATTAAAAAAGAACTAAAAAGACGAATGAAAGAAGAAAGAAGGAGAAAGATGAACGAAGAAAGAAGAAGAGAGAATAAGAAAGATGAAAGAAGTATGAAGACGAAAGATGAACGAAGAAAGAAGACGAAAGAAGAAGGAAGATGAAAAAAGAAGAAGGAAGAAGAAAGATGAAAGAAGAAGAAAGAAGAAGAAGAAAGAAGAAGAAAGAAGAATGAAGAACAAAGAAGAAGAAAGAGAAAGAAGATGAAAGAACAAGAAGTAGAATATCGTAAAAACAAGAGGAAAAGAAGAAGAAAGAAAAATAAGAAGAATCAAAAAGCTAAAAATTGAAAGAAAAAAGAAGAATACAAGAAGAAGAAAAAAGAAGGAGAAGAAGAAGAAGGAAGTTACTCGGAAGCTAATTCCAAGAAGACGTTGAAAATGCTCACTTATCGATTACTTTTGCTCAACGCTCGTCAGCTTTATGGTTAGCTCAGAATGAAGCAATTATAACAATGCACAAGAGTTTCTTCTTCTTCTTCTGCGTTCGTTCTCAATCTCCTGCTATGAAGTCCTGAACAGGGCTTTGCAAGTAGCAGGATGTAGTCCGGAGAACGGATTGCGTTGTGTCGCTAGTATACAGTTTAACCCTGCAAGACGACTGTTTGTTTGCTTTTTTTTATTGTTAGAACGATTCTTGCGTTCTGATATAACCAAAACAAGTATGCAAGTAGTTAGAAGATACGATCAATCGATAACAGGGAGTTCAGCCTAATCGAACAACACGACACCCTTTTGGACAAATGGACATACGAGTGTATTATTTACTTCGGTGTCGATGTGACGAACAATAGTTGGTTATGTTTATTGATATGTTTAAGTCTGAAATTATATTCTTAGGTTTTAATGTCTCACCTGGATTCTGGAAAAAAACGGATACATAATGTAATTCAAATTCTCGAACTGTCGTTATTCGACAGACTGGCGCAACGGTTAGAGCGATTGTCCTTCTCTTCAATTACTCAGAATTGATTCATCCGTAAATGATATTCCGAAAAACAGTTAGCGAAGACAATATAGTATAACTAATCACTTAAACTTAGAATAAGCAAAGAATTAGTACCATCAAGTTTCTAACATTTCATGTGTTAGTCTAGCTGTGCTCAATTATATGATGACTTCTTCTTCTGCATTCGTTCACAATCTCCCGCTGCCAAGCATGAACAGGGTTTTGCAAATAGCAGGACATAGTTAAGAGAACGGAATGCACTGTGTCGCTAGTTTACAGCTTGATTGCGAAAGTTTCACCTTTTGTTCCGACACATCCGTCTTTGGCAGAATGATGACTTCATTATTATTTCAAGTGGCGGACAAGGTTTTCCTCCCTTGTTCTTTTGAACGAGAATGTTCACAAGGCGTTGCAACCAAACGGATATGTGTGAGACAGCAGCTAATTCCATCAACTGTACCCTATATTGCTACTAAGATGGACCTGAGAAAAGTCAGTTCTTTTCGTTAATGACAAGCTCCATCTCCACTAAGATGGAGCAGAGGGAAGACATAGTTATGTCAATCAACAATAACCTCCATCTCTACTAAGATGGAGCAGAGAGAAGACATAGTTATGTCAATCAACACTTACCTCCATCTCTGCTAAGATGGAGCAGAGGCAAGACATAGTTATGTCAATCAACACTAACCTCCATCTCTACTAAGATAGAGCAGAGGTAAGACATAGTTATGTTTATCAACGCTAACCCCCCTCTCTATAGAGAGAAGTCATTCCCCCATCAATCAACATAAACCTCATTAAGATGGAGGAGTGACTTCGCTTGTCCATCTATCAAAATAAACCTCACTAAAATGGACGAGAGTAGTCACCCCTCAAACCATTAACATAAACCTCACTAAAATGAACATGAGAGAAGTCACCCCTTAATCCATTAACATAAACCTCACTAAGATGGACGGGAGAAGTCCCTCCTCAAACTATTAACATAATCCTCACTAAGATGGACGGGAGAAGTCACTCCTCCATCTATCAACATAAACCTCACTAAGATGGACGGGAGAAGTATCTCCTCCATCCGTCAACATAAACGTCATTAAAATGGACGAGAGAAGTCACCCCTTAATCCATTAACATTAACCTCACTAAGATGAACATGAGAGAAGTCACCCCTCGATCCATTAACATAAACCTCACTAAGATGGACGGGAGATGTCACTCCTCCATCCATCAACATAAACCTCACTAAAATGAACATGAGAGAAGTCACTCCTCCAACCATTAACATAAACCTCACTAAGATGGACGAGAGAAGTCACTCCTCCATCCATCGACATAAACCTCATTTAGTTGAACATGATAGAAGTCACTCCTCCATCCATTAACATAAACCTCACTAAGATGAAAATGAGAGAAGTCAGTCCTCCATAAATCAACATAAATATCACTAAGATGAACATGAGAGAAGTCACTCCTCCCTGCGTCAACATAAACCTCATTAAAATGAACATGAGAGAAGTCATCCCTCCAACCATTAACATAAATCTCACTAAAATGAACATGAGAGAAGGCACTCATCCATCCATCAACATATACCTCACTAAGATGAACATGGGAGAAGTCACTCCACTTTCCATCATTGTAAACCTTCAACTTAATTTAGATAAACTTCAACATGAAACGTTGCCAAGGTAACAGATCAAGGTGTATTTAGAGTGACAAGCAGGTGTAGAGTTCACGTAATAGTATCTCTATCATCAGGTGATCAGGTTGACTTTGGCGATGATGGACTTCCATCCGCATCTATCACGAGTGTCGTTTACCAACTCGGTTGTTGATTGTCGCCCGTGTCATACTCTCATGCTGTTTAACATCTTCTCTCTCTGCCTTCCTCTGGCTCTCTTTCATGTTATCATAGTGTGCCACGCCGATTCTTCTCATAACATGCCCGAAATAGGATGACTGCCTGACCATGTTTTTAACAAAATTAGCCTGACAACAATTGACATTAATTATATTTAATTTTAAACCTTTAGCAAGCTAGCATTCACTGCAAATTGTTTTTTGCACGGAGCCCCAACCCATAGCCATATTTTTAATGTTAAATACGTCCCATCTATCTACACACGTTTTTTTTTTTGCCGATAAAAGTATCGCATGTTAGATAACAAATGGATTTTGAACGATGTTTCTTCTTATTACGCCGATTGGAGCAAGCCGTCTTTTTGCGAAAGGTGAAGTAGGTTGTTGGGAAAGATCTTTATTGGGTATATCTGCTTATGTTGTTTGCTTAGATAAAATTACTACGTTTGAATTGGAAAATAACAGTTATGTCGATATTGTTTACACAGTATCGATACGTTGTTGTGGTTTCCATGGATTTATATCGGAGCGAGTTCAAATTTTTGGGGGGTTTTCCATAAATTGTCACCTTCATCTTTCTGTATCTCGGAAACTAACAAACACACACAAAAAAAACACACAATAACACTCACCAGTTGTTTATAAAATTGAGTGTCTAAACACAAGAAAATCATATTTATTGACAAACAAAAAGAAAAGTTACAAGCCTTGAACGTCAACTACCATAGCGAAATATAAGGTTGCACACATTTTCGAAAAAATAATGTAGCGTGCTAAAAGCAATGAAATATTTGACAATCACTTTCATATATTTCTCCTATATAAATGAAATTTTGAAGTCTATCAATAACCGCCTGTTAGATGAAGACATCTCATTAAATGATTCAGCAACTCACAGACTGCAGATCTCTGATTTCGAACGATGTTCGAGCGATCTGGGGAGCAAGAGAGGACGGAGCAGAAATGGGTATAATCAACGAGCTGCAGGAACCATTTGCCATTTCCTGGAAGAGACTGAGCTCGTATTGGTTTACCTGAAGTCGATTCCTAAGAACAGAAACGAAGTGAAGCATTGACTTACAGTTGGGTGGCTCGAAACGTCACTACCGAGGAGCGAACACTTCACGTTTTCAATAAGGGGAATCTACTCTCTAAAACCGAAACAGGCGTTTATTGTGTAATACAGGTGTATTTTGATGTAAACATGCTTTTACAGTTTGCTTAATTCAAAACTCCTTGACATTGATGAGGTAATGCTAGTTAATTATTTATAAATTACATTCTAATCAATGTCGGTATACACAATGACTATTTTAAGGCTGAAAGATGGTATCAAATAGACAAAAACATGTATAGTTAATGAGTCAGTGCTGCACAAAGACAAAAGAAAAAAATCTACGCCAAGGACAAAAACAAACGAAAATAACTAACAAATCACAAAAACCAAAACAAGACTATGTGAAATGATCAGTTGTAAGTTCGCCGCCATTACAAGATGTGCCAGGAAAGTGGGAGACGCCGCGTGCTAGGAAAGTATGGGAGACGACGTCCCAGTTATGAAATAGGGTGGGCAGAAATCGACATTGTCAATATTATTGTACACAAGCGAAAGTAAAGATGAAACATTAACAAAATCACAAACAACAACGACAATATATATATGGAATTAATTTCTTGAATCTGTGAACGTTGGTCTTTGACAAGAGAAGTAGCATCCAGTTTATATAGCAACATGGCATTATCCATGATGTTAGACGATGCAATAACAACCACGTTATGGTGCTGTCCTTTACTGAACGACAGGATAGATGGAGATGTCGACAGGTGCAATGTCGGCAGGACATCCATGTAAGGCAAGGCACTTGACTACAAGGCTAGCGCATGGCCTACAGGCAGATATTCTGTTTTTATACTGCTGTTCTCAAGAACTGACTAGCATGCATTTTTGAAACTGGATATAACCATCGTCTCTACACACCGACCTTTATCTAAGATGCTACTTATTTATTCAAACCAAAATTATAACGACCTGTCCTCCCCGTAACCCAAAATGGATTGTCCCGCTACAGTCCCCAGACGTCTTAAACGTATTTGGAACGACTCTTGCATTCTGATATAACGAACACCAGTATGCATGCAGTTGAAGGATTCGATCAATCGATAAAAGGAAATTCAACTTAATCGAACAATAAGACACCTTTTCGAACAAATTGACATATTTTACAGTGGCGTCGATGACAAGAAACATAGTTGGCTCATGGCTATGTTTAATTCGAATGAAAAAGAACACAGGGAACTCTGTTTGGGTTGTATTAAGGGACAAGTACCGAAATGTCCCCGAAAGCAAGAGCCTCAATTCAACACAAGAAAAACTATCAGAAGAGAAAGTCCACTTCTACCTGATTCCAAACAAATACTTACGCCATTCCGCGGACAACTCTTACAATCAACATAGAACTAAATTGAATATGGAACAGAACGATACAGGAAACCGAAGTAGAGCGGAAATCATTATCTTCATTCACCATACAGTAAACCAGGTATATATTTCTTTCTTCGCTTCATTCCCCATACAGTAAACCAGGTATATATTTCTTTCTTCGCTTCATTCACCATACAGTAAACCAGGTATATATTTATTTCTTCGTTTCATTCACCAAACAGTAAACCAGGTATATTTTGTTTTCTTCGCTTCATTCCCCATACAGTAAACGAGGAATATATTTCTTTCTTCGCTTCATTCCCCATACAGTAAACCAGGTATATATTTCTTTCTTCGCTTCATTCACCATACAGTAAACCAGGTATATATTTATTTCTTCGTTTCATTCACCAAACAGTAAACCAGGTATATTTTGTTTTCTTCGCTTCATTCCCCATACAGTAAACCAGGTATATTTTGTTTTCTTCGCTTCATTCCCCATACAGTAAACGAGGAATATATTTCTTTCTTCACTTCCTTCACCATACAGTAAACCAGGTATATACTTATTTCTTCACTTCCTTCACCATACAGTAAACCAGGTATATATTTCTTAGTTTCTTAGTTTCATTCACAAAACAGGAAACAGGTTCATATTTCCTTGGTCACACACTCTCTATCTCTCTCGCGCGCTCTCTCTCTCTCTTGCACTCTCTCTCTCTCGCTCTCTCTCTCTCTCTCTCTCTCGTCTTTTATGATACAGGAAACCAGATACATCTTTAACTCTCTCTCTTTCTCTCTCTCTCTCTCTCTATATATATATATATATATATATATATATATATATATATTTAGTCATTCACCATACAGCTTCCTGTACATCAGGTACCTCTCCCTCTCTTTATCTCTATCTCTCTCGTAATTAACCATACAGATACATATCTTTCTCTCTTTCTCTCTCTCTATCTCTCTTTGGTCATTCACCATACAAGAGACCAGGTGCATCTCTCTCTTTCTCTCCCTCTATATCTCTTTCGTCATTCACCATACAAGAAACTAGATACATCTCTCTCGCTCTCTCTCTCTCTCTCTCTCAATTCCGCATACAAGAAACCAGATACAACCATATCTCTCTCTCTATCTCTCTATCTCTCTCTCTCTCTTTCTCCCTCTATCTCTTTTTCGTCATTCACCATGCAAGAAACCAGATACATCTCTCTCTATATTTCTCTCTCTCGGCATTCACCATAGAAGAAACCAGGTGCATCTCTCTCTCTCTCTTTCTCTCTCTCTCTCTCTCTTTCTCTCTCTCTCTCTTTCATTATTCACCATGCAAGAAACCAGATACATTTCTCCCGTTATCTCGTTATCTCTCTCTCGCTCTCTCGCCATTCACCATAGAAGAAACCAGATGCATTTCTCTCTCTCTCTCTTTCTCTCTCTCTATATATATATAATAATATATATATATATATATATATATATATCGTCATTAACCGTACAAGAAACTAGATACATATCTCTCTCTCTCTCTCGTTCACTCTTTCTCTCTCTCTCTCTCTCTCTCTCTCTCTCGTCATTCATATACATGCAACCAGATACATCTCTCTCTCTCACTCTCTCTCTCTTTATCTCTCTCTCCATTCCCCTTACAGGAAACCAGTTACATCTTTCTTGTCTCTTCGTTCAAACCCAAATATCCTATATATTCGCCTTTGTAAACGGGTTGCTCCGACTCATGTGTCTGTCATCCACAAAACAGTTAATCCCTCATCTGAGTTGAAGATGGTCATATAGTCACTCTGCTCCTCTTGTGGATTAGACAGTTCTGAGAAATTGTTCACGTGTACATTTAATCTTCCCACACAGGACCGTGTCTGAATGCCCTATTGTTTGCTTGCTGAACAGATGGTCATTGAATCTGGTAGAGCCGTTTCGACGTCTGGTACTCGTTTGATTAAAAAAGTATTTTAATCATTTATTCACGACATTTGTCTATTTATATGACGCCATACATCGATCAAGATGTCGATGACTTTTTTGCAAAAGACGGTTAAAAAATATGTTTTTGGTTTGTCCTGAGTTTTAAAACTGGATTTAATTCAACCTTCAAATAGAGAGTCCGGACACCTGCTGCTGGTATGTAGAATTGCTAGAAGCGTGTTACTTTCAGTTGCTATATATGTCATCATTTCGGTGTTGTAGGACTCACGTGTGTAGAATACAATCTACTTGATGTGAACGATAGAAGTATAGATAATCTGGAGGTGTCTTCTTCCTGTGCTACTGTACCGACATGGTATCTTCTTAGAAGGCACATGAGTTGGAATCGGTGTCAAAGTGCGTGTCCTGGCCTGCACTAGTGTCTTCAATGTCAACATGCGCTGTCTTGGTCACTATCAATCTGCTGTGTTATCTCCCCTTGTGTTTCCAGAAATCGCAAAAAATTAACCTCCGCTGCCTTGCGGTTATATCCACTTGTGGACAAAGTTTTATGAGTTAACTCAAAAAAACAAATCAGTAGCCAGAGTCCCTTACGCAGTCAGGTCTTGTACTCAATACCAATCTGACAACTCCTGCGACGCCTCTGGGGCCAAGTAGTATCGACCTGTCGTTAGCTTTAATTCGCCAGCCGTGTAGAGAAGGGGGATCTGCGGACTGGGCAACAGTGATCCTCAAAACAATATGCCCAGGCAGGCGCTAGGGAGATCAGGTCAGGAATCAATCCATAACAAAGAAGCCTACAGTTAAGATTGGCTGTAGGAACGTACATCCATGACCACAGGTATAACATAATTATTCCAGACGTTAAACACTGTTCGCAAGGCCTGAATCATTAACAAAAGGCTTCAGGTCGACATTGTTACCCTCAAAGAAACGCGTCTCGCCGCACAATGAACAATGGCTATTGGAGCTGTGCGCCTATCACAACATGTGCATTACAAAGACCTTATTCTAAACGAAGCCCAAAGAATTATAAGCAGACCTAACTGGTGGCTGGTTATGTGTGCTAGCCTGCAAGCAGGGAAGTCAAGATGCGCCAAGGTGCAATCTACGAACGTGTAAGGCGAATGCAAGAGCAACAACTGGATAAGACATTCCCTCTCTATCGTGGTCCATTATCTTTTGAGACTGATAGGATGCCAAGCAATTGTCCATTTATATTTCCTTTTAATATATGGCTGCAACGGCTACTAAACACTTATTCCAATTTTGGAACATCCTCTTGGGGACTTAAGGAAGTGGTCTGACCTAGTGGACACACGCTGCTTGTGCGGTTTTGGGGGATTAGGTTCTGGCTGACAACGAAAGCCGGTAAAACGCGAACACAAAAAACGAATAATTGAAGATACGACCTCTGAAAATATTGACCCGTCTCATAAAGATCCGTCCCGACTGAGGCTCAAGATGTGGTCTGATCAAAAATAGTCAATGGAAGGGAAATCAGGACATTTTAAGCCTCAAAGAAGAGGCTCACAACGCAGTCTGAACAAATTATGCTAATAGAAGTGAAACCAGGCTATCTCAAGACTCAAGAAAAAGGCTCAAGAGGGCATTACATATTGAAATCAATTGCTATCGCCTGTTGCATTCAAATATTCCAAGAGAACTAACAACAGTAAGTCAGTCAAGAGCTCCTAATTAGGTTCATATTGTTCTCCTATTGTTTTTCCGGGATTCCGTGGCGAAGTGGTTAAACCGTCGGCCTCGTGATCAGGTGGTGTGGGTTCGTCTCCGGACTCCGCCGTTTTTTCACTGGTGCTTGATGCGGAGTCCCCTGCCTCTCATAGTCGTCCCCTAGTCATCTTGTCCTTGACTTGCCACTGGGGTCGGGCGGCTCAAGACGAGAGAGTGAGAGTAAAAAGTAGCGCAGTTAATCTTTACTAATAATAGCGCTAGCAAAATAAATTATGCCATCATCGTCTACGATGGTAGGCGGCCTTTGCCTTTACTTATTGTTTTCCCAGTGGGTTCCATCCAGCGATTTATTGGTTATTTTATTTTGTTTCATGCGTGTGTGCTGCCTTCGTCTTAATTATGTCTCCATATAATACTTTAATACTCTCACAGTCCTTCTAAATGTGTCCGAGAAACCACAGATCAAAGACGTATGAGAACAAACAAACGCAGAGATTAAACAGTAGAGGATTAAACACACTGCTCAGGAAATTCGAAGTTCAAATGCTCTCTGATATAATGGTTGTGCTGACACGACAGTTCATTATCTTTCTCCCCTAACCTCGCTCCTCTCTTCGGGTATCTTTGTTTGTTTTCTCTTGTTTGTACATGTAATGAGAAAATCCGCATGTTTGATCTTGCGTACTTACTAAATAATCTAGAATTCTACTCTAAACGCATTGCAATCATATCAAAGAGATTACGTTGACGTCCATTTAATGGGTCTAAGAGACAAATGCTCTTTTCTTATTTGTTGCTACTGTTGTTCTTGTTGTTGTTGCTGCTGTTATCCCATAGCTGCCGAGCAAGCCTGCTCTTGCAGCCAAATTCCATGAATATATAATATAGGCTTTCTTCAGTTGTTCCACTGCTACCACACAGTATATCTGTAATTGTCGGCTTTATAACTGTAGTTTTATGTGTAATTACTTCTTTTTACAAGCTCTTGACAATACCGTCGTCCGTTTATGTGGACTTCTATTTCTCGTACTTTAACCAACTTTCCCATATATTGTAATCTTCGCCTGACCCTGTTTAAATAACAAAAAAACATGTCTAAGTATAAAAGAAAGATTATGCCGAAAAACGAAGTTTAAAAAAAAGTATTTACTTGTTAGCATTCGTTCTAATCCCATATGTTTTATCGATTTATTTTTCAGTATTCCACGTTGATTTCAAATCTTTGATTTCGCTGACGAACTTCCAACAATCAGCTGCTAACATCCATGGCATTTGAGCATCAAATTGATGACAGGAGGCTCTGGTCGCCTTGGCTCAGGCACTATATAAATCAGCACGTCTTCTAGATAAGAGCTTTCTATGTCACAATCTGACATGTGGAGAACAGATACATTTAAATAGAAATAGAGAAACGGCAGCATTTCCATGTCAAGCAGAGCTTTGAAAGTCGGCGTTGCTGAAGGTAAAGTGCTGTATATGCTGGTGACGTCATCAAGGGCAAACACCCGAGTGAACTATAGCAGCCAAAGTGCTTTCAGCTAAACACATTTTGCTTCAATTTGGGCACGCAAGGGTACAAAGGACTGTTAAAGGGCACGTCGTTATGAGTAATATATGTGTATGCTATGTGTGCGTATGTGTGCATGTGTGTGTATGCGTGCATGTGTGTGTATGAGTGTATATGTTAATATGTGTTATGTGTGCATGTCTGTGTAGGTGTGTAACTGTGTGTATATGCATGTATGTGTATGTGGGTCCATGCGCATGTATATGTGTATATGTATGTATGTACGTCGGCATGTGTGTAAGCATGTATGTGTTTAACTGTGTGCATGTGTATATGCGTATATGTGTGTACGTATGTGTATGGGTGTGAGTATTTATGAATATATGTATGGGTACATAAATGTATGTGTGTATGTCTGTGTATGTGAGTGTGTGTATGTGTATATGTATGTATATATGTGTATGTATGTGCCTATATATGTGTATGTGTGTATATGTGTATGTGTGCATGTATGTGTATGTATGCGTATGTGTTTATATATGTACATGCGTGTGTATGTGTGTATATGTGTTTGCATGTGTATGTGTCTAAATGTGTGTATGCATATGTGTACATGTGGGTATGTGCAAACGTATGTGATAATGCGTGATTGTATATGATTGTGTTTATATGCTTTTGAATTTGTGTATAAGTATGCATATTTGTGTAGCTGTACGTGAATGTGGGACATTGTATAAGCAAGCGTATAAATGTCTGCATTTGTGAGTAGATGAATGTGTGTACATGTATGTGAATATATGTATGTATGTGTGTGTGTGTGTATGTTTTTGTGCATATAAATATATGTATGAATGTGTAGTGTGCATGTGTGTATATGTATGTCTTTGTATGTGGATATGTATGTATATATTTGTGTATATGTTTGCAAGTGTATTTATATGTAGGTATGTGTGTCTATGTGTGTGTGTCTATGTATGTGTCTTTATGTGTGTAGGTATGTATGTATGTAGGTATATATGCATGTAATGTATCTGCATACAGGCGTATGCATATGTGTACATACGAATTGCTGTGTGTGCATGTATATATTTATATGTATGTTTGTAAATGTAAGTTTGTAAATGTATTAGTTTGTAAATTTATGTCTATATATGCACAAGTGTTTGCATGTGAATGTATGTAATTAAGAATGTATGTATGTATGTATGTATGTATATATGTATGTATGTATATTTAAGTGTTTTGTATGTATGTGTATGTGGATTTGTGTGTGCATGTGTGTCCATGTATGAGTATGTCTGTGTATGTAAGTGTTTAACACAACAAAATGCGCCTGGCCTGGTCTCGGAAGATGTGTCGGCAACTCACGTCTTTCTTTAAGCATCGTTGTCCAGTTCTTCACTGTTGTCTTCGACACACTTTTGTCACCATACACTGTCTGCATTCTGTGATGAATGTCAACTGGTCGACATCCATCAGCTGTAAGGAACCGCATCACCGCTCGCTGATCAACTCTGGACTGATTCCATATCACACCCGCTATGTCTTCAAAGGTCTGCTGAGATAACTATGAGTCGGTGGATAATGCAATTTTGAAAAATTGACGGTGGGTATGTGCTGTTTACATCAGAAGTGAAGTCATCATGTGCATCTTACGTATGTTTACTTCTTGCAGTTTGGTCCGTGTCATATGAACACGCTTCATGTGGGTGTTTTAATATATATATATATATATATATATATATATATATATATATATATATATATATATTTAAATATAGATATATATATATATATATATATATATATATATATATATATATATACCTAAGCATACGTATTCTTACTTATTGATACTGTATGTATATGTATGTGTGTGTATATGTCTAAATGTATGTAAGTGTTATGTATTTGTGTATATTTATGTGTGTATGTATGTGGTTGCATTTGTTCACGAGTGCGTACAATTTATTTGTGATGTATTTGTGTATATTTATGTATGTGTGTATGTAAATGTTTGTTGTGTGTATGTGTGTATCTTTATGTATCGGTGTATGTATGAGAGGGAGGGCAGAAGTGTGTAAGGGATAGCACCTCACGGTGAGAGGCAGCCACATCCTTGATGGCCAGGATCCTATTTGGTTCCCCCACTTCTGTCTAGCTCACGTATTGCTCCTAGAGTCTGCCTGTGTACGGCAGCGCCACCCCCCGGGCAACGGCTTTGGCTGGCCGGCTAAACTACGTGGGTGAAATGACAAGAAGGGGAGTCCACCCCTGACAAGTACACACATCTGCTGGTGGAAGAGGCGCAAGATCGACCTGTGCGACAACGACTCTGAAAGCGGGAGCTGGAAACGCCTGGTATCGGGCTAAGGGCGCACCAGAGACCATAGTTGGTAAGCGGCCAGAACAATGTCCAGAAAGCAATGGCAAACTACTGGATGTAAAATGCCAAGAAACCTATAACAGTCGAGAGAAATGAAACTCAAAGATCTGATGGTGAGGCCCTCAGACCAGGCAGATCATCGACGCCAACTGGGGAAGAGGCCAATTTCAGAGTCAGTACAAGTAATAGAGATGACGGCCTAAAGACTGACTGCATTACAGTGGACAACTCTGAAATGGGACTAAAAACAAAACTAAGAATAGGCACCTGGAATGTCAGGAGCCTATACCAGGGCAAGTTATTCATGATCGGAAGAGAAATGAAGAGAACCAAGATAGAGATTCTTGGAGTCTCTGAGCATAGATGGGCCGGACAAGGGCACTGTGCCAGGTCCTCAGGAGAAACATTTATATACTCTGGGACGGACAAGGGTGGAAAAAGCGGGGTCGGCTTTATTCTGTCAAAGAAGACAGCACCTTCACTACTGGGTTACAATCCAGTCAACGACCGCATAATTGTAATCAGACTAAAGAAAAAGACTAAAAATTTAACAATAATTCAAGTGTATGCACCAACATCAGCAGCAGACGATTGTGAAATGGATGATTTTTATAACACCTTGCAAGAAGCGATGGAAAAAGTTGAAAAAAAGAGACATCTTGGTCATCATTGGAGATTTCAATGCGAAAGTCGGAGAGGAAAGAGCCGAAGAGGAGAGAAGTGTTCGAGGACCTTTTGGTTTGGGACACAGAAATGAGCGAGGAGAAAGACTGGTTGAATTCTGCACGGAAAACAACCTCTCCATTGCCAACACCTTCTTCAAACAACATCCACGAAGACTGTACACGTGGACCTCCCCGGATGGCAACAGCAGAAACCAAATAGACTACATCCTAGTGCAACAAAGATGGAGATCAAATGTGCTGGCGACAAAAACACTGCCAGGAGCAGACTGCGATACGGACCACGAATTACTGTTTGCAGTTTTCCAAACAAGACTACGCAGGATCTACAAAGGTTGCCAGCCAATACGCTTCGATGTATCAGCAATACCTACTGAATACAATATCAAAGTAGAAAACAAATTTGGGGCGTTGCTTGCTATACAGGAAGAGATGACATCTGAGGAGTTGACATCGTACGCAAGGGAGATTTTGATCTCGACAGCAAAAGAAATGATTCCAAAGATATTGCACAAGACACAGAGCTATATAACAGACGAAACACAGAAACTCATTGCAGAAAGGCAACAATTAAAACAAATGGGAAGTAAGGGGACCAACACAGCATATAAAAACTGCGCAAGAAAGAAGAGAAATAGAAGAAGATAAAAGAAGATACATAGTAGAAACATGTAAGGATATAGAAAACCTACAACAACAAGGCAAAGAAAGAGATGCATTCAAAGCAATAAGAACACTGACAAGGGAATTCCGTCCGGTTCCACATGTCATAAATGACGAAGAGGATAACACACTAACAGAAACCCAAGACATACTGAATAGATGGAGAGAGTACTGCACAACCATGTATGGAGACAGCACAAAGCGCTCAGTTACAATCCTACCAAAGGATGAGAAAGAACCTGAACCAACATTGGAAGAAGTACGCTCTGCAATTAAAAGCCTGAAAAAGGGAAAGTCCCCAGGATGCGATGATATCCCAGCAGAGCTAATACAAGCAGGAATAGAGGCATGTGCTCGAGTTTACCACAAGCTGTGTAAACAGATATGGCACAGTGCAGAGTGGCCAGAAGCATGGAAGAAATCAATTTATATTCCCCTCCCCAAAAAAGGCAACCTAAAGCTGTGCACGAACTACCGAACTATCGCACTGATCAGCCATGCTAGCAAGATACTCCTGCGAATCCTATTAAGAAGGATAGAGAAAAGGTTTGAATCTGAAATTCACGTAGTCCAGGCAGGTTTTAGGAAAGACAGAGGGACCCGGGACCACATATTCAATTTAAGGAATATCTATGAAAAATGTAGAGAGTTTAATGTAGACCTGTACACATGTTTCATTGATTACACTAAGGCCTTCGACATGGTAAAACATCAAAATATGTGGAGAATCATGAAGGAAATGGGGTTTCCTTTGCATATAGTCCATCTCATTGACACATTATACCAAGATCAACAAGCCGCTGTCCGAGTATCTGGGCAATCATCAGATTGGTTTGCAGTACAAAAGGGAGTCCGACAGGGATGTATACTCGCACCTTATCTGTACAACATATATGCGGAATGTATAATGAGAAATGTGCGAGAAGATGAGAACATTGAAAGTTTCGACCCATTTACGATTGGGGGGTACGAGATTCCAGAGTTACGATATGCAGAGGACACAGTGATACTATCAAGAAGTGCGGAAGGGCTAGAGCAGCTACTTTCAGCCGTTAATGGACATAGTAATGTCAAAATCTGTTCATAAACATAAACAAAACAAAGATAATGACCACCGATAAAACACAATGTCAGCATACATTTACAGTGGGTGGTGAGGAAATAGATCAGGTTACACATTTTGAATATCTGGGCTCCAGAATCGACAAAAATGGTGACTGCTCGAAAGAAATCAGAAGAAGACTAGCTATGGCAATGCAGAGATTGAACAGCCTGACGAAATTATGGCAGGGCACCAACAAAACAATAAAAGTAAAAGTCTTGAGAGCCTGTGTTTTTCCTGTGGCAGCTTATGGCTGTGAATCATGGACGATTACCAAAACTTCTAGACAAAGAATCGAATCATTCGAGTCAAAATGTTACAGAAAGATCCTCAGAATACCCTGGACAGAGAAAAGAACAAATGTAGACATTCGGCAAGAGTTGAGCATAGAGGAGAACTGGTTTATCAATTCCATTTTGGCTAGAAAATGCAAATACTTTGGTCACATCAAGAGACACAACGGTCTTGAGAGGACGGTGATGGAAGGTATGGTGCCAGGCAAAAGAGGAAGGGGTAGACTAAGAAGACGATGGCACCAAGATATCCAGGAGTGCCTGAGTATGACAGTGGCGGAAGCTGGAGTTTTGGCAAGGGAACGAGTTTCTTTCAGACAGACTGTGATGGGAGCGACGTTCTACAAAGGACATGCTACATGATGATGATGATGTATGAGAATGTATGTGTATGTATGTGCATGTGTGTATGTGTGTATCTTTATGCATGTGTGCTTGCATATACGTCGTATATATAAATATTAACGCGGTAGCTTCAAATGTGAACCTCATTAGTAGGAAAGAAAGACCACGCATCTGTATTGTTATTTGGTCATATTTTTTGCTAAAGATGTAAAGCGCGCTCTGTACGTGCCAACACGGTGCAGACGAACAACATGACTTCATAATTGCAGTTGAAAGATGGCTGCCCCACTGTTCATATATAAGAACAGAGCAGCCTTCTGTTATCGGTTTTTCTTTATCAGGGAAATGATGAAGCAAATATCAATTCATCGGCGAATGAAGATCCAGAACGGCGATGCATGCATTCCACTCCAGCTAGTGTATTAGTAGATTAGGAAGTTCATAAACTGCATCAGTTCTACAACATAATATTCACCATCGGATCAGGCACACCAAGTTGTGACTCCAGAGTCTGCAGCCGCTGACCTCCTCTTGAAGGAAAATCGCCGCTTGACCGTCAATGAAATTGCCGCATATCTGGACATCAAATACAGCCCATCATCCACAATGTGCTGCAGTACCACAAGGTGTCCGCATGTTGGGTGCCACCGCATCTTACTCCAGAATTGAAACGACTACGGTTTGATGCCTGTCATGGACATATGCGGCGCTTTGAAGCAGAAGGTAATGGTTTCCTGGCAACAATTTTTACTAGAAATAAAACATGAGCTCCGCCCCATGAGCGTGGAACGAGGAGAACCAGCAAAGAAGGGTGCCTTCCTTTCTCACAGAAACTGAAGAAGGTTCGCACGCAGCAATCTGCAGAGAAGATTATGGTAACTCTCTTTTGTGATAAACAAGCGATTATTTTATAGCACTACGTGTCCCGGGGAAACACTGTCACCAGCGTCACTTATGCATATCTTCTTAGGAATCATCTTCGACTCGAAACCAATTTCAAACCATTTCTGAGTAAATGTTTTCTTTCGCAGCATGAAAATGCTCGACCCCCTACTACCATTGCAGCGACTGCAACCATCGACGACTTCCACGTTCAAGTTTCTGGCCCCCGAGTGACGTATACGTCTTTGGACGTCTAAAAGGGGTTTTTGGTGGAAATACTTTCAGGTCAGGTAAAGAGTCTTCCACGAGGTTGTGCGTCAGTGGTTACAAGCGCAACCAATTTAATTTTTTTAACAGGAATATGTGTACTTTACAGGCGCCCTGGGACTTGTATTGACAATGAAACAGTTGTGTTTCAGTTTTTCTGAATAAATTTACCAAAAAAATGTACTTCATGTGTTCATGTAAAGTACCTTGGTGTGTTTATATACACACACACACATTTACATATTCACACATACACATACACACAGACATAGGCACACATACATATACACACATAAATAAAATTTTAAAAAAACGATCAGTTAGTGGGAGGAACCGACGATGAGTGAGTGGGAGGTACCAGACGATGAGTGAGTGTGAGGTACCAGACGATGAGTGAGTGAGAGGTATCAGACAGTGAGTGAGTGTGAGGTAGCAGACAGTAAGTGAGTGTGAGGTACCAGACGATGAGTTAGTGTGAGGTACCAGACAGTGAGTAAGTGGGAGGTACCAGACGATGAGTGAGTGTGAGGTACCAGACGATGAGTGAGTGTGAGGTATCAGACGATGAGTGAGTGAGAGGTACCAGACAGTGAGTGAGTGTCAGGTACCAGACGATGAGTGAGTGTGAGGTACCAGACGATGAGTGAGTGTGAGGTACCAGACGATGAGTGAGTGTGAGGTACCAGACGATGAGTTAGTGTGAGGTACCAGACGATGAGTGAGTGTGAGGTACCAGACGATGAGTGAGTGTGAGGTACCAGACGATGAGTAAGTGTGAGGTACCAGACGATGAGTGAGTGTGAGGTACCAGACGATGAGTGAGTGTGAGGTACCAGACTATGAGTGAGTGTGAGGTACCAGACGGTGAGTGAGTGTGAGGTACCAGACGATGAGTGAGTGTGAGGTACCAGACGATGAGTGAGTGTGAGGTACCAGACGATGAGTGAGTGTGAGGTACCAGACGATGATTTACAGATACCATCCGAAGACTGCGAGCTCAAAAGTACACATTGTGTAACACAGGAAGAAGTACGCGCAATGCAACCAGCGTGACGAGTAATTGTATAGTCATTAAGTTATCCGATTTCCCAGCAACACAATCATTTTCATGCTAGTATAAATATCGTTTGACATAGTGTAGGTCACCAAAGACATTTCTACGGCTAGTTCGGAGTTTAGCCTCTTTTGATGTCTAGCTCGGAGTTTAGCCTCTTTGGATGTCTAGCTCGTAGGATAGCCTCTTTGGATGTCTAGCTCTGAGTTTAGCCTCTTTGGATGTCTAGCTCGGAGTTTAGCCTCTTTTGATGTCTAGCTCGGAGTTTAGCCTCGTTCTACGTTTATATATTTTCTAGTGCAACGCAAAAGTGAAGCCTAGAATTACCCATGATGGCTTACATAGTCACAGCCAGAAAAGTGTACTTTCAAATAGATCAGTCTATCTAAACAATCATCTTGATAGATGTTGCATTTAAATGTGAAACTATTTTATTCTATTAACAGTTACGGGATACTTTGATAAAGTTTTTGATGACGTCGTACATATATTACTAAGAAATTACTTATTGACACACGTCCGTTCACAAATCTCACAAAAAGTATCAACAACAAAAATGTGCTTGAACAGGAAGTAGATGCCACGCCAGTTCTTGGCAACCATAATTATGAACTGGCAGCTGTGCACTAATTCATATACCTGGGATACCTCATCAATGACAAGGTCTCTTTAGTCACATTGGCAAAGCTGCTGCTACATTTGTTAGTCTCACAGCGCGTGTTTGACAAAGATGCGGCTACATTTGTTAGTCTCACAGCGCGTGTTTGACAAAGATGCGGCTACATTTGTTAGTCTCACAGCGCGTGTTTGACAAAGATGCGGCTACATTTGTTAGTCTCACAGCGCGTGTTTGACAAAGATGCGGCTACATTTGTTAGTCTCACAGCGCGTGTTTGACAAAGATGCGGCTACATTTGTTAGTCTCACAGCGCGTGTTTGACAAAGATGCGGCTACATTTGTTAGTCTCACAGCGCGTGTTTGACAAAGATGCGGCTACATTTGTTAGTCTCACAGCGCGTGTTTGACAAAGATGCGGCTACATTTGTTAGTCTCACAGCACGTGTTTGACAAAGAAGCGGCTACATTTGTTAGTCTCACATCGCGTGTTTGACAAAGAAGCGGCTACATTTGTTAGTCTCACAGCGCGTGTTTGACAAAGATGCGGCTACATTTGTTAGTCTCACAGCGCGTGTTTGACACAGATGCGGCTACATACATGTGTTAGTCTCACAGCGCGTGTTTGACAAAGATGCGGCTACATTTGTTAGTCTCACAGCGCGTGTTTGACAAAGATGCGGCTACATTTGTTAGTCTCACGGCGCGTGTTTGACAAAGATGCGGCTACATTTGTTAGTCTCAATGCGCGTGTTTAACAAAGATGCGGCTACATTTGTTAGTCTCACATCGCATGTTTGACACAGATGCGGCTACATACATGTGTTAGTCTCACAGCGCGTGTTTGACAAAGATGCGGCTACATTTGTTAGTCTCACAGCACGTGTTTGACAAAGAAGCGGCTACATTTGTTAGTCTCACATCGCGTGTTTGACAAAGAAGCGGCTACATTTGTTAGTCTCACAGCGCGTGTTTGACAAAGAGGCGGCTACATTTGTTAGTCTCACAGCGCGTGTTTGACACAGATGCGGCTACATACATGTGTTAGTCTCACAGCGCGTGTTTGACAAAGATGCGGCTACATTTGTTAGTCTCACAGCGCGTGTTTGACAAAGATGCGGCTACATTTGTTAGTCTCACAGCGCGTGTTTGACACAGATGCGGCTACATTTGTTAGTCTCACAGCGCGTGTTTGACAAAGATCCGGCTACATGTGTTAGTCTCACAGCACGTGTTTGACAAAGATGCGGCTACATTTGTTAGTCTCACAGCGCGTGTTTGACAAAGATGCGGCTACATGTGTTAGTCTCACAGCGCGTGTTTGACAAAGATTCGGCTACATTTGTTAGTCTCACATCGCGTGTTTGACAAAGAAGCGGCTACATTTGTTAGTCTCACAGCGCGTGTTTGACAAAGATGCGGCTACATTTGTTAGTCTCACAGCGCGTGTTTGACAAAGATGCGGCTACATTTGTTAGTCTCACAGCGCGTGTTTGACAAAGATGCGGCTACATTTGTTAGTCTCACAGCGCGTGTTTGACAAAGATGCGGCTACATTTGTTAGTCTCACAGCGCGTGTTTAACAAAGATGCGGCTACATTTGTTAGTCTCACATCGCATGTTTGACACAGATGCGGCTACATACATGTGTTAGTCTCACAGCGCGTGTTTGACAAAGATGCGGCTACATTTGTTAGTCTTACAGCACGTGTTTGACAAAGAAGCGGCTACATTTGTTAGTCTCACATCGCGTGTTTGACAAAGAAGCGGCTACATTTGTTAGTCTCACAGCGCGTGTTTGACAAAGATGCGGCTACATTTGTTAGTCTCACAGCGCGTGTTTGACACAGATGCGGCTACATACATGTGTTAGTCTCACAGCGCGTGTTTGACAAAGATGCGGCTACATTTGTTAGTCTCACAGCGCGTGTTTGACAAAGATGCGGCTACATTTGTTAGTCTCACAGCGCGTGTTTGACAAAGATGCGGCTACATTTGTTAGTCTCACAGCGCGTGTTTAACAAAGATGCGGCTACATTTGTTAGTCTCACATCGCATGTTTGACACAGATGCGGCTACATACATGTGTTAGTCTCACAGCGCGTGTTTGACAAAGATGCGGCTACATTTGTTAGTCTCACAGCACGTGTTTGACAAAGAAGCGGCTACATTTGTTAGTCTCACATCGCGTGTTTGACAAAGAAGCGGCTACATTTGTTAGTCTCACAGCGCGTGTTTGACAAAGATGCGGCTACATTTGTTAGTCTCACAGCGCGTGTTTGACACAGATGCGGCTACATACATGTGTTAGTCTCACAGCGCGTGTTTGACAAAGATGCGGCTACATTTGTTAGTCTCACAGCGCGTGTTTGACAAAGATGCGGCTACATTTGTTAGTCTCACAGCGCGTGTTTGACACAGATGCGGCTACATTTGTTAGTCTCACAGCGCGTGTTTGACAAAGATCCGGCTACATGTGTTAGTCTCACAGCACGTGTTTGACAAAGATGCGGCTACATTTGTTAGTCTCACAGCGCGTGTTTAACAAAGATGCGGCTACATTTGTTAGTCTCACATCGCATGTTTGACACAGATGCGGCTACATACATGTGTTAGTCTCACAGCGCGTGTTTGACAAAGATGCGGCTACATTTGTTAGTCTCACAGCACGTGTTTGACAAAGAAGCGGCTACATTTGTTAGTCTCACATCGCGTGTTTGACAAAGAAGCGGCTACATTTGTTAGTCTCACAGCGCGTGTTTGACAAAGAGGCGGCTACATTTGTTAGTCTCACAGCGCGTGTTTGACACAGATGCGGCTACATACATGTGTTAGTCTCACAGCGCGTGTTTGACAAAGATGCGGCTACATTTGTTAGTCTCACAGCGCGTGTTTGACAAAGATGCGGCTACATTTGTTAGTCTCACAGCGCGTGTTTGACACAGATGCGGCTACATTTGTTAGTCTCACAGCGCGTGTTTGACAAAGATCCGGCTACATGTGTTAGTCTCACAGCACGTGTTTGACAAAGATGCGGCTACATTTGTTAGTCTCACAGCGCGTGTTTGACAAAGATGCGGCTACATGTGTTAGTCTCACAGCGCGTGTTTGACAAAGATTCGGCTACATTTGTTAGTCTCACATCGCGTGTTTGACAAAGAAGCGGCTACATTTGTTAGTCTCACAGCGCGTGTTTGACAAAGATGCGGCTACATTTGTTAGTCTCACAGCGCGTGTTTGACAAAGATGCGGCTACATTTGTTAGTCTCACAGCGCGTGTTTGACAAAGATGCGGCTACATTTGTTAGTCTCACAGCGCGTGTTTGACAAAGATGCGGCTACATTTGTTAGTCTCACAGCGCGTGTTTAACAAAGATGCGGCTACATTTGTTAGTCTCACATCGCATGTTTGACACAGATGCGGCTACATACATGTGTTAGTCTCACAGCGCGTGTTTGACAAAGATGCGGCTACATTTGTTAGTCTCACAGCACGTGTTTGACAAAGAAGCGGCTACATTTGTTAGTCTCACATCGCGTGTTTGACAAAGAAGCGGCTACATTTGTTAGTCTCACAGCGCGTGTTTGACAAAGATGCGGCTACATTTGTTAGTCTCACAGCGCGTGTTTGACACAGATGCGGCTACATACATGTGTTAGTCTCACAGCGCGTGTTTGACAAAGATGCGGCTACATTTGTTAGTCTCACAGCGCGTGTTTGACAAAGATGCGGCTACATTTGTTAGTCTCACAGCGCGTGTTTGACAAAGATGCGGCTACATTTGTTAGTCTCACAGCGCGTGTTTAACAAAGATGCGGCTACATTTGTTAGTCTCACATCGCATGTTTGACACAGATGCGGCTACATACATGTGTTAGTCTCACAGCGCGTGTTTGACAAAGATGCGGCTACATTTGTTAGTCTCACAGCACGTGTTTGACAAAGAAGCGGCTACATTTGTTAGTCTCACATCGCGTGTTTGACAAAGAAGCGGCTACATTTGTTAGTCTCACAGCGCGTGTTTGACAAAGATGCGGCTACATTTGTTAGTCTCACAGCGCGTGTTTGACACAGATGCGGCTACATACATGTGTTAGTCTCACAGCGCGTGTTTGACAAAGATGCGGCTACATTTGTTAGTCTCACAGCGCGTGTTTGACAAAGATGCGGCTACATTTGTTAGTCTCACAGCGCGTGTTTGACACAGATGCGGCTACATTTGTTAGTCTCACAGCGCGTGTTTGACAAAGATCCGGCTACATGTGTTAGTCTCACAGCACGTGTTTGACAAAGATGCGGCTACATTTGTTAGTCTCACAGCGCGTGTTTGACAAAGATGCGGCTACATGTGTTAGTCTCACAGCGCGTGTTTGACAAAGATTCGGCTACATTTGTTAGTCTCACATCGCGTGTTTGACAAAGAAGCGGCTACATTTGTTAGTCTCACAGCGCGTGTTTGACAAAGATGCGGCTACATTTGTTAGTCTCACAGCGCGTGTTTGGCAAAGCTGCTCCTACATTTACTAACCTCACTGCTACTAACCCCACCATACATGCTCAGTCCTCTCCATTATTGAAAGTACCATCGACAAGAGCACAAATTCCGTAGCTCCTGCAACGGCTTCGAAAACTGCTCCTGACTTGGCCAGATACCAATTTACAACTTGGTCGACTAGAAGAAATGGTCATGCCATAGAAAAACCGCACATGGCAGATCTGTCACACTGAGTACGACTTGATTCGAACCTGGTAGGTTGGAATTGCAAACCAAGCTCCCAACCCTTAGGCCACCAACTTGACCACCCTTCTTCTCTTTCTTCTTTTCGCTTGTTGTGACTTTCAGCGTCATATTAAGAAGAGGTTATTTGACAGGGTCCTAGTATCTGCTTCGTACACGGGAAGCTGTATTGCTTCTTCTTATTTCTGCTATGTATCTTTTGCTTGACCTGCTCTTAGATATGTATCCATTGTATCTGTATAGCATTGATACTATCCTGTGTTTGACGTGTCAGGTCTCCGAACCATTTGGTTTGCTGTCTCTTGATGAGGTCTTGTATTGAAGTTGTACCTAATGGTCTCCTTTTATCTTCCATTGTGATTCTATCTATTCTTTATTTTCCAAGCTTTCTGCGCAGACATTTCATCTCTGTTATTGCGATGTTTCTTGTTTCTTTGTTTGTTAATGTCCAATTCTGGCACTCATAGCACAATATGGGTAGGAATATTGTGTTGTATAGTGCTATGTTGGTATCCATGGTCACGTCTTGACATAGTCAAATATGGGACAGCTGTCCAATCATTTGACTTTCTAAATTGTATATGTTTTGAATTTTGGTTTCGCATTTGACTTCTGCTGAGATTATGTTACCAAGGTACCTGAAATTTGTCACCTGTTTTACTTGTTGGTTTTGTATGAATATAGTGTTTCTTTTTCTCTTCTTGCAATCGGCTTAACTTCGGTTGTCTCTATGTTGATTATCGTACTGTAATCCGTGCAGGCCACATTGAGATTGTTGATAAGTTCCTTCAGTTGTTTTTCAGAGATTCTTATTTTTGCTTGGTCATCAGTAAAGAGAACCCCATTAAAGTGATCACTGTAGTTTCCCCCCCCCCCCCCCCACCACATGGTTGACTGACATGTTGCGTCTGTATATGTGATAAACAGTATATGAAATAGTACACAACCTTAGAGTAACAAAAACGGGTCACTGCTTAGAGGAGCGGTGCAAACTTCACAAAACGGCCAAGTATCAGAATGGAGATCGAGGCAGTGACTTCGAGTCACTTTAATGAGGGTCGTAATCGTCGCTGGTTATCAGTTCATGTTTCGGAATACGCAGAAGGGATGGATGTGGCATGAGTCGATAGTGGACAACAGAAATTTCGAATCTCTGGGACGAATTCATTGTCAGGTGTTATATATACTCGTCACTACTTTATGGCGCAGAAACATGGACAAGTTGACAATGAGTATTGAAGCCTTCACAATGTGGGTATCTAAAACATTGGGCCGCATGTCTTGGAAAGAGAAGAAAACAAATTTTGAGGTATTTAACAAGTTGGGGGTGGAAGAAGAATTACTGTTCGAAATCAGGGTTAGACAGTTACGTTATTTTGTTCATATTCCTTGTTGATGACCATACAGGAGGTTAGGGTGGAAGGCAGTCGTTCAAGAGACAGACAACGTTTTAAGTGCATTGGAGATGGACTGAAAAAATCCGGTCAGATTGTACCATTTCGCTAAGAGATAGAGTACACTGGAGGTCCATTGCAGCCCACCTTCGATGCGGAGATGGCACGTGAAGTGAACTGAATCCCTGAGAACATGAGTGGATCTACTGTCCTAGGCATGCTGGAATTTGCTAGAATTGATGAACTGACATCCTTCCGTCATAGGCACCCGCAGTGGGGACATTCGCAATCGATAGAGCTAACATGTGGCAGTTGATCAACTACTACCTTTTGTATGAAGGTAGCGGAGTTGATCAACTACTACCGTTTGTATGAAGGTAGCGGAGTTGATCAACTACTACCTTTTGTATGAAGGTAACGGAGTTGATCAACCAGCGATAAACAGATTGCAGGATTTGTAAACCATGCGCAGTTCTGTTGTACGTCGATGAAAATAAACTGCAAAATCACATGAACGTGTTTGTGACAACCAGTGCCAAATATAATAGACGAATAATAGACAAAAACAGAAACGATCAGGATAACATGCACATAGACCACTCAACATAAGTGTAAAGGATATTACTCTTCAACAGGTCCATGAGTTCAATTATTTGAGTAGTATTTTGTCGGCAGACAGTACGACCGACATGGGCATCAGGTGTCAGAAAGCATCTGCTGCTACTTATCAGGGCTCGTCTTTGCTTATAACTTAACTTCACATAACGTCATTATACTGGTTTAGAAGACTCTACATAGTCTGAATATAACCAGTTTCTTGGAGGGTGGTTTTTACCGATGTGTGAGTCCATCTTAATAGACTCAAACTAGAGCTAAGTAGACCCGCAGCCAGTTAGGCGCCATCTATTGATGTTCTTAACAAACAACTTTGAGAAAGGTACACATAACTTGCGTAGATTTGTAATTTTAATTTTTCGATTTCCAACTTCGAAGAAATTGTTAACGTACTCGACACTGAACACGGCAATCCGATCTCATTACCCGAAGATCAGGAGAATTTTTACCAGACTATCCACGTGAAACAAGAATCCCATTCTCTGCCGTGATTTGAACATGCGACCTCCGGCACCCGAGGCTGCCACCTTACCTCGAGACCACTGAGTTTCAATAGCATTAGTTTGTCAACAAATCAACAGTTTATAAACAGCTAATTTATGCAAACTTTGTGCTACCAATGGGAGAGGAGAATTACAACGTGTGAAATGAAGTGTTTGAAAAAAACTCATCTGTATTTCCAAGAAAGGCAAAATGCAAAATAAACAAATTCGAAGTATTGTCGGCACTACGTTTTGTGCACAGTACGTTTCCACTCTGGTTTGGGGATCTCGTGAAAACGCACCCTCATTAACTGTCATTGATGGCTTACAACACTGGTAGATTTGGCTACAGGACTAGAGGGTGGCCGCGAGACAGATGAACAGACGACAGAGTGATTGTGCAACGGCACCAGCTCACAATGACCGACTGAACTGACTGAACGCAGAACAGACGACGTTAGCTCTCAACTGTACTTGTGGAAAGATAGCTGATTAACTAAACTAACTAACCCGGATCCAGCTGAGAGGAGCATCTGAGAGGACTGAACAGGAGTGTGTACAACCATGGAGCTACAGAATCGATTAGTAGGTAGACTCTTCGCCATTTACTTAAAGGGGTCAGGAGAAATATACTGGCCAAGACCCTCACCTGACCTCCTCGTTGCTTCCTGAAAACGGGCTGTTGTCGAGGACAACAGTCTCGCTAACAAGGTAAGGTTCGACGTGATCCCCGTAGTAGTGAGCGACACGCAGATGAAGCCAAACATAGCACAACCACCTGGAGGATCCCGGTCCACCTTCATCAGCCCGCTCGGGATGTTAGGAAAGCTACTGCAACCATCCACTTAACGTTATTTTCAGGACGCACATAATCTACTCATTTTACGGATTAACAGACAGACAGGTACATAAACAGGTAATAACACAGAGCATATGCTGTTGATAGACAAACAAATAGGTAAAAGGAAAGTAAAGTAACCCATAGCGTGTGAGGTGAGCAATCGCACATTTCAAAGGCTCGGCTATATGAGGACGACATCAGTCTCCTCTCCCTCACCGCTTTTACTTCCGGGACTGAACCGGTATCCATTCAAGTCGACTGGGTCGACCCGGGAGACGTTTCGGTCTGAAAAAACAAACATTTACGCCTCAACTGGGAGGAGCGGTGCAAACATGGCAAAACGGCACAGTATCAGAATGGAGAAAATACCTTTCCGCCTCAACTGGGGAACGACCATTCAGAAGTGACGCCAGCTCGCTAACCACTGCGCTACGCGGCTCCCTATACAGACAGGTAGATAAACATAAATACATACAGAGTATATGTCTTTTAACAGACAGAGATACAAGTAGATAAATATATAGACATATAACAATATTTGTTTTTGAAAGACAAACAGAGATACAAGTAGATAAATAGATATACATGTAACAGTATATGTTTTTAAACAGGCAGATATGTAGATAAACATAAATACATACATAGTATATGGTTTTGATAGACAGACAGACAGTAGATATACATAAATATGATCGAAGCATATGTTTTTGATAGAAAACAGAGTGACATGTAGACAGACATAGTACATGTTTATGGGAGCACCAAACAAGCAATTTGCAGGCATGTATCTCTAGAGATATAAGGAACCATGCCAGTGAGAGGCCGATGTGATTCAATGATCTTACCTTCCTGGTCGCCATGCTCCGGTAGTTATATCCAAGTAGATCTGATGAGGATGATAAATCGCAAGCACTGCTAGAAAACTCTTTGGAAGCTCCAGAAGACGTAGCAGTGTTGGATCTGTCTTTAATGGTGGTTTCACCAAGGGAGTGGGCGTCGTCTCCCGTGTGTTGTATAAATCCACGACCGACATCCGAGTTGGTGGATATCGTGTCCATGGCATAACAATAGTTCTCTACGGAGCTAGAGAAGGATACGCCTTTGCTGCTTGCAGATTTGGCCAGGTGGGGCGCTGACAACGACGGCGTACCCCATGACGCCCCTGACTTCACAAGTGGGCATGCTCCGGCAGAGTTGACTCCACCACCACTGGCAACAGCACCACTTCCTGTTGCACCACCTCCTCTTCCTCCCCTCCCCCGCCTCATACTCGCTCTGTTCTTTCGCGACATCGTTCCTTTTCGTGTCAGCATCATGAATCCAGAGTCTCCAACAACCACAGACTAAACGAGAAAAGTTACCAGAAACGAACTCCAGCTTGGTTTTGTTGTATAGAAATGGCCGTCTCTACTAAGCCATCAGATGCAGAACAAAAATGATATCTTTCAGGCAGCTGAGTTTAATCAAACTGACCTCGTGAAACCGTTTCTGGAGCTTCTCGCGTGCGTCTCAGCTATCTCCTTTAAGTTCTTAATGAGTATCAGTTGCCGTTGATTCCTGTCTGTTCATTTATTTGTCTATCTATATGTGCATGGCGCACTGTATTGGGCGTATGCAAATCCAGTGTCCTAACATTCGGTGTGTGACCTGTGTGCACATAAATCATGTCTCTAATATCTAACTTTAAGAGAATCATTTAGACAGACAAAACTACCGCAATTCGTGTGAGTCTCTTTGGGAACCGCCATTTGAAAATAAGAGATAGACGGACTCAACAAAGGGATAGTAAAGATGAAGGTGTTAGATTTGATAAAACAAGAGACAGAACGGTTCACCAAGGTGATAAAGAAGATAAAGCTGTTGGATTTATTTAAAAAAGAGACAGAACGGCTCAACAAGGTGATGTGTAAGATGAAGGTGTCAGATTTGGCACAATAATAGACAGACGGGCTAAAGAAAGGGATATGGAAGATAAAGCTGTTCGATTTGACAAAACATGAGACAGAATGGCTCAAATATAGGATATAGAAGAATAAGAAGAAGACTTCAGACTTGAGGTACTAGTAAAAGATGCCCCTGTGATTATATCAATATGAGAAAGAGTATAAAAACAGGAGGTTTTCGTAGGACCATTTTATGACAGCGGTAACACACAGACACAAATGTTGACATTCTTCAATGTGAATTAACTAGTACGTCTTCAGTACAATTCAACTATTAGCACAACATGGAGACAACACTGTGTTTGGCTCCTGTTAATGATACGTAGGCCATATCATTAGTGAATTGTAAGCAAAATATACTCATCAGAAATGTTAGCCTGGGTCAGGAAAAATATATTGGCTAAGACCCTGCCCTCGACTTCCCTATAGTCCTCCTTGGAAACGGGATGTTTTTATGGCAGGCTGGCTAATGAGGTCAGGGATCAACGTGATCCCGTAGTACCTAGCGACACTCTCATGAAGTCAAGCTTAGAACATCCGCCTTGAAGACCCTTGTTTAGCGCGCTCGGAATGTGTGGAAAGCTACAAGAAATCACCATTTAATGTCCTGTTCAGGGTGCACAAAAGAGTAAATCTACTCATTGTTGGCACGCAAGAACAACAACAACAATACCTGGTTTCAATAATGATGTTGTCATTCCCAAGACAATCGGTTTCTATTCTGGTCTTATTACATACAGTCAGTTGATTGTCGTTGTGTTACTGCTTCCAGCACGCAACGAGCCTGGCATCTTCACGAGGAGTGTAGTAAGGTTTCTCTAAAGACTGCAGGAGACATCAGAAAGTCTGAGATGCTACAACGTTACTCGTGTCACTGAAAGCTCCTGGCGCAACACAAACTATCATTCAAATAGCAGTGTGCGTGTCCAGCAATGAACAAACTATCATTCAAAATTCAGTGTGCGTGTCCAGCAATGAACACCTCTAACTGTCTTAAACAGCATGTCTTCTTCTTCGACATGTTCTCCATTGACATTCGATCTCATATATCCGTCATAAAAACTGGCAGCCTGTCTCACACGTCACCATCCGCTAACACCCAAATCCTCAAATATGTTTCTCTTCTACGTCTGGCAGTCTGTTTCAGACTTCACACGTCACCATCCGCTAACACCCAAATCCCCAAATATGTTTCCATTCTACGTCTGGCAGTCTGTTTCAGACTTCACACGTCACCATCCGCTAACACCCAAATCCCCAAATATGTTTCCATTCTACGTCTGGCAGTCTGTTTCAGACTTCACACGTCACCATCCGCTAACACCCAAATCCCCAAATATGTTTCCATTCTACGTCTGGCAGTCTGTTTCAGACTTCACACGTCACCATCCGCTAACACCCAAATCCTCAAATATGTTTCCATTCTACGTCTGGCAGTCTGTTTCAGACTTCACACGTCACCATACTTATTTTCTCTCCCAAATAACTTAACCTGTTTACAGCCAACAACTAAAAATGTGTTTCAGTCGTATCCTGTCATCCTAGACCTGCTCTCTCAAATAACCAAATCAGTTTATAAAATCAAAGAGAAGCTCAGTCGTCAATCGCCATACACTTACTCTCTGAACTATGTTTCCATCATAAAACTTGTAGTCTTTTTCAGACCTCCTAGTGTTAATCTCTCTCTCTCTCTCTCTCTCTCTCTCTCTCTCTCTCTCTCTCTCTCTCTAATAACTCTGTCTCAAACTTTTCTCAACTTCATATCTCTCTAATGCCAAATGGGAAACAGAACATACTGGCTACACAAAAAAATGATGCCTACTACCAGTTGAACAGAAGAGAGCAGGTCGTAGTCTTCAGACTTCGGACAGACCACAACAGACTGAGGTACCATCTATTCAACAAATTGAAGTTATGTGGCACTGACGAATGCCCGTGTGGTACCGGGAAAATTACCGCTGAGCATTTGCTGCAAAACTGCCTGACATACGAGGATCAGAGAGAGCAGATGTGGCTATCACCAATGGCAACACTAGACAAGCTATATGGCAGTGTCAACAGCCTCAGGATGACCGCTGCTTTTTTCGAAAAAATAATGGTTGCTGTCTGACTGCGTACGATGAAGAAGAAGAAGAACTGTAAATCCGCTTCTGTCACTGAGGTAGCACACTTTGAAGGCACGTTCTCCTTGCTTCACTCACACCGGCACAATTTGTGTATCCCTTGTGACATATGTTGAACAGATGATTGTAGTTGGTCGTCTGAGCCTACATACTATCTAAATGAGCTTTATTGTAACAATTAATATGCACATATCGGATGTTGGTATCACATTTCATGTGTTACTTGTTGTTTGGGAGCTATTTTCTTGCATGTCAGCACAGACGGGGATATCGGGGCACAAAACATGTCAAGTATCCTAACACGATAACCTGCCGTCAGTGGGAAAGTTGATAACCTTCAATACATAATCTTATGATTTACAGGACAAAGTTCAATCCTATTGATTGACCGCCTCTAAGGTGAATGTCTAATGTTTATTTACAGCTGAGTAAAATCTAGTGTGCCATCATTTGGTAGTGAACCACGTGACTTTGCTGTCAGAGACTAACACACTATCCGCTCATCCATACACGCACTGACCCACAAACCAGACGACTGTGTTTATTGCCTAAAGCGTTATTGTCAACTGACACCGAAGTTATCGGTCCTGTGTCAGCGGTTCAGCGACTGTTAGACACCAATCATAATCAAGTTTATGGTCTCTATCAGTTTGGCATTAACCACGCCATCAACTCTCGTCCGTTAGTAGCGGAGAATTGTGTTCGGGACTCTATTAGAAGTATCTGGTTTGTCTGGGTAATGGTTAGAAACTTATTATTTGGCCTCGATAACCCCGTCTGTCCTGGAAGGCAAGAAAATAGCTCCCAAGCAAAAAGTGACACATGAAATGTGATAACTAACATCCGATACGTGCATATTTCATTGTAACAAGAAAGCTAATTAACATTGTATGCAGGCTTGGACATCAAACTACAAACTGAATTATCATCTGTTTAACATACAGCATATGGTTCTAAAAGTTGTCATAGCCGGGGGTGGGGTTGCGGATGAACTCTCAACACCAACTAAATGGTCCCATGGCGTGCGTCTCATATAGCTTCAGACAACATAATCCATCTTCTGGCCTTCTGACGGCAGCACTATGTAGACTAACAGCAGAAGAGGCGGAAGGCAAACCATTGGCGTCTTAAAAATAGTAGTTTCGGGTAGATGGGGCTCGAAAACTTAGTAAGCTCATCTAGAAGAAAGTACTGCCGTATCTTATCAGGTTTTGTCAGATATGGCTGTGCAACCTGTTTTCTGGTAACTGAAAGTTGGTCAGCGTCTACATGCCTGGCAACCGACGATGCGCAGAGGAGCACACAAAAGAGAATACAAAGCCGTATCCTAGAGCGAGGAAAGACAACCTCAGCTGAGTGTTGTGGCAGGGTAGACCAGGCCCTTAGCCTTAGTTGGCGGCTGGTCTAGGAGGGAAGCCCGGATCGGCGAACAGATAGAGCACTGCTCTGCTGATATGGCAGCTTCTGCAACTTGAATTGTTCCAAATGTAACGGTATCACATTTCTCTTGGAGTGAACAAGGCAGACCAAGGGAGGGACCATATTGCATAGACAACACATAATCTCTATATTTCTGCTCGGCCTTTGCGCTATAGAGAGGTGCAACTACATCCCTGGCCTTAACAGGTCTCGGAATCAAAACGGAAGACAGTAGTTTACGGGTTATAAGCCCTTACCAATTGGCGTAGGCAGGAGCGTCACTGGCTGTCTCAGTTGTTGGAGAAACTTTCGGGTGTCACTGATAAACTAACGCCAGCCTCAATCAAGCCAGCCCTCCACTACAGCCTGACTGATTCAATAAGAACTTTCGGCTAGTACACAATACAAATCACAGGCTGTAAATCAAGTGTACCAGGCAATAAAACTATACAAATAAAAATGAAAACTTCTGGCTTCGGCTTGCAACTTGGAATGTCAGGACCATGTGTCGGGACATGCCACTGACCTCAGAGACATTGACGGAATGTCAGGACCATGTGTCTGGGACACGCCACTGACTTCAGAGACAGTTACGGAATGTCAGGGCTATGTGTCTGGGACATGCCACTGACCTCAGAGACATTGACGGAATGTCAGAACCATGTGTCTGGGACATGCCACTGACCTCAGAGACATTGACGGAATGTCAGGACAATGTGTCCAGGACATGCCACTGACCTCAGAGACATTGACGGAATGTCAGGACCATGTGTCCGGAACATGATACTGACCTCAAAGACATTGACGGAATGTCAGGACCATGTGTCCGGGACATGATACTGACCTCAGAGACATCGGCGACGTGAGAAAAACGGCTGTTATTGATGCCGAACTCAATCGTCTTGGTATAGATATTGCTGGTCTGCTGGAGACACGCCTCCCCGATAGATATTGCTGGTCTGCTGGAGACACGCCTCTCCGATATATATTGCTGGTCTGCTGGAGACACGCCTCCCCGATAGATATTGCTGGTCTGCTGGAGACACGCCTCCCCGATAGATATTGCTGGTCTGCTGGAGACACGCCTCCCCGATAGATATTGCTGGTCTGCAGGAGGCACGCCTCCCCGAGGATGGGTCACTTAAGGAGATAAATTATACCATTTTTGGGAAGGCAGAGGAAAGGAAGAAACCCGACAACATGGGGTGGGTATTGCAGTGAAGAACTCCTTTTTGTGTGCCAGTTGGAGGATATGAAAGAATGAGATTGATTACATCGTGTGGATTTATAACACTTATCGTTGCCTGCGCCTCGACGCTCACATCAGCGCGAAGATGCAAAGGATTCCTTCTGTAGAGCTAGACAATGGAACGAACGCAAATCTAAAATCAGACTACCTATACATACTTGGTGATCTAAATGATGGGGTGTAATCGGACTCGAATTCATGGCCAGTTTGTTTAGGTTAGTTAGTTAGTTTTCTATCCACTTGTGCCGTTAAACGTCGTGGGGAGCTCAAGTCGTCTTTCCTGCGCCAAAGTCTGTTGCTACGGTCAATGCGAGCTTTTGTCGTTACACAATCACTCTAATGGCATCTTTCCCCCTACCTCGCGGCCCCCCTTTGCCCTGAAGCCAGATCTACCAGCGTTGTAAGCCATCAGTGGAAGTTGATAAAGGTGCATTCTTATGAGATGACCAAACACAAATTTTCAGCCTGGAAATTCAGCACAAGACGTAGTGCCGACCATACTTCGAATGTCGTCGTTCCGCATTCTGTCTCTTCTGGTAACACCGATGACTTTCCTCAAACACTTCATTTCACCAGTAAAAATTATGCTCTCGCGTGACCTGGACAGAGGCCATGTTTGGCACTGGTAGCACATAATCGGTATAAATATACTGTTTATCAGCTGTTGCTTTGTCGCCAAACTAATGCTCGTGTGTCTAAGTAGTGGGGGACAGATGATATGTCACCGCACATGCTTTCTGACACTTAGTCTCAATTTCCCTGTCGAAAAAATACTGCCCAAATACTTGAACTCATGGACTTGTTGAAGAGCAATATCATCTGGACTTATCTTGAGTGGCCCAGGAGTACTATTGATCATCATAGTTTTTGTTTTGTTCTCGCTAATTCGCATATTGTATTTATCACTGGTTGTCGAAAGCGCGTTCATGTGGTTTTGCAGTTTGTTTTCATCGTCGTACAGCAAGCACTGCCCATCTGCAAAGAGTAATTCGTGAATTGAGTTATATTCTGCTTCATATCTTTCAATTTGACCTGTCTCTGGTGCGATTTTGTCCATGTAGATGTTAAACAACAGAGGAGAGAGCACACACCCTTGTCTTACGCCGGTAGTGACTTCAAAAGCATCTGTGACGCCATCAGTCACTCTGACGACGTTTGTACTCGAACGATACAGTGCTCTGAGATTATCAAGTAGCTGGCCTTGTGTACCATAAATAATCTTCCAATATCTTCCGAAGTTGAATCCTGTCTACCCTATCAAACGTTTTTTTCCTGATCAATGAAAGCAACACATAGGTTTTTGTTGTATTCTATTGCTCTTTCGCTAATTTGGCTTTAGGTGAACAAGGCTTCGGTGCAGCTCATACCTCGGCGGAATCCAAATTGAGCTCTGGATAGTTGAGGTTCAACAATAGGTCTTATTCTATGTTCGAAGATTTCGGTATACATTTTACCAGTGTGACTAAGTAACCATATGCCTCTGTGCGTGTCACAATTTCTTTTGTCGTCCTTTTTCTTCCAAATCGGAACGATTATAGCTTGCTGCCAGTCATCTGGTACGCGTCTGTCGTTTCATGTCTTTGTGAAGAGTCTATGTAGCCAGAGTAACCCTGTTTCCCACATGCATGAATCACCTCCGATGTTATGCCGTCCTTGCTTGGTGACTTATTCCTCTGACTATTTTTTACAACTCTCTCCGTTTTTTTTTAATCATTATGTCGGGTTTGGTGTGATCTGGGTTGCATGGTAGAAACCCTGAATCCCCCGTGGAGGTAGAAGGATTTAAAAGTTCTTTGAAGTATTCCTTCCAACGATCTCTTCTGCTGAACTCATTAAATATACGAAAGCCATACTTGTCATTTATGGCTGTACTAGGATTGAAGCACTCCTCTCTAAATCGTATCGCCTTGACACTTTTGATAAAGTCTCTAGGACGATTGTGACATATGGAAGGAAGTGAGCTGCTCGCCATAATGTTTCCAAGATTCTTCTCTGGCGTGTTGTATCACCCATTTGGCGTTTCGTCTTGCTGTCTGGTAGACGATGTAGTCATCTTGCTTTTCGGAAGTTAACCATCCCTTGTAAACTTTCTTTTAGACAGTATAGTCGCTTTTACTTACATCACTTCACCAAGCGGTTTGGTTCTAATCTTTTTCGTGACGTAAATTCGTTGTTCTACTGTACCTATGAAGCTCAGTCGTCAAAGTTGCTTTAAAGATAGCCCATTCACTATTTATGCCCCTAGATTCTTCTGTAAGTGCCATAAAGACATTTGTAACTTCTCGACATACACTATTCCGAACAAATTCCTCCCCTAACCAAAGAAGGTTTGTTACCAAAACTGGTTTGACTGTCTTTGTACTCGTCCTGTGTGGAAGTACTTGTGTCAGCACGACTGGTCGATGGTCAGTATCCAAATAGATGTTCGGAATATGTTATGTTTCTTCTCTGCCTGTGTCTGATGAGAATAAAACCGATTTGGGACGCTATGCCTGTGTTGTTCCACCTGTAACACGTTTAGACATGACTGCCCCTGTGCTGGGGGGGGGGGGGGGTGGTGTTTGTTGTTATTAGCCCCTGCTGAATACAGAGGTTAATAAGTTCCTGTCCATTGCTGTTCCGTTCTAAAGAGGTGTCACCATAGAACCCTAGGCAGCATTCATGAGATGATCTTTTCTTTCCCATTCTTCCATTAAAGTCACCCATCACAATCAAATCACACGTGTCGTCAACGCCGCTGATAGCGTCAGACAGGCTCTGGAAGAATTTCAACCTGTCCGCCATGTTGCTGTTATCGTTACACGGGTCGAAGACCTGGATCAATGATGTAGTGTTTACACAATCACTCAATTGTAGGCGTATCAGACTTTCACTGATGTATTCTGTCTTAGTAATGACATTGGCCTTCTCAGGGTGAAGAAGAAGGCCAACACGGTGGTTGGCTCGTTGTGTGATGTTGACACCACTCCACAACAAAACAAAACCGCCATGTACCTCCTTGATGTTCCGCCCTTTCCTTCTTGTATCTGAAATGCCGAGAATCCCGTTTCTAGCTTTAGTCATAAGCTCTACCAACTCTGGTGTCTTTAAGCCAAGGCCAGTAACATTCAAAGTTGCTACTTTAGCTGTCCGCTTTTTTCGTGACCTTTTCGCCTCGCCCTCTTGCATTCCGTTGCGACTATTTTGATTTAGCTATATTATTGGTTTCAAAGCATGAGCAATTACGCTGTCTGCTTGCTAGGCCAGTCACAGTATCGGCTAGGCTGTTTCTGCGCTCGGTGGAGCCTATCACAACCCTAGCGATCAGGGTCACTTAGCCTGAGTCTTCTGTGTGGCCCTCGCTTGTCAGACTGGGTCACGCTTTCTCCAATGCGCTGATAAGGATGCAGCTGAATAATCACTATATTTGGATGATGACAAGGTACACGGTCTCCAATGTTTGATCACTGGATTGTGTTGTTGTTTGTCTGGCCCCACGAGATCTGAAGGGACTGTGTGTACTGGAATGTGGGAGTACGTCACAGGGTAGCCGGAAGATTCATTTCAATGGCAGATGTCCATGTTAGGTAACTACAGTATTGGGCGCATGAACGAAAATTGACACAGGCTGTTGGAATTATGCACAAAAAAACAATCTCTGCATCACAAACTCCTACTTTGCAACAAAAAATCGTCTTAAGGTATCATGGAAACACCCAAAATCCGGCCATTAGCACCAGCTGGACTTTATTATCACAAGTAGACAACATTTTAATCACACACAATTAACATGCAGCTACCCGAGTGCTGACTGTGATAATGACCAAACTTTGGTCGTTGCCCGCGTCAAGCTGAGACCTAAGAGAATTTTCACAGCGAAAGACAAACACATTTTGATGATAAATTTAGCCAACACCAATGATCCAGAAAAGTGTTTCAAGTTCCAACATCAGCTTACAGATGTTCCCACTGATACATCTGGAGACTACAGCAAGTGAAAGGGGGAGATGTAATCAATGACGCTACCTTCAAAGAAGTGGTAATAGCGTATGTCATTAGAGAACACAGGAATCAAGACTCGTTTGAGGCAAATATTGGGATACTGCAGACTTTAATTGACAGGAAAAAGCAGGACTTCTAAGAACAAAAGACAAAACAACACGAAACACTCTCAATGTATTGAAATAAGCGAGAAAAAAAAGTGCAACAGACACCTAGACAGTGTGCAAATGATTATGTGATATAGTTATGTGATAATATCCAAGATGCCTTCAATAATGGTAACATCAGAGGTAGGTATGAAAGATTAAAGAAAGCCATCAGTCCAACAGTGAAAAAGAGTGCGCCGCTAAAAGCTTTATCGTAGGAGATCATCACTGATAAGAGGAAGCAGTTAGACAGATGGGTAGAGCACTATATTGAACTCTACTTAAATGAGACAAAGCTAACAGAAGATGCCGTTAATGCCATCGAGGTCATGCCAACTGTGGACCATCTGGACTCGCTGTCAACCATAGCAGAAGTTAACTGTGCTATTGCTGACCTTGTTTCTGGTAAGGCTCCATGAAAGGATGGAATTCCAATAGAGATCATCGGGAGGGGAAAGGATTTACTTGCCCCATAGATACACCAGATATCATGCTGGCATGAAAGAAAAGGTCCAGCGGGATTTTCAAGATTCGAGTATTGTAATGGTGTACAAGAACAAGGGGGACCGGATTGACTGCAACAATTACAAAGGAATTTTGCTTCTGTGTACCGTTAGGAAGATACTTGCCAGAATTTTTCTGAGCAGACTCCAGGTCCTAGGAGACCAGGTTTACCCAGTCACAGAGCGGTATTCGTGAGAATAGGTCTACTACAGATATGATATTCTCGTTACGACAGTTGCAAGAAAATGCAGAGAACAAAAGGAACCACAGTATATTGTTTTAGACTTGGTCAGTCGTGTGGGTCTGTTCAAAGCCCTTAGAAGGATTTTTTGCCCACCGATTCTTCTTAGCATTATTGAGTCGTTCCACACTGCAACGAAAGTACTACCATCAACTTTGATGGTACGCCCTCAGAGGAGTTTGCAATCAAGTGCGGAGTAAAGCAAGGTTGTATTACTTGCTCCAACCCTCTTTGGAAAAAAAATGTATCACTTCTATTGAAGCATGCATTTCGTGACCAGGGAAGTGGTATCTTTCTTCATTCTTGCACAGATTAAATCCCAAAGGCTGAAAGCCAAGGCCAAAAATAAGCAGGGTGCTGATGAGAGAACTGCTCTTTACGGATGATGACGCACGATACAACTCACTCAGAGGAGGAACTGCAAATCTTAGTATCTGCCTTGTCTTTTGCCTGCTGTGAGTACGCGTCAAAAATCAGCAAAAAAACAACAACAAAGTTATGGTCCAGGATGCAAACAAGCCATCAGTAATCCCATTGATGATGCGGATCTCGATGTAGTAGATCATATTACATACTTGAAATCTTGTGTCAATAATAAATTATTCCTGGACCAAGAGATCAACACCAGGATAGGCAAGAGAGCAGAAACAGTGAGCAGATCAACACCAGGATAGGCACGAGAGCAGCAACAGTGAGCAGATCAACACCAGGATAGGCACGAGAGCAGCAACAGTGAGCAGATCAACTCTAGGATAGGCACGAGAGCAGCAACAGTGAGCAGATCAACAGAAAAGTGCTGGGAGAACAAGTAGCTCACTGTTAAAACCAAAAACATTTGCTTGCCAGGCCTGTGTCCTCAGCCCCCTTCTTTGTGGCAGGCAGACATGATCTACCTACCTGCACCAGGCGAGTCGGCTAAACAGCTATCACATGATGCGTCTAAGCAGGGTCTTGAGGGTTGGGTGGCAAGACAAGGTCACCATCATAGAGGTGTTGGAGAGAACAGGCACTGTCACAATCTTGTCCATGCTTAGTTCCAAGGTTCCGATGGCTGGGACACATTCGGAGGATGGATCATGGCAGAATACTATAATTTCTTCTCTATGGGGAATTACAGTTGGGGAAAAGGTCTCGTAGCCTGCCACTACTTCCGTACAATGATGTATTGAGGTGGGATATTAATGATGCGGGCATCGATTTGGAATCATGGGAACAGGACGCCATGGAGAGGCAGGATTAAGCATGGAATACAGACACAGGAGATGTTGATTGCTGATAGGCTAAAGGCTCAGCGTTTGAGAGAAACACCACACCATGGGATGCCGCAAACGGTCCTGATAGTCCTTGCACACATTGTGGTAAAAGCTTCACTGCTCGGATTGGTCTTTCGAGTGACATTCGTTACCGTCATGGACTGTAGTTACATACCTTGTTATCAAAGCACAATTACTATCGTCTGAGAAGACGGAAAGAGCCAATGGTTAGGAACATGTCCCATACTAAGTTCACATTCACTGCACGCCCCAGCCCCTACTTTATTGATTCAATATAACACACATGCATACAACGGTCACTCTCCATCGTGCAATAGTGTAAACATTTTACATTTTTCTTGAGCTGTGGCCGAATGGTTTCGATGTCTGCCTGCCGACAAAGCGGGTAGTGAATCGAATTTCCGCTTGCTTTTCTGAGCATAGAGACAAATGCTAATTACTGATTGCAGTAAGAAATGCCTGTTGTCTGAGTACAATGGCAGTGCTATTTGCTATATTTATTTAATAACCCGGCTTGTCCAATTTCAACCCTCAAATAAAAGCCACCAATAACCCATCTTGTCCAGCTTCAACCCTCAAATAAAAGCCATCAAAAACCTGTCTCGTCCAGATTCAGCCGTCAAATAAATTTCAACGTGTAGTCAGTCAACTTATAACTTAACATCTTAAAGTCTTTATACTGTTTTAGAAGACCCTGCAGAATATGTATACAACCAGTTTCATTGAGAATGGATAGCCGATATTCGAGTGCGAATAATTATAATATCATAATTAATATACTCAAACAGTAAAGCGAAGTAGACACGCAGTCTGTTAGGCCCCATATATGGTGCTCAAAACACACCATCTGACTATGGCCGGTGTTATGCCACAGTTAGTCGACTTACGACATGCTCTCTGTGTGGCAGTGACTATGGCCGGTGTTATGCACACAGTTAGTCGACTTACGACATGCTCTCTGTGTGGCAGTGACTATGGCCGGTGTTATGCACACAGTTAGTCGACTTACGACATGCTCTCTGTGTGGCAGTGACTATGGCCGGTGTTATGCACACAGTTAGTCGACTTACGACATGCTCTCTGTGTGGCAGTGACTATGGCCGGTGTTATGCACACAGTTAGTCGACTTACGACATGCTCTCTGTGTGGCAGTGACTATGGCCGGTGTTATGCACACAGTTAGTCGACTTACGACATGCTCTCTGTGTGGCAGTGACTATGGCCGGTGTTATGCACACAGTTAGTCGACTTACGACATGCTCTCTGTGTGGCAGTGACTATGGCCGGTGTTATGCACACAGTTAGTCGACTTACGACATGCTCTCTGTGTGGCAGTGACTATGGCCGGTGTTATGCACACAGTTAGTCGACTTACGACTTGCTCTCTGTGTGGCAGTGACTATGGCCGGTGTTATGCCACAGTTAGTCGACTTACGACTTGCTCTCTGTGTGGCAGTGACTATGGCCGGTGTTATGCCACAGTTAGTCGACTTACGACATGCTCTCTGTGTGGCAGTGACTATGGCCGGTGTTATGCCACAGTTAGTCGACTTACGACTTGCTCTCTGTGTGGCAGTGACTATGGCCGGTGTTATGCCACAGTTAGTCGACTTACGACTTGCTCTCTGTGTGGCAGTGGTGCTAATCTTATCTATTTCATATACAAAGATCCGGGCAGACCACTCTGGGTTATATATCGTGTACTACGACGGTGATCAACACTTGTTGTCGGACAGACAGTTAACCGGAATAAGTAAATTATAGGAATATTAAGCCGGCGCGATGGTCCATGTCAATAATCATCATGTAGCATGTCCTTTGCAGAACCTCGCTCTCATGACAGCCTGTCTGTAGGAAATTTTATCTTTCGCATGTCTTCCGGCAAGTCCCAAGGTTAAATCCAGTGTCTCTACCCTAAGCTTCATAACGAAAAGCTACCCAAGCATGGACTGGACCCATGCATACACCGACGGTTCTGTAACAAACACTACACAGAACGGAGGGGCAGGAGCATTCCTGAACCTACCAAATGGCAGAAAAATAACACTGTCATTCGCTACTGGTAAGTACACAAGCAATTTCAGAGCGGATGCAGAGGCACTGAGGGCGGCAGTGGAAGAAATGGCAACACACAGTGAAAATGAGAGCCACATAGTCTTGCTGACAGATGCTCTCGCCGTAGTCACAGCGCTAAAAAGCCAGAAAAACACTGAGCTTAATGACTTAAGAGCAGCACTCTGCAAACTGTGCCAGCTGTCCGCACCAAAAAGGGTAGTGGTACAGTGGGTTCCGTCACACTGCAACATCCAAGGCAACGAGGAGGCAGACAGACTGGCAAAAGAAGGTGCAAGGCTACCACAAACAGATACCAGTATGACGTACGAAGAGTCAAAACGGCTTATCAAAGCCAGGTACATTACCAAATGGGAAACCGAACATACTGGTTACACCAAAAACGATGCCTATTACCAGTTGAACCGAAGAGAGCAGGTCGTTGTCTTTAGACTTCGCACTGGCCACAATAGACTGAGGTACCACCTATTCAACAAATTGAAGATAGGGTGTACCGACGAATGCCCGTGCGGTACTGGTAAAATGACCACTGAACATCTGCTGCAGAACTGCCCGACATACGGGGATCAGAGAGAGCAGATGTGGCCAATGCCAGTGGAACTGCAAGACAAGCTCTATGGTAGTGGCGAGAGTCTCAGGATGACCGCCGCTTTTTTCGAAAAAATAATGGTTACTGTCTGACTGTGTACGCAGAAGAAGAAGAAGAAGAAATCCAGTGTCTCCTTGATGTCCTAGGTCCATCGTCTTCACGGTCGGCCCCTGCTTCTCTTTCCAGCGATCATGCCTTCCATAACCATTCTCTCCAGTCCGCTGTGTGGGTTGACGTGCCCAAAATAATCTCAATTTTCGGGTCATTACGTCATTTATGAGCCAATTCTCCTCTACATTCAGATTTGTTTGTTTCTTTCTTTCTCCACGGGATTTTCAGGACTCTTCTGTAACACTGTTTCAAAAGCACCCATATTTGCGATTATTGTTCTTGTAATAGTCCATGTTTCACATCCATAAGTTGCCACAGGAAAAAATGTATATTCTTAGGATCTTTAGTTTTAGTTCTTTGTCTGTATTATGCCACAGGTTCTGCATACTCATCTTCTGCATTGCCATAGTCAGTCATCTTCTTACTGTCTTCATTGTTGTTCAGTATTGATCCCAGATATTCCAAATGTTCAACATTTTCAATCTCTTCGCCAGTTATCTCGATCTTAGGTTGGAGTTTTGTATTGTCAGTTGTCATTATCTTTGTTTTCTTTGTATTCAGGTAGAGATTCTGGGCTTCACTATGTTTCTGAGCTGATGTAATTATTTGTTCTAGGCCCTTTGCGCTGTTCGAGAACAATACTGTGTCGTCGGCATAGGAACGTTGGCATGTTAATAATAGGAGAGTTAAACCGGCGATATTGTCCAATGTCAGGAATAGGAAGGTTAAACCGGCGATATGGTCCCATGTCAGTAGCAGAAAGGTTAAACTGGCGATATGGTCCCATGTCAATAAAACGAAATGCAAACCAAGGATATTGTCTAGTACCATATTGGGCCATCGGAGATGAAGTGTTACCGACGTTTCCTTACGAGACTTCAGGTTTTAAAATGAAGGTGCTCAGCTGAAGTGCTTTCTCTAACTGTAACTTACGTACTCGTATGCCCCTGAGTACACTGGATCATATCAAGACCATGGATTGATCTCTTACTAATACCATCAGAAGCAAACGCTCTAACAACTCTGCTACCTAGACATTAGTTATGTTAAATTAAGTACACAGATTACTTGATTTCTTGAACACCCGTTATTTTGAGACGGTTGCACCCTTGTGGGTCTCAACCAACTCCGTCTCCTCCATCGCTACCCTGTGCTACTAGGAGTAATAAGCTACCATTTTGGCGTACTGTCGATGTTGTAAGACAGGTGACAAATTCCATGTACCTGGGTAGCATAATCTCAACAGAAGGAAAATGCCAGACCGAAATCCAAAACAGATTCATAAGGTAAGTTAAATCATTTGGCAAATCTCGCCAATATTGCAATGTAAACACGTGACAATAAATAAAAAGAAAAAGAAAACACTATGCAACACAATATTCCTACCCACATTGTGCTTTCAGTATTAGAATTGGGTATTAACAATGAAAAATAAAAGAAACATCGTATCAAAAAAATTACATGTCTGCAACGAATGTTTGGAGTAACAGGAATTGATAGAATCAGAAATGGAGATATTAGAAAGTAAGTAGCTACAGCACTAGTGCAAGAACTCATCAAGAGACAGCAAACTATAAAGTTCGGTCGACGTGACACGACAAACAAGATAGTATCCCTCAGGAAGCAATGTAATACAGATGCAATGGAAGCGGAGCCAAGAGCCGTCCACACAAACGATGGATAGCAGAAATAACGAAAGCAGTGTAGCTCCCATAGGGATTGCCCCATAATATCACACTGGAAACTCGATTAGTGACTAAACCTAAATATCACACTAGGATCTTCAAAATGAATACCCATAATATTACAAAAGAAATGTTAATCAGGAACGACCCTGAACATCACGCTATGAACTTCAAATAAGATCGACACAACAATAACACACTAGGAACACCATCTGCCTGAAAGAAAATATCACAATATGATCTCCAACGATAGCATACTGTCCATCTATGAACACAGAAATGTGGTCGACACCTTAGTCTCCCACTAGGAATCCCAAATACTGTGACAATCCCTGGATTATCCATCACTGTTATAAAATATCCATTTCACTTCCTCATCAAAAACTGTAGATGATACTCTTATCGCCCGACCTTCACATTCTCTTTCTCACTTCTTCGCTGAAAGCCTTCACTCCCACCGCTCACCACCTTCCGGTACGGCTCGCCTTAAGCCTAAACTTTTGGTGATCAATCTCATTAGTTCCAGAAGAGAACAAATGGTAATAACATGGGATATCATAACGGAGGGAATTATATTAGAAACAAACAAGGCAGAGATAAGCTATATCCATTATCAAAGAAGAGATATATACATAACATAGACAAGAAAGGCTAAGAACAGAACTATAGTTTCATATGTACGTATTAATCATGAAGAGAGCGGCGTAGTGCAGGGGTTAGCGCGCTGGCTTTGCATCTGAGTGGTCATGGGTTCATTCCCCAATTGAGGCGGAACTGGTTTTTTAGACCGCAATGGCTCCCGGGTCGACCCCGTTCTTAAATGGGTACTGGTTTAGTCCGGGAATAAGGGCGGCCGGTGTGATGCTGACCATGTCATCCACTAAGTTCCGTAGGTTACAAAATAATATGGGCCTAACACCATATTTCCTATGCCCCGCATGGCAAATATCGCAGTCAAGCTGTAATGTAATAGACAATGCGTTCCGTTCTCCGGAATTAAGCCTGCTACTTCCAAAGCCCTTCCAATGGCTTGGTAGCGGGAGTTTGAGAGCGAAGAAGAAGAAGAAGAGGAAGAAGATAAATCATTATTATCACCATGTGCTTTCTCCACAACGGAGATTTACGGGAAACTAATCCCCAGCTTTCTCTGTCCCACCCATACTGGTACACGCAGACATACCAACCTTCAAGTTTACAAAATTTCATTATTCTTCGACTCATAGTTTCCTCAGCGCACACCGTTCAAAACATGGTGGGTGTGAAATGGGTGTGAAACTGGATAACGATGTTTAAAAAAGTACGTGAGTTAACGAAAGATCTTCCGAGAGCAGGTCAGACGCCAACTGTTGCGATAACTTACGTCCTTCTTTAAACATCGTTGTCCAATTCTTCTTTATTGTCTTCGACACACTTGTGTTACCATACACTGTCTGCATTTTGCAATGAATGTCGACTGTTAGAAATCGAATTGCCGTTCGCTGATAAACTCTGGACGGATTTCTAATCACATCTGTCATGTTTTCAACGGTCTGCTTAGAAAACTTTGAGTTGGAGGATAATAGCATTTTGCAAACTTGACGATTGGTATGTGCTGTTTACACCAGAAGTGACGTCATCATGCGTATCGTACGTATGTTTACTTGTTGCAGTTTAATCCCGTTTCATTTGAACACGCTTTATATTTGTTTCAAATGTGTGTTCAAATTGGAGTTGTTTCGGAACTTCACTATTGGTTTTTCTTACTTTCCAAGAAACTCATCAAAACTCATCTTCTGAATATCCACATTTCAAAGGCTTCAATACTCTTATCCATTTTCCAGGTTTCTACTTCATACAATAAAAATGAATGCACACAGCATTTAATTATTATAATTTTTAAGATTTGAGACATCTGCTTGGACAGAAGTGTATCTCATGTGCTTTTTTAAAATGTATTTTTGGCCATTTAGATTTTGTGAATGTTCTTATTTTAGCATTTGCCATCAGCTGAAATGAGTTGGCCAAGAGAGTTTGACACTTGTTTCAGAATTTCTACATTTATGTGGATGAAAGCTTCGGACTTTCTTTATTTTTGGTGAACACCAAAACTTCAGTCTTTTTTTTAAAATATCGATTTCTAGCCCATAATAACTCTTGTTGGTTATCGTATCCATTAAGTTCTGGCGATGTACTGGAGTCTATGTCATTAACACTGTAACATAATCATTTGATAACTGACGCTTTGATAAATAAATACCTTTATCAGAGACTGCACATCACTATTGATGTTCGTCCTTCGCATGGGATGAAGAACCCTATCTTTGTGCAGCAAGGTGGACAGCATGTTCTCTTGCTGTGTCCGCTGTTATTGGTCACTTGTGTGGAAATTTGAATTAAAGTCAGGAAGAAACTGCGCCTTTTTGTCAACCTCACTCTCTGGTCCTGAGCTACCTTCAGCCAGTGGCAAGATTGTATCGAGACGACTGAAAGGCTCGAAACCTTTCCTGTAAACAGGTATCCCGCAAGGCAGCGGAGGGGGGAATCACATATATCCTTGTGTGTCGCGACTTTCTCATAACCCCAAAAGGTTGTAGGGACATCACTCAGCGTGTTAGAGATGTGTTGGGCATCTCTCCCGGGTCGTGTTTTAGTCCATTATAGTCACGTGTTTACTTTTCACAGTCACACCAAAACCGATACAGTCTGCAGCCAAGACGAAGGGCGCTAATCTCGTGAAGTTCAGCGGTGTGCATTAGACCATGAAAATACGGCACATTTGTAACCGTAGTACTAATTGACATAGCCATAGTCCAGGCCAGGATAATTGGACGGAAGAAAACACACACAAATGAACGAATTAACTAGTCCAAATGGAAAGCAGCTACATATTTCCGTGAACACAAGTTTAAGTCGTCAGCTACTGTAAAATCCAATCAATTCCGTGGCCTCGTGGCACCCATAAAGAACTAAAACACCAGAACAACGTAGACCCGCAGCCGCTACGGCTCCATCTTTGCTGCACATGGATAAAACACTACAGAAGGGAGCATATAACTAACATTCTTACTGCAGCTTAATGTTGCAATTAGTAAGATTAATTTGTTGTATGTCATGAATGGGGCGTTATGCAGTATATTCCCCACATCGTAAGCGTGCTGTTAATGGTGGACCTGGATCCTCCAGATGGTTGTGGTATGATTGGCTTCATCTGCGTGTCTCTCACTACAACGGGGATCACGTCGATGCAAACTTAATTATCAATGCTGCCATAAAAACCACCCGTTTCCACGGAGACGCTTGGAAGTGAGGTGAGGGTCTTGGTGTATTTTTCCTGACCCTGACTAGCATTGTCCGATCAGCATGTTTTATCTGGACCTCACTAGCATTGTCCGATCAGCATGTTTTACTTGACCCTGACTTACATTATCTGATCAGAATGTTCTATCTGGCACTGCCTAACATTATCTGATCAGAATGTTTTACCTGGACCTGACTAACATTGTCTGATCAGCATGTTTATCCTGGCACGGATTAACATTGGCCACTCAAAATGTTATTCCTGACCATAGTTACATATTGTGTCTGACCAGACGTTAGTCTCCTCTCCCCAGACAATAAATAAATTTTGTTAGGAGGTTATAATCGAACTGATATTAAATACAGTAAATAATTGATTCAATAAAGTTCTAAAAGAAGCAAAATGGCTATGGGCATCACTCTGTCGTATAGGTGTCAATAGTTATGGCAGAAATAGATACGATAAACGTACAAGATAAAAACAGACCGGCAAACAGAAGCAAGGTACTAATAAAAGTGTTGCTGCAATGGTCGTGAGACAGAAATAGGAATGTAGACCCATATTGCCTTTGGCATATAAATCATGAACAATCAAAAGACAGGGAGAAAACATTGGCACCAACATAAAAGTGGTTCCCGTGGAGTATATGACGCTTACTATAGACAGATGTTCTGTTCTGTTCTCAAGAATCGTTTTCATCGCATTCCGGGCATGCGCAAAGGTCGTTAGTTACCCATAGCAAGAGATGGTGGTGACATCATGGGAAGGTTTGTCTTGATGACGTAACTTGCGCTGTATTTGGATTTTAGTGTAGAAGAAATTGCGCTGGTAATCAACTTTACTCTTTGGTCCCCAGCTGCTTTAGACCACTTGCGAGACGGTCTTGTGCAAGCATCTCATATGTGGTGACGTCAATATTGAAGAATGTCAGTCTCTGTTGCTTTTCGTCTGTCCTACTAGTGAGCCTCTGCCTATTTTGAGCTCACCATATAATAGCTGCATGGGGATGCGTTTATCTGGCATTCAACAACGTGTCTTGTACATCGCACCTGAGCTTATCTGGCATTCAACAACATGTCTTGTACATCGCACCTGAGCTTATCTGGCATTCAACAACATGTCTTGTACATCGCACCTGAGCTTATCTGGCATTCAACAACATGTCTTGTACATCGCACCTGAGCTTATCTGGCATTCAACAACATGTCATGTACATCGCACCTGAGCTTACCTGGCATTCAACAACATGTCTTGTACATCGCACCTGAGCCTATTTCAGCCTTAACATGTTAGTATTGCTAAGAACAGAATTTCAGAGTTAGGCACTTTGTCCTGCCAACTGCTCCTAAACATCCAATGCAGACAGTTCAAGTAAAAACAATTGAACTGTCTAGCATGTCTGCTTTACGCTGTCCATGTCTCGGAGACATGATATACTTTTTTCTTGGTGACGACACTGATGTCTTGTCGATTCTAGATGTTTGACATGTCAAGACGACTGGGGGTAACTCATGATGTAGGCACTCTGGTCCTACCTCCCTTGTGACCAGGGATCGCTTGAAAACTTGCCGGATTCGATCGCCCATCGTTTCTTTTCATTATCTTAAGAGGCGAGTAGTGCCTGACCTCTCGACCACAGCAATCCCCAGAAGACTACAGAGTCTGTAGCCATGCAGCTTCACATGACAGTCGTGTTCTTTGATCACTGCCAGCAGTCGATTGAAATGTTCATGCCCCACGAAGTGTCCCCTGCGCAGTCATGCTGGCAATGGAGGGGTCTGGGCTGATGGAACTGTGGTTGACATTGGGCATCTCTTTTCTGATCAGAAAACCAGTACTGAACAGTGTCTTTGGCTTCACTACTTTTAGCATGCTGTAACACCATTCCCTGTGACTCAGACACATCCCTCCCTGTTGTTTACTAATAAATTGGATGCCCCTTTGTATGAGTTGAAATAATTGCTCAAGAGACGAAGATCAGCATCTTCAACCTGTACGGCCCACCAAATAAAGACATGTCGCTCTCGAGTATGGAAGTCAAAGACTCCAACTGCATAGTAGTTGGAGACTTCAACAGCCACTCGGAGAGATGGGGATACTCGGACACAGACAGCAGAGGTGACGAAGTGGAAGATTGGGAGATAGACACAAATCTCTGTCTTATCAATAGGCCGGAGCATAGCCCTAGCTTCTATTCTAGAACATGGCACACCACATCTACTCCAGACTTGGCCTTTTCAACGGTGGATATTCACCACATAATAGACCGCCAGGTGCTAAACCAATTGGCAGGTAGCGACCACAGGCCAATTAGACTAGAAGTTGATATGGACGTAGGCCCACAGGAAAAAAAACCGCCTCCACGTTGGAATTACAAACGAGCCGACTGGGACAGATTTGCAATCCTGACAGATGGGCTGTGTGAAACCATCAACACACGGAATAACAATATGAAGCCCATGGTGGAAAGCCTAAGCAAAGCAATAATGCAAGCTGCCATTGAAACCATCCCAAGAAGGGCAAGGAAAAATTACAAGCCATATTGGAATGATGAATTGCAGAAAGCGGAAGAACAAGTCTCAAATGCTAGGAACATGGCAGAGAGAGAACAATCTATGGAGGCAAATATCGCCCTCAAAGCCATCACGGCGAAATACAAATACACTCTAAACCAAATAACAAGAGAAAGCTCGAAAAACAAAACAGAAAGCCTCAATTTAGATAAAGATGGGAACAAACTATGGAAGTTAGTCAGAGCCATGAATGACGAAACTCCATCAAACAAACAAATTACCATCAAGCAGAGCGATAACAAGCTCACTGGAAAAAAAGCAGCAAACGCCTTTATTGAACATTATATTCAAACGAGAACTTTGAAGACTGAAGTGGAGAAGGGTTCCATGTGAACAGCAGTTGAACATGGGTCAACTTTACTAGGTTCTAATATGGAACTGGTGCTGGATTTAGACCATCAGAAATCTGGGGCTATGCGCTCTGTGGCTCGGTTGGTCTGCATCCAGTGTTTGACAAAGGAATTGACTGAAGAGCACTATCAGGAGTGGAGCCTGCGGCTTAATTTGACTCAAGACGCAAACACTGTAGAACGACTGACAAATTGAGAACACTTTCGTTAGGTCTAATAGTGAACGTGTGCTGGTATTAGACCCACGGAAGACAGGTCAGCTCTCTAACCTTGTTATGAAGGATCGCTACGGAAACCGTGCCTTAACACCGCGGAAACCGCAGGCTCCAGATACCTGGTCACGGACAAACAAAATCCCTCGATTAATTCGTCCTGGCCAAAAAATGAACGGGTGCTGGAAATAGACCATCGGAAGACAGGTCAGTTTTACACTACAAATGACAGGGCGTTGCTACGGAAATCCTGCTCAACTCGAGAGGAACCGCAGACATTTGGTTCACGTACCAGGCTGATAAGCCAATGGCGCGAGGCTACCATGTGAGGGATAACGGCCGGACGCTTGTTAGCCGGAATCCCGCCCAAATTCTCAGCACCACTGCAATGGGAGGCTTCGATATGGTCGGGACCTGGGGATCGCGCATCAACCTTACCAGGTCGAGCCACAGAAACAGGCCTCTTCCATCCGCTGATCAAAGCGGGCGGATAGCTGCTCGATATTCACCCTATACGGCGATGGATTGCGAAACCACCAACATAAGACTTAGTTCCTGGTCGGGGTATCGAAAACAGTAGAGCAGCCACCTCACTGTGAACTGTCGAGACTCACTCCTTGACCACTAGATATGTCCGCTAACCAGGAGAACAACATCTCCGTGACATTGCCAGGCTTGTCCCCTGGTTAAATGCACTTCTGCTTCGATATCTACCTCTGTACGCTATCAGCCATACCAATGGACGCAGAAGAGATGCAGACCAGCGGACATTGCACACCTGCCCCACTGTGTCAACATCCCAGGTAGCGGGGAATGCTAGGCGTACCATCCCTGCATAGAAGCCAAGAAAATAAAGGGAGCAAAGAGATACCCCACTCACATGCACATGCTACGTTTCTGGCAGGACGTGACGATCCTGGGGTACAGACACACTAGACTGCCTATCTTCCGGGTAAACCAGTCCATATCATATATCATCTCGTATATCATCTCACATATCATCACCGCACCCTATAGACACGAGTAGGGAAGACTCGTTAGTCTGGTAAAACAACTTCCAAAAGAGAGACAACTCTGATCATAAACAACTGCTGCCTTGCAGATAGGCTGGGGACAGCCAAAGGCTAAGAAGGGCATCCCTACAGAAACGCCTGTTGAAATCGGATGCACGGGGCCGCAAGCCTAACAAAAGAGTGCAACGTAAATCGCAGTATGATGACAGTACAACCGATCAGAAAAACGTATGGCACTCATCCTGCGGAGTCCCGCCAGGCAGCGATAGTGCCGGGCCTCACGCCTCGAAGGGGCCCACCCTTTACTACTGGTGGTCACCCACCCATGTGTCGTGGAGTCAATGCACATGGCTATGGGACAACTTTTATTGACCAAAAACTCAAGACCCTCAAAATACTACAGTGGAATGCGGAGGGAGCCATTAACAAAAAACGTTCCCTAACACATCACCTGCATGAAGGTAAGATTGACGTGGCATGTATCCAGAAAACGCACCTCAACAATAATCATAAATTCTCAATCAGAGGATACCAGACCTTCCGTCTCGATAGAGAAGGCCACAAAGGAGGGGTCCTGATACTGACCAGAAACTGCATACCGAGTAGCGCGGTACCTGTCAATCACACCGGACAAGCAGAAATTGTAGGAGTTGACAGAATGGCTCAAGAGACGAAGCTCCGCATTTTCAATCTGTACGGGCCACCAAATAGAGACCTATCGATCTCGAGTATGGAGGTCAGAGACTCCAACTGCATAGTAGTTGGAGATTTCAACAGCCACTCGGAGAGATGGGGATACTCTGACACAGACAGCAGAGGCGACGAAGTGGAAGATTGGGAGATAGATACAAATCTCTCCCTAATCAATAGGCCGGAGGATAGCCCTAGTTTCTATTCTAGAACATGGCGTACCACCTCGACTCCAGATTTGGCCTTCTCCACACAGGACATACACCATGAAATAGACCACCAGGTGCTAAACCAACTGGCAGGTAGCGACCACAGGCCGATCAGGCTAGATATTGATATGGAAGTAAGCCCACAGGAAACAAAACCGCTCCCACGTTGGAATTACAAACGAGTCGACTGGGACAGATTTGCAATCCTGACAGATGGGCTGTGTAAAACCATCAACACACGAAAAAACAAAATGAAGCCCATGGTGGAAAGCCTAAGCAAAGCAATAATGCAAGCCGCCACTGAAACCATCCCAAGAGGAGCTAGGAAAAACTATAAGCCATACTGGAATGATGAGTTGCAGAAAGCGGAAGACGCAGTAACAAATTCTAGGAACATGGCAGAGCGAGAACAATCCATGGAGGCAAACATCGCCCTCAAAGCTGCCACGGCGAAATACAAATACACTCTCAAGCAAACAGCAAGAGAAAGCTGGAAAAGCAAAACGGAAAGCCTAAACCAGGACAAAGAAGGGAACAAGCTATGGAAGCTAGTCAGAGCCATGAACGACGAAACCCCGTCAAACAAACAAATTACCATCAAGCAGGGCGAAAACTTGCTCACCGGTAAGAAAGCCGCAAACGCTTTTGTCGAAAACTATGCCAGAGCAAACCACATCGAGGTCCCTGCAGATAAGCATACAGACATTAGTGAAGAGCTAAAGGGGCCCGACAACATCATTACGGCACCTGAAGAGCATATGATGGCCAAATTAACAATGAGTGAAATGGAAGAGGCTATGAGAACATTAAAGAAAAGGAAATCTCCCGGAAAAGACGGGATAACAAACGAAATGCTGATGGGGCTGGGCCAAACAGCGAAGAGGAAACTGCTATCGGTCCTGAACCAAAGCTGGAAAAAGGGAATTGTACCCCAGGCATGGAAAGACGCAGTACTTGTACCAGTACCAAAAACAGGAAAGGACAAAACAGATCCAAATGGATATAGGCCCATCAGCCTACTGAGCTGTGTCGGCAAGCTGGTGGAACGTATGATAAACACCAGACTGATGTGGCATCTGGAAGAAAAACGAATACTAATTCCAGCCGTCTTTAGACAGCACAGATCCACTGAGGACCAGGTCATCCTCATAGCCCAGGAAATAGAAGATGCCTACCAGGCACAGAAACACACAGTAGCGGTTTGGGTGGACCTTGAGAAGGCATTTGACAGTCTGGAAAGACGGACTTAGAGTCAAGCTAAGGAGAAGTGAAGTTTGTGGGAGAATGTACAAGTGGATCAACCACTACCTCAAACAAAGAACGGCCAGAGTCCAAGTACAATGGCAGATGAGCAAAAAGGTGACACTCGAGCGGGGAGTACCCCAAGGGGGAGTACTGTCACCCACACTCTTCCTGGTATATATAAACGACATTACAGAGAATATACCAAGAAGAGTCCATATCTCAATGTTTGCAGACGATCTGGCTTTGTGGACCTCTGAAAAGAATCTCACCATAGCAAGAAATCGGATGCAGCAGGCCCTAACATCGCTGGAAGAGTGGGCGAACTCATGGCTGGTCAAAATAAACGAGGAGAAAACCACATGCACAATATTGTCGCTTTCAATCAAACCCCAAAATACTAAATTAAGTTTAAATGGCAAATTCCTGCAGCCAAACGACAACCCAAACTATCTGGGAGTCACATTTGATCGGCGCATGACATGGAAAAGTCAGATCGAGAGAAACCGAATGAGAGCTAGAGAAAGAATGGCAATCATGAGGAAACTTGCTGGCACAAAGCTGGGGAGCAGACGAAGGCATACTAAAGAAACTGTACACTGGAAGAGTGAGACCAGTTCTCGAGTATGGCATTGCGGCATGGACAACAGCAGAAAAGGCAAACTTCGATAAAGTTAGCAAACTTCAAAAGCAAGCCATGAGAGTTATAACAGGAGGCATGAAGTCAACGCCAATTGTAGAAATTGAAAAGATTACAAAACTGCAATCCATGGCCGATAAAAGAGACTGCAGAGCCCAGCTGCAGTCAGAGAAACTCCGAAGACTGACTGAACATCCAATGCACCAGAGACTAAACAATTTGGGAAATGGGAAACTAAAGCGGAGAAACTTTGCAGAAATAGCGAAAGCAAAGATGCATGAAGATCCCATAAACGCACTAACAACACCAAAACCCATCACTACTGTACGAAAACCTACCTGGAGGCAGGATATATTTCCAGAGGTGGTAGAAAATATACCAGGTATTGGAAACAAAAAACTGCCAGACTGAAAAAGAAAGGAGAGATACTACCCTAAGCTTTATATCGAAAAGCTACCAAAGCATGGACTGGACCCATGCATACACCGACGGTTCTGTAACAACCACTACACAGAACGGAGGGGCAGGAGCATTCCTGAACCTACCAAATGGCAGACAAATAACACTGTCATTCGCTACTGGTAAGTATACAAGCAATTTCAGAGCGGAGGCAGAGGCACTGAGGGCGGCAGTGGAAGAAATGGTGATGCATAAAGAAAATGAAAGCCATATAGTCCTGCTTACAGATGCTCTCGCCGTAGTCACAGCGCTAAAAAGCCAGAAAAACACTGAGCTTAATGACTTAAGAGCAGCACTCTGCAAACTGTGCCAGCAGTCCGCACTAAGAAGGGAAGTGGTACAGTGGGTCCCATCACACTGCAACATCTAAGGCAACGAGGAGGCAGACAGACTGGCAAAAGAAGGCGCTAGACTCCCACAAACAGATACTAGTATGACGTACCAGTGGAACAGAAGAGAGCAGGTCGTGGTCTTCAGACTTCGCACTGGCCAGAATAGACTGAGGTACCACCTATTCAACAATTTGAAGATAGGTGGCACTGACGAATGCTTGCGTGGTACCGGGAAAATGACCGCCGAACATTTGCTGCAAAACTGCCCGACATACGAGGATCAGAGAAAGCAGATGTGGCCATCGCCAGTACCAACACTAGACAAGCGCTATGGCAGTGTCAACAGCCTCAGGATGACCGCTGCTTTTTTCGAAAAAATACAGGTTGACGTCTGACAGCGTACGACGAAGAAGAAGAAGGAGGATGCCCCTTGAGAAGTGCATTAATGAAAAAGCTGAAAGTGTTTTTCATAGCTTGTCTGCGTGAGAACGGGGTGGGTATACAACATGCTATTATAATTAACGGCAAGGCGATAGTTGACACGGTGGCAGTAGCCTACAGCAGTAAATGATTTAGACAACAAAACCTGGCATTAGTGCATGACGTCGAGTGTTGGGCATGATACAATATAGCTGATCTTGGAGTAGTCTATGACGAGGGATGTTGATACTGATTAATTCTGTAGCTCGATGGTTGAAAACATTCCTTTTCTGTCGCTTCATTCGCACAATTCTTCTTGCCCATAATTTGAGTTTAAATCTCTGCAAATTGCTGATTCTTTTATTGCAGCGCCATTGCCCAACAGGCGGGCATTGAGACATTTCAAAACTATCAATCTCTATTGTGTCCTTGATGTGTGCTTGTGTAGAAAACATGTCATCTCTGGTTGTGCCCGGAACTAACCCATGACAAGAACATTAGACCAACAACAATCCCTCCGGGTTTCAGTCGGAAAATTAAGAAATTCAAAGCTTAAAGTGGAATTTAATTCTAGGGTCTGTACAACATGGCGTCGTACCGTAGTTTACGATATTTGAGCCTTTCGGTCCAATACATCCAGTTTCAGCACGATATTTTGTGGACCAGGATTTCCTACCCTCATTGATCTTTGTTCTCTTAGGCAGACACAAGTGTAGCATGTTTCCAGGGACAGTCACTTAAAGGTAGAGTAGGGTATTGATTAACTATGTTAAACTGACGGTGATACAAGCAGTCAGCTATTAGTGGCTGGCCACTGTCAGCTATGAGTCGGTGGCTGCTGTCAGCTATGAGTCGGTGGCCGCTGTCAGCTATGAGTCGGTGGCCGCTGTCAGCTATGAGTGACAGCTTCCTTAGAAAGATACCGTTCTGATCCACCCACTCCCCGAACAAGAGACAGTTCTTACCTAAACCCCACCCCCCCCCCCCCCAGTTCTCAAACAAGATACCCTTTTGAACCATGCACTCTCCGAACAAGTAACCGTTCTTACTTACCCACCCTCTCTCCGTACAAGAAACTGTTGTGACCTCCCCACCATCTCTCCGTACAAGAGACCGTTGTGACCTATCCACCCTCTCTCCGTACAAGAAACTGTTGTGACCTACCAACCATCTCTCCGTACAAGAGACCGTTGTGACCTATCCACCCTCTCTCCGTACAAGAAACTGTTAACACCTACCCACCCTCTCTCCGTATAAGAAACTGTTGTGACCTACCCACCCTCTCTCCGTTCAAGAAACTGTTGTGACCTACCCACCCTCTCTCCGTTCAAGAAACTGTTGTGACCTACCCACCCTCACTCCGTACAAGAAACTGTTGTGACCTACCCACCCTCTCTCCGTATAAGAAACTGTTCTGACCTATACACCTACTACCCTAACAATAGACTGTTCTGACCTACCCACTCATTGCCCGTACAATAGACTTCTGACCTATACACCTACTACCCTAACAATAGACTGTTCTGACCTACCCACTCACTGCCCGTACAATAGACTTCTGACCTATACACCTACTACCCTAACAATAGACTGTTCTGACCTACCCACTCACTGCCCGTACAATAGACTTCTGACCTATGCACCTACTACCCTAACAATAGACTTCTGACCTACACATCCACTCCTCGAACAAGAGACCGTTCTGACCTACCCATCCACTCTGCAAACAAGAGACCGTTCTGACCTACCCATCCACTCCCCGAACAAGAGACCGTTCTGACCTTCCCATCCACTCCCCGAACAAGAGACAGTTCTGACCTACCCATCCACTCCCCGAACAAGAGACCGTTCTGACCTACCCATCCACTCCCCGAACAAGAGACCGTTCTGACCTACCCATCCACTCCCCGAACAAGAGACCGTCCTGACCTACCCATCCACTCTGTGAACAAGAGACCGTTCTGACCTACCCATCCACTCCCCGAACAAGAGACCGTTCTGACCTACCCATCCACTCCCCGAGCAAGAGACCGTTCTGACCTACCCATCCACTCTGCGAACAAGAGACCGTTCTGACCTACCCATCCACTCTGCGAACAAGAGACCGTTCTGACCTACCCATCCACTCCCCGAACAAGAGACCGTTTTGACCTACCCATCCATTCCCCGAAAAAAAAACCGTTCTGACCTATCCACCTACTCCCCGAACAGGAGACTGTTTCGACCCACCCACTTACTAAAAATCACTTCACTACATAGGAACTGAGTAAAAACCTTCTAGATAGAAACCAGGCAGGGTTCAGGAGTAGACACAGCACGGATGATCCCCTCTTTAGGTTTAAACAGCATGTGATGGATGGATTCCAAGATGGAAAAGCGCACTAGCTGTGTTTATTGATCTACAGCAGGCATATAACAGGGTCTGGAGGAAGGTCCTTTTGAAGAATATTTGGAAAATAGGAATAGCATTAAAGATGATGAAATGAATACATGTCTTCCTGACAAACAAAACCATAAATACCAACTTTGCAGGTGCAACATGAAGTAGAGGAACATCAAAAGGACTGCCACGGGTCTCTCGACTAAGCTGCACGCTTTTCCTCATATATATATACATATATATATACATCAATCAATCATCATGTAGCATGTCCTTTGTAGAACGTCGCTCCCATCACAGTCTGTCTGAAAGAAACTCGTTCCCTTGCCAAAACTCCAGCTTCCGCCACTGTCATACTCAGGCACTCCTGGATATCTTGGTGCCATCGTCTTCTTGGTCTACCCCTTCCTCTTTTGCCTGGCACCATACCTTCCATCACCGTCCTCTCAAGACTGTTGTGTCTCTTGATGTGACCAAAGTATTTGCATTTTCTAGCCAAAATGGAATTGATAAACCAGTTCTCTTCTATGCTCAACTCTTGCCGAATGTCTACATTTGTTCTTTTCTCTGTCCAGGGTATTCTGAGGATCTTTCTGTAACATTTTGACTCGAAGGATTCGATTCTCTGTCTAGAAGTTTTGGTAATCGTCCATGCTTCACAGCCATAAGCTGCCACAGGAAAAACACAGGCTCTCAAGACTTTTACTTTTATCGTTTTGTTGGTGCCCTGCCATAATTTCTTCAGGCTGTTCAGTCTCTGCATTGCCATAGCTAGTCTTCTTCTGATTTCTTTCGAGCAGTCACCATTTTTGTCGATTCTGGAGCCCAGATATTCAAAATGTGTAACCTGATCTATTTCCTCACCACCCACTGTAAATGTATGCTGACATTCTGTTTTATCGGTGGTCATTATCTTTGTTTTGTTTATGTTTATGAACAGATTTTGATCTTTACTATGTCCATTAACGGCTGAAAGTAGCTGCTCTAGCCCTTCCGCACTTCTTGATAGTATCACTGTGTCATCTGCATATCGTAACTTTGGAATCTCGTACCCCCCAATCTTAAATGGGTCGAAACTTCCAATGTTCTCATCTTCTCGCACATTTCTCATTATACATTCCGCATATATGTTGTACAGATAAGGTGAGAGTATACATCCCTGTCGGACTCCCTTTTGTACTGCAAACCAATATGATATATATATATAAATGACCTCACTAGACATCTAAACGTGTCAAAGGCTTTGGTTGCTGATGATCTCGCCATTTAGACCACTGACAAATATCCAATTTTGGCAAAAGCTAAGATCAACAGAGCGCTACTAATAATTTCAGCATACTGCGAACTGTGGAAATTAAAGATAAATACACAGAAAACCATATACACCATCTTCTCCCGCAGTCATAAAGAAGCAAAGAGATTCATTAACATCAACATGAATGGAGAATAACTAGTAAAAGAGGATACCCCAGTTTATCTGGTAGTAACACTGGACAGACAGTTGAAGTATGGCAGCCACATCTGCAATGTTAGAAGTAAAGCAACCAAGCGTTTAAACTTAATCAAAAGACTTGCTTGTACAAATTGGGGAGCTGATAAACAAACTCTTTGGCAACTATACCTTGGCCATGTACTACCGGTGATGGACTGCGCCTTCCCATACAGACCGCTGTAAGTACAAATTACATCTTATCTATCGACCGGATGCAGAGTCAAGCTCTCAGACTAATTTGGGGGGATGAGATCAACACCTACAGCGGCGTGTGAGATAGAGGCCAACATAGAACCGCTAGATATCGGGAGAAAGGTGGCACTGACTGTAGTGGCAGAGAGATACAAGAAACAAGAAAAGGGCCAGCCAAATAGGGCCCAAATAGGGCACAAATAGGGCACAAATAGGCACTTTAAAGTAAAGGAGAAGACTGAAACAAGTATCCCTACTGTAAGTAACAAAAAAGGAAAGCCATATTCACCATTTACCAGCGCAGAGAAAAACGGAAGATAAGTTTTTTGGATTATCCCCTTGGGAGAATCTTTACCTGCCAGTCATAAAAAGACAACTGACAAAAAAACAGCCACCAAAGAGACTACACCTAATATCCCGAAGATGTGCCTTGGAGACATCCTAAAGCTATAAAAAGTCGGCAAACCGGTAGATACGGAAGGATCATCATTCAAATCTACTTATTTTGCAGGGTATGGTATCCATTTGAAATACCCGGATGGGTCCATTAAGGAGCTTTGTGATTCATGAGCGCAAACCGTTCAAATGATGAAGCGGAGGCCGAGGCTATAAGAAGAGGAGTTGAGATTTTGCACCAACAACTTTACTTGGAAGAATTGCTGCCAATGGATTTTGTGCTTTTTTAATGACTCCAAGTCGGTTCTGGAGGAGCTGAAGAACATCCTATACAAAGAAAATGAGATATTCTTGGTGGGGAGGGCAATCAACAACATCATCACTGCCAACGGGATAAATGTCGCCTTGCAATGGATCCCTGGACATAGTGGGATACTAGGGAACAAGATGGCCGACAGATTGACAAAAACAGAAGCCTCGAAACAATAATTTGATAGACGCTGCAGTAACCACACAGTAAAATTAACTATTTAAAATAATACTCTGGAAATCTGGATGAACAGGTGGGCGACGGAAACAACAGGTCGCAGTGTAATTAGCGAAATGTTACAGCCAAAAAGTAACGATGACATAAATAAACTACATAGAAGAGATCAAAGTCTCATCTTTCAGTTCCGAACAGGACATACCAAAGTCAATAGCTACTTGAACCAAACCAATCCCCAGCACATGTCCTTGTACAGACATTGCTCTCATCCTGATGAAACAGTTCAACATCCACTCATTGAGTGCAAGGCGCTTGTGGACATGAGGAACATATTCTTACAAGCACTACCGACAATAGTCAACACACTGTACGAAGGAGTGAAACAACTGAAGAAGATCTGTATCTATATAAGAATGACATTGGGCTGCCAACGGCAGGCTTGATCAGCAGCAAAGGGACAACAACAACAACAACACCTACCCACCCACTCCTTGAACAATACACCGTTCTGAACCACCCACCCACTCCATAGCAAGAGACCGTTCTGACCTTCCAACTTCCCGAACATGATACCATTCTGAACCCCACACTCCTTATATGAAACATCGTTATTGCCTTCATTCTTAGAATTATAGATTTCAGAGAATAAAAGAGGTCACGCACGATTATTTGAGTCATTCTCAGATAGATCAGTCTGATGTATGTTGCAGCAAAGGTAAAGAAGCCCTAACACAGTAACTGCAAATTATAGATGTGGTATTGGAGATAACACAAGCTCTCACCTTGTAAACGTAAAGTTCATAGTTATATTTTTGGCCAACGCCAAACGGACATACATTTTTTTATGAGTAACTTTATACACTGGTCTTACAGATTTACAGGAATTATCTGATTACTGTGCAAACAGAGATCAAGCGCATGATTTACAGGTCAAGACAGAGAAAAACGATTTTATATTAATAGCAGCCTAAAGAAAAAGGTGGATAACAAAACAAAGAGCACGTAGAGATGAAGTTATTGTGGATGGAATTGATCGTTACCGACACAAGACATGACACTTAATGAAAATGTACATCTAAACTTTCAGACGTTGATGTTGCATAATTGATGCACTGTTGTAGCAGATCAGAGAGTATAATATATGGGGCCGCCTTGGTTCTTCCCAGAGACGCAATTCAAAAGCATGTGAATACTATAACTGCATCCGCTCCCCGTGGATCCCATTTTTCTTAATATATTCATGTCAATACGTCATGTCATGGCCAACTGTGACAGCTCAATCCATGTCTTCCCAGTTTCTTTGATATTTGCTACAATCGCGCGCCGCGAAGAATAAGTAGACCTGCCTTTATTTCTCGTGCCTCCGGGGTTCCAGGACAGAGACAGCCTTGCAATGGTATCAACTGGTTTCTGTAATTTATTACCTATCCAATTCCTTCTCTTTGTGTCATTTTCCACCGGTATCTGCTCGATTCTCCCACGCATTTCCCCATTGATGATCTTACCAAAACATTTCTATCGCTCTATTCTGCTCAGACAACACTCATTTATGAAATTATATATATGTGTTATATGTTTTCTAGCGTGGTCCTCCAGGTTTCTGAGTCATACAATAGAACTGACTTTACATTGGAGGTGAAGATGTGTATTTTCGTGTTGAATTTAATTTATTGTTTATTACCTTTTGGTTCTATTGATGGTTTACAACGCTGGTAAATCTGAATACAGGGTAAGAGGGCGGGTGCCAGGCAGATGGGCAGAGGACATTACAGTGATTGCAACAGCACGGGTTCACAATGACCGACGCAACGCAGTTGGCACAGGACAGACAAATAGAGTTCCATACGAATCGACCAACGGCATAAGTGAAAAGTAAATTAACTAACACTTTAAAGCTAGATTTAGGGGAGTAAGATTAACGTCTGGTCAGGCAAAAATATACTGATCAGACATGTTAGTCAGGGTCAGCCAAATATATTGGTCAAGACCCTCATCTCAGCTTGTTAGTGTGACATATTTAGTCATACCAGACAAATCTTGTCTCCCTCCATATTGACAGCTCTAATGTTTTCTAGAATCACGTCGCAATCGTAATTATATATATTTTTTAAATATTTAGTAATACATGACCACTCACGCCAGCAATTACCGCGGCAAGTGACAGATTCATGTCGGCGACGCCAGTTTGAAAGTAGGACCGATAGAAAATAGTCCGGGGTGCTATAAAAGCCAAGGTGGTCCGGCTCTTTTTTCATTCTGAGACATTTTTGAGAGAGGCATTTCAGAGAGATTCAGAGAAAGACAACACTTTCAAAGAGAGATTCAGAGAGGAACATTCAGAAGAGAGAGAGAGACGCCTTTCCAGAGAGACACTCATTTCATTCAGAGATTCAGAGAGTGATTTAGAGAGCGACTCAAACAATCCCAAAGAAACATTTGGAGAGATGATTCAGAGAGACGATTCAGAGTGGGACGCATTTTACAAAGCGTCATTCAGTGAATCACATATCTAGAGAGAAACACAAATATAGACATGGACTCATTCAGAGAGACGGCTTTGAGAGTCCAGGATTCCATGTACATGTGTGTGTGTGTATATATATATGATATATATATAATGTCAAGGGGAATCAGTGAAGTCTTTCGATTTTAAACGTCTTGAAAATGTGCAGCGCACTTTTACATTTGTGTCTCCGTCTTGCTAATCAGGCGTCTTTCTTTATCTGTAATAAAGCCATTTACTTGCTTACATTTTCCGTTAAGTTTGTCGAGCTGTTGTACAGGTTGTTCATATTTCCTTTTGTGGCAACTTTCTCATCCCCTCTCGCCAACTCATTGATTTATTTAAGATTTTCCATTCTGATGCACTTCCTGACTTCCTTGTTGACCACACTGTATATATATATCCCGAGCCTGAACTTCTAGCATGTAATGTTATACTTAGATATGCAGATGATTCAGTTTTAATGCCAACAAGTGAGTAAGAATTCCCTGAGCTTGTGGCGATAATTTACAAAATAAGTCAAGAGTTTGGATTGGACGTAAACATAAAGAAAATAAAGACTATTATATTTGGAAAAAGTGACACTAAACCATGTACCCAGATATAAATAAATGACCTACTACTGGATCAGGTACAGAGTTTCTGCTATCTAGGTCAAATAATACCAGAAAAATGCAGCTATGAGAGATAAATCAGAAAGATAATAAATATGGCCCAGATGCTATTCATAAACATGCGACACATACTGACAGCCAAACAGATAAATCAGAATTTGAAAATGAGAATTTACTGAAACTGTTACTGAATAACAAGCTGGAAAATAGTGTTGAACCCTTCAAAAAGTGGGTATATAGAAGATTGGTTTGCATTTCTTGGAAAAAGAAGAAAACAAATGTGGAGGTATTGAAAATAAAAATTAATTACCCATATCAGGGTTAGACAATTACGTTATTGTGGTCACATGACAAGACATACGTACTTGCTGAAGACAATAATAGTGGGTAGAGGGAATGCAGTCGTTCTAGAGGCAGACGACGTTTTAAGTGGGTAGATAAAATCATGAGATTAACTGGAAAAAGCATATCAGGTTACACCATTACGTCAAGATACAGAGTACACTGGAGATCCATTGAGCATACTTCCCATGCAGAGATAGCACTTTAACTGAGCTGTTATGCTGTCGTTATAATATGCATTCTATTTCTCCCCCTGTGTTATAATCCAATCTTTGTTATGATGTTTTTTTGTAACCAAGAACTTCTCTAAAAGCTTGTAACCAAGGGGCTTGTCATAAGTCTTTGCCCTGACCATGAAGGAGTAGGACGAGAAAGATTAAATTTGGCACTGTGCTTATTCCTTCTCAATGTAGCCATCACCTGAATTTATACATTTCTACCATCTGTGCGTGAACTTGGAAAAGACCTTCAGAATTAAAAAACCAATTTTTCGAACTAAACCAGTTATCACAAGCGAGTACTATCAAAATGATTTCCTTTCAGCTGTTTTTTAAGTTTTGGGAAAAGAAAAACGTCTGATGAAGCTAAATATGGGAAATATGTGGGTGATAAAGAATTTCAAAATTCAAATCGTTGGCTGTTTGCAGCACAAACCTTGCTTTGTAGGAGGCACATTGTCTTAAAGAAAAGGCATAATTTGAGTGCGTGCTATCTCTCGTTTTCTGATCACAGTCTTTCTTAGTTTGGTAAGGAGATCTGCATAATATTGCCCATTAACCATGTTGCCATGAGACAGGTAATCTTTCAATATGACACCTTTGACGTCCCAAAAAACCATAAGCATCACTTTTCTTGCAGATTTCTGTGCTCTTGCCTTGACGTGTGTTGGTGAGCCCGGGGTGTTCCACTGCTCGGTGGAAATTTGGGATTCTGGATCATAATGGTGAACCAAAGTCTCATCTACTGTCATCATGTTCGGCAACATTTTTTCGATCGACACATTTTGAGCAACTTGCTACATCAATTAACGCTCGTTTGTTTCTGTTCACATGTCAGCAGACACTGAACCCAACGGCCACACACTTTTCTTATGTTCAGTCTGTTATGTACAATTCTAAAAACTGTACTATCATTCAGTTTCGCTGACCTAGATATCTCTCCAATTATCATTTTCCTATGCTGGTCAATGATTTTTTTCACTCTTGCAGCATTTTCGTCGCTGCACTCTAAGGATGGTCTTCCTGATCTTGGAAGATCAGCAACATGGGAACGGCCACACTTAATCTGCATACACTATTTTTTTACAGAAGCATACGAAGGACAGAATTCCTCAAACACTGGTTCCATCTCCCTGTGTATTTCTGTAGGTGTTTTTCCCTGCAAAATCAAGAATTTTATCACAGTTCTGGCCTCTGATTTCTCCATTGTTTTGAAAAACTGTTAGAGTAGCAGATCTGGTCAATAAGGTGTGTTGCGCCATGCACCCTACCGGGTAAATCCGTCAAGGAGGAAAATTCATACTTCTCAAATACAGTACAAATTGAATGAGCTACATATGTGCCACATTTCAACCTTCTTCTCCAACTTTTTCATAGTCAGGGTAAAGACTTTTGACAAGCCCTTTGTACCTATTTATCCACCGCCAAAGCTCATCAATATCTGATAATTTCTGTATCATCGGGTATATTTGAAACTGCCAATTTAAATTCGTTCGTAATGTTCGTATTGTTGAAGAAACCTGCATTGACTTATCGTTTGTGGTTATGACATGCTGTATATCTTCTTTCCATTTTGCTTTTACCACCAGAAGCTGGTCATGTGATGCCACATCAGTCCCCCCACACATCAGTCCCCCTACACATCAGTCCCCCTACACATCAGTCCTCCTACACATCAGTCCCCTACACATCAGTCCCCCTACACATCAGTCCCCCTACACATCAGTCCCCCTACACATCAGTCCCCCTACTCATCAGTCCCGCTACACATCAGTCCCCCTACACATCAGTCTCCCCCTACACATCAATCCCCCTACACATCAGTCCCCTACACATCAGTCCCCATACACAGTCCCCCTACACATCAGTCCCCCTACACATCAGTCCCCCTACACAGTCCCCCTACACATCAATCCCCCTACACATCAGTCCCCCTACACATCAGTCCCCCTACACAGTCCCCCTACACATCAGTTCCCCCTACACATCAGTTCCCCCTACACATCACTCCCCCTACACATCAGTTCCCCCTACACATCAGTCCCCCTACACATCAGTGCCCCTACACATCAGTTCCCCCTACACATCAGTCCCCCTACACATCAGTCCCCCTACACAGTCCCCCTACACATCAGTTCCACCTACACATCAGTTCCCCCTTCACAACTTGTTTTGATGACATGAATTTCATCTTGGCACATACATGATCAGTTTGGTTTTATGTCCTAAGGTCAAATATATTCAGGTTGAGTTATTGATTTTCTGATGTGAGAACATGTTGTTACTAAGCCCAAACAGAAATGAATGACTGTATCTAAGAAGCAACTCTCTGTCCGCATTTTTGGGGGTTTCGATTTCATATTTGTCGACGATCTCTTCTAAATCGATATTGGCCTTCCAACTTTTGGGTTAAAGTCGCCCATGGCAATTGTAATATCCCTATTTTTTCCTGTTATCCATCACACTCCGAAGCCTGCTGCAAAATTCACCCTTTTATCGAGTCGCCTTTTTCACTGGTAGGAGTGTAACACTGGCGAACGGGGAACTTGATCTTCGTATTATATTGATAGTTATGGAAGCAGCCAGCGCGTAACGGTCTGGGTTCTATCGCCGACAAATCTATAAGAGAATATTGTGCTTCCGATGAGATCATTAGGGCCACCACTTCAGTAGACGTAGATATTCATTATATAAATATATATATATACATACACATACATACATACATAAATACGTATATATGTAAATCAGATACATACATACATATATACATACATACATACATACATACATACATACATACATACATACGCACGCACACACGCACACACACACACACACACACACACACACACATACACACTCATTCACACATACACAAATACAGAGACACACATATACATTCATACGCATACGCATACACATACACACTCATACATAACGATAAAACTGTAATCAAAATCCCTGATGAGCTTCGATCGAGGAGATCTACGTCCGTTCACTCCGTGGGAGACATGAAATCAGTCCCCCACGTAGATTGTAATTAACAAATTAAAAGATTTGGTAGATTCAGAAAATAATTTTGAATTTCGCCAGGGCAGCTGCCGTTTAGCTTGCTCTTTTCGATGTCCAACTGACGAGGGATTTTTAAAGTGCGCGATAGTACACACGGACGTCCGATCTCTACTATCCAGAATGTGTGAAAATACCAGAAAGTCCACGTGAAAAAATCCCGGTCTCCACCATGATTTGAACACGCGACCTCTAGCACCCGAGCCAACGTCTTATCTGGAGACCACTGAGTCCCCTTAAACATACTCGTATGGGCATTAAACAACAACAACAACAAATAGTATCCGTTATAATTTTAATTGTGATTTATACAATAAGTATGAACTGTTTAGTCAACATGTGCCACTCAAAGTAATATATATTAATGTCTGTCATACGACATTGTCTCCATTGTTAGGGTACTTGTGCAGTTTTGAAAGCTGAGGACCCCTAACACATACCTGCATGAAGGTAAGATTGACGTGGCATGTATCCAGGAAACGCACCTCAACAATAACCATAAATTCTCAATCAGAGGATACCAGACCTTCCGTCTAGATAGAGAAGGCCACAAAGGAGGGGTCCTGATACTGACCAGAAACTGCATACCGAGTAGCGCGGTATCTGTCAATCACACCGGACAAGCAGAAATTGTAGGAGTGGACATAATGGCTCAAGAGACGAAGCTCCGCATTTTCAATCTGTACGGACCATCAAATAGAGACCTATCGCTCTCGAGTATGGAGGTCAGAGACTCCAACTGCATAGTAGTTGGAGATTTCAACAGCCACTCGGAGAGATGGGGATACTCTGACACAGACAGCAGAGGTGACGAAGTGGAAGATTGGGAGATAGATGCAAATCTCTCCCTAATCAATAGGCCGGAGGATAGCCCTAGCTTCTATTCAAGAACAAGGCATACCACCTCGACTCCAGATTGGGCCTTCTCCACACAGGACATACACCATAAAATAGACCACCAGGTGCTAAACCAACTGGCAGGTAGCGACCACAGGCCGATCAGGCTAACCATTGACATGGAAGTAGGCCCACAGGAAACAAAACCGCTCCCACGTTGGAATTACAAACGAGCCGACTGGGACAGATTTGCAATGCTGACAGATGGGCTGTGTGAAACCATCAACACACGAAACACCAAAATGAAACCTATAGTGGAAAGGCTAAGCAAAGCAATACTGCAAGCAGCAACCGAAACCATACCAAGAGGGGCAAGGAAAAACTATAAGCCATATTGGAATGATGAACTGCAGAAAGCGGAAGGCGAAGTCTCAAATGCTAGGACCATGGCAGAGAGAGAGAGAGAGAGAGAGAGAGAGAGAGAGAGAGAGCAATCTATGGAGGAAAATATCACCCGCAAGGCCATCACGGCGAAATACAAAAGAACACTAAACAACAAAAAAAGAGACTGCTGAAAACACAAAACAGAAAGCCTCAATTTAGATAAAGAAGGCCACGGCGAAATACAAATACACTCTAAAGCAAACAGCAAGAGAAAGCTGGAAAAATAAAACGGAAAGTCTAAACCTGGACAAAGACGGGAACAAGCTATGGAAGCTAGTCAGAGCCATGAACGACGAAACCCCGTCACATAAACAAATTACTATCAAGCAGGGCGAGAACTTGATCATAGGTAAGAAAGCCGCAAACACCTTTGTCGATCACTATGCCAGAGCAAACCACATCGAGGTCCCTGCAGATAAGCATACAGACATTAGCGAAGAGCTAAAGGGACACGAAAACATGAATACGGCTCCTGAAGAGCACATGATGGCCAAACTAACAATGCGCGAAATGGAAGAGGCTATGAGAACACTAAAGAAAAGGAAATCTCCCGGAAAAGACGGGATAACAAACGAAATGCTGATGGGGCTGGGCCAAATAGCGAAGAAGAAACTGCTATCGGTCCTGAACCAAAGCTGGAAAAGAGGAATTGTACCACAGGCATGGAAAGACGCAATACTGGTACCAGTACCAAAAACAGGAAAGGACAAAACAGATCCAAATGGATACAGGCCCATAAGCCTACTGAGCTGTGTCGGCAAGCTGATGGAACGGATGATAAACACCAGACTGATGTGGCATCTGGAAGAAAAACGAATACTAATTCCACAGCAAGCCGGCTTTAGACAGCACAGATCCACTGAGGACCAGGTCACCCTCATAGCCCAGGAGATAGAAGATGCCTACCAGGCACAGAAACACACAGTAGCTGTTTGGGTGGATCTGGAAAAGGCATTTGACAAAGTCTGGAAAGATGGACTTAGAGTCAAGCTAAGAAGAAGTGATGTCTGTGGGAAGATGTACAAGTGGATCAACCACTACCTCAAACAAAGAACCGCCAGAGTCCAAGTACAAGGGCAGATGAGCAAAAATGTGACACTCGAGCAGGGAGTACCCCAAGGGGGAGTATTATCACCCACACTCTTCCTGGTATATATAAACGATATTACAGAGAATATACCAAGAAGAGTCCATAGCTCAATGTTTGCAGACGATCTGGCTATGTGGACCTCTGAAAAGAATCTCACCATAGCAAGAAATCGGATGCAGACGGCCCTAACATCTCTGGAAGAGTGGGCGAACTCATGGCTGGTCAAAATAAACGAGGAGAAAACCACATGCACAATATTCTCGCTTTCATTAAAACCCCAAAGTACCAAATTAAGTCTAAATGGCAAAATCCTGCAGCCAAACGACAACCCAACCTATCTGGGAGTCACATTTGATCGGCGCATGACATGGAAAAGTCAGATTGAGAGAAACCGAATGAAAGCCAGAGAAAGAATGGCAATCATGAGGAAACTTGCTGGCACAAACTGGGGAGCAGACGAAGGCATACTAAAGAAACTGTACACTGGAAGAGTGAGACCAGTTCTCGAGTATGGCATTGCGGCATGGACAACAGCAGCAAAGGCGAACTTCGATAAATTTAACAATTTTCAAAACCAAGCCATGAGAATTATAACAGGTGGCATGAAGTCAACGCCAATTGTAGAACTTGAAAAGATTACAAAACTGCAATCCATGACCGATAGAAAAGACTGCAGAGCCCAGCTGCAGTCAGAGAAACTCCGAAGACTGACCGACCATCCAATGCACCAGAGACTAAATAATTTGGGAAATGGGAAACTAAAGCGAAGAAACTTTGCAGAAATAGCCAAAGCAAAGATGCACGAAGATCCCATAAACGCACTAATAACACCAAAACCCATCACTACTGTACGAAAACCTACCTGGAGGCAGGATATATTTCCAGAGGTGGTAGAAAATATACCAGGTATTGCAAACAAAAACTGCCAGACTGAAAAAGAAAGGAGAGATACTACCCTAAGCTTCATAACGAAAAGCTACCCAAGCATGGACTGGACCAATGCATACACCGACGGTTCTGTAACAAATACAACACAGAACGGAGGGGCAGGAGCATTTCTGAACCTACCAAATGGCAGAAAAATAACACTGTCATTCGCTACTGGTAAGTACACAAGCAATTTCAGAGCGGAGGCAGAGCCACTGAGGGCGGCAGTGGAAGAAATGGTGACACACAGTGAAAATGAGAGCCATATAGTCCTGCTGACAGATGCTCTCGCCGTAGTCACAGCGCTAAAAAGCCAGAAAAACACTGAGCTTAAGGACTTAAGAGCAGCACTCTGCAAACTGTGCCAGCAGTCCGCACCAAAAAGGGTAGTGGTACAGTGGGTTCCGTCACACTGCAACATCCAAGGCAACGAGGAGGCAGACAGACTGGCAAAAGAAGGTGCAAGACTACCACAAACAGATACCAGTATGACGTACGAAGAGTCAAAACGGCTTATCAAAGCCAGATACATGACCAAATGGGAAACCGAACATACTGGTTACACCAAAAACGATGCCTATTACCAGTTGAACCGAAGAGAGCAAGTCGTTGTCTTCAGACTTCGCACTGGCCACAACAGACTGAGGTACCACCTATTCAACAAATTGAAGATAGGGTGTACCGACGAATGCCCGTGCGGTACCGGTAAAATGACCGCTGAACATCTGCTGCAGAACTGCCCGACATACGAGGATCAGAGAGAGCAGATGTGGCCATTACCAGTGGAACTGCAAGACAAGCTCTATGGCAGTGGCGACAGTCTCAGGATGACCGCCGCTTTTTTCGAAAAAATAATGGTCACTGTCTGACTGCGTACGTAGAAGAAGAAGAAGAAGAAGAAGAAAGCTGAGGACTACATGCCGCTACTCCACTGCTGTCGCCACGTCGTGTGCGGGCTATGTTTGTTTATTTCACTCCCAACAAAAAAACAACAAAAACCATACCGGTCATTCGAACCGCTATCCTCTTTGTCGGCAGGCAGGCCTCGAAACTATCCGGCCACGCGCTCCTCATATATATATATTTCAATATATAATTAAATCAAGAGTATTTGCATACGCTTAATCCTGGTTAAGGTTGTTATATTATTTTAACAGAAAATAACTATTCCAGTAGTAACTATTAGTTATACTTTCATATCATTATCCTCGGTGTCAGTCCGTCAGCCTGATCCATTGCAGTATGCGAGGAAGCCAACAATTTTCTGTATGCGTCCAGATCTTTTGCAGTGGTGCCCCAATGCAGACCTAGATCTTTGGTTAGCCCATGTCGCGTCGTATAGATGGGCGACCCCGTGGACGTATATGGGAAAACGGCGACCAAATCGTTGGTCTACCTGTCCATCTGTTGTCCGATATGTGTACCACATGTCATGCCCAACCATGGTTGCGTGATGTCACTGCTTCCACAACGTCAAAAACAAAGTTAGATGTCGAATTTCTTTTTAGTCAACATTTCCTTTGTTTCTATTATGATATACATAGTTCAACATTGTATATACAAGGCGTGCTCAAATGAAATTGCACCTTACTGCATGAATTTTAAAAAAATTAAATTTTGCAAACTTGACGGTTGGTATGTGCTGTTTGTATCAGAAATGACGTCAGAATGCGCATCGTATGTATGTTCACTTGGTGCAGTTAGGTCCGGTTTCATTTTAACACGCCCCTTACATTCGTAGATCTGTTGTGCTTTAGTAGTTTTGAAGCACCAGTAAGCTAAGTTTCACGATTCTAAATAAACGCGCTGCAGTATAACGAAGCGCCGCAGATAGGAGAGACGAAGATATTGGTAAGCCTGTATTTCTTCTTCTCCGTCGTTGGTTCTCAAACTCCCGCTACGAAGCTCTGAAAAGGGATTTGCAATTAGCAGAATGTTTTCATGAGAATCATGCTGTGTCATAGTTTACAGCTTGACTGTGAAATTTTCCCATTCCGGTCCGACACATCCGACTTCAGCATGGCATATGTGGGTGCCAGGGTAGCCTTCCCGCTTTGACCCCTTCTCCGTACCCAGCCTTCCCGCTTTGATCCTTTCTCCGTAGCCAGCCTTCCCGCTTTCAACCTCCTCCGTAGCAGCCTTCCTGCTTCGATCCCTCCTCCGTAGCCAGCCTTCCCGCTTTGATCCCTTCTCCGTAGCCAGCCTTCCCGCTTTGATCCCTTCTCCGTAGCCAGCCTTCCCGCTTTGATCCCTTCTCCGTAGCCAGTCTTCCCGCTCTGTTCCCTTCTTCATAGTAAGCTTTCCCGCTTTGATCCCTCCTCCGTAGCCTGTCTGATCTATTGCTGTTGTTCAGGATGACTACGTCGAGGTGTGGAAGGGTCATAGCAGCTCTGATTATCTAGCCCTGGCGCTACCAGTCAGCTTTGGGCTGCTGACCGCTGCAGCTCATGCCCTATTCAGCATCTTGATCCTGTCCTGGACCCATGTATGTAAATATCACAGTTGGTGAAGTCCGCGTGGGGATCTCTTGGGCTCTCTCCTATAATGGAAAGGCAGCTCACCCATACAGACCCCAGACAAGGAGGTAAAGAGTTTCTTATTGCATCTGCGCTAGAAAAAAAAACAGTGGCCATTCCAGGGTTTGAACTCATGTCTTCTAGTTTCATAATTTATAAGCTACTCGGTTAAAGGTCATACTAATGTTCTCTTTTGAGAATTACTGTGGAAGTGAAAACAAAGCTCAGGGTCAGTTAAGACATACTCATAAAAGACACGCATCTCGCCTTCCTATTTGTGCTTAATATCTTACTTAGGAGCCTCGTATTGCACTACAGCCAGGAGGGCACCGAACTATCTTCTCAAGTAACTCGCAGGATAAAGGAAGAACCACTGTAACCCGCTACCAAACAAACGTCGCCAATAGTTAACTCAGACCAGCACGAGCGGCTACAAACATCAACAGCTACAACTGCTTTCTGTCCGGAGCTTAGTCGGTCACAATGCCCCCCCCCTCCTCCGCCACACCCCCCCCCCCTTTCCCAGTCGGCTTACTCCAGAGCCGTAGTGGCGCCACCGATAAACCAAAACAAAGACATTGCCGAATTGTTGGTACAGTTGGAACAGTGAAGTAGTTCGAGCTAGAAATTCCTTGTCAAATTGCTCGAACGGGAAAAATGTCTGAATTTGTCAGTTAAATTAAGGACAGAAGAAACGATTTACTTAAATGATCCAGCAGTTTGACTCGATTTGTTTTCCTCTAAACTCTCGGTATGGGACGACTTCCTCCGTCCCGCGAGCTAGACTTGGGAAAGGAGGAGGTGAATAATTGACTGGAAGTAGGCCCTGGGTCAAATAAAGGTACACAAAGACAAACGACTGAAATTAGTTTACACAAAATGCTGCTTTTTGTTATAAAACACGCGTGTTGAATACCAGGATTTAGACATAGAGAAAGATTTTATATTTTGTAATTGTTAATATGTTATTGTAGTTAATTAAATAAATGTACATTCTAGATACAAACATTTTTTAATTACACTTCAATCATCAAGAAAAGTCAGACAACAGGAATTCCAAACGGAGACACAGCAGTGAAATGTTTTTCTTATTGGTTAAAGGTAAATTATTTTGGTTCTGTTTTTGTTCTTTACTAGCCTATAACACTGTCAACTTGTATTTATCATTTTGACATGCTACAAAACTCATCAAAATGCTAAAAAAATAAGTCTGAAACAATAAAACCAAAACAGACACAAAAGTCTAACGTCAAAGAATTATTCTGTTAGTTTTCTATCAACTGAGCTACATGGATATTATTATTCTGCAGTGTAAACCCAGTGGTCTCTAGGTCAGGTGTTCGCCTTGGATGCTGGAGGTCGCGAGCTCAAATCATGGTGGAAACCGGGATTTTTTCACGTGTATCATCCGGTAAATATTTATCCTGATTTATGAGTAGGGAGATCAGACACCCGTATGCAATGGCGAGCACGTTAAAAATACCTTAGCAATTGAAAATCGAAAAGAGTAGGCCTAACGGCCGCTGTTCGGGCAAAAATCAAGTTAAAAATCTACTTCAATTATTCTAGGGACATTCGCTCGACAGAAGGGGACTGGTGGCTATGATTTCAGGTAATGGTTATGTGGTTAGCGGAGCGGCTTAGATGGCGCCTGACAGGCTGCTGATCTAACTTTCTTTAATTTACGCTTCCACCTCCACCAGTCGCAAAAAATAGGCGTTCGTATATTCCAGGGGCTAACAGATGCTGGGATTGACCTGACAAAAATATGAAACAAAGGAGGTCACACCTCCCCACGACGTCTACCGACATAAGTGGACTGAAGATAGAAAGATGGATAGTGTAAACTTTAAAAACAGAAGTGAGCCATGGAATTTAGCGTTCAGAAAAAAATGGTCACTTTTTAAATTTCCAGTAAAAGTTATTTTTGTCTGATTGACTTCGATAAAAACGTGGCTAGATCAGGCGAAATAATGGTTAAGCTTGGAACACTGAGTTTGTTTAAGACGGAAAGTATGCATTTGCTGAAGCTATGATGAGGTCGATTTGTCTGAGGAATACATATATTTTGGAATTCTGAACCACAACCCACGCATAATTAATGGGACGTTGATGTGTTGCACGTCAACATAAATACAAAAAAAGCTTACATTAAGTGTGAGTTAGAAACGACAGACATTTGTTTACAAAATGGTTTCTTGATTTTCCAGTGATATATGAGAAACGCATTTCTAGACGCAGACGATTGGATCTAATCTGCTATGAATGCTTAGCAGAAGAAACATATCTGTATTTCGGGTAGACATGCAAGTAATCACTTTCTCTCGGCACGGGCTAAAACGTATGGATGCTAATGGTCCCTGTTGTTCGCTCATAGGATACACTGGTTATCCGCTTTTGCATCAATCCATAATCCGGCTCTTGTCCACCACCGCCACTTCAAGATTCCATTGGGCCTACAGGGCGTTCAGATTTACGCGCTGACCTTTACAAAAATAGATATCTACAATTAGGATATATAAATAAATTAAAAGATATAATTGTAATTATTGTTCGATCGACAATGTGCCCCCTTTTCAGTTCTAACACGTAAATAGAAAGTCATGTTAACATTTTTTTGCACGATAAGAATGTGTGTCTCTCTGGATAACAATTTCAGAATTCCAACGTAACCAATGCCGATGTGTTAGAAAGTGCATTATTACATCCAATATTGTACGAGATTTTAGCTGAATATCATAGGCATGCACTGATTTTCCACTAAAAGCTTCAAGATGCGTCACAAATTTAGAAAAGTGCGCCTTTATAATAATTCTTTCTACAAGACGAAACAGTGAAATATAGCGTCTTATGACGTTCACGGAAAAAATCGTTGCACTCAAAAATATAGTTATACAATTGTACAAATGTCTCATGCAAGGTTTAACGTGGGAGTCTGTATTGTAGCATAATAAACCAAGACAAATGAACAACGCATGCCCTGGGTATTAGCCAAAGATCATTCCAATACTAGACACTAGAACGCGATAGTCTGTTTGCAGATACCATCTGAGACCGAAGAAAAAAACATTCAGTAGACAGCTTTGACAAAGAAGTTGTTAAATGAGCAATTTATAGAACGTTAGATTCTAAAGAAGATTTTGCGATTGATACATGTTTACACAATTTCGCTGAGAAAAAAACTACGAAACTTGTATCTCTAAAATTACATTACGGAAAACTAGTGATGCTGGCTCCACATTCTGCAAAAACATCATTTGTCTGAAACCTCACATAGTCGGTATTAGATGTTAATATTTCCATGGAGTTTGAGAGATGTATAAAGACAATTGTGATAGTACATCATAGATGAAACATAGATACATTCAGCGATTGATAATAGCCCATGCAGATAACAGACATAATGGATTGTTCAAGAATGGGGAACTAATGTTTCTTTTAAAATCTATAGAGAATCGATACTATCACTCAGAGATAAATGGCCTCAACCAATTTAGAGTGGATCGAGGAAACTGAACTTCCCTCGTTAGATAGATCCTTCTGTCTGAAAACTAACGTTGCTTCATGTCACAAAGCAGTTGGACCGGTAGTTAAGGTCCTGACATCAGCAAGCACTAAGGACAAGATCACATGTTTGGAATAAAATGACGATATGCACCTTTACGGATATGAGGACAATGTATTGGAAGAGGAAGACGATTATTTGCAGGAAGATGGTACGCGATTCACTTAGCCAACACCAGTCATCAATCTCTTATAGTCATCTGAATCTGAATATGCTGAGTAGATATTTGTATAAACATATTATATTTAAAGTAAAATTAACATTAAGTAATATTTTTCATGAACCTAGACACATATTTTTTTTTATTTTAAAGACGCACTGACACAAACCATTCTACAGTAAGAACAAACGCAGGATTATGCAGATTAGTGCCGGTGTACAGCAAAGTTGTGTAATATACCGGTTACTGTTTATCCCATATATAGATGCAATATGTAAAAACACAAAAACAACATTAGTGAGGGAAACAACCTCAGTGATCACTTAATATAACTTCTCTTTGCTGATAAACAAGCAATAACAGCAACCTCAGTGATCACTTAATATAACTTCTCTTTGCTGATAAACAAGCAATAACAGCAACCTCAGAAAAACAACTACAGGAACATTTCAATAATCTTAATGAGGTCAGGTCTGCACGGATTACAGCATGAAAATCAACAAAGAGAAAACCGAAGTTATGTCGATTGCAAGGACAGAAACAAAAACAAATATATGACTACAAAATCAACAAATGAAATATTTCACGTACCTCGGTAACATAATCTCAACTGATGGCAAAGGAAACACTGAAATCCAACACATATGTAATAAAGCAAGCCAAATCATTGGGCGAATGTCCCCGATATTACAATGTAAACACGTTACGATGGATACAAAAAGAACGCTCTACAAGACGATATTCCGACCAGCATTGTGCTATCAGTGCCAACAGTGGACAATGACGAGCAAGGATAACAGAAACATTGAAACAACAAAGATAAAATCCCTACGCAGAATGCTTGGAGTAACAATAATAGATAAAATAACAAACGAAGATATTAGGAAACTTGTAAGCACAAGACCTTATCAATAGACATCAAAGCAAATGGCTCGGCCACGTGACACGACAAACACCAGATAGTATTCATATACAGATACAATTGACACAAAACCAAGGGCAGACCCCGCAAAATATGGTTAGCAGAAATAACAGAAGCAGTGATGCTCCCCGTGTAATAAGTACATACTAGGACCTGATCAAGAACGATCTTCATGGCCTGACTCTGAAAGGCACACGCAGGACACAGGCAAAAAGAAGATAGCTGACACAAAAGACAAACATCAGTAACATCATTTCCTGTCAACACACAGGTTCCATATAGTATACAAAATAATGTACTTATGTTGTTCGTTCATCACGAAGACTTTTTCTTGTTTCACCTAGCCAGTCCTTCCAGTCAAGTATTCTGTCATTCCGGGTTGTGGATGGGTGCGGAGGTGGCTGACGTGTCCGATTTAGGATCTGCATACTCACAGGCAGTGAAAGCATGGGAAGTTCGTTTATCGAGACGGTGATTATGATTGTCAGCAAATGCATGTATCTCATCTGCTGTATTGCTCAGCCAGGAGTCCCGCAACTGACGCAGCTTTTTGAGTGTAGTTTAACTTATCAGGGGACTTACGCTCTCCGCTTCGCCGCACGCCCGTCGTCACAGGACTCGACTGTGTTAGTACTGGATAAATGAAAAGAAAATGACTTGCGCGACGAATTTAATTTAATTGAGGAAGGGTTGCGTAGTTCGTCGACCTCAATCTCTCACCCGAGTTCAACTTTAACCAGTGGCAAGACAAGTCAGCTGTAACAAACACTACACAGAACGGAGGGGCAGGAGCATTCCTGAACCTACCAAATGGCAGAAAAATAACACTGTCATTCGCTACTGGTAAGTACACAAGCAATTTCAGAGCGGAGGCAGAGGCACTGAGGGCGGCAGTGGAAGAAATGGTGACACACAGTGAAAATGAGAGCCATATAGTCCTGCTGACAGATGCTCTCGCCGTAGTCACAGCGCTAAAAAGCCAGAAAAACACTGAGCTTAATGACTTAAGAGCAGCACTCTGCAAACTGTGCCAGCAGTCCGCACCAAAAAGGGTAGTGGTACAGTGGGTTCCGTCACACTGCAACATCCAAGGCAACGAGGAGGCAGACAGACTGGCAAAAGAAGGTGCAAGACTACCACAAACAGATACTAGTATGACGTACGAAGAGTTAAAACGGCTTATTATAGGCAGATACATGACCAAATGGGAAACTGAACATACCGGCTGCACCAAAAACGATGCCTACTACCAGTTGAACATAAGAGAGCAGGTCGTTGTCTTCAGACTTCGCACTGGCCACAATAGACTGAGGTACCACCTATTCAACAAATTGAAGATAGGTGGTACCGACGAATGCCCGTGTGGTACCGGGAAAATGACCGCTTAGCATTTGCTGCAGAAGTTCCCGACATACGAGGATCAGAGAGAGCAGATGTGGCCATCACCAGTGGAACCACAAGACAAGCTCTATGGCAGTGTGGATAGCCTCAGGATGACGGCCGCTTTTTTCGAAGAAAAAAATGGTTACTGTCTGACTGCGTACGATGAAGAAGAAGAAGAAGAAGAAGAAGAAGAAGAAATCTACTTAAAATATGGAGCCATTGCCTTGTGGTTCTTTCTCTTGGTACCACAGGTAGCGTAAATGCTTCCTATCCTGTTCTGTAAGTTGTCCTGCTCTATTCACTGATGCGACGTAGCGATTAAAGTTCTTTGCTATTATTTGGTGTTCAGTGATTGTTCTCTCTCCCTCTTTCACTGGATTTGGATTCACTCTCCTATTTCCCCCGGACAAACTGTCGACTAATGACCAGGCTCTATTTCCATTATACCTCATATCTAATTTGGAGCATGTCTCTGCTCATTTCTTTACTTTTGGCTTTCTTGATTGTCAGCTTTACTTTGACGACCCATGTATAGCAATCTCTATTTCTCTATTCCAGAATTGTGCATATGGCTCACAACAGCCCCTTTGGAATGCACGGTGATGTTGTTTCTAATATTGCTATTGTAACTACTTTTTATAACAACTATTTTCTTCGTTGTAATAATGTGCACATGTTCAATATATGTTTTTATTGGTTTTGGTACTTCATTTTTAAATATTTTTAATATATATCACTTGTTGGTTTTCAGCTTGGGTCCAAAATAAAAGGCTGAGAGATGATTATGCATATCTATAGATGGCTTTTGAGTAAGTTGATAGTAGTAATTGTCTTCCTTAATACATTACACGAATGCCAATAATAGCTACAAACTATTGGTTTTCCTGAAAGTAAGCAACTGTTTTCATCGTTTTTATGTTTATGTACAATGCAATAATAATTGTTTGCACTAGTTCTATCACGACACTTCTGCATTTGACCTCATTGCAGGACAACTGCAGTACCTCAGTGTTTCTGTTAGTCTAGGTGTTGTATCACTGTGTTTGGTGAGATCTCGGCCGTACAGCACAACATTCTGTATTAATATCCGAAAAATACACGAGATATATTAACGTAACTTAATTGTACTGGTTTAGAAGGCTCTACAGAGTTTGTACACAACCATTGTAATCCACTCCAGGCAAAGGCAAGGGCCGCCGTCCATCGTAGACAATGATGGCATAATTTATTTTGCTAGCGATATTTTTATTAAGGATTAACTGCGCTACTTTTTATCCTCACTCTCTCGTCTCGTGCCGCCCGACCCCAGTGGCAAGTCAAGGACAAGACTACTAGGAGCGACTACTACGAAATGGAGGGGACTCCGCATCAAGCACTCGTGAAAAAGACGACGGAGTCCGTAGTCGAACATACACCACCTGATCACGAGCCCAACGGCTTAACCACTTCGCCACAGAATTCCACCCAAATAATACTAAACATAACGGTGCAAATCCAATTCATTTTTTAATGCATTAACTGACATTGCCTCCACCACATCCTGTGTCAATGCATTACAACCATCCACCACTCACTAACTAAAAAAGATATTGCCTAACATAATCTGAACATGTCTTTTAACAAATTAAAGCTGTGCATTCGTATTCTTGTATGCAGTTTTCTTTAAGAAACTTGGTGTAGTCTATTTGAGGTACCCAGTGGTCTCGAGGTAAGGTATTCGTTTCGGGTGCTGGAGGCCGCGGGTTAAAATCCGAGATTTTTTCAGGCGGATCATCTGTAAAAAAAATGTTCCCTGATCTCTGAGTAGTGAGATCAGACACCCGTGTCCAGTGACACGCACGTTAAAAATCCATTGGCAGTTGGAAATCTAAAATTGTAAGCCTGACGGCCGCTGCTCGAGGAACACTCAAGTTTAAAATCTACTCAAATTATTCTAGGGATTCTCGCCCCACAGAGAATGTGTCGCAAAAAGCGGACTGTGTTGCTATGACATCAGGTCTTGGTTATGTGGATAGCGGTGGATAGCGGAGCAGCAGAATGGCGCCTAACACGCTGCGGGTCTACCTTTTTCTAATTTGCGGTGATCGTATATTCCACAAAATATAAAACAAAAGAGGTCATGCCTTCCCACGACGTCTAACGACATAAATGAACTGAAGATAGATATATAGATACAGGCAGGCAGGCAGACAGACAGACAGACAGACAGACAGACAGACAGACAGACAGACAGACAGACAGACAGACAGACAGACAGACAGACAGACAGACAGACAGACAGACAGACAGACAGACAGACAGACAGACAGACAGACAGACAGACAGACAGACAGACAGACAGACAGACAGACAGACAGACAGACAGACAGACAGACAGACAGACAGACAGACAGACAGACAGACAGACAGACAGACAGACAGACAGACAGACAGACAGACAGATAGATAGATAGATAGATAGATAGATAGATAGATAGATAGATAGATAGATAGATAGATAGATAGATAGATAGATAGATAGATAGATAGATAGATAGATAGATAGATAGATAGATAGATAGATAAACTCTAATTTGTTCTAGACACTGCATGCAAGTTGTTCTGAGTCTGTCCTAATAACTATAATCATGGAATCACGTGATCAGTTCTGTGGATCTTCTTTCTATCCTTTCTAGCACGTTTTGTATCCACTCTACGATAACGCCTCCACACCTGAACACAGTACTCCAATTTAGGTCCTACAATGCGTTATCCGGCTAGACTATCATTCTAACAATAATCGTCGCACAACATTGTGTTTACATAACGTGGATACCGCACATGATAGTTGTTGTAAGCTGCTACTGTAGAAATATATGGCTACCAGAACTTTGACACTGGAACACATTTTAACCTGAAATTGGTTTTATGGTTCTTGGACGACAAAAAGCGTGCGATCGCTGCTTCTTTCAACATCGGAGAAATATATTGATTTTGAATGAGGACAACGGCAGAAATGATCTGTCTTCAAATCTAATTTGAGGAGCAAATCCATCAATCGGTTTTTAGAAGCTGGTTGAGATTGAGGTCAGTCGATCAGAGGCTTATGGCTATTGGTTACAAATGTTAGTCTACATAAGCCACGTGATGTTGTCTACAAAAGCCACGTGATGTTGTCTACATAAGCCACGTAATTGTGTCTACATAGGCCACATGATTTTATCTACATGCTTTACTCAGTTATGCTTTCAAACGCCACTTGCATTTTTTTTATATACGCAGTTTAGATGCGTCGACATAAGCTACATCATATTGTCTACATACGCTACATGTTATTGTCTACATACGCTACATGCAATTTTCTACATACGCTACATGTTATTGTCTACATACGCTACATGCTATTGTCTACATACGCTTCATGTTATTATCTACATACGCTACATGTTATTGTCTACATACGCTACATGCTATTGTCTACATACGCTAGATTGTTTTATCGACATACACTAGTTTGTATTGTCTATATACACTAGCTTGTATTGTCTATATACACTAGTTTGTATAGTCTATATACACTAGTTTGTATTGTTTATATACACTAGTTTATATTGTCCATATACACTAGTTTGTATTGTCTATATACACTAGTTTGTATTGTCTATATACACTAGTTTGTATAGTCTATATACACTAGTTTGTATTGTCTATATTCACCAGTTTGTATTGTCCATATACACTAGTTTGTATTGTCTATATACACAAGTTTGTATTGTCTATATACACTAGTTTGTATTGTCTATTTTCACTAGTTTGTATTGTCTATATACACTAGTTTATTGTGTCTACATACGCTAGTTTATTTTGTCTACATACGCTAGTTTATTTTGTCTACATACGCTAGTTTGTTTTGTATAAATGCACTAGTTTGCATTGCCTAAATGCACTAGTTTGTATTGCCTAAATGCACTAGTTAGTATTGCCTAAATGTACTAGTTTGTATTGTCTAAATACACTAGTTTGTATTGTCTACAAAAACTACCTGCTATTGCCTATATACGCTAGTTTGTATTGCCTACATACGCTAGTTTGTATAGCCTACATACGCTATTTTGTTTAGACTACATGCCCTACCTGTTTTTGCCTACATAAGCTAGTTTGTTGTGTCTACAAACGCCACTAAATGTAACATTCTACGCAAAATACCAGACATAAAGTAGGCAAGCAGCCATGTAAAATCTGTGTACGCCAAGTGCCTGATCTTTAAGTGTCACAGGAATAATCTACAATGGTTACAAGAATAATCTACAAGGGGAACAAGAATGATTTTACAATTGTTACAAGAATAATCTTCGTGTGAGAAAAATAATCTACAAGTCACAACAATAATCTACAATTATGAGAACAATGATCTACAAGTGCCACGACAATATTCTACAACTGTGAGAAGAATAATGTACAATTGTTACAAGTATAATCTACAAGTCCCAAGTATAATCCACAAGTCGCAAATATAATCTACAAGTTACAAATATAACCTACAAGTTACAAATATAATCTACAAGTGTCACAAGTATAACCTACAAATATCATAAGTACAGTCTACAAGTGTCACAAGTATAATCTGCAAGTTACAAGTATAATCTACAAGTGAAAATATAATCTACAAGTCACAAATATAATCTACAAGTGCAACAAGTATATTCATATTCTACATCATTCTTGAACTAACCTCTTCTCGTCTACCTTCGGGCGTAGAAATCTACTTTTATATTTTTAGTCTACTATAGTTTCTACATGATGGGGTAGATCATTTCATGCCCAGGCCTCTTTCATCGCATGGTGTGACTACCATGACCGGTTACAATGTTACTACTCGCTGGGTCAATTTCGGCCAAATCTATCATGCAGGTCAAGTGACGAGGTCATCGTGTATGTCATGTAGATGACCTTATGCAGGTCACGTCACGTCATCTGGGTATTTTACAGTTACATTTCATACACACGTAGACACGCATACACACATGCACGGACTCTCACATACAGACATGCAGACATACATACATACATACATACATACATACATACATAAATGCATACACACATACATATATCCAGACACACATACATACATGCATACACACATACATACATGCATACATGCATACACACATACATACATGCATACATACATGCATACACACATACATACATGCATACACACATACATACATGCATACATACATGCATACATACATGCATACACACATACATACATACATGCATACATACATGCATACACACATACATACATACATACATGCATACATACATGCATACACACATACACACATACATACACACATACACACATACACACATACATGCATAAACTAGAGTTATTGTTCCTATTGCCCGTGGGGGAATGCCTGTTGATTGAAAATTCGGAGCTAGTGTCCCAAATTAGGAGCTAGTGTCCCACATTCGGAGCTAGTGTCCCAAATTCGGAGCTATTGTCCCAAATTCGGAGCTAGTGTCTCAAAATTCTGAGCTAGTGTCCCAAATTCGGAGCTAGTGTCCCAGATTCGGAGCTAGTGTCCCAAATTCGGAGCTAGTGTCTCAAAATTCTGAGCCAGTGTCCCAAATTCGGAGCTAGTGTCCCAAATTCGGAGCTAGTGTCCCACATTCGGAGCTAGTGTCTAAAAATTCTGAGCTAGTGTCCCAAATTCGGAGCTAGTGTCCCAAATTCGGAGCTAGTGTCTCCAAATTCTGAGCTAGTGTCCCAAATTCGGAGCTAGTGTCTCCAAATTCTGAGCTAGTGTCCCAAATTCGGAGCTAGTGTCTCAAAATTCGGAGCTAGTGTCCCAAATTCGGAGCTAGTGTCCCATATTCGGAGCTAGTGTTCCAAATTCGGAGCTAGTGTCCCAAATTCGGAGCTAGTGTACCAAATTCGGAGCTAGTGTCCCAAATTCGGAGCTAGTGTACCAAATTCTGAGCTAGTGTCCCAAATTCGGTGCTAGTGTCCCACATTCGGTCTAGTGGTGGTTTCATCTCTATTATAACTCTATTATAATTCCCCCTGAGCATCTGAAGCCTGGACTCAGCTAACTATGCAGATGGCCAGACATTTTAAACACTATAATAATTTACTGATCATTCATGTTCTGTTTCCAATCATCTTGCTGGTAGACTAAAACGGTTCAGGACGAGAGACAGATTGAGAAGCAGCGAAACATTTCTTTAGTTTAATCAAAAGTAGTTAACACTAAAGCACGATACACGTTTACCATGCTGGCGACACTGATACCTGGTTGTTTCCAGACAACCGGGTCTTTTGCTTCCCAAACGCAAATCTTCCTCTTGCAATCCCGTAGTTGTTCGCACAGTAGATATTCGCTTATCTGGTGAGATTACTGTCTAAGTAGGCGGAGCTGTCGACTGCCTGGAGACGATGATTTTGTAAGGTATTGTTTATTTCAATTTATCGCTTCCTTAAGATCATGTTGAAAGTTTTCCTAGTGCTGTTTGCAAAACCTAAATTCATTTATAGGTGGACATCACAATTGGTTCAGAGCAGGTGTTAAAGACTCTTTCGTCGGCAAATAAGAGATCTAAGACGGTGGCTTGCTTTACATTGGTGTAAGAAGTCAGGCATCTTGGACTGAAATGCCGACTGTGTATACCGTACGTTACGTGATGTGCATGTTTGTAGCTATGTCATGTATAGCATTAGTGAACATTGCTGCAAACACCATGCTAAAGAGTGTTATAGATAGTGCACTTCTCTGTTTGGCATAACTGGTGCTTGGGAAGGTCAAAGACAGTTTGTAGTACTCGAGCCATTACGCCGTCAAACGCTGGCGATTAACTGTAATGAATCTGCCGGAGTAATAAAACTTCGCATGTTTTCCAGAACCCTTTCGTTTTAATGACTCCAAAGGCTATGATCTTTTCGACAAAATCTGAGTACAAGTCATATTGTTGTTCTTGACATTTCACCAGATGTTGCCTTTATTCTATAGACCGCACACAACCAGATCGAATACCACACAGACTCTCTAGCAGGCCTTGCACAAGATGGCTAGTTAGGTGGATGAGCAGGACTTGGGCCAAAATTTTGCCAGCCCTTGACATGAGGCAGATTTCGCTATGGTTATTCCAGAAAGGAAGGTTCTTCCTTCCCTTGTACAAGTGTAAAATGAAGACATCCTTCGGGTCGTCGGATCCGTCATTTCAAATTTAATGGAATAGATATGGCTGCCGTTGAATCAAGATGAGACTGTGATTTGGGAACTTCAGCAAGGAAGAGCATTTCATCCGGGAGTCTTTCCGTTAAACGTTCATCTTATTGCTTGCTTGACCTCTTCAATGATTGGACGAATGTCGAGTGTTTCGTTGGTAGAAACATGTAGCAATCGTGCTATAGTGTAGACTGATAAGCAAAGGATAGAGGAAGATTTTACTGATATGCGCCGTTCAGTGCTAAAAAATCTAACTCGTGTTCGTCGGTAGTGTTGGGCCATCAGTGTAAAGGACAGGTGAGGGGTGATTGGATTAGAGACCATATACTGCCTTCAGTGTGTAGAGGACAGGTGAGGGGTGATTGGGTTAAAGCCCATATACTGCCTTCAGTGTAGAGGACAAGTGAGGGGTAATTGGATAAGAGACAATACTGCCTTAAGTGGATCATATAACCGTTTTGATTCATTCGTATCAACATATTTTTGGATTGCATCTCCTTTGTTGCTGAGTCATATATCGTGCATATTTCTAATCTGATTCTATACTATTCTTCGCACATTGGTGGTCTGCCTTTGTGGATGCTGAGGAGGAATCATGTGTGTAGCACTGTACAGGCAGTCTTGATGTTTCCATGGTTTTGGTCAAACCAATCAGGGTTTGTGTGTGTGTCGAGGTTCAGGATCTATGAAGTGATAGAGCCTACTGTTTTCGTCAGAGAGGACCATTTCTCCACCATCATAGTCTGGCAAAACTGTTCGTCCATTAGCGGAATTTCCAGAGTACTTGAACTACTTTTCACGACTGATCCGTCTCTGCAGTTTTGAGATGTTAATCCTCTTCTTGGGTCTTCTACCGCCTCTCATGTGCTGTCTGTGGAGGTTACATGTTGACACAATCAGCATGTGGTCAGTCCAGCATTAGGTACCATTCAACTGCACTTCACTTATGTAGAATAATATCGGTAAAACGGTCTAACAATCTCACGCAATTGAAAATGAATGTAATGTAACATTGACCTAGAAGAAAAATAACGATTTTATGCCTTTGGATCGTCAATGACCACTAAATTAACCTATTTATTTCCAACCAAAAACATTTCAATTCAATCTAATATCAATTGCCATTGGTTGCACAAAGTATTGTTAAAATAAATAAACACACTACTGCATACTCAAACATTTCCTATTCGTTTATTCCAAAACCCAAACATCCTGTACAAGGACGCAAGAAGTTGAGACAGTGACGTGTGTTACCTAGGAAATGTCTTAATGCTTGGCCAAACTTCAAACAATGTTCAGGCGTGCTTGGATTTCACAACAAAATACCATCGTGAATCGATAAATGCAAATTGAAATTTAAGAACAGCTCAGCAGAAAGACACGGAAGTGCCTTCCGTCACCCCAGCAACAAGGCGTTACGTAACAATACCAAAAGAAGCGAGAAGAAGAATATTTTTATCTCGTCAATGCTACTCACACTATCCACGATATGTCGAAGCTGCGGGTGGGTGAGGGGGGGGGGGGGTGTCGTGCGTTGGAGATGCTGAGGGCGGGCGCCGTGTGGTGGAGGTCGGGGGCGGGGGAGGGGCAAACAAAAATATGCGAATAACAGCATTGAACGACGTTTTGCAAATGGCGGAAAGGGAAGTGGCAAAGCGGAAATGATGCACGGCCACAAACAATCATTATGGGACTACAAATGTACGATGGGTAGGGACAGCTCTTATAGCGAATGAGCATGTACATGTATCGTACACGCATATCGTCGTACACAATCTGTGGCTGATTCTATCATCAGCTGTATGTTTGCTATTATTTATTCTTTAAATTCGGGAATAATAAATGTCTAGATTCTTGTATGTACAAGTGTGGTGCTGGGTTCAGTCCTCAGTTGGGATAGAAATGTTTTTTTTCAGAACGCAACGGTTCCTATGTTTACCCAGCCTTAAATGGGTACATGTTCAGTCCGGGAAGTAAAAGCGGCGAGGGAGAGGAGATGGCTACCGCCCTCATATAGCCGAGCCTTTGAAATGTGAGATCACTAACACCTCACACCACTACGGCAGTAATGCTATGGGTTACTTTACTTTACTTTACTTACAAGTATTTACGGAATTTGAAAAATTAAAGCGACAAATGTTTTAATTGTGGAGTTTTGATTCTTTAGATATATCCTTGGAATTATGTACGTGGAACATAGCTGGAATATTAGACTACGAAATAATTGACCAGCAGGTATGATTATATCAAAACATTTTAACCTTTGTAAAAACACAAGCTCAAAAAAGTAGTGTAATGTTCTAAGATCAAAGGGAGGAAAGTCTTAGATGTATTGGACTACAAATATTCAGATATAGACAGGATAAACTGTAAGTGATGCAGGGGAGATACTTGAAGAGATAGATGGGAAAAACCTTGACCAAGACAGAAACAATGGCGATGGACGGCAAACCTTGACCTAGACTGAAACACTGGCGATGAACAGGAAACCTTGACCCAGACATACATACACACTAGCGATGCACAGGAAACCTTGACCCAGACATACATACACACTGGCGATGAACAGGAAACCTTGACCCAGACATACATACACACTGGCGATGAACCGGAAACCTTGACGGAATCAGAAACACCTGTAATTGACGGGAAAAAATGTCTTCTTCTTCTTCGTTCATCCTCAGATCAAGGTCTCGGTTTCTCTTACAAAGGACATCGTTGTTTGTAAGGCTGTTGTATCTCATACAGCTTTTATCTCATATCTGTCTCGTTTCCAGTATTGTTCATTCTTATCCTGCGTGATCGTGCAGCTTTGTGGGATGTGTTCCATGGTCATGATTTGCTCCCCACACGGACACTTGTCATTTTTCCCAATCCTCATTTTATTTTAAAGATGATCCTCGAATCTGTTACGTCCAGTTTTCAGTCTGAAGATGATGACTTGCTGTTCTCTAGTTAAAGTAACCGTCTTCTTTTTGAAGGAGTGTGTATCAGCCCATTTCATCCTGAAGTTGGCTTTAATTATGGTCTAGGCCTCATTATGTGTGATACTCAAGGCTGTTTGTGGGGATGCTCCTCCACTCTTTGCTAGTTTGTCTGCAGCTTCATTGGCTTCAATATTGCAGATATGGGATCCACTGTATGACCAACCTTGAGTGTTCTGCTGAGAGCTGTGTTAGGGAGAACATACATTGCTCGAAATCTTTATCTTTGTGAAGTTTTAGCTCTGCTAATTGTGGCGCGGCTTCTGTCAGGAATACTTTGTTTTCTTGTAGGATATCTTTATCTTGGATTACAAGCTCAGCTGCGACCTTCATCGCCTCTGCTTTTGCACGGAAGTTATTAGAGTATGTTCCTGTTGTTATTACTGGAATTTTTTTTTCCTCTCCGTTCCTTAGTCCGTAATGGACCACTCCATTCAATGTGGCTTTGTCAGATGAGCCATATGTATATACGTGTATCCATGTTTCTGTTGGGTTTACTCTCCTAAGATATTCTTCTGTGATAAATTGCCTTTCTAAATCTAAGTTCCCTTTTTTACCTATTGCTTCTATGGTTTCCACCATTTCAGGAGACTTGGTTTTTTTTCCATGGTGTTATTTGGGATATTTGTTTTAAATCTGTAACCACTGCCTGGCTTATGATTTGGTCTGCTCTTGCAAGTTATTTGGGTTTTTTTTATATGATGTAGTTTCTCTGTAATCTCCCTCTTCCCATGCGATTCATCCTGTCATATATTGGGTGATCAGGCATTCGTTTAAACTTCTCCCCCTGCTGCAGTGTTTTTTTTTGTATCTGTGCGTCTCCATCCTTTCGATTCGTGTGATGTTCTCCATTGCATTTATTGGTGTTGTTCTCATTGATCCAGTGATAATACGTATACCTTGGTTTTGGGTTGTATTTATTTTTTGAAAGTTATTCTTTTTTGCTGTGGACCATGCTGCTACCCCGTATTCTAGCACTGGTCTCACATAACCTGTGTTCAGTTTCTTTAGGGTGCCCGTGTCAGCTCCCCATGTTGAGCCTGATATCTTTCTCATTATGGCCATTATGTTGTTAGCTTTGTTGTTGGTTGCTTTCTTATCTGGTTTTCCATGTCAGCCTTGGGTCCATTGTTATTCTAAACAAAACTTTGACCGGAACAGATACACTGGCGATGGACGGAGAAAACGTTGACCGGAACAGATACACTGGCGATGGACGGAGAAAACTTTGACCGGAACAGAAACACTGGCAGATGTGGAAGCAGACAGCCGGCAGTTAACAACATAACGAGAAAGGATGACGTAATGATCGCTAGATAATGTCGTTGAAGAAGAGATTCCCAATATGAGATTAGCGGCAACAATCGTCAAAATTCTAGCTCATGTAAAATACATACAACTAACACAGAATAGACGGTTAAATAAATAGTGCTCCGAAACAAAAAAACCACTCGGCTCGCTTCAAGAAAGAGATATGTTAGGGGACTCAGTGGTCCCGAGGTAAGCTGTCCGCCTCGGATACTATAGGTCGCGTATTTGAATCTCATTGGGGACCGAGATTTTTTTCTCACTTGGATCGTTTAGTAAACATTCCCCTGATCTCTGGGTAGTGAGATCAGACCATCGTGTGCAGTGTCGAGCACATTAAAAATTCCTGGAAAATTATAAATCGAAAAGAGTAGGCTTAACGGCCGCTGCTCGGACAAAACTGAAATTAAAATTATATCCATGTTATTTGTACCTTTCCCCAGGTGGTTTGTTAAAATCAGCTAAAGATGGAATCTAACTGGCTGGAGCTCTATTAAGCTGGACTCGAACATCGGTAAAAACCACCCTCCAGCAAACTGTTTGAAACAGACTCTGTAGAGTTTTCTAAACCAGTATAAATTCGTTAAATTAGGATTAGTTTACTCAAGTTAAGTTAAGTTATCTTAAGTTAAATTAAAGGATTCAGTGAGGTAAGTACCCAAACAAGTATTACGGCAGACATAATTCTTCACGATCACGGAGAACCGGCGTTTTGTCGAAGAGTACATATTACCTAACTATATTGTGTTTTCGTGACACTGTTTTGAAAGCGCAGAATAAGTCAGGCTTACAAGAAATGGTCAACATAGTAGTTATTCAAAGCAAAAATAAAAGCTTCAGCTTAAATCACAAGAACTAAGAAGAACAAGTTTCCAAATTGTTGTATAAAGGCAAACGAGAAGGGACTAAGACAAGTAGAAAAACCTCAATAGTTGGGTACCCACATACGATCTGATGGAGATGCACTGATGAAATAAAGAACAGAATATGGCAAGACAATATCAGTTTTCACAGCATGAGGGAGATCGTGTGCAATAGAACCGTATCAATGGAGTTGAGGAACAAAGCTCGTCGATGCCACGTAGAAACAGTATGGATATATGGATGATATAAACAGTATGGATATACAGATCATATAAACAGTATGGATATACATATGATATAAAAAGTATTGATATACAGATGATATAAACAGTATGGATATAGAGATGATATAAGCAGTATGGATATACATATGATATAAAAAGTATTGATATACAGATGATTTAAACAGTATTGATATACATATTATATAAACAGTATTGATATACAGATGATATAAACAGTATTCATATTGGATGTGCATAGCTTTCAGAGCAGAGTAATGCAAATTTAACTGGTTGTCTACAGACTCTGATGAGTCTTCTAAACCAGTATAAAAACGTTAAGTTAAGAAGTTAAGTTAAGTTAAGTTAAGTTAAGTTAAGTTAAGTTAAATTACAGAAGCGAGTTATGGACAATCAGCAGGCACACACAGGAATCATAAGAAGCAAAAATAATGTTACAGAAGCATGTTCAAATGGACTTGCAAAGGGAGCTAATAACGTGGTTATGGAAGACACACAGGCACAAAGACAGCGTATGGCAAAAATCAGGACAGGACAGTCATCATTATTCGGGCATGTCTTGATTAGAATACCTGTGACAACGGTAACAATTGTAAAGAAGAGAATTAGAGAGGCAAAAAGAGAAAATATTGACATCTTGAAGGAGTGGCATGTGAGACAAAACTGGTAAGATGAAGTTGGGATCCATGATAACGTAACACAACTTAACTTAACTAAACTTAACTTAACTTAACTAAACTTAACTTAACTTAACTAAACTTAACTTAACTTAACTAAACTTAACTTCATTATACTGGCTTAGAATGTTTTATAGAGTCTGTGTACAACCAGTTTATTCAACTCCGCTTTACTAAAAATAGCTGTGAGCATCCAGTATATTTTGTCAATGCATTTACTGACCCTGCCTCCACCACATCACGTATTAGATAGACACACTTAATTACTGTACCTTCTGCAGAAGCAAAGATTGAAAGGTCGACACAAAATGACAAAGATGGCTACATCATATCTCATAGTAGACTCAATCCCAATGCTCATTCTAGCAGTTGCTGTGATGTGTGACTGTCTGGGTTCGACAACGAACTTCTCTTTCGCTCTAGTATCTTCTACTTTTCGCTTTTTGTCCTGCTTGTTCCTTTCAGCGTCAGGTTATGATGAGATAGCTTGACCGGGCCCTAGTATGTGATTGTGCCTTTCGGCGTCAGGTTATGATGAGATATCTTGAGCGAGCCCTGGTATGTGCTTGTGACTTTCGGCGTCAGGTTATGATGAGATGTCTTGACCGAGCCCTGGTATGTGATTGTGCCTTTCCGTGTCAGGTTATGATGAGAGGTCATGAACGAGCCCTAGTATGTGCTTGTGCCTTTCGGCGTCAGGTTATGATGAGATGTCTTGATCGAGCCCTAGTATGTGCGTGTGCCTTTTGGCGCCAGGTTATGATGAGATGTCTTGACAGAGGCCTAGTATGTGTTTTGTACACGGGGAGCTTTATTGCTTCTGTTATTTCTGCTATCCATATTTTGCGTGGTCGGCCCTTTTCGTTGTAGCCATTGTATCTGTATAGCATTGCTTTCTAAGGGATACTATTTGGTATTTGACGTGCCACATAGCCGAATCATTTGGTTTGCTGTCTCTTGATGACATCTAGGACTGATTTTGTGCCTACTTCTCTCTTAATAGCTTCGCTTTAATTCTATTCACTTTTTTTTACTTACTCAAAGTATTCTGCACAGGCATGTTATCTCTGTTGTTACTATGTTTATTTTTTTTTGTTAGTTCATTTCTAACTCTGCAATCGATAGTACAATGTGAGTAGGGATATTGTGTTGTATGGTGGGTTTTTTTAAATATCCATTGTCGCGTGCTTACACAGTAATATCAGGGACACCTTCCAATGATTTGACTTGTTTTATTACATCTATTTTTTAATTTCGGTGTACCGTATTGCATCTGTTGAGATTATGTTACCCAAGTACATGAAATTGTTCACCTGTTTACTTGATGGTTTTGTTTGAATGTTTTTTTGCTTATATACCTTTCTTGTGATCGTCAGAGCTTTGGTTTCCTATATGATTATTTTCATTATCTATTCATACTTTATTCAGATTGTTCACGTGTTCCTGCTATTATTTGTCCTAAGCTGCTATAAGCGCATGGTCATCGCTATAGTATAAATTTGTATAAAGAAAATTAAAGATCTCATTAACCCTCCACAGTAGCATGTTGGGAATATGGTGTTAGGTCCAAACTTTTCATGACCAGCAACACACTAGGGGTGATGTTGGCAACGTCACGCTAGCCCCTTTTACGTTCCTAGAGTGTTCTGGTACTCAATGTTATTTGAGGTTGGTCGACGCTAGAAGTGATATTTGCGATCGAACAAATGTTGGACCAATTGAGGACCGAACCTCGATTGTTTGACTGGGAAGAAAGTGCACAATCTACATCGTTAACTTGGTACAAGAGCTAACAATAAAAGCCATGTCAGAGCCAGCAGAACGTCGTGTCTTTGTCAGAGAAGATAAATGAATAATAGTCGTCAATAAAAGTAAAACAGATTCAATAGAAAGAGTCAAATGAGAACCAACAATAAGACACACATCAAGACCAACAATAAGCGACACATCAGGACCAACAATAAGAGACAGAATAGGACCAACAATAACAGACACGTCAGGACCAACAATAAGAGACACGTCAGGACAAACAATAAGAGACACGTCAGGACAAACAATAATAGACACGTCAGGACTAACAATAGGAGCTACATCAGGACCAACAATAAGAGACAGAATAGGACCAACAATAAGAGACACGTCAGGACAAACAATAAGAGACATGTCAGGACTAACAATAATAGACACGTCAGGACTAACAATAGGAGCTACATCAGGACCAACAATAAGAGACAGAATAGGACCAACAATAAGAGACATGTCAGGACAAACAATAAGAGACATGTCAGGACTAACAATAATAGACACGTCAGGACCAACAATAAGAGCTACATCAGAACAAACAATACTAAACCACATAGAGTACAAAGACAGCTCAAGGGAAGTGTAGATATATAATTATATGATATCATTTAGGGACAAATTTCCATATCTAGCATATTTGAGCCAAACTGACAGTCATATCAGAGTCAGCGATAAAACGCATTTACAGGACAACAATATGTGTCATATCAGAGTCAGTTATAAAAGTTATGATATCACATTATCAGTCACGTTAGATCTAATAATAATAGTCACGCCAATTATTCTTTTAACAGTAACGTCTTATTTAATAACAGCAGTCACGTCAGAGCTAATAATATCAATCACATCAGATGGTTCCAACAATAGCAGTCATGTCAGATCTAACGAAACCAGTCACGTCATATTTAATAACAACAGTCACGTCCGAACCAACAACAACAGTCACGTCGGATCTGATAATAACAGTCATGACAGATCTAGCAACAACAGTTAAATGCCAGTCATCAATAAACAGTAATGCCGGATCTGGCATTAACGGCTTCATCAGGACCATCAATCACAGTCACGCCAGATCATGGTAGCTGTTACAAGACTTTAACCTCAGAACTAAAAATAAAAGTCGTATCATATATGGCAATAACTACTTTGCCAAAACCATCAATAACATTTATTTTAAGTCTAACAATAACAATTACGTTTTTTCCAAAAGTAACAGTCACCTCATATCTAACAATAATGGTTACGTCGTCAGATCTCTTACTTTCAATTTATAGCAACAAAATTACGTTCAGAGCCACCAATTACGTTCACATCAGAGTCCACAGCTACTTTCAAATTAGATCTAACAATATCTTTCATATCAGAACCAACAATGTACATTCAAATCATAACTAATAATTACTTTATCATGAGAACCAACAACTACTTTTACATTAGATTTAACAATTGCTTATACATCAGAGCCAACAAGTACTTTAACGTTTAAGTTATCAATTACTTTATATTAGATTCAACAATTGCTATCACACCAGAACGAACAATTACTTTCACATTAGCGACAACAATTGCTTTTACATTAAAGCCAGCAATTCATATTACATCAGAGCCAACAATTGCTATCACATCAAATTCAACAATTGATATCCCAACAGAGTGAACAATTACTTTACATTAGATTCAACAATTGCTATCACATCAGAGCCAACAATTACTTCCACATTATAGCCAACAATAAGAGTCATTGTATACGTCAAGACTAGCTACAGGCAAACTGAGGCAAAGTAGATATGTCCCTTACCCCTTCTTCATCCGCCCCACAATTGTTCCTACGATATGAATCTATCCACGTGAACAGACACCCACCGAAGCGACAAATGAATGGCCGCTGAGTTTCTTGTCTGTGCCTTCAAATAGATTGTACCAGCCCAAGAATAGCCCGGCTAAAGAGAGCTTGTACAGCTGTGGGTAGGAGAGATGAAAGAAAATGAGAAATCTGAAGACAATTTAAGCGTGTCTCATTTTCTAATGGAAATTACCACGTGACAAAAGTGTACAGTATTGGGGAATAGATATCTAGGATGCGGTGAAAAAGAGTTAAAAATAGACATTACAGTCCACGAGTTCTCTAACAATTTACAGAAACAAAGAGAGTAGTAAATAAATTAGACAATGTTAAAAAAAAGGAATAAACAAGAACAGTTGAATAGACATCGTTAAGTCATATGATGCAGGTGAAAGACTTATTAGGGTGATCAAACATGACAAAAAGATCAGGTGAAAAAAAGCGGGCAACAAGTATTCCGTCTTCCATTCTGGGAGGAAGCAAAAACAAGGACAAAGACAATGTAGTTTTGTCTAAGTTTAGTAACAGATGTAGTCCAACGTTTCAATATATGCAGACAATTATTAAAAGAATCGTCAATCAACATTAGTGTAACAACAGTTAGGGATCACAATGACAAGAATGGGTGTATGACGTCACTTGTACGCCAGTGTGTCGAATCAGGATTGCTGAGCAAAACACTTTTTTTGCAATTACCAGGTGTGTGTGGGGTTCGTGGGCTTCAATCTATATGTATACATCAGGGCTTTCTCGGTACTTTCAGGCTTTCTCGATACTTTCAGTACACACCTCTAAAAATGCAACGAATAATTTGAAATTATTTGTTCAAATGTCATGATAGTAGAATGCTTACAGTTTTACTAACAATAAAGCAGTGATTATAGATAATGAACAAAATAGAAGCACAAAATGAACACATACAGAAATGATGTTGTGTTTTTAAATCAGATCAACCTGCTGTTCACCTTTACATGAACAAAATCAAAACAGAGACCAGTCAGAAAGAGATCTCCAGAAGTAGAACCGAAATCAATACACGAATGACTTTTTGCAGATGACAATGGCTGCTATCCGACGATGTAAATAAATAGGAAAATCATATGAACGCGCTTGAAGCAAGCTGTGCCAAATACAATTTACAAATAAACAAGATGAAAACACAAAACTACTGGGAACAGCAGCAGAGAGAGCACCTGGGCCACTCGACATAAGCGTAAATGATGCTGTTCTTCAATAGATAGTATTTGGGGAGGATTTGTTCAGCGGACGGTAGACTCGACAGATAAATCGAGACCAGGTGTTGAATGGCATGTGTGGTAACTTATCAGCTTTTACCACTGCTTAGAATCTCGAACATTAGTTTGGCAACAAAGCAACAACTTATAAACAGTACATTTATGCAGAATGTGGGCTACTAGTTCCAAACATGACATGACATGTCCAAGCGCGTGAAAGCATATTTGTTTTTGCATGAAAATAGCATGTTTGAGGAAGGTTATCGATGCTACCAGGAAAGATAGAATGCGAAACGAAAACATTAGAAGTATGGTTGGCACTACGTTTTGTTCAGAGTACATTTCTCAAGAACAAAACACGCGGAATCGTCCATCTTATGAGAATGCAATTTCATCATCTTTCACTGAAGACTTATAATGCTGGAAGATTTAGCTACATGGCAAGAGCGCTGCCGTGAGGCAGGTAGACATATGCCATTAGAGTGATTGTGCAACGACACTGACTCCCAATGAGCGATGCAGCGCACTTAGCGCAGGAAATACGACTTTAAGTTACCCACATCGCTCAACGGCAGAAATGGGACAAAAACTGAACATCCATGCTGAAGAGAGATTGATGAAAGACTGGCATCTAAAGTTACAAAACAAAATGTGTGGCAGAAAGGAGGAGCTGAAGAATAATGTTGAACCTAGACAGATGACATACATTGTTTCAAGACAGACAACAATGAAGCAAGACAGATGATAGACATTAGTGTACAAATCCAGGTGATTGACAATGCGGAAGTAAGACAGATTGACAAAGCTTAAACAGGACAGTTGGCAATGTCGGAATAAAGACAGATCCGCACAGTAATGGCACAGAATAGATGACACATAGTGGTGAAACAAGAAAAATCACAAACAAAATAGTGAAATAAGACAGATTGCAGACATCGGTGAGACAGGACAGATGACATACATTGGTAAAATAAAACAAATGGTAAACAAGTCCTGAAACAAGACAGTTAAAAATTGTGAAAAAAGAAAGATGGAAGAGGCAGCCAAAATAGGTTAGTCTCGTGGGCCGAGTTCAAAAAGACAGTCCAAAATAGGAATGATGTGGGAGTGGTACGTGACAGCCCTATGCTCCAATGGGAACTATTGGGTTGAACTAAATAATTATGAGACCAGTGGTAAATTAGAAGAGGCGACAAAATCCAGATAGAATGTAATATTCTGCTCTTTCTTGTATGGAATACCGTGTGGACATTACTTTCATGCAAACAACAGAAACTGCCACATTCGTATGTCGAACGCAGTCTCGTGGTTATTAATTAAAGGATGATTTTTTGTTCCCCACAAGAATCGATCAGCATTAATGTAATGATGCAACTAAAGCTAAATGATTACATGGTAACATCTAGCCTAGCACATGTCACACGCATGAAAAGAAAGGTTTAGTGACACAGCCGCCACACGCGCTGCTCATGTACCTGCAACACTTGGTATCTGAGTCGTATGCGTTATAAAAGGCAATACTGCGTGAAATAATAATGTTTGATTATGCATCTAGATCCCGTTGCGTCAATCTTCTTCTTCTTCTTCTTCTTCTTCTTCTTCTGCGTACACAGTCAGACAGTAACCATTATTTTTTCGAGAAAAGCGGCGGTCATCCTGAGGCTCTCGCCACTGCCATAGAGCTTGTCTTGCAGTTCCACTGGTAATGGCCACATCTGCTCTCTCTGATCCTCGTATGTCGGGCAGTTCTGCAGCAGATGTTCAGTGGTCATTTTACCAGTACCGCACGGGCATTCGTCGGTACACCCTATCTTCAATTTGTTGAATAGGTGGTACCTCAGTCTGTTGTGGCCAGTGCGAAGTCTGAAGACAACTATCTGCTCTCTTCGGTTCAACTGGTAATAGGCATCGTTTTTGGTGTAACCAGTATGTTCGGTTTCCCATTTGGTCATGTATCTGGCTTTGATAAGCCGTTTTGACTCTTCGTACGTCATACTGGTATCTGTTTGTGGTAGTCTTGCACCTTCTTTTGCCAGTCTATCTGCCTCCTCGTTGCCTTGGATGTTGCAGTGTGACGGGACCCACTGTACCACTACCCTTTTTGGTGCGGACTGCTGGCACAGTTTGCAGAGTGCTGCTCTTAAGTCATTAAGCTCAGTGTTTTTCTGGCTTTTTAGCGCTGTGACTACGGCGAGAGCATCTGTCAGCAGGACTATATGGCTCTCATTTTCACTGTGTGTCACCATTTCTTCCACTGCCGCCCTCAGTGCCTCTGCCTCCGCTCTGAAATTGCTTGTGTACTTACCAGTAGCGAATGACAGTGTTATTTTTCTGCCATTTGGTAGGTTCAGGAATGCTCCTGCCCCTCCGTTCTGTGTAGTGTTTGTTACAGAACCGTCGGTGTATGCATGGGTCCAGTCCATGCTTGGGTAGCTTTTCGTTATGAAGCTTAGGGTAGTGTCTCTCCTTTCTTTTTCAGTCTGGCAGTTTTTGTTTGCAATACCTGGTATATTTTCTACCACCTCTGGAAATATATCCTGCCTCCAGGTAGGTTTTCGTACAGTAGTGATGGGTTTTGGTGTTGTTAGTGCGTTTATGGGATCTTCGTGCATCTTTGCTTTGGCTATTTCTGCAAAGTTTCTCCGCTTTAGTTTCCCATTTCCCAAATTGTTTAGTCTCTGGTACATTGGGTGGTCCGTCAGTCTTCGGAGTTTCTCTGACTGCAGCTGGGCTCTGCAGTCTCTTCTATCGGTCATGGATTGCAGTTTTGTAATCTTTTCAAGTTCTACAATTGGCGTTGACTTCATGCCACCTGTTTTAATTCTCATGGCTTGGTTTTGAAGCTTGTTAACTTTATCGAAGTTCGCCTTCGCTGCTGTTGTCCATGCCGCAATGCCATACTAGAGAACTGGTCTCACTCTTCCAGTGTACAGTTTCTTTAGTATGCCTTCGTCTGCTCCCCAGCTTGTGCCAGCAAGTTTCCTCATGATTGCCATTCTTTCTCTGGCTTTCATTCGGTTTCTCTCAATCTGACTTTTCCATGTCATGCGCCGATCAAATGTGACTCCCAGATAGGTTGGGTTGTCGTTTGGCTGCAGGATTTTGCCATTTAGACTTAATTTGGTACTTTGGGGTTTTAATGAAAGCGAGAATATTGTGCACGTGGTTTTCTCCTCGTTTATTTTGACCAGCCATGAGTTCGCCCACTCTTCCAGCGATGTTAGGGCCGTCTGCATCCGATTTCTTGCTATGGTGAGATTCTTTTCAGAGGTCCACATAGCCAGATCGTCTGCAAACATTGAGCTATGGACTCTTCTTGGTATATTCTCTGTAATATCGTTTATATATACCAGAAAGAGTGTGGGTGACAATACTCCTTCTTGGGGTACTCCCTGCTCGAGTGTCACCTTTTTGCTCATCTGCCCTTGTACTTGGACTCTGGCCGTTCTTTGTTTGAGGTAGTGGTTGATCCACTTGTACATCTTCCCACAGACATCACTTCTTCTTAGCTTGACTCTAAGTCCGTCCTTCCAGACTTTGTCAAATGCCTGTTGCGTCAATCGACCTCTACCATGACCAACTGCTGAGACCTGTAGGCACACCTCGTTCACTGCTGACGGAGCGACTGCTATCTGTCGGAGTCCTGTAGAACCAGGTCGGCCCCTCCCATGCCTCCAGCTGGTCGATAGGAGATCGTTGTTACACTAATTGACTTGGACATTATATTGTGAAATAGAACAGACCACGTGACCAAACACAGACATGCGACGTCGGACCAGAGGGTCTGAGATGGATGGAAGATTCGTTTTGATTGAATGCAGTTGTATCGTCGCACCATTCAACACACAGTTTTCTTGGAAAAGCTTTCAAGCGATACTACTGTTATTTTTACTCTGTCAGATAGATTTTCTGCCTCTTTTTCATTCTTCTTCGTTCATCCTTGTCCATCTTATGTTTCTTCCTTCCGCATCTGCCCTCTCTTGTCTTCTTTTTTTCACATCTGCTACTTCTTTCTTCTTCCGTCTCCTTTTTTTTTCTTCTTCCCTACTTATTCTTTCTTCCATGCTGTTTGTTCTTCTTCTTCATCTTCTGTCTTCTTCTCTCTACTTTCTTCTTCTTTCATCTCCTTATTGCTTCTTCTTCTCTCCTTCTTCTTTATTCTTATTTCTTCTTCGTCTTTCTAATTCTTTTTTTCTTCAACTTCTTCTTTCTTCTCCTGTGTTCAACGTATTTTTCTTCTTCTTCCTTTTTCTTCTTCTTTCTCTTTTTACTTCATCCTTCTTCTTCTTCAATCTTCTTCTTCATTCTTCTTTTTCCATCCTTGTTCATCTTATTTCTTCCTCCTTTTTCTCCTATCTTCTTTTTTGAGCTGCTTTCTTCTTCTTTCTTCTTCCGTCTTCTTTCTTTTTCATTCTCCTTCTTCTTTTTCTTCTTTACATTTTCTTCTACTGCTGCTGCCATCTTCTCTCTACTTCCTTCTTATTTTTCTCTCCTTCTTGCATTTCCTTCTTGTTCCTTCTTCTTCATCGTTCCTCTGCTTTCTTCTTCTTTATTCTTATTGCTTCTTCGCCAAATGCCAGATGCTTGACTGCAGATGGTTGACTGCCAGTCAAGCATCTGGCCCAACCGGTCGCTTAGACAGACTGGGTCTACTATCAGATAAGTTGACTATTTTTTTCCTTATATGTTGATTTGTTAGTTCAGTACTGTTGTCCCTGATGAAGGCCTTTTGGTCGTAACGTAGGTTTTGTTTGTGTTTTCGTTTCGATGCTGTATCTGACCATATCCATTTTAAAATGTTGATTAAATTCAACCTTAATCAACTTTTACAATTTGTTTTTCATGTTTTTTTCTCCATTTCAGACAGACTGTGATGGGAGCGACGTTCTATAAATGACATGCTACATGATTATGATGTCTACTCGTGAACAAGTTGGGTAATGTTCGCTGTTACGGATAATTCTTGAACGTTTCTAATCAGCTTTTCAGGGCGATTCGTCTCCGTTGGCCAGTGATCAGCACCTAATTGCATAGCATGTAACAGTCCTACTGGATATGTGTGATTGTCTGTCCTGTTTATCTACACATACATCTGAGTGATGAAGTTTGTTGTTTGTTCATACATCTGAGTGATGAAGTTTGTTGTTTGTTCATACATCTGAGTGATGAAGTTTGTTGTTTGTTCATACATCTGAGTGATGAAGTTTGTTGTTTGTTCATACATCTGAGTGATGAAGTTTGTTGTTTGTTCATACATCTGAGTGATGAAGTTTGTTGTTTGTTCATACATCTGAGTGATGAAGTTTGTTGTTTGTTCATACATCTGAGTGATGAAGTTTGTTGTTTGTTCATACATCTGAGTGATGAAGTTTGTTGTTTGTTCATACATCTGAATGATGAAGTTTGTTGTTTGTTCATACATCTGAGTGATGAAGTTTGTTGTTTGTTTGCGTTCGCGTTATTTCTCTAATCCTCAAGGCAGTGTGCGTTGCACTGTGGTTCTTATTTTGCGCCTGTCGGCTCAGTGCATCCGACCAGCATGCAGTTCTTTTTTAAAAGCCTGTTTCCTCCTGCATTTTCTAAGGGTTTGCTTCCCCGGAGTAACGGCCGGTGGTGTGATGGGGATCGAACCCAGCACCTTCTGGTTGTGAGCCGTGTCACTTAACCACTAGCCCACGCCGCCCCCTATGAACATGTATATGCTAACGTAGTTATCCATTGTGATAGTGATGAAGTCAATATTAGCCGTGTTAGTGATCATTCAATCTATTATATCCAGTTCACATACGGCACAGGATCACTTGCTCCGATCAAGGCACTGATAGTTGTCGCTTGTGTGGTCAACAATCCGCTTGGCTTGGACAAGGATCTTCATTTTTTTGGAAGGTGATTGTTTGTTCTTTGTCTTATCGTGTTGCCCTCTCCTTTGCAAACCTATCTGATGTCTCATTATCTATTGTTCCGCAGTGTGATGGTATTCACTGTAGCCCCCCCCCCCCCTTCTCTCACTGCGTTTCTTGTGATTGCCGCAGCGATAATATGTGCCTCTACTTTAGCAGAGTAGTTTGAAAACAACAAATGATCTCCAAGAAAGAAGCATACATACATCTTCGACATCGGCGAAGAATTCGTAAAGCAAATAAATAGAAAGTGGAAGGAAATGCTAAAAAGGGAAGGGACAGCAGCAACAAGGATACAATTAGTGAATACACAACTTCTAGATATTATAGATATGTTCTGTGTGATGTTGCTGTAATAGTGGTGTCAGATCGGTAAGCGTCTGTTGATAAAGTGTCAGAAACAGAAGAGCAATGGAAACGCATTTAGTCATTACCAGTAATATTCCTGGACACGCTATACAAAGGCACCAAACACGCAGGCTTCATATATATATATACAAACGTCTGGAAAAGGAGACACAAGAAGATGAAGAATCCGAAAAAGAACAAGAAGTAGAATAATAATTATAAGAACAATAACAAGAAGAAGAAGAAGAAAAAGAAGAACAAGAAGGGGAAGAAAAGGAAAAAGAGGAAGACGAAAACAACAACAAGAAAAAGAAGGAGACGATAGAGAAGAAACAAGATCAAAAATGGAAAGTAAAACGAGGAAAAAACACAAAAAATGAAAAAATAGAAGAAATAGTAGAACATATGAACGTTAGTGAAATGACAAACAAAGACAGGAAAAGAATAAGAGAGGGAAATGAAGAAGATTGATACGAAGAAAAGAAAGCAGCAGAAGGGAACGAACAATAGACCGAAAAAGTCGGAGATGAAGCGAGGAAAAAGAAACGAAGAATAAAAAAGAAGGGTAAAAAGGAGAGAAAGAAAACAGGAACCAAGATGGAAACAAAATTAGAGACAAATGAATAGGAAGTCGATGAATAGAAAGGTGAAGAAGAGAAGAAATAGAGAAATAATAAAAGAGAAAAGTTATAAACAGAAAAGATACAGAACAAAGAAGGCATGAAAAGCAAAATAAGATACTGAGTAGCAGTGAACGACACGCAGATGAAGCCAAGTATAACACAATTGCCTATAGGACCCCGGACCACCTTCATCAGCACGCCCGGGATGTGAGGAAAGCTACTGCAATCGGACTCCTAACGTCCTTTTCAGGGCGCACAAAATAGTAAATTTATTGATTGTGGAAAAGGAATAACAACATCAACAAACATAATAAGAGACAGAAAAATGAGACGACCAATAATAGGAAGAAGCAACTGAAGATAGGAGAAAGAAGAAGAGGATGAGGGCACTGGAGATGGAAAACAAGAAGAAGAGGTCGAGGGGACTGAAGATGGGAGACAAGAGGAAGAGGTAGAGGGCACTGAAGATGGAAGACAAGAAGAAGAGGTAGAGAGGACTGAAGATGGGAGAAAGAAGAAGAGGATGAGGGCACTGGAGATGGAAAACAAGAAGAAGAGGTCGAGGGGACTGAAGATGGGAGACAAGAAGAAGAGGTAGAGGGCACTGAAGATGGAAGACAAGAAGAAGAGGTAGAGAGGACTGAAGATGGGAGACAAGAAGAGAAAGTGGAGACTGAAGATGGGAGAAAGAAGAAGAGAAAGAGGGGACTGAAGATGGGAGACAAGAAGAGAAAGTGGAGACTGAAGATGGGAGAAAGAAGAAGAGAAAGAGGGGACTGAAGATGGGAGACAAGAAGAAGAGAAAGAGGGGACTGAAGATGGGAGACAAGAAGAAGAGACAGATGGGACAAAATGGGACATAAGAAGAAGAGAAAGAGGGGACTGAAGATGGGAGACAAGAAGAAGAGAAAGAGGGAACTGAAGATGGGAGACAAGAAGAAGATGTAGAGGGGACAAAATGGGAAATAAGAAGAAGAGAAAGAGGGGACTGAAGATGGGAGACAAGAAGAAGAGAAAGAGGGAACTGAAGATGGGAGACAAGAAGAAGAGAAAGAGGGGACTGAAGATGGGAGACAAGAGGAAGAGAAAGAGGGAACTGAAGATGGGAGACAAGAAGAAGAGAAAGAGGGGACTGAAGATGGGAGACAAGAGGAAGAGAAAGAGGGAACTGAAGATGGGAGACAAGAAGAAGAGAAAGAGGGAACTGAAGATGGGAGACAAGAAGAAGAGAAAGAGGGAACTGAAGATGGGAGACAAGAAGAAGAGAAAGATGGTACTGAAGATGGGAGTCAAGAATAAGAGGAATACGAGACTGAAGATAGCAGACAAGAGTAAGTAAAAACAGATGGCAAGAAAAAGCGGGAAGAAGAAATGGGAAAACTAAAGAAAAAAAAGGAAAAAAACATCAGATGAAGAAGTAGAAGAGGAAGAAGATGAAAAAGAAGAAAAAGAATAAGAAGAAACAGAAAAAAGAAGAAGAAGAATCGGAAGAAGAACGAAGAAGAACAAGACAAAGGAGAAGAACAAGAAGAAGAAGACAGAAGAACCACAAAAATAAAAGAGGAAGAAGAAGATGAGGAGGAGGAGAAAGAAGAAGAAGTAGTAGAATTTTAAAAAAGAAGAAGAAGAAGATAAAGAAAAAGAAGAGGAAACTTAAGGAGAAAAAGAAGAAGACGAAGAGTAAGAGGAGAAAGAAGAAGAACAAGAAAAAGAAGAAGAAGAAGAAGAAGAAGAAGAAGAAGAAAAAGAAGAAGAAGAAACGGACTAAGAAGAAGAACAACAACAACAATAAAAAGAACAAGAGGAACTAGGACAAGAACAAGAACAGCAGTGCTGAATGAGAACAGTTTGAAAATCTCACGAAAAATCTGATGGAAAGTTATAATGTGACTCTAGAACAATAAAAACAGCCCATGGATTTATGAATGCTGTGTGCGTACTTTAGTGATTTTATTCTACATAGGTCTCGCTAATAAGAAACAGATGGGTATTTCATAGAGCTATAGAAGAGATATGTTAAGGGATAATAGCAGATAAATATACTGAGATGAAAGAGCACGAGTTCGCGTGTATGTGTGTATGTCTGTCTGTTCTATAGCTACCGATATAAGATTTTGGACAGATTTCATCAAGGGAAACTAATTGATTGCCGTAGGGAGCTTGGATGGATAAATGTTCACCAAACTAACAAGTACTGAGATAATGAAGCAGAGGAGATATGGCCAGCATTACCAATCTTGGACTGGAAGTGTAAAAGCCTGGGACGCGTATTTTCTCTTATCACGAATGACATCTGCACAACAAACAAATATTATCACGATTTCATTGACAGTGGAATCAAACTTCATTTTGTGGAATTTCATAAACTGAATTCAGTCCACACCAGCTTTTCAAGTCTATTACTATATATCTGACTCCATCAACATCAGTTTTGGAGATGATGGCGATGACGATGATGATGATGATGATAATGTTCATTTAAACTATAATGGCCGACATCTGGAGTAAAAGTTGTCTCTCCTGGGTCAGACGCGTCGCATTTGGCGTCGACAACCTATGTCGCTGGAAAATATCATTAAATCCATATATCCACATTGGTCGCCCTCTCTTTCAATAAGTAGGTCATCCAACATTTGAAGTCCCTCGGGAAAGCTGACCAGTGAGCATTGTCATGAGACGACCGAGCCATCGCACTCTCTGCCTGGACGTGTATTCGACGCACTTTATACTGGTTTAGAAGACTCTACAGAGTCTGTATACAACCAATTTCTTGAAGGGTGGTTTTTATCGATGTCGGAGCCCATCTTACTAAACTCAAACACAAGAGCTAAGCAGACCCACATCCAGTTAGGCGCCACTAAAGCTGCTCAATGGGACCAACTCTTGTAATTGTCTTCATTGTTCAATCTGTCCTGGAAGCATTTTATTTCACAGATGAAGATTTTGTGTTGCTCCTGGTCCTTGAACACAGGGTTGGTAAAAAGAGGATGTAAATCAGTTGCTGATTCGTTGTCAGACTAATGTAGAGATGTTTGAGCAGTGGCATCAGATGATACGTCGGGATCAAGACGCTGAGCAGCGAATGAGCTGCAGTGGTCATCTACCCATAGCTGGCTGCTAGCGTCAGGGCCAGCGAACCAGAGTTGCCAAGACCCTTCTACACCTCCACGCGGTGATCCTGGATAACAGGATGTAGCAGGGCAGACTGGCTAAGCAGAATGGATCGAAGAGGGAATGCTAACCCGGTACTCAAAAAATGCTTGCTGAAGTCGGATGTGTTGGACCGAAAGGTGCAAATATCGCAGTCAAGCTGTAAACTACGACACAACGCATTCCGTTCTCTGGACTACATTCTGATACGTAAGCCCTTTCAGGGTTTGGTAGTGGGAGATTGAAAACGAACGAAGAAGAAGAAGAGGTAGAAGAAGAAAGAAGATGATACGTCGCTCTTGGTGCTTTTTGATATCTGGTCTCAATATTTACGTCAAACTTGCAAGGCTCCCAGGAAACGCTGTCTTACGTACCTGACCTCCTAAGCTTACTGAAGAGCCACGATCTGAAGCTTAACATAAGTAGCACCTGCCTGCTGCTCGCCGCCACAGTTTCCATCTTAGCCGTGTTGTTATAGATATCATATTTATCACGGATTGCAGCCTACTGATTTTCAGGCTTCTGCTCGTCTGTAAATAGCAAATATTGATCATCAGCAAAAGGCAGTCCATTTATGGAATTATGATCTGGATCGTGTGTCCCATCCTAACTGATCTCTAAACCAATCGTGTCCATATAAATGTTACAAAGCAGGGAGGACACAACACATCTCTTGGTGATTGCAAAAGCATTGATGGTTTTGATGACAGCTGATATCATATCCAATGCCAATCAATATTTCATTATAAAAATGCCCAGCAGTTGTTATTTAAGACTATGCTCTCATTGAGCATTTCATTCTTGATGAATTATTGACGGTAGTCAGTTTTCAGTGGCACTTCTTACTTGTAGGGGTATTCTGAAAAGATGTAGACATTAGCCCTTCACACTATAGTGCAATGCAATGATTCATTGTCGGTTCACCACTACGGAGATCACAATGTTGATGCCCGTCTCGCAGCCAGGCTGCTGTAAACACAAACTTTTTCTACGTGCATGTGTGGGGCAATGATCCGTATACTGCACCTGAGTCTAACGTTAGACTGGCATTTAATAATCGCACATGTGCCCGAATGGAACTGGCATAGATGACAATAGCGGAGAAGACTATGAACGTCTTATGAAAAACAGTAGAAGGTACAACGAAGGTAACTTTATTTTCATGGCCAGAACTCTAGAAAACGATCCGATATACAATTTTGTGAACTGTATTATGAATATTCAAGTTATATAATATAAAGACAAGCTTATTATCTCCGACCCTCGCAGAAAGAGCGCTTTTATTAGTTCAAAACCAATCGCCGTTTCTCCTCGCGGGTTTGCGGCGTCCCCACTGGTGACTCTGGATAACTTTGTGCTGATCGCATGGCCTCATGTGCCGGCGACGCATCTTTCAAATGTCTGCCCTATCAAATGTCGATGGTACGTGACATGCCTACTATGTTTGTAACGGGTAACGGGGAATCAGGGTTCTTCATCTTCTTCTTTCGTTCTCAATCTCCCACTACAAGACCCTGAAAGGGTAAGTAGCAGAATGTAGTCCAGAGAACGGAATGCGTTGTGTTGTAGTTTACAGCTTGGCTGCGATATTTGCATCTTTCGGTCCAACACATCCGACTTCAGCAAGCATTTTTTGTACTGGGTTAGCATTTCCTCTTCGATCCCTTCTCCTTAGCCAGTCTGCCCTGCTGCAGCCTGTTATCCAGGATCACCACGTGGAGGTGTAGAAAGGTCTTGGCAGCAATAGTTCGCTGGCCCTGACACTAGCAGTCAGCTATGGATCGCTGACCACTGCAGATCATGCGCTGCTCAGCATCTTGATCCCGAATCAGGGTTAGATTCCGGAGAGGGAGCATGAGAAATGGCTACCACATCCAAGGAAGGCAGCAGACGCGCAACTTATCCACTCCCGGCACGGGAAGGTAGTGACGAAAAATAACGATACGGGACTCTTTCGAGGCCCCGTAATTGGAATGAGTACACTTTAAACCCTTTAACGAAGATCTATTGGAGGACAAGTCTGGTGCCAGCAGCCGCGGTAATTCCAACTCCAATAGCGTATATTAAAGTTGTTGCAGTTAAAAAGCTCGTAGTTGGATCTCAGGCACAAGACAAGCTCTATGGCAGTGTCGACAGCCTCAGGATGGCCGCCGCTTTTTTCGAAAAAATAATGGTTATTGTCTGACTGCGTACGATGAAGAAGAAGAAGAAGAAGAAGGATCGCAGTCGCAGGCGGGCAGTCCGGCTCGCGCCGGTTCACTGCCCGTTGTCTCCTGCCCTACCGTCTGCCGGCTCTCTCCCGCGGGTGCTCTTCGCTGAGCGTCCCGGTTGGCCGGCACGTTTACTTTGAAAAAATTAGAGTGTTCAAAGCGGGCCTCGGCTGCCTGAATAATGATGCATGTAATAATGGAATGGGACCTCGGTTCTATTTTGTTGATTTTCGGAACTGGAGGTAATGATTAACAGGGACAAACGGGGGCATTCGTATTGCTGCGTTAGAGGTGAAATTCTTGGATCGCCGCAAGACGAGCTACTGCGAAAGCATTTGTCAAGAATGTTTTCATTAATTAAGAACGAAAGTCAGAGGCGCGAAGACCATCAGATACCGTCGTAGTTCTGACCATAAGCGATGCCGACTAGCGATCCGCAGGAGTTGCTTCGATGACTCTGCGGGCAGCTTCCGGGAAACCCAAGTGTTAAAGGAATTGACGGAAGGGCACTACCAGGAGTGGAGCCTGCGGCTTAATTTTAATCAACACGCCTACACTAAAAGAATTGACAGGCGGAGAGCATTTTCATTGGGTCTAATAGGGAACGGGTGCTGGAATTAGACCCTCTGAAATCTGGGGCTAGTCTCTCGGTGGCTCGATTGGCTCGCATTCAGGGTTCGATTCAGGAATTGACGGAAGGGCACCACCAGGAGTGGAGCCTGCGGCTTAATTTGACTCAACACGCCTAAACTGTAAAATAAATGACAGACTGAGAGCACTTTCGTTGAATCTAATAGGGAACGTGTGCTGGAATTAGACCCATGGAAGACAGGTCAGTTTACCCTCTTAATGAAAGAGCGTTGATACGGGAATCCTGTTCAACCTTAGAGGAATTCGCAGGTTTCAGACACTTGGTCATTGACTGACTTAAAAGCCCTCTCTTGATTCGTTGGGTCTAATAGGGAACGGGTGTTGGTATTAGACCCTCGGAAGACAGGTCAGTTTTACCCTACTAATGACAGGGCGTTGCTACGGAAATCTTGTTTAATTCGAGAAGAATCTCAGGTCGCAGACATTTCGTCCGCGTGCTTAGCTGATAAGCCAATGGTACGAGGCTACCATCTGAGGAATTACGGCCGAACGCCTCCAGGCCGGAATCCCGCCCTAAATCTCAGCACCACTGCGATGGGAGGCTACCATAGGGTTGGGACCTGGGGCTCGCGTCTCAGCCCGACCCGGTCGAGTCGCAGAAAGAGATCACTGCCGTCTGTCAATCAAAGCGGGTGGGAAGCTGCTCGATATTCACCCCATAAAGCGATGAGGTGTGAAACCACTAGTAGAAGACTTAGTTCTGGGTCGGGGTGTCGTAAGCAATAGAGCAGCCGCCTCACTGCGAACTGTTAAGACTCAACCCTTGATCATGAGATATGTCAGCACACCAGGCGAACAACATCTCCGTGCCATGACCAGGCTTGTCCCCTAGTTAAATGCACTCCTGCTTCGCTCTTTACCTCTGTCTGCTATCAGTCACCCAATGGACGCAAAAGAGATGCAGGCCAGCGGACATTGCACCTCTGCCCTATTGTGACAACCTCCCAGGTGGCGGGGAATGCTAGGCGTACCATCACTGCAGAGAAGCCAAGAAAATAAAGGGAGCAAAGAGATACCCCACTCACATGCACATGCTACGTTTCTGGCAAAGACGGGACGATCCTGGGACACAGACACACTGGACTGCCTCTCTTCCGGGATAGTACAAGCTAGTACATAGTCCATCATATCATATCATCACCACACCCTATAAACACGAGTGGTGAAGACTCGATAGTCCTGTAAGACAACTCCCCTAAGAAAGACAACTCTGACCACAAACAACTGCTGCCTTGCAGATAGGCTAGGGATAGGCACAGGCTAAGGAGGGCATCCCTACAGAAATGCCTGTTGAAATCGGATGCACTGAGCCACAGGCTTAACGAAACAAGTGCAACATACATCGCTGTATGATGACGGTACAACATATCAGAAAAAAGTGTGGCGCTCATCCTGTGGAGTCCCGCCAGGCAGAGAGAGTGCCGCGCCTCACGCCTCGAAGAGGCCCACCCAATGCTACTGGTGGTCACTCACCCATGTGCTGTGGAGTCAAGGCACAAGGTGATGGGGCAAAAACTATTGACCAAAAACACAAGACCCTCAGAATACTACAGTGGAATGCGGAGGGAGTCATTAACAAAAAGCTTTCCCTAACACATCACCTGTATGAAGGTAAGATCGACGTGGCATGTATCCAAGAAACGCACCTCAACAACAACCACAAATTCTCAATCAGAGGATACCAGACCTTCCGTCTTGATAGAGAAGGTCAGAAAGGAGGGGTTCTGATACTGACACGTAACTGCATACCAAGTAGCGCGGTAGCTGTCAATCACACCGGACAAGCAGAAATTGTAGGAGTCGACATAATGACACAAGAAACGAAGTTCCGCATTTTCAACCTGTAAGGCCCACCAAACAAAGACCTGTCGCTCTCGAGTATGGAAATCAAGGACTCCACCTGCCTAGTAGTTGGAGAATATCCCCACTCGGAGAGATGGGGATATTCAGACAAAGACAACAGAAGTGATGAAGTGAAAGATTGGGAGATAGACACGAATCTCTATATTATCAATAGGCCGGAAGATAGCCCTAGCTTCTATTCTAGAACATGGCATACCACCTCTACTTCACAGACTTGGCCTTTTCCACGGTGGATATTCACAACAATATAAACCGCCAGGTGCTAAACCGATTGGCAGGTAGCGACCACAGGCCAATAAGGCTAGATGTTGAAATGGAAGTAGGCCCACGGGAAATAAAACCCCTCCCAGGTTGGAATTTTAAACGAGCCGACTGGGACAGATTTGCAATCCTGACAGATGGGCTGTGTGATACCATCAACACACGGAATAACAATATGAAACCCATTGTGGAAAGCCTAAGCAAAGCAATAATGCAAGCAGCCACTGAAACCATCCCAAAAGGGGCAAGGAAAAACTACAAGCCTTATTGGAATGATGAATTGCAGAAAGCGGAAGACGAAGTCTCAAGTGCTAGGAACATGGCAGAGAGAGAACAATCTATGGAGGCAAATATCGCCCTCAAAGCCATCACGGTGAAATACAAATACACTCTAAACCAAATAACAAGAGAAAGTTGGAAAAACAAAACAAAAAGCCTCAACTTAGATAAAGAATGGAAAAAACTATGAAAGTTAGTCAGAGCCATGAATGACGAAACTCCATCAAACAAACAAATTACCATCAAGCAGGGCGACAACATGCTTACTGGAAAAAAAGCAGCAAACGCCTGTATAGAACATTATGTCAGAGCAAACCACATTTATGTCCCTACAAATATGCATAAAGACATTAATGAAGAACAAAAGAGGCACGACAACATCAATATGGCACCAGAGGAGCACATGATGGCAAAACTAACAATGAATGAAATGGAAGAGGCCAGGAGAACTTTAAAGAAAAAGAAATCGCCCGGAAAAGATGGCGTAACAAACGAAATGCTGATGGGGTTGGGCCAAACAGCAAAGAGAAAGTTACTATCAGTCCTGAACCAAAGCTGAAAAAGGGGAATTGTACCGCAGGCATGGAAAGACGCTGTACTTATACCAGTACCAATGAAAGAAAAATATAGAACAGATCCAAATGGATACAGGCCTATCAGTCTACTCAGCTGTGTAGGAAAACTGATGGAGCCTATGATAAACACTAGCCGGATGTGTCATCTGGAAGAAAAACAAATACTAATTCCACAGTAAGCAAGCTTTAGACAGCACAGATCCACTGAAGATCATATCACTCTCATAGCCCAAGACATAAAGGCTGCTTACCAGGAGGGACAATATAGCGGTTTGGGTGGATTTAGAAACGGCATTTGACAAGGTCTGGAAAGAGGAAATTAAAGTCAAGCAACGAAGAAGCGAAGTTTGTGGGAAAATGTACAGATGGATCAGCCACTGCCTGAAAAACAGAACAGCCAGAGTTCAAGTACAAGGGCAGATGAGCAAAAAGCTGACACTTGAGCAGGGAGTACCCCAAGGGGGAGTACTGCCACCCACACTCTTCCTGGTGTATATAAATAACATCACAGAGAATATACCAAGAAGAGTCCACAGCTCCATGTTTGCAGACGATCTGGCTATGTGGACCTCTGAAAATAATCTCACCATAGCAAGTAATCGGATGCAGCAGGCCCTAACATCGTTGGAGGAGAGGGCGAACTCATGGCTGGTCAAAATAAATGAGGAAAAAACCACATGTACAATATTCTCACTTTCAAACAAACCCCAAAACGCCAAAATAAGTCTTAACGGCAAATACCTGCGGCCAAACCACAACTCAAACTACCTGGTACCTGGGAGTCACATTTGACCGGCGCATGACATGGAAAAGTCAGATCGAGAGAAACCGAATGAGAGCCAGACAAAGGTTGGCAATCATGAGGAAACTTGCTGGCACTAGCGGGGGAGCAGACGAAAGTATACTAAAGAAACTGTACACTGGAAGAGTGAGACCAGTTCTCGAGTATGGCATTGCGGCATGGACAACAGCAGCAAAAGCGAACTTTGACAGAATTAGCAAACTTCAAAACCAAGCCATGAGAGTTATAACAGGAGGCATGAAGTCAACGACAATTGTTGAACTTGAAAAAATTGCAAATATGCAATCCATGACAGACAGAAGAGACTGCAGACACCCACAGCAAGCAAAGAAACTCAGAAGACTGACAGACCATCCAATGCATCAGAGACTAAATAATTTTGGAAATGGGAAACTAAAGCGGAAAATTTTTGCAGAAATAGCCAAAGCAAATATGAGCGAAGACCTTATGAACGCATTAACACCAAAGTCCATTACTACTGTACGCAAACCTACCTGGAACCAGCATATATTTCCAGAGGTGGCAGAAAATATACGAGGTATTGGAAACAAGAACAGCTAGACTGAAAAAGAAAGAAGAGACATAACCCTGAGGTACATAACGAAAAACTACCCAAGCATGGACTGGACCCATGCATACACCGACGGCTCTTTAACAAACACAACACAAAACGGAGGAGCATGGGTATTCCTGAGCTTACCAAATGGTAGAAAAATAGCACTGTCAGTGGCAATTGGAAAATACTCAAGCAATTTCAGAACGGAGGCAGAGGCACTGAGGGCTGCAGTAGAAGAAATGGTGACAGGCAAAAGAAATGAAAGCCATATGACATGCGAGCAGCATGCCCGGTCTAATCGAACTGGATTCTCAGTAGCGACGTTTGGATACCAAAGACTCTTGCGGACCACTGAGTTGGGCACTCTATCCTGCCAACCGATCCTGAGCAGCCTGTGGACACAGTTTACATGGAAAGGATTACGTTCCCTGATATGCCTGGTATAGACTGACCATGTTTCGCATGCGTACGTAAGTGTGGTTAGCACAACTGAAGAGAAAGTGAACCTAAAACAAGAAGACTGGAATAACGTGATCATGAAATAATGAGACGGGATGTTAACTAATTAGTGGTTGTGAATGACATCTTGGTTCTGTTCGTCCATGTCACTTGAATGTTGTTCAATTATCACAGTGTCTGACCGTATTGGTTGTATCGTTGTGATTGCCAGTTGAACATAGATAAGTACTATATTATGTAGGAGATAGATTATTGTTTCGTCATTATGGCTGCTCCCATGAGCCATTCAGCACCTGGGAAAAAAATTATCTCTGCTGCTTTTACGTCAGGGTGGTTCGAGGTTAGTGTTCGCAGTTAACTGACCCTTATAACTCTTCTCATAATATGTGGTTTGGAATTTCGTAAAATGTAAAGGTAGCGCTATAGCGCCCTTGGGAATGACGTTTTAGAAGAGTAATCGAACAGTCTCTTAGATCTTGGTAGGTGAGGTGTAAGTTCTATTCCTGTTCACTCTGCCGCCATGATTTCCATTAGTGGAATGTATCCAATTCTAGATGAGAGCTAAACTAAGACCGTTATCGAGAAGAGGAAAGCATAAACAACAGCCACTCCTGCAGTACGACAATGAAGAATGGTTCAGTGTCTTCAGATCTGCGATCACTAGTGGAGTCCATTTTAATTAAACTAATCATAATTTTGTAAATTTTTAAACCATGCTCCAGCATGTACATAGTGTATGGCTTTGACATGAGTGGATAGCGGACATACATGAGAGTACGAGGAATGGGGAAACCGTTGTGCACTTTAGTATAAAGTAGTAAATGCAATTGCCTGAAATTTGGTGTGAACTTTAGCCTTTCTCTATGTATCCACCCTGTAAGGCGATACACTTCTTCTATCTATACTTCACCATCCTGATGCCCGGATTGTAGAACTCCTCCGTCTGGGCCTAGAACCAGGTGAGTAATCAAGTCATAGACGTCAGAAGAATGTACGGGTATGTACCATCGACCATAATCAACGGTCTTGGCACTAAAGTTACTTCCTCATGATACCAAACATCGACCATAATCACCGGTCTTGGCACTAAAGTTACTTCCTCATGATACCAAACATTAAGAATCCGCTTCGCCGGCGCCGTTTTTCTGACGTCCAGGACTTGATTACTGAACTGAAACCGTGGTTCCGGGTCCAAATGAAGTTCTACAATCAAAGCATCAGGGAGGGAAAGAATATATCGAAGAAGTGTATCGCCTTACATAGGGAATGCACAAAAAAAGGACAACAATTCACATCAATTTCCAGCTAAGTGCCTTGACTCTTTCATAATTAAGTCCTCAACTTGTCGACTATATGTCGTAGATTACATACCCAGTCAGCGTTGCTGTTAGAAGGAAGCGTACTAATCTCTGATCCACTTTCAATTCGAATGTCACTAATATAATTGAGAGGACTGAGTGGTCTAGAGGTAAGACGTCAGCCTCGGGTGCTGGAGGTCGCGGGTTCAAATCACGGTGGAAACCGATATTTTTTCACGTGGACGTCCTGGTATTTCCCAATATCTTTAGGTAGTACAGATCGGATACTTGTGTGAAGTGTCGTGCCCGTTAAAAATCCCTCAACAGTTGGAAATCGAAAATAGGATGCTTAACGGCGGCTGCCCGGGCTAAACGAAAAACTATTAAAAATCCAACAGATTGTTTTAGGAATCATCGCCGGTGCTACGGAGTTCGTACATTGGGCTGAGATTCTCCAAAAATATGGAGCATAACAGAGCACTTGTGGATTAAATCGCGTGCAACGACGTTGATTCTTGTACTAAACTAAACTTAACTAAACTAATGTGAAAAAAACTGGATTAATTGACGTTTTGCTAACTTGTATTTCGGCATCAAATAATAAATTGCGAATAAAAGCTGCACGATTGTGTGCCACAGGATACTAAGACAGACCAACCAAGTAGTTTGTAAGAAACTACACTAATTGGCAGAATCAATAGAATAGCTGGGATAGAATCATTCCTTTATTAATAATAATAGTTCAAATGTTCAAATACAAAAATCAATATGTCTTTGTAGTTTACCATTGGCTGGTCAATTACCTCTATATGTCAGGCTTGTCTGGTGATTGGCCAGACACTGCACGTTGTGACGATTTGGTTAAATCCAGACTTTTGGATAAATGTCTAATTTTACGCTCTGTTGATCATTGTTTCCGGTCTACTCAAGACTTCAAATAGATTATTCTCTATACAATATTGGATAAACGTTTTATAGATCTGACAGGATTTATTTAACCATGCAGCTTTTGCAAAGCCACGTATAGATTCCAGAACATCTTACAGGCGTACAAGGAACAGAAGCACTTTATCCGTCTTTACATATTGACATGGATGTCGTCTGGCATGGATGTCAACTGCAACCACAACTCTATGCTACTAATGGAACGAAAGAGAAAGTGGGATAACTCAACCGTGGACTTTGACGCGCGAGACGTTCGATGTTTGAATAATTGTTGCTATGTACATGTAAATAGATAACTAGACGTTCGCATAACTGGACGTTCGCATAACTAGACGTTCGCATAACTAGACGTTCGCATAACTAGACGTTCGCATAACTAGACGTTCACATAACTAGACGTTGGCATAACACTGTTTGGTATATGGAGTCTGGAGTACTGCCTCAATATAAATATGGTGGTCTCGAGGTAAGGTGTTGTTCGCCTTGGGTTCTAGAGGTTGCCGGTTAAAATCATGGTTCTAATCAAAACTTTCTTCACATGGACCATCTGGTAAAAATACCACCTGATCTCTGAGTACTGAGATCAGACACCCGTGTTCAGTGGATCGCACGTTAAAAATCCCTCTGCAGTTGGAAATAGAAAAGAGTATCGTTAACGGTCACCTTGCGGGAAAAATTAAAATTAAACAATTTACTCAAATTATTTGAGAAAATATGTTGCAAAAAGGGGGCTGTGTGGATTTATCATCATATCATGGTTAAGTGGCTAGCGGAGCGGCATAGATGGCTCATGACAGTACCAAAAATAGGCGATCGTATTTTCCAGGGATTGACCTGGAAAGTCATCAGCGGATATTCGCCTGCTAAATATAAAACAAGGGAGGTCCAACCTCCCCACAACGTCTAACGACACACAAGGTATATATATATATATATATATATATGAGGATACTCTGAGATCGCCTAAAATCGTTTCTGTGTCCAGATATTCAAATTTGGTCTCAAACGGAAATGATTCAGGGAAAGAAGAAACCTGGACGAATCCATTAATATAAATATTATAGTGGTGTATGCTTGATTGCTATGTGGTACCACAGCTCAAATATTTTTGAAGCTTACAACGTTGAACAAAATATCGAAGTTTCAAACTGACATCAAAGTCAAAATACACTATTTTAGAAGCTTACTTCTTCACAATAAATATTGAATAATTTGATTCACGAGATGATCATTTATCAGATAATAGGCAAATCCACATTTAAAATTGATGTGGGTTTTAATGACATTATCAACCTGCACTTCCCCTCAAATCTAAATGGGAAAACGGATCAGGAGTATTTACAACCAAGGACCTCATAGAACCATCAGTATGCACCTGGGATACTTGGAACCCTTCTATTTAAACATGATGGTTATGCCTGCTGCCAGGTAGCGGAAGGCTATCTTTAGTATGTTCATTATGTTAGTAAGTTTACATCCTGTAGCTTACTAGACCTGACGAAATGTAGATTGCCTGTTGGTTAGAAAATTTCTAACTTTTTAGAACGTTTCCTACTCACATAGATGTTTTACTGCTAATGGTTCTTTCAAGCACACAGTGTGTACACGGGATCTTCGTGTTTTTAGCCTATATCCAATGTGACTAGACGTTGGTCTGACCACCCATGAGACCAAGGGACGATTGAAACCTGTGAGGTTTCAAACTCCAACCGTTTCAGGCTATCGTTACTTGATATCTAAGCACCTTTATTTCACAGTTGTATCCACCCCCATCCTCCTCCCTCCCATTTACACTCTTAGACATTTACTAAGTTGACTGAGGGATTAACCAGGATTGTAGTGACGTCGTGTCTTCACTTAACTAAACGCAGGATACTAGTGGGGTGAGAAACCAGTGATTGGAGTGTGCTATAGATGTCCATCAAGTCAAAAAGAGGAAGACGAGGAGCTGATTGGTAGCGTAGCAAAGGCAAGTGAAGGGAAATTATTATTAATGGGGGATTTCAACTTTCCACAAATAAAATGGGATATGGCAGAAACACTCGTAGAGTCAAAACCTTTACTTAAGTGCATGACTGACAATATTTTAATTCAACATGTAGAAGCAGCCACCAGGGGCAAAAACACACTCGACCTAGTTTTTACTAAAGAGGAAAATATGATTGAAAACGTTACCGTTGGGAAACTGTTTGGCTCAAATGACCATTAAATCATCGGTTGGGATATTATTGAGAGAGAAAAAAACGTAAACATAAACATGCGAACATACAACTACTCTAAGGCAGATGGTAAGAGGAACAGATGTTGAACAGGAGTGGAAGAGTTTTAAACAGTTCTAGAAACGCGAAAAGAGGAATGTGTTCCATGTAGGGGGCTAAGCCCCAAGCGTAAAAAGTGGATAACTAGATTTGTAGTTTAACATAGAAGAGCTGAAGATAAAGCAAGGAAAAAAATAGATAGAGGCAGGTAAATCAAAAGAAACATATTTAAAATATTTGGACAATCAGAACATAGCTTAGAAAGTGAATTAAAAACAAAAATAGACTTTAAAAAAAACTTGCTCAGAGGATCAATACTGACAGTAAAAGCTTCTTCTCTGATGTTAGAAATAAACAAAGAACGAAATACAAAGTAGGCTGTCGCATAGACAGTACAAGGAAAAAAAATACGTGAGAATAGTGAGGCAGCTAATCAACTCAATCAGTACTTTGGCACAGTCTACACAAAAGAAGACTGCTCCAAGATCCCAGAACCTTTAGATATTTTTCTAAGCGCCATGGATACAGCGAGATTAAGATCAATCTGTATTACAGAGGAAATGGTTTTCCAAAAAATGGAGGGGTTGAAAGTGGATAAATATCCAGGTCAAGATGGTATTCATCCAAAATTGCTGTAAAAAATTAGAGACCAACTAGCAAAATCATTGGATATATGATGTTCTCAATCACTTGCAAAAGGGATTGTTCTACGGCATTGAAAAGATGCAGGAGTAATCCCCTTCTTCAAAAAGGACAAAAAATCAGAACCAGCGGTGAGTTTAACGAGCACAGTCTGTAAATTTTTAGAGTCAATAATCAAAGAAAACATTGTAATGCATTTAGACAAATGTAATCTAATTAGAAATAGTCAGCATTGGTTTACTAGACGGAGATCATGCTTAACAAATCTATTAGAATTCATGGAGGAGGTTACTAAAATGATAGATAATGGGAAACCAGTGGACGTTATTTATCAAGTTTTTTCAAAGGCCTTTGATAGAGTACCTCATCAAAGATTGATTAGAAAGTTAAAATCACATGAAATAGGTGGGGAAGTTACAAAATGGATTGAAAATTGAAGAAGGCAGAGGGTGAACATAAATAAGGAGTACTCTGAGTAGTATGAAGTGAAAAGTAGAGTGCCACAGGGCTCGGTTTTGGGACAAATTTTTGTTCTTGATATATGTAAACGATTTGGAAATTGATGTGGGATCCATGGTTGCAAAATTTGCTGATGACACAAAACTATGCAGTAGTGTCTCATCTAAAGCGGAAGTGGATATATTGAAGTCAGATTTAGATCAAATTCGAGAATGGTCTGTAAGCTGGCAAATTAAATTTAATGTAGATAAATGTAGTCATCCACATGGGTAGATCCAATGTGGAACATAATTACAGAATGGGAGAGAACAATATTAGAAAGATACAAAAAGCGACCTAGAGGTTATAATAGATCATATACGTAATGTGAGTGAGCAAGTCCAGGTAGCAGTGAAAAAGGCAAATGCAATGTTTGGATATGATAAGAAGAAATACTAAACATAGGAGCAAGGAAGTGATAGACAAACTGTATAAATCATTAGTTAGACCCAAATTGGAGTACAGTGTACAGGTGTGGAGTCCTTATCATAGAGGGGATATAAACATGCTGGAAAGAATACAAAAAATAGCGACAAAGCTGATAGTAGGATTCAAGAATTACAGTTATGAGGAAAGACTCAGAAAAACCGGCGTAAAGTTTTTAGAAAGGAAAAGAATTCGTGGTGACTTAATACAGGTTTATAAGATGATCAGAGGAAGGGATAAATTAGACTATAACAAGTTTTTTTTTAATACAGCCACCCACAAGAACAAGACGGCATAGCTACAAATTAACTAAAGAGAGGTCCAGATTAGACATTAGGAAATATGTTTCTTAGTCAGAGAGTGGTGAATGCTAGGAATGCATTGCCGCGAAAGGTAGTGAAGGCAAAGACAGTTAATGCATTTAAGAATAAATTGGATGGGCATAGCTTTTAGAACACGGTCATGTAAATTAAACTGGTTGTATACAGACTCTGCAGATTTTTCTAAACCAGTATAAAGACGTTAAGTTAAACAAAATACACTTAATGTTACACTTGTTATATGTTTCATTCACAGCTATTAGATGCATAATTTACGCTTGATCACTTAAGTTTACCCCTGTTGGATGCATGTCAAGGCTACCACAACAAGATTCTAGTGTGACCTACGAAGAGTCCAAAAGGTGTATTAGGGCCAGATACATGGCCAAATGGGAAACAGAGCACACTGGCTACACACAAAATTATGCTTATTACCAGTTCAACAGAAAAGAGCAGGTCGTGGTCTTCAGACTCCGCACAGGCCACAACAGACTGATGTACCATCTATTCAAATAACTGAAGATAGGTGGCACTGACGAATGCACCTGTGGTACAGGGAAAATGATATCTGAACATCTGCTGCAAAATTGCCCGACATACGAGGACCAGAGAAAGCACATGTGGCCATCACCAGTGCCAACAGTAGACAAGATCTATGACTGTGTCGACAGCCTCGGGATGACAGCTGCTTTCTTTGAACAAATTCAAGTTGACGTCTGCAAGCGTAGGAAGAAGAAGAAAGAAGAAGGAAGCATGTCACACCTTGTTACATGCATAATTTACATCTGGTAGACGCATAATGTACGCCTGTTAAATGCATGATTCACACCTGTTAGATGCATAATTTACACATGTTAGGTACATAATTTACTCTTGGTGGAAATGATAATTTACGTTTGACCACTTACGTTTACACGTGTTGGATAACTAATACACACCTGTTAAATATTCCAGTTCCCAAAACGTTAAACACTTTTAATCACACCTGTTATTTGCTGAAATACCCCATTCATAGCACACACATTTGTAATCTTGAAATTGATGCAGGTTAAATATTTTAACTCACTCCTTCTATTTAATAAAACTAACACGGGGTTAATACTTAGATTCAAGTGAATTAAATATTTAAATTCATAAAATGATATATTTAAATTCACAAATATTAAACACGTAATATCAAATACTTTTATTCACTTACATTCACACTTGCCAATAATTTAAATTCAATCATTATACTTAAAATCACTCATGGGATTTATACTCTCTCTCTCACTCATTCACTCACTCACTCACTCACTCTCTCTCTCTCTCTCTCTCTCTCTCTCTCTCTCTCTCACTCACTCACTCACTCACTCACTCCCACCCAAGCCCAAATCCAACCCCCACCCACCCACCCACCCACCCACTCACCCCCACACACGCACGCACGCACGCACGCACACACACACACACACACGCACGCACGCACACACGCGCGCGGCGCCCGACCCGCCCACACCCACACCCGCCCCCATCCCCACACCCACAAAACACCTATTTAGATGTATGTGTGTGTATATATATATATACATATATATATATATTTTTACACACACATTTATGCATTTTAAATATTTGAATTCATACATTTTAATAATTAAAATAATACCTTTTGAACATTAAAATTAAAGTTCACACCTATTTAAATCTGTAATGTATACATTTTATTTACTAAAATGCATACACGGTCACCATCTATCCAGGCATTTCTTAAAATGAAGTTTGCACATGTACAAATTCTTAAAACCAAACACTATATATATATATATATATATATATATATATATATATATATATATATATATATATATATATATATATATATGCATACATTTGTATATGTTAAATAATTAAAATTCAAACGTTATACGTACTTAAATTCGAACATTGGATACACAAAATTTCGCAAATAATATGAATTGAATTAAGTTTGTACATTTTTAATACTTGAATTAGTGTAATGTTAATCACTAATTACTCAAACTCGTACAATTTATGTACTTCAATTTGCAGAGTTTATGAACATAGTTTTTTTTATTTTATACACTTAAATTTACTTACTATTAATTTTTTTACATTTTTACAATTAAAAACTTAAAATATGTACATTAAACACAAAATGTATATAGATTTACACATATTGTATTCTTTAATTTACGCCTATACTATTTTCGCAAATGCTGTAACCATAAATTCCCAGCAAATGGATATATTCTGTCGGAATTCGCAAGTGGTAAATACTTAAATTCCTAAATGCTGGAATTCCTAAATACACACCTGTTTAAAACTGAAATTCCTACAAGTTGTATCCAGAATTAAGGCATGTTTAGTTCTTAAATTCACACAAGCTGAATACATCATTTCAAATACGTTATCATATCACATGTTCATAGGAGACGGTGTGTGCTAGTGGTAAATTGACACGGCTCACAATCCGAAGGTACTGCGTTCAATCCCTATCACAGCACCGGACATTATCCCGGGGAAGCAAATCCTTTTAAAATGCTGGAGGAAGCAGACGCTTACATAAAATGCATGCTGGAGTCGAATGCACTGGGCTGATAGTCGCAAACATAAAAACCACAGCGCAACGCACACCGCCTTGGGGATTAGAGAAATAAAGGCAATGCAAAAAAAAAAAAAAGCAAAAAAAAATATCACATGTTTACAGATTAATACAGGTATAAACCGCAAGTGTTAAAAACTGACAGCTACATCTTCAAATACTCAATTCACATCTGATGTGTGGTTAAGGAAAGCTTGCTCATCGATTTGGCTTAAGACAAATGTTTCGATTTCGGCCACGCTTGACCGAAAAACAATTTTTATTTCTTGAAAGTTTCACTAAGTTCTCCAAACGACGTATGGGTATCAACAGTTACATATTTATTTTAGAAAAGTATCAATAATACATTTATTTCTGAAACGGCAGCCTTTATTCTCGGCGTGAGATGTCAGTTGCATACTCAAATCAGAAAATGTTGCTACCTTTCTCTAAATGGTTTCTTCGCATATTTCCAGACTATTTGCTTATTTCCGTATGCATATGTATAAATTTATAAATCATGTTTACATTGTGTATTTCACTTTTATCTTGACATATGTAAATTAAATTATTTAGCATATTTACCGTTTCTGTAAAACAGTTTCTAGTTGGCTATTGAACACCGCTTCTTGAAGATCCTTAGAACAGCTACGGCTATGGGATATGTAACTCTGTTCTTCAACACCGGCAAATGTAAAACATGAAATGGTTTCCGCATAGCAGAAAACTACGTAGGGCCCACTATTGATTTACTACACAAAATAAACTGCAGTGGGCTGTAGATGAAGCGAAATTTTAAAATCAGCCGTGGTAGTTTCCGTGTGGTTTCCATTATTATCTAATGGTGGTATTTAAAATATTTTAAAAGCAATTCCGCAGTTGCAGAGTTCTGATGCAGAAGAATCAATACAAACAATGTAGAGCGTTCAGGTTGTTTCTTGTTCTGGAATGTTTAAGGTTTCAGAGCATTTATATTTCTTGTTAGGATTTTACCACCTTTTGACATTGTTTATCACTGGTAAGATAATTTAGACTGGGATAAATAGTTCACTGATAAAGTAATCGTGTCTTTGAGTGCAGATGGAGATTACAGAGAACAATTAAAGATGGATAAGAAGCCAATCAAAATAAAACACGAACTGATTGGAAACCACTGAAGAATAATAGAGTTTGGAGATAAAGAAAAGTGGAGAAGGAAGACATTTTATTTCGAGTGACTGTGAACCTAATGTAGACGGCCGAAAATGAGGCGCAATGGACCGTGAATGTTTATTCGCTTATTCGACTTTTCGCTTCTATGGAAAGCATAGGCAACCACTGCAGGTGAATCGTGTATCTAAGTTTCTGCAGCAGCTCACTATATGAGCAATATTTGTTTATATTACGAGATTGCCAGCCCCAGGTACAAATCTCTTTAGTATCTTTTTACAACACGTTTGTAAACTAACAGTGGCCCTATTTTTGTCATGGTTGGCACTATGCTGCAGTCCGTTTTATCTGCCTATGGGTTGACAGAAAAACAAGTGATCACGTGTAGATGACACAAACAGTGGATTGAACCAGATCTATATTCTAAATCGGTACTGTGAGCATGTGAAACAATCGGTCAATGTACTTAATTGTTTTTCTCCTCAGATCAGCCGACAGTTTATGTTCAGTTGCGACAACTCTATAACCCAGGCCTTGGCTTGTTCATATGTAAGGTCGTCAAGTTTGCAAACTGGAGACGAATTTCTTTACTGAGATTATAGACAGTACTTATTAAGCACATTTATCTGTTTACTAGTTCCTTATGAGCATGGCCTCAAATGGATCCCATTCACCAATACATTATGTACCGATATCGTAACTATTATTTTGTTCTGTGCCATCTTTCACATTCATTTTATGCTAGTAAAACATGTCAACCTCATTTGTAAATAAATAGTACATGGGAGAGTTTGGCATGATAGTAAACACATTCAATACAACGCTTATGGTTACAGACAAGCAAACACATGTACAAAAATATAATCATCAATGGAGAAATTATCGAATAAGTTTCCTAATTGGGGTAAACGGTTCACAGAAGATAACCACAATGAGACCGAAATTAGGACAAGGATTGTAATGTCAAGAAAGACCTTCGGAGAAGTTAAGAAAATGCTAACCTCAAAGAATATGAGAGCTGACGAAGAGCATAACCTCTAATAATATACTCGTACAGTCATTTGGGCTAGATGAGACTGAAACATGGACTCCAGCAAAGAAGGGTAAAACAAGTGTGAAACAGTTCTAAATGTGGGGTGTGCTATTTTAGAATGTAAAGAGGGCGTTGGAAAGAAAGAAGATCCAATGCCCTCACTGAGGTAGGCGCGCACAGACGCATGTTGAAGATAATTCAGACACGAAGGTTGCTTTGGGTGGGACACAATGACGCAAAGCGATGATGGCCACAACATCAGACGGTCTCAATAATGTGATGTGTGCTGTGTTTGCGTTATAGTGAGGAAGAGAATGCGCTGGCCATCAATCTCACTCTTATCCCGAGTTACCTTGGATCAGGGGCAAGACTATTGGTCGAGATGACTGGAGGTAACTCGGGATGCAGGCACTCTGGTCTTACCTCCCGTGAGACCAGGGGTCGCTTGAAACTTGCGGGATTCGATCGCCGACCGTTTCCGTTCATCACTGCGAGAGGCGAGTGCCTTAACTACAGCGACCCCCGGCTGGGACACAATGTACGACACCAAAATCGTCCACATAAGATACTAGAGGGCAATATCAAGCGAGTAAGAGGACGGGTAAAACCAAGACTCACATTTACATCTCAGGCATCAAGAAATATAAAAATATTAACCATTGCTGAAATGAAGAGAGCTGCAGAGAAATGGTCAAATGGAGAGACATGATCAGACGCTCGTACTATCGGTTCCAAGACTGGCCAATTACAGGGCAAGATTAAATGGAGAGATATGACCGGACAACCTTACAACCAGTCGTAAATCTGACCAATTAGAAGACTGGGTCAAATGGAGAAGAGGGATCAAGATGCTGAGCAGCGCATGAGCTGCCGTGGTCAGCGACCCATAGCTGACTGCTAGCGTCAGGGTCAGCGACCCAGAGCTGCCAAGACCCTTCTACACATCCACGCGGTGATCCTGGATAACAGGCTGCAGCAGGGCAGACTGGCTAAGGAAAGGGATCGAAGAGGGATTGCTAACCCGGTACTCAGATAAATGCTTGCTGAAGTCGGATGGGTTGGACCGAAGGTGCAAATATCGCAGTCAAGCTGTAAACTATGACACAACGCATTCCGTTCTCTAGACTACATTCTGCTACTTAAGCCCTTTAAGGGTTTGGTAGTGGGAGATTAAGAACGAACGAAGCCAAGTCAAGCCAGATGGAGACAAATTATCAGACAACCTTAGAACCAGTTTTAGGACTTACCATTCCGAGGTTAGTCAAATGAAGAGACGTTTTCAAACACACTTACTAGCCAGTCTTAAAACTAACAACCACGGGATAGGGTCAAATGGAGAGATATGCTCAGAAAACATTACATAAAGTCTGATGACTAATTAACCAGATGATGATAAATGAGATACATAAGTGTCGCACAACATTAGGAATATACATTTCCGTTTCAAGACTTAGTGTGTAAAGGGTTAATCTATGTTACAGTGGCATGCCAACTTCTGTGAGCTGTTTCAGTACAATTCTGCACTTGGGGACTGAAGCGAACATACATTCACGTGTTGGCAGATAGTATTACGTGAGAAGAGAACAGACGTCTTCGAATCTAATGACTTGTTACCTGGTCAGATATAACAACAGACGTAGACAAGAGGGATAATGACAGGAAACACTGAAGGCCGAGTAGAGACAAAGACAGAGGCAGAGGGAAAGCGAGGGAGAGAGAGAGCGAGGAAAAGAATGAGACGGGGAGAGGGGGTAGAGGGGTAGAGAGAGTGCAATTGCGATAGAGAAGAAAAGGGAGATAATGAAAGTGAGCGAGAGAAGGAGATATAAATCGAGAAAGACAAAGCTCGAGAGAGAGGGAGGGACAGAAATGTAGAGAGAGAAGGAGAGTTTGAGATAGCAAGAGGAGGAAAGGAGACAGAGCGAGCTGGAAAGAGAGACACCGGAAAGAGAGAGCTAGGGAAAGAGAGAGCGAGGGAAAGAGAACGAAAGAGAGAGAGAGAGTGAGAGCCAGGGAGTGAGAGGCGAAATAAAGAGCGAGGGAGAAAGGGAGGAAGCGAGAGAGTGGGGAGTGTAAAACACACCTTGAAGAAGAAACCTGCATAAAAAATGTCTCACAGAACCACCATTTGTACACTTGGGCGACCTAATATGGGCTCATTGACTTTCATTATTCAAAGTGCCGACGACAAATAACGAACTATGTAGCTCTTGCGGTGGCTGTGAAATTTTCCTCTGACTACATTAGGTACCCATTTACAGCTTGGTCGACTGCACCAAGCGATCATATCATAAGGAAATAAAACCGACTTTCCCCTTCTGTCAAATTAAGCACGACCCGATTCGAACCCGATATATTGCATAGCAAACCTAGCTCACAAACCTCTAGACCACTTAAGGAACACGTAAGGGATTGACAAACAAAAATGACATCCCAAACAAGCATCAAACTAAGCTAAAGACATAGCAGTACAAAATCTAAAACATATCCAAAAAGTTCCATTTGCAATAGAAATGTATACACCTACCAAGTCCTGACGGAAAACAATATCTTGCTTCGTCCTCACGTCATTCAGTTATTATCCGCAAGACTGATTATTACTGTCATGTGCGGACATTTCACTAGCATTTGTTCATGATTCTAACAAACGGTGAACGCATTTCAACAATCCATTTCATATTAACAGAAATGCGTTCTTCCTGAATTTCAGCACCGCTTCACACACAACAAAATGATAAATCACTTCCCCGATTAAATGGAATCATGCTGCCAAAACTATACATGGGCACATTTCTAACACTCGGACAAGCGTGTCCGAAATCGGTTTCTGAAGATTTTAATAAAAGCTGGAGCATAAGAGACTTCATTGTAATCGATTTAGCTTTTCTGTGTATATATAATTCCATTCCTCGTCGCATTGCGTTCACGTCTAACTCTAACAGAGTCAAGTAACTGTTGATAGCTGAGTATACTAGAACGTGTTTGTGACACAGATATCAATAAAGTCATGTTTTACCGATATTTGATATCTTTAAAATATCATGGACTATCGATACTAGTAAGTAATAACTACTTTGAGAACAGATTCCAAGATACTATAAAATCGCAATAAAATATTGAATAGTAAGAAATCTATTAAACATTTCGGACTAAGAAATTACAACCAAACAATCTGCTAGCAATACAAAGAAGTCACTATATTATCATATGCCCGAAAAAAAATCACAATGGAAGTGTGCACTTTCCAAACATCGCATACTTTTCCAAGAACTCATTATCCGTCAGACCCTACACTCTGAACAAATTAGTAACTGATCGAAATATTACAGGAAGATTTTTGTCAAAATGCTATGACAACGTAACTCCATTGAGTTATCTAGGTTCCAGAAGGCTGGAAAATATGTTCAGATCATTGGACAGTTATACAATGAGCCGTATTGTAATCTGTACATTCCCAAGACCTACACTGAGAGATTCTTGCAACCGTATCAGGGAAGAGAACGGGTAAAAGAGGAGGAATCTTTCTTTGTGATGACATTACAAAAAGATCAATATTCACAACAGCATCGTGACATTCACAACAAAACACCCTGTCAGGAGATCTTGTGTTTCTTCTTCCAGGCTGGAATTTCACGAATTAGCGCAATTTGCAAAAAGCGCATGCGGTGAAAAAAAAAACGTTCAGTGCAAAAGAAATAAGAAACGTTGAGATAGAAAGATGTAAGAATGTTCGCTGTTTCGATTTGTACAAATCGCGAATGCGTCTATCAATGCCATGTTTTTCTAAGCCAAGACTAAGAACTGCTAATAATCACAAACATTCTATCTAAAATCCCCTTTATCAATAAGTATAAACAAAAAATATATTTCTTATTGTTTTTTACTGCTTTTACTTTGTGGTGTCGCAGATAAGAGGTATACATTGACTTCTGATTTATGCTAGGCGGGAGGCTTGTGATTCCGAAATGTAGAACTTTTAGAGTGTTTCTTTTATTTTATCTATCCATCGTCGCGTTGTCGACCGCTTTGCTCGTGGCCCTGAAACCTAATGCACAACTGTAGCATGATTTCGCTGCAGGTTGATCATACTGTATCCTTGTCAGATGACCAAATCACCTTATCTTCTGTGCGTCGATAGGGTAGTTAACCCATGTAGATCCCCACCACATTCCTCAGCGTGCTGTTGTAAATGTTGTCGTGTGTTGTCTTCCATGCAGCACTTCGTTCACAGCGCATCTCCCAGGTCTTACATGCGAACCTATCTAGTAGGGTCCATGTTTGACACTGAAATAATAACGTAGGGATGATCAAGATGTTTATCAGCGTCTGTTTAGTGGGCATAGTGACACTTAGATGTTTTTGCATCGCTGCTAGCTGGTAGTGGGCTTTGTTTGCCCTTTGAATTATATTTACTTTCTCTCTTTCCGGTCTTATATAAATAGTATACAAGTTGGATAAAAGCATATAAATGTTACAAAGTGGTCTTAGAAAAATAACACACATATCCCAGAAAGAATCACAACAAAATTAGCTAACATATGCTTTCAAAAGACCTCTAACAAACACATCGAACATTCATTAACAGGAAATCGACAGATTATCAATGGCCCCACCAACCGGTTCTGGCCAGGACTTAATGTCAGCATGATGCTGACCACACCACCTACTACGTGCCGTGGCTTCCAAAATAATATGTGCCTAACTCATTTTTCCTATGCGCCGCATGTCGTGACGGGATCGTAACTTTTTTTTTTTAAACACCAACAATTATTAAAAAGACCACAATAAAAACACAGAAAGGCCACCAATAAGCCCTGACACGAACAAGTCCTCGAAAACTATCAACAAGACATCCATAAATACCAACAAGACATCGACATTTTACCAACAGAAAAAAGACTACGAAAAATAAATAGAAAGAACACCAACAAGAGATAGAAAGACCACTAAAAACGTATAGAAAGACCACCAACAATATATAGAAAGACCACAAACAGGTTATAGAAAGACAACCAGCAATTTATAGAAAGATCACCAACAAACCCTAAAAACCACCAGCAATCATCGAAACATCTCGAAAAAGCAGTCAAACGACCCCTACAAAACCGCATGAACAATACCTTTCAAGTCTGCCAATATGACCTCCAAATATTGTCTACGACCTATACAAACCACCAATAAAAAATCTAAGAATCACATTATATTATTAATAATACATATTAAGGTCTCTAAAATCGCCCAACAAGATTTCTAAATTTACCACATTAAAAATATACTAATAAGACAACTAAAGCCATCAACAAGACCGCAAAAAAACAGGGAAAAAAATGTATTCACGAACCAGCAATAAGACCACAAAGAAACGCCAAGACGTCTAAAAATTACCCCATAACTTCTAAAAACTGCAACCAAGATCTCTAAAAGACATGAACAAAAAAATCAGTAAAACGAACAAAAACCACGAGAAGGATCTCTAAAAACCACAAAATAAACATTTAAAAAACATCAGAAAAAAGAAATTCATCTAACAGAAACTAACAAGATCATTAAAACCATAAACTAAACCTCTAAAAACGATAAAAATCTAACGCGATTTCTAAATACCATAAAGACTTCAAACAAGCCTTCACGAAGAACAGACAAATAATCTGAAAACCACAAAAAAGACTCATAGAAAGAAATTAACAAAACATCTAGATACCACCAATAATATCTTTAGTAATACACAAACTTCTAAATACCACCAATAATATATTTAATAACAAACAAAACATATAAATACCACCAATAATACCTTTAGTAATAAAAAAACATCTAAATACCACCAATAATATATCTAGTAAAAAGAGAACATCTGACTACTAAATACTACAAATAATATATATAGTAATAAATAAAACATCTACATACCACCAATAATACCTCTAGTAACAAACAAAACATCTAAATACAACCAATAATATCGTTGTAATAAACAGCAAATCTAAATAATAAATACCACCAATAATATCTTTAGTAAAAAACAGAATATCTAAATACTAAATACCACCAATAATATGTCTAGTAATAAACAGAACATCTAAATAATAAATACCACCCATAATACCTCTTATAATAAACAAAACATAAAAACCATCAAACTAGCATTTAAATGTCACTAACAAGACATCTAATGTCACTAACGACAAATAAAACTTTTCAAAACACCTAATATCACCTTTGAAAATCATTAAAAAGAATGTAAACACCAACCACACAAATCTAATGAAAACATGTTCAGCGAGACCTTTAAGTGACACCAACATTCTATAAAAACGACTAAGAAAAATAATAAAATACGTCTACAAGTCATTTAGAATCCGCCAAAAAGATCTATAAACTGTAGAACAAGTTCTAAGAACCACCTTTTTGCCTCTCAAGTGCAAACTAAGACTTCTTAAATCCACCAACAATACATCCAAAAGCGCCCACCTGTCTTTTAACGACGATAACAAGACCAGGAGAAACCAACGGCAAAAACTCGAAAGATGACTTTGAAAGGACGGAAACGCCATGAACACCAGTAGGACGAGAAAGATATATAAATCTAAGACGCCTCAAAATTCCATCAAAGTTTAGCAACATTCACCACAGAAACTTTCACAAACAACTATAAAGTCGTCGGAAAACCATTACAAATTACATAACAATCGTAATGACGTGTTTAACCAATAACATTACCTAGGCAATTTATCAACAAGTCCTACAGTAGAACTCAGTATAAAAACCACAAGCAATACAAAAGTGCCTCAACAAAATATATAGAACCCACCAATAAACTTGTACAAATTGTTAAAAACCTATAAAATCCATCCAACAAAATTCGTCTAAAAACCAGAAATACAAAAACAACCAACAAAACCTCTAGAAGACCATCAACAAAACCTCTAGAAGACCACCAACAAATCCTCTAGAAGACCACCAACAAATCCTCTAGAAGACCACCAACAAATCCTCTAGAAGACCACCAACAAAACCTCTAGAAGACCATCAACAAAACCTCTAGAAGACCATCAACAAAACCTCTAGAACACCATCAACAAATCTCTTAAAATAATAACGCAGTCTTTAATATCGCCAGCGAAACCTATAAAAATCACAAAATGAAATTCCAGAAACTCTAAATACCACCATATATCTAAAATACAACACAATTTTTTTTATCGCTTTTCAAAATGTATGAAATCCAAGCAATAACTGCACCTTTAAACCATTTTAGAAACCATCAACAAATCATCTTAAATACGAACAACACAATTTCTAAAAATCGTTACAATGACTTTTTAAATCTGCAAACAAAATTTATGTAGACAAATAAAAAGATATAAAAGTAACAAGGCAATACCTTAACAGATTATAAACGAGCCCTAAAACCCATTAAATTGCTCTGAAATTTCCAAACTACTCAATAAAAAAAAAACATAACATTTCTCTGAAATCTCAAAACCCCTCAACAAAAAAACCATTAAATTCCTCTGAAATCTTCCAACCCCACAACAATCATTAAAAAAAAAACCTCTCGAACACATTCAACTGAACTTCAAAAAAACCTCTAAAATAATTTCTAAACATCACCAAAATCTCTCAAATCAAAGGGGTATCCCTGAAAAAAAAACACAAAAATATATCTATAAATACTAACAATACATCTAACAAACCATGAAGTTTTTTTTAAATCCACATAGACCTCTAAATTCAAGCAAATGTACTTGCAAAAACCCCCACCAAAAGCTCTACAAAGCACAAACAAGACCTCGGCAAAGCATGACTTTTCCAATCCTGGGATTAACGAGCTTCAACTTTGCTTTCCCCGATGCCCGATAGTGGGATGTACATGTTTAATTCAGTTGTTTTGTGTCTCCATCCAGGGTGTGGATGGTAGAGGAGTCCGGTGGTAGTAGTTGCACCTACCAGTCGTGTGTGGTCAAAGTCCTGCTTTACGGCTCCGAAATCTGAATATTACCCAGCATGACGTCGAGACAAGAGACCTAACACGTACTCAACCCGCAGCGTCTCCTCGACATCATACAACATGACTACATCAGCAACGGGAAGGTTTCTGCTAGAACAGGCCACCATCCAATCTCGGAAACACTTGACCGCCTGTGAATTTCTTTGTTATTTCATGTTATACGGGTGGACAACCATACCCACAAGATACTTTCCTCGGCGCCAAGAGCAGATTTGGTTGTCCTTGAACAGGCTGGCTTCAGCAGAACATCCCCTCGGTTCTGGTCGTGACCTGAAGCTGTGCCGCAACAGTTGGTCACATATGGCTTAACGAACTTAATGTAATTATTATTTGTTTCTGCAATTCTGGCATTGATGGACAATCGAGAAGATGTGTTTTACTCTTACCTTTTGTACATTATGCTTAGTGTGATCTCTTCGGCTCAAATGTTTAATGATATTTTGGGGACTTCGTTGAGATGTGTCTTTGTACAGTCACACTGTTTTTTGAATTTTTTCTTAGGTATGATAGTTGAGTTGTAGCCTGTTTGCTCCAGTTTTTTTTCAGTTTATCAACATTTTCATTGCATCCGATGTCTGTGTGGCGTGTTGTCAACTTTAGAATCAAGATGATGAACAGCGCAAGAGCTGTATCGCTCAGCGACCCAGAACTGACTGCTACCATCAGGGCCATCTATCCAAAGCTCACAAGTCCCTTTTTCACCTACTCATGGATAACAGACCGCAATAGGGCACACTGTCAAAGGAAAAGGGATTTAAGAGAGAAGGCCAACACGGTATCCAAGCTAAAGTCGTATGTATTTGGATTGAAATATGCAAATATCGCAGTTAAACTGTAAACTACGAAACAACACCATCCGTTCTCCGTTCTGCTACTTATAAAGCCCTTTTCGGGGCTTGGTAGTGGAGTTTGAACACAAACGACGAATAAAAAGATGAAGAAGAAAAAGAAAAAGAAGAAGAAGAAGAAGATACCCACTGAAGGGTTCTTCTGATTCCATAGAATGTAAGTCCTGTTAAAGATACATTTAAGCGATTTATCGGATACCCTGATCAAACATATAATGGACTAGTTTGAGTTTGAGGAGATGACTAGGTTTGTTGGGGCTATTGTGTGTGCTTCTTGTATTTTAAAATGTTAGCAGATATTTCTTGGGTCTATACATCGACGTTTGAGCAGAAAGACACCTGGTTAATAACAGCTGGCCGACCACAGCTGCGGTTTAAACACGCATGTAAGCGGGACACGGAGGCACTATATGTAGATTTGAGATCTTAGGAAGACATAGCTTCAGACAGAACCAAATGCACATCCAGCCTGAAGTGCCACTTCAGAATTGGCGAAAATAAGCTCTTGCAACACAGAGAAGTCAAAAGACAAATCCACAAGGAAAGGTAAAACCAAAAACTTAGAAGAGCGTTTCTACTCCAAGGTCGCATCAACCTATAGTCAGACATGAGTGAAATGGGCTAATTGACTTACTAACGCTGACAGTTGTGTATGTACAAGTATTTCACTGTAATTCATCTTCCACTTCCAGAAATTGTAACGCGCTACTATTGTGTGAAGTGCTCATATCAGTCTCTGTGCAGCCAAGCGTAGACTAAATCAACTTGTACATTTGACAAGATCATCAACAAACATGGCTACGGGCTGCCTTATCAATATGTAAGGTTATTTATAAAAACTACAACATTAGTAATGATGTACAGCTAAGAGGAAGCCATTCTTGCAGTGTACATTCTGAAGACTATATGTATTATATTGAATATTGAATAGTTTTCCCGCATAGATCGTTCTGAACCCTTATTTATGACCATGTATTGTATAATAATAGATCTGTTTTCCGAACTTTGGCATTTGTCTATTGGAGGTTGATGAAGGCACAACTGAATTGTTTTCTTTTGCTTGAAATTATCCTTCACGTTTTGATCGAGCAGGAAGGGCGTGTCTTGTGTTCATAATCCTTCTTGAAATACTGTTTGGAAGTTGGGTGAACCAAAGCGCCTCATGTGTGATCCGTCCCTTTCGCGATTAAAGTGTCCAGGAGAGAGAACATCACTCCGTAGCTCCCACTGCGGCTATGAAATGCTGGTCTAACGTCTCTAGGTTCTTGTTGTTTACGAATGCCTACAATGAGTACGTTACTCTTTTGTGCGTCCTGAAAAGGATGTTAAGTGGCTGGTTGCAGTAGCTTTCTTCACTTCCCGAACGTGCTAATGAAGGTGGAATTGCGTCCCCCATGTGGTTGTGCTATACTTGGTCTCATCTGCGTGTCGCTCACTACTACGTGGATCCCGTCGAACCCTCACCTCGTTAACCAGGCTGCCATAAAAACAGCCCGTTTCAAGGAAGGGCTACTAGGAAGTCGAGGTGAGGGTCTTGGCAGTATGTTTTGCCTGACCCTGACTATCATGTCTGATCAGTATCTTTTCCCTGACCAGACTTCTTTAAGTACGTTTTAGCATCTGGGCTGGCTGAGAGACGCGATCATACTATGAAAGAACCTACGTCATGCCTGGTCTGTCAAACTGAGCGCGAAGTAATTTGAACATAGTACTTTGGGATTGTAAAATAAGCTCACAGCCACACATTCTCCATTTCAACTACCAGTACAATCTGCGGTTAATCTTTCATTCTGCCAGCTTGGCCTGTTGTCAGATTACAGCAATATTGGCATGAAATCTTTCAAACTACAGACAACAAACGACCAAGTTATTGCGAAAAGCAATCGACAAGCCCTCACGATAAATCGCCAACAGATCCTCCAAACACCATCAACAAGCACCTACGAAATTATCTGGAAGCCGGCACACAAGAAAATCTCTATAAACATACTTTGGCAAGATCGCACGGCGAATTGCCGTTATGACCTTCAACAAAATCTGAATGAAAATACTTTGACAAGATCGCACGGCGAATTGCCATAAAGACATCTAAAAATCACCATGACTATAAAAACCATCAATAGTCCCTACAAGGAAGCATTACAAAAACTGGAAACTAATCCTTGAGAAAATCATGACAAGCCCTCGAAAAAACCCCACGCAAAATCGTACGAGAAACTGCTATCAAAACCTTTTCAAAGCAACCAAGACCTAAAGACTACCAACTGCCCGGTAAAAATCCCCCCCCCCCAAAAAAAAAGCGAGAAGACCTCAAAAAAACAAACATAGCCCACAAGACTTCGAAAATAAACCCATTATGCGTAATATGTGATTATCTAAACACTAGCCATTGAATGAATACATACTTCACAAAGCAATAAAGAGTGTATGATTATTGTATGGACTATGCATCGAAACATATGTAGGTTGGTGTGTACTCTTTGTGTGTATATGTCTTCGATCTATGTTTCTATGTTTGTGTGAATGTACTGTGTATATTTTTTTAATGCATGTATGTCCTTCGGGTGTATGTTTCATTAACGCATGCATTATATGTGTATGTGTGTGTCATGTGTTACGTGTATGGTATATGTTTATTGTACGTGTGTGTGTGTGTGTGTTTGATATATATGTGTATTATTTGTAAATTGGTGTCCAATAGAAGTGTCTGTTCTAGGGATATTCGCATGTGTTCTAAGTATATGCGTCTGCGCTGTGTGTAAATGTGTGCGTGTGTTATGTGTATATGTGTCATGCTTCTGTTTTACGCATTCAGGTATGTCTTATGTGCATATGTGTGTTCTATGTGTGTGTTCTCTGCACGTAAGTGTGTGTATATGCATATTGTGTGTGTGATGTGTATATGTGTGTTTTATGTATATGCGTGTTCTGTGTATGTGTCAAGAACACGTGTGTATTCTGCTCATATTGTATGTAGTGTGTGTTATGAGTGTGTGCATTCTGCAAATGTGTTTATATTTTCTGTAGGTACGTATGAATTTGAAAATATAATTGCCTGCATTAAGTGCGTATGTGCATGTGTATTTAAATATATATATTCGTATATATGTATATATACATATAATATATATACATATATATATATATATATATATAAATATATATATATATGTTTCTAAGAATGTGAACATATCTATATGTATGTGTATATGTTACAGTGTACTTACTAATACTCAGCGTAAATTATATGTAATCCATTCAAGATTTACATTTAGTTCTGGCATCGATACTCCCAGAAACTGGTACCGCCCATTCGCAGTGCTCCAAGACGGACAACAAAACTATGTCCCCACTGGTCGGCTTGGATCATGAAGTCTCCAACAAGGAATTCTGCACATTTCGCTAGTCACACTTCATCTTCGATCTCTTTTAATGTCCGTGGCAAGGCCCAGATCTCTCTAACTTGATGTACTCAACATGAAGGGCGCAGTGAGAGAGAGACAGAGAGAGAGAGAGAGAGAGAGAGAGAGAGAGAGAGAGAGAGAGAGAGAGAAACAGAGACACTGAAGTAGTCGGGCAGCATTGATTATCCTAGACTGTGATAACGATGCTTGTGCTGATGATGTGGGGGAGCCGCGTCTGCTGCAGTAAATAACATTGCAAGTCAGAACGCAAAAGAGCAAATGTCGCGCCATTTTCAAGGACAACTAAACAATGATTTTTGAGGGCATTCTTGTCTGAATATTGATATTCATAGGGTTGCAAGATGGGCGGTTATCTGTGGACATTGAAGAATGTTCAACTGCAAGCGCAATAAAAAGATGGCGTGGGCACTATGTAAAGGTAAATGAGATGGTGGTGTGGATACTAAGACGGATTACAGGTCCTGGTGAGGGAGTGAAACAAGGAAGTTTACATGATGAAAGGATGGAGGGAAACAAGAAAGTTTACATGGTGTAAGGATGGAGTGAAACAAGAAAGTTTACATAAAGTAAGGATGGAGGGAAACAAGAAAGTTTACATGGTGTAAGGATGGAGGGAAACAAGAAAGTTTACATTGTGTAAGGAGGGAAGGAAACAAGAAAGTTTACATGATGTAAGGTTGGAGGGAAACAAGAAAGTTTACATGGTGTAAGGATGGAGTGAAACAAGAAAGTTTACATAAAGTAAGGATGGAGGGAAACAAGAACGTTTACATGATGTAAGGATGGAAGGAAACAAGAGAGTTTACATGATGTAAGGATGGAAGGAAACAAGAAAGTTTACATGATGTAAGGATGGAAGGAAACAAGAAATTTACATGGTGTAAGGATGGAGGGAAACAAGAAAGTTTACATGGTGTAAGGTTGGAGGGAAACAATAAAGTTTACATGTTGTAAGGATGGAGGGAAACAAGAAAGGTGACATGGTGTAAGGCTGGAGGGAAACAAGAAATTTACTTGATGTAAGGATGGAGGGAAACACGAAATGTACATGGTGTAAGGATGGAGTGAAACAAGAAAGTTTACATAAAGTAAGGATGGAGGGAAACAAGAAAGTTTACATGGTGTAAGGATGGAGGGAAACAAGAAAGTTTACATTGTGTAAGGAGGGAAGGAAACAAGAAAGTTTACATGATGTAAGGTTGGAGGGAAACAAGAAAGTTTACATGGTGTAAGGATGGAGTGAAACAAGAAAGTTTACATAAAGTAAGGATGGAGGGAAACAAGAACGTTTACATGATGTAAGGATGGAAGGAAACAAGAGAGTTTACATGATGTAAGGATGGAAGGAAACAAGAAAGTTTACATGATGTAAGGATGGAAGGAAACAAGAAATTTACATGGTGTAAGGATGGAGGGAAACAAGAAAGTTTACATGGTGTAAGGTTGGAGGGAAACAATAAAGTTTACATGGTGTAAGGATGGAGGGAAACAAGAAAGGTGACATGGTGTAAGGCTGGAGGGAAACAAGAAATTTACTTGATGTAAGGATGGAGGGAAACACGAAATGTACATGGTGTAAGGATGGACGGAAACAAGCAATTTTACATGGTGTAGGGATGGATGGAAACAATAAATTTACATGGTGTAAGGATGGAGGGAAACAAGAAAGTTTACATGGTGTAAGGATCAAAGCGGGCGGGTAGCTGCTCGATATTCACCCCATACAGCGATGGGGTGCGAAACCACCAACATAAGACTTAGTTCGTGGTCGGGGTGTCGAAAACAGTAGAGCAGCCACCTCACTGTGAACTGTCGAGACTCAACCCTTGACCATTAGATATGTCCGCACACCAGCCGAACAACATCTCCGTGACATTACCAGGCTTGTCCCCTGGTTAAATGCACTTCTGACTCGATCTCTACCTATGTATGCTATCAGCCATACCAATGGACGCAGAAGAGATGCAGGCTAGCGGACATTGCACATCTGCCCTATTGTGTCAACCTCCCAGGTGGCGGGGAATGCTAGGCGTACCATCACTGCAGAGAAGCCGAGAAAATAGAGGGAGCAAAAAGATACCCCACTCACATCCAATGCTACGTTTCTGGCAGGACGTGACGATCCTGGTATACAGACACACTGGACTGCCTCTCTTCCGGGTTAGTACAAACCAGTACATAGTCCATATCATATATCATATCTCATATATCATCACCGCACCATATAGACACGAGTAGTGAAGACTCGTTAGTCATGTAAAACAACTTCCTTAAGAGAGACAACTATGATCACAAACAACTTCTGCCTTGCAGATAGGATGGGGACAGCCAAAGGCTAAGGAGGGCATCCCTACAGAAACGTCTGTTGGAATCGAATGCACTGGTCCACAGGCTTAACGACATAGTGCAACGTAAATCGCAGTATGATGACAGTACAAACGATCAGAAAAATGTTTGGCGCTCATCCTGCGGAGTCTAGCCAGGCAGCGAGAGTGCCGGGCCTCACGCCTCGAAGGGGCCCACCCTTAACTACTGGTGGTCACCCACCCATGTGTTGTGGAGTCGAGGCACATGGCTATGGGAAAATTACCTTTGACCAAAAATACAAGACCCTCAAAATACTACAGTGGAATGCGGAGGGAGTCATTAACAAAAAGCTTTCCCTAACACATCACTTGCATGAAGGTAAGATTGACGTAGCAAGTATCCAAGAAACGTACCTCAACAACAACCATAAATTCTCAATCAGAGGATACCAGACCTTCCGTCTGGATAGAGAAGGTCACAAAGGAGGGGTTCTGATACTGACCCGAAACTGCATACCTAGTAGCGCGGTATCTGTCAATCACACCGCACAAGCAGAAATTGTAGGAGTTGACATAATGGCTCAAGAGACGAAGATCCGCATCTTCAACCTGTACGGACCACCAAATAAAGACCTATCGCTCGCGAGTATGGAAGTCAAAGACTCCAACTTGCACAGTAGTTGGAGACTTCAACAGCCACTCGGAGAGATGGGGATACTCGGACACAGACAGCAGAGGTGACGAAGTGAAAGATTGGGAAATAGACACAAATCTCTATATAATCAATAGGCCGGAGGATAGACCTAGCTTCTATTCTAGAACATGGCATACCACCTCTACTCCCGATTTGGCTTTCTCCACAGTGGACATTCACCATAAAATAGACCACCAGGTGCTAAACCAATTGGCAGATAGCGACCACAAGCCAATTAGGCTAGAAATTGATATGGAAGTAGCCCACAGGAAACAAAACCACTCCCACGTTGGAATTACAAACGAGCCGACTGGGACAGATTTGCAAGCCTGACAGATGTGCTGTGTGAAACCATCAACACACGGAACAAGAAAATGAGGCCCATGGTGAAAAGCCTAAGCATAGCAATAATGCAAGCCGCCACTGAAACCATCCCAAGAGGGGCAAGGAAAAATTATAAGCCCTATTGGAATGATGATTTGCAGAAAGCGGAAGACGCAGTCACAAATGCTAGGAACATGGCAGAGCGAGAAAAATCTATGGAGGCAAATATCGCCTTCAAAGCCACAACGGCGAAATACAAATACACTCTAAACCAAACAGCAAAAGAAAGCTGGAAAAAACAAACAGAAAGCCTCAACTTAGACAAAGAAGGGAACAAACTATGGAAGCTAGTCAGAGCCATGAATGACGAAACTCCATCAACAAACAGATTACCATCAAGCAGGGCGAAAACTTACTCACTGGAAAAAAATCCGCAAACGCCTTTGTTGAACGCTATGCCAGAGCAAACCACATAGATGTCCCTGCAGATAGGCATACAGACATTAGTGAAAAGCAAAAGGGGCACGACAACATCAATATGGCACCAGAAGAGTATATGATGGCAAAATTAACAATGAACAAAATGGAAGATTCCATGAGAACATTAAAGAAAAGGAAATCTCCCGGAAAAGACGGGATAATAAACGAAATGCTGATGGGGCTGGGCCAAACAGCAAAAAGGAAACTGCTATCAGTCCTGAACCAAAGCTGGAAAAAGGGTATTGTACCCCAGGCATGGAAAGACGCAGTACTTGTACCAGTACCAAAGAAAGGAAAAGACAAAACAGATCCAAATGGATACAGGCCTATCAGCCTACTCAGCTGTGTCGGTAAACTGATGGAACGTATAAACACCAGACTGATGTGGCATCTGGAAGAAAAACGCATACTAATTCCACAGCAAGCAGGCTTTAGACAGCACAGATCCACTGAGGATCAGGTCATCCTCATAGCCCAGGAAATAGAAGATGCCTACCAGGAGCAAAAACTCACAGTAGCGGTTTGGGTGGACCTGGAAAAGGCATTTGACAAAGTCTGGAAACAGGGACTTACAGTCAAGCTAAGAAGAAGTAAAGTTTGTGGGAAAATGTACAAATGGATCAGCCACTACCTCAAAAACAGAACGGCCAGAGTTCAAGTACAAGGGCAGATGAGCAAAAAGATGACACTTGAGCAGGGAGTACCCCAAGGGGGAGAACTGTCACCCACACTCTTCCTGGTGTATATAAATAACATAACAGAGAATATACCAAGAAGAGTTCATAGCTCAATCTTTGCAGACGATCTGGATATGTGGACCTCTGAAAAGAATCTCACCATAGCAAGAAATCGGATGCAGCAAGCCCTAACATCGCTGGAAGAGTGGGCGAACTCATGGCTGGTCAAAATAAACGAGGAAAAAACGACATGTACAAATATTCTCGCTATCAAACAAACCCCAAAACACAAAATTAAGTCTGAACGGCAAATACCTGCAGCCAAACGACAACCGAAACTACCTGGGAGTTACATTTGATCGGCGCATGACATGGAAAAGTCAGATCGAAAGAAACCGAATGAGAGCCAGAGAAAGAATGGCAATCATGAGGAAACTTGCTGGCACAAGCTGGGGAGCAGACGAAAGTATACTAAAGAAACGGTACACTGGAAGAGTGAGAACAGTTCTCGAGTATGGCATTGCGGCATGTACAACAGCAGCAAAGCCGAACCTCGATAAAATTAGCAAACTTCAAAACCAAGCCATGAGAGTTATAACAGGAGGCATGAAGTCAACGCAAATTGTAGAACTTGAAAAGATTACAAAACTGCAATCCATGACCGACAAAAGAGACTGCAGAGCCCAGCAGCAAGCAGAGAAAATCAGAAGACTGACTGACCATCCAATGCACCAGAGGCTAAACAATTTTGGAAATGGGAAACTAAAGCTGAGAAACTTGGCAGAAATAACCTAAGCAAAGATAAACGAAGACCCTTTGAACGCACTAACGAAACAAAAACTGCCAGACTGAAAAAGAAAGGAGAGATACTACCCTAAGCTTCATATCGAAAAACTACCCAAGCATGGACTGGACCCATGCATACACCGACGGTTCTGTAACAAACACTACACAGAACGGAGGGGCAGGAGCATTCCTGAACCTACCAAATGGCAGAAAAATAACACTGTCATTCGCTACTGGTAAGTACACAAGAAATTTCAGAGCGGAGGCAGAGGCACTGAGGGCGGCAGTGGAAGAAATGGTGACACACAATGAAAATGAAAGCCATATAGTCCTGCTTACAGATGCTCTCGCCGTAGTCACAGCGCTAAACAGCCAGACAAACACTGAGCTTAATGACTTAAGAGCAGCACTCTGCAAACTGTGCCAGCAGTCCGCACCAAAAAGGGTAGTGGTACAGTGGGTCCCATCACACTGCAACATCCAAGGCAACGAGGAGGCAGACAGACTGGCAAAAGAAGGTGCAAGACTACCACAAACAGATACTAGTATGACGTACGAAGAGACAAAACGGCTTATCAAAGACAGATACATGACCAAATGGGAAACCGAACATACTGGTTACACCAAAAACGATGCATATTACCAGTTGAACCGAAGAGAGCAGGTCGTTGTCTTCAGACTTCGCACTGGCCACAATAGACTGAGGTACCACCTATTCAACAAATTGAAGATAGGTGGTACCGACGAATGCCCGTGCGGTACTGGTAAAATGACCGCTGAACATCTGCTGCAGAACTGCCCGACATACGAGGATCAGAGAGAGCAGATGTGGCCATCACCAGTGGAACTGCAAGAGAAGCTCTATGGCAGTGGCGACAGCCTCAGGATGACCGCCGCTTTTTTCGAAAAAATAATGGTTACTGTCTGACTGCGTACGAAGAAGAAGAAGAACGCACTAACAACACCAAAGCCCATCCCTACTGTACGAAAACCTACCTGGAAGCAGCATATATTTCCAGAGGTGGTAGAAAATATACCAGGTATTGGAAAGAAAAACTGCCACACTGAAAAAGAAAGAAGAGATACTACCCTGAGCTACATATCGAAAAACTACCAAAGCATGGACTGGACCCATGCATACACCGATGGTTCTGCAACAAACACAACACAGAACGGAGGGGCAGGAGCATTTCTGAACCTACCAAATGGCAGAAAAATAACACTGTCATTCGCTACTGGAAAATACACAAGCAATTTCAGAGCGGAGGCAGAGGCACTGAGGGCGGCAGTGGAAGAAATGGTGACAGGTAAAAGTAATGAAAGCCATATAGTCCTGCTTACAGATGCCTTGGCCGTAGTCACAGCACTAAAAAGCCAGAAAAATACTGAACTTAATGATTTAAGAGCAGTACTCTGTTAACTATGCCAGCAGTCAGCACCAAAAGGGTAGTGGTACAGTGGGTTCCATCCCACTGCAACATCCAAGGCAACGAGGAGGCAGACAGACTGGCAAAAGAAGGTACAAGACTACCACAACCAGATACTAGTATGACATACGAAGAGTTAAAACGGCTTATTAGAGCTAGATACATGACCAAATGGGAAACCGAACATACTGGCCACACAAAAAACGATGCCAATTACCAGTTGAACAGAAGAGAGCAGGTCGTGGTCTTCAGACTTCGCACTGGCCACAATAGACTGAGGTACCACCTATTCAACAAATTGAAGATAGGTGACACTGACGAATGCCCGGGTGGCACCGGGAAAATGACCGATGAACATTTGCTGCAAAACTGCCCGACATACGAAGATCAGAGAGAGCAGATGTGGCCATCACCAGTGGCAACACTAGACAAGCTCTATGGCAGTGTCGACAGCCTTAGGATGACGGCTGCTTTTTTCGAAAAAATAATGGTTGCTGTCTGACTGCGTACGAAGAAGAAGAAGAAGACATGATGTAAGGATGGAAGGAAACAAGAAAGTTTACATGAAGTAAGGATGGAGGGAAACAAGAAAGTTTACATGAAGTAAGGATGGAGGGAAACAAGAAAGTTTACATGAAGTAAGGATGGAGGGAAACAAGAAAGTTTACATTGTGTAAGGATGGAGGGAAACAAGAAAGTTTACATGAAGTAAGGATGGAGGGAAACAAGAGAGTTTACATGGTGTAAGGATGGAGAGAAACAAGAAAGTTTGCGTGATGTATGGATGAACGGAAACAAGACAGTTCACATGGTGTAAGAATGGAGGGAAACAAGAAAGTTTGCGTGATGTATGGATGGACGGAAACAAGAAAGTTTACATTGTGTAAGAATGGAGGGAAACAAGAAAGTTTGTGTCATGTATGGATGGACGGAAACAAGAAAGTTTACATTGTGTAAGAATGGAGGGAAACAAGAAAGTTTGTGTCATGTATGGATGGACGGAAATAAGAAAGTTTACGTGATGTAGAGATAGAGAGAATTATGACATGTCACTCAGTTAGGCGTCTCTTGCGACACGCTTTCTGTGTCCTTGTCATACACAAAGAACCCGAAGAAAAACACGCGGAAGGATGATGATGAAAATAAACAACTGTTCTACGACTTTATTTACATTAAGGGAGTAGTCGATGGGTTTTGAAAGTCTGGGAGAACTACAGGTCGCTGGGTCCCTGCTGTCGCCACGTCGCGTGATGACTTGATTCCTTTAATCTCACCCTCAACCTACATAAACTGATTAAGCGAGGATTCGATCCGCTGCCTTCCTTGTCAGCAGACAGGCATCCAACCCATTCTGCCTCGAGCCCCCTTTGTATGTTCCAATGATATTCTCAATGATATATTTGTATGGAAAAAAACATTTTCAAATGTGATGTTTGAGGACAAGAAATACATTTTCTAATGTGATGTTCGAGAACAATAAATACATTTTCTAACGTGATGTTTGAGGACAAAAAATACATTTTCTAACGTGATGTTTGAAGATAAGAAATACATTTTCTAACGTGATGTTTGAGGACAAGAAATACATTTTCTAACGTGATACTGAGGACAATAAATACATTTTCTAATGTGATATTTGAGGACAAGAAATACATTTTTTAACCTGATGTTTGATGACAATAAATACATTTTCTAATTTGATGTTTGGACAAGAAATACATTTTCTAACGTGATGTTTAAGGACAAGAAATACATTTTCTAACGTGATGTTTCACAAGAAATACATTTTCTATTGTGATGTTTGAGGGGAAAAAATACATATTCTAATGTGATGTTTGAGGGCAAGAAATACATTTTCTAATGTTATGTTTGAGGACCACAAATACATTTTCTAATGTGATGTTTGAGGACATGAAATACATTTTCTAACGTGATGTTTGACAAGAAATACATTTTCTAACGTCATGTTTGAGGACAAGAAATACATTTTCTAACGTGATGTTTGAGGACAAGAAATACATTTTCTAATGTTATGTTTGAGGACAAGAAATACATTTTCTAACGTGATGTTTGAGGACAAGAAATACATTTTCTAACGTGATGTTTCAGGACAAGAAATACATTTTCTAACGTGATGTTTGAGGACAAGAAATACATTTTCTAACGTGATGTTTGAGGACAAGAAATACATTTTCTAACGTGATGTTTCAGGACAAGAAATACATTTTCTAACGTGATGTTTCAGGACAAGAAATACATTTTCTAACGTGATGTTTGAGGACAAGAAATACATTTTCTAACGTGATGTTTGAGGACAAGAAATAAATTTTCAAATGTGATGTTTAGAGAAGTGTAGCGGGAATTATAACATAAAATATGATTATCAAATCAAAATTACATGAAGTATCAGCTGAAAGAAGGAGATTAATATGATGTAATCAGCTGATAAAGGCTGTGTAATATAGAATATGTGGCTCAGACAAGAATACTGTGAAATGGTGTCATCATCTTGGCCATGCGCCTTGTCGGTTGGCGCTGGCAACCATGGATCTCCATTCATTTCAATCACGTGTGTCGTTATCAACTCTGTTAGTAGTCTTCTGCGTCATTCCTTCAGGCTGTTCAATATTGTCTCTCTTTGCTTTCATCTGTCTCTCTTCACTGCTACGTTACTAGTTGTCACAGTATGTTCCAACCCGCCTCTTCTAACACCATGTTCTAAAAAGTATGACTGCCTTGATCTGACTTTTACAATAAGTTGTTTTTTGTGTTTTTGCTTCTTAAAGTATCGCCTCTTTAGTCTATTTTACAGTCTATGAAATTCTTAATATTCTTCTGTACAAACTACATTTCCGTCGCCTCCAGTGATCTTTGTGCTTATTTGATGATTGTCCATGGTTCACTGCCGTATATCAGTACTGGTTCTCCACATAGCATCCAAGAATTATACTTCACAATTTCAGCGACAGGGACTACATGTACAAGATTCCCTTCATGCTATGGAAGACTGTTATGTGTGCCCATGTGTGGAATTGTTTTAATTCTCTCTCGTTTACATTAACACTCCATTTGGATGAGTTGAGTTTCTTCTGTTTCCGCCATCACTTCTGATTACTTTTGATTTACACTGCGACCTTTAATTTTCGCTTTAACTACCATGCTGACCAATTATTGCAAGTCTGTCTCATTCTTCGTTATCAAGAGCACATCGTAGATTGTTTAGGTCCTGTCCGTCAACTGACATTCCTGGCATTGCCTCTGTCTCGCGAGATACACTCAATGTACAAAGAGAAAAGTTCCAAGGACAACATACACACCTGCCTCACACCCTTCATCTTCCTATAGTCTCCCACTTGATTGTCTATTCTTATAGCTGCAGTTAGTCCCCTGTCTATTCTTATAGCTGGAGTCAGTCCCCTGTCTATTCTTATAGCTGGAGTAAGTCCCCTGGCTATTCTTATAGCTGCAGTCAGTCCCCTGTCTATTCTTATAGCTGCAGTCAGTCCCCTGTCTATTCTTATAGCTGCAGTCAGTCCCCTGGTTATTCTTAAAGATGCAGTCAGTCACCAGTCAATGTTTTCAACGATTCGCACATCCTTGCCATCGACTTGTGCTTCACCCTGTGAACGCTATGGCTCTCTCATATATTGTTCTTATTACATATATGGTGTTATTTCTATCGTTGCTGTCCATAAAACCGCATTGCTCATCCCCAAATTCTTGTTGTATTCTATTTCTCACTCTTCTTATGATGATTCGTAGATGTAACTTCGTTACGTGACTCATTTTACTGATAGAGCAGTGATCTTCCCATTCAACGGCACGCGCATACATTGGCAGATCTGTGAAAGGTGTATGTGTTCCAAGTCGGAAAGTGGTGCTATGGTTTGTTTTCTTTATGAGGTTGATGTTGTCTTTGGGATTTGAAATGGTCAAATGTTTGTAGATTTATCTTTCAGTTTTCTCCATTGCCCATCTATTCAGCCAGTCCGCTTATTCGCAGTCTTCAGTAGTTGTTTGACTGTCTGTAGTGTTGTTCATGTGGGTTGTTGCTCTTGATCCCATCTTAGCCAGTAGGTATGCCATTTGTATTTGGGTGACCAGGAATCCATTGCATAACTATCATGATTTAATGGAATGTGATATGTTAATTAGCATTTAGGGATATTTGGGTCAGTTCAGGCTAACAATGACCACCATCTTCCAGAACTTGGGGGCAGATAATTGGTCCGTAATGATTACGATGCTTTTGGGCTATTGATGGGAAGACATCAAATACAGCCAATAAGAATGGTGATATGTCAAATACAGCCAATAAGAATGGTGATATGTCAAATACAGCCAATAAGAATGGTGATATGTCAAATACAGCCAATAAGAATGGTGATATGTCAAATACAACCAATAAGAATGGTGATATGTTATATTTGCTTCACATAACAAGGGCAGATTGATATACACGGATCAAGTGATGTGGATCAGTCATGAAAAGTCATATGTTTTAAGGAGTATTAAAGCAAAAAAGTAGTATTAAGTGTTGTAAATTGATATAACAAGAATGGTGTCGTATTTGTTTCATACAAGATCAGTTATGTATTGTATGTGCCTCAAAGAAATAGGATAAATATATGTTTTCGATGACTTAAACAAGAAAACCTTGTATGAGTCTCAACCAAGATGTGTAACGTGTTATTGATGTCTCAAATAAGAATTGGGAAATGCTGCAAGTGGTTCAAACAAGATGTGTTATCGATGTCTCTATTAATAAGGGTTAGATGTTGTATGTGCCTCAAAAAGGTTGTGTTATCAATGGCTCAAATAAGGTGGGTTATATGTTGCATGTAGCTCAAACAACATGTGTTATCGATGGCTGAAAACTTGAAGCATGTCATGTTGTATGTGGCTTAAATAAGATGTATTATCATTGGCTCAAATAAGGAGGGTTAGATGTTGTATTTGGCTCAAACAAGAATTGGTAGACTATGTATGTGGCTCAAACATGATGTGTAATATATTATCGATGGCTCGAATACGAAGCGTTAGATTTGGAATGTCGCTCAAACAAAATGTGCAATGTATCATTTGCGACACAATTAAGAAGGGCAAGATGGTGTATATTGGTCAAACAAGAATCATTGCATGATTTATTGGTTCCAAAAATGGGATGTCCTGTATTTGATCCAGACAAAGAACGCGATATTTGCAGAAATGGTTCCATGAAATTCAAGACTGTCTGTGCAATCATTAACTAATGACGGCAATCATTAACTAATGACGACAATCATTAACTAATGACGACAATCCTTAACTAATGACGACAATCATTAACTAATGACGGCAATCATTAACTAATGACGACAATCATTAACTAATGACGGCAATCATTAACTAATGACGACAATCATTAACTAATGACAACAATCATTAACTAATGACGACAATCATTAACTAATGACGGCAATCCTTAACTAATGACGGCAATCATTAACTAATGACGACAATCATTAACTAATGACGGCAATCATTAACTAATGACGACAATCATTAACTAATGACGACAATCATTAACTAATGACGACAATCATTAACTAATGACGGCAATCATTGATTATTTATGTAGGTTATTAGCGCTAGAAAAATACGCTTGTTATCCGGATAGTTCAGAAAATAAGACAGAGAGATATATAGATGTAGAGGTATGTACAGTAGTATGCCACCTGTTACACCTTGACGTGGTGCAACGCTCTGTGTGACTTTTTCAAATTCAATGAGCTGCCGTGGATAGTCGTGTGCTCGTACGAGATTCAGCAAAACCGAACTGGCCAATGTTTGACAAGACATACCAAAGGAGAAAACTGCTACTCCAGGTTGAGAACTACTGACATCTTTAAAGATATTGACAATTGTAAGCAACAACAACTCGTAAATGGGTGTGGGTGGGGGTATGGGTGGAGTGAGATGGATATAGTTGATATGTAAAGCGCTCACACCTCAAGCAACAAACGAACAATAGCTAGAAATGTTGAATGGCTTAAAATCTGCAAATTCAAGCGAAGAAGGAACGACGTCTAGTCCTATCTGAGATGAACCCAAAACCCGGAGGTCCCGACTTTACGTTGTGCAGGTAAAAGAACCCCTTGGCGTTTGAAGATTAAAACTAGCTAGCTTGTTGTTGCTGTTTGACCAAACATTGTAGCGGTAGCAGCATTCCTACTTTGTAGAAGACCGATAAAAGCTAAGTTCCTCCATCATGCAGACACAACAGGTTAATGCCCTAATGTGTCTGCACATTCAATTACAAAGATTAAAAATAATATACACTTTCACTGGGAGTTGGGGGGGGGGGGGGTGAAGGGACATGCATGATGTGTGGAGGGTAGACAAAAAATGGCTAAGTGAAGTGAGCATGAACAATCGCATTTACAAGTATAATATCAGCACTTGGAAAAGATTGACCGAAGGTAACAGAAAACATATACACCAGATAACAGGGAACATAAACACCAGACAATAGAGAAACATATACACCAGACAACAGAGGAAAATATGCACCAGACGACAGGAAAATAAACACTAGAAAACAGAAAACATACACACCAGACAACAGAAAACATGTACACCAGATAACAGGGAACATAAACACCAGACAACAGAGGAAAATATGCACCAGACGACAGGAAAATAAACACTAGAAAACAGAAAACATACACACCAGACAACAGAAAACATGTACACCATACCACAGAAAACATATACATCGTACAACATAAAAAAGTGATTTAATAAGAAGTCTTTGTCCGAGCAATATACTTCCATGTAACGGATAGGCCATGCATCGAAGAAAGACATGATTAGGGTAGAAGGCCAACCATAAATTGATTCCATTACTTTACAAATGTTACATAAATTGCACTATAAGTTTTTTCAACATTCCCCAATTAATAATCAGACTCTAGAAAAACAATCTAATCTGTGTCCCAGGATGATACAAGTCTGATTCTGGAAGAACAAACACAAGTAAAGCCAATGATGTGGTCGACTCTGAAAGGACCGTCACATCAGTGTCCCAGGATCATTACAAGTCTGATTCTGGAAGAACAAACACATCTGTGTCCCAGAATGATACAAGTCTGATTCTGGAAGAACAGCCACAAATAAAGTATACGATGTGATCGACTCTGAAAGGACCGTCACAGACGAAGTTCATTATGTGACATTCTTGATCATGGAAAAACCATCGTATCTGTGGCACCATGCCGTTACCAGTCTGATTTTAATAGAACAATCACACATGAAATTAAATCGTGTGAGATGCTCGACTTGAAAACTTCCACATTCGATACTAATGGTAAGACCTGTCCGACACTAAAAGATCAGTGTGCGGAGATGAAGATTAATGTCTGGTCAGGCAAAATATACTCATCAGATATGTTAGTCAGGGTCTGGCAAAACATACAAGCCAAGACCCTCACTTCGGATTCCTATTAGCCTAGCCCTCACTGGACACGAGCTGTTTTCATAGCAGCCTAGCTAATGAGGTGAGGGAACGACGTGATCCCCATAGTAGTGAGTGACATGCAGATGAAGCCAAGCATAGCACAACCGCCTGGAGGACCACGGTCCACTTTCATCAGCACGCTCAGGATGTGAGGAAATTTACTGCAACCCGTCCATTAACGTCCTATTCTTGGCGCAAAAGAGATTAACTTACTCATTGTTGGCATTCACAAACAACAAAAACAATCTCATCTGTGTTTAGTGAGGTCAACTTTCCGATTTTGGAAGAAGTATCACATTTGAGGCTTATGGTATATCCGACCAGACTCTGGAAGAACCATCACATTTCAGCTCTTGACTCACGAAGAACTATCACATAAGTGGTTAATGATATGACCTGTCGAACTAGGTAGAATCCTCACATTTGAGGCCCAGAGTGTGATTGGCCCATCTTTAAGGAAACATTACATTTGAGGCACATCATATAATCAGCTGACTCTGGAACATCATCACGACTCTGGAACATCATCACGGCTCTGGAACATCATTACGACTCTGGCACATCATCACGACTGTAGCACATCATCACGGCTGTGGAACATCATCAAGAATCTGGAGCATCATCACGACTGTGGCACATCATCACGACTCTGGCACATCATCACGACTGTGGCACATCATCACGACTGTGGCACATCGTCACGACTGTGGCACATCATCACGACTGTGGCACATCATCACGACTGTGGATAATCATCACGACTGAGGCACATCATCACGACTGTGGCACATCATCACGACTGTGGCACATCATCACGACTGTGGCACATCATCAAGACTATGTAACATCATCACGACTCTGGAACATCATCACGACTGTGGCACATCATCACGACTGTGGCACATCATCACGACTGTGGCACATCATCACGACTGTCGCACATCATCACGACTGTGGCACATCATCACGACTCTGGCACATCATCACGACTGTGGCACATCATCACGACTGTGGCACATCATCATGACTATGGCACATCATCATGGCTGTGGCACATCATCACGACTCTGGCCCATCATCACGACTCTGGCCCATCATCACGACTCTGGCACATCATAACGACTCTGGCATATCATCACGACTCTGGCACATCATCACGACTCTGGCACATCATCACGGCTCTGGCACATCATCACGGCTCTGGAACATCATCATGACTCTGGCACATCGTCACGACTCTGGCACATCATCACGACTCCGGCACAAGGTATGGCGGGTCCGATTCTGCAAGAAGCTTTGCATTTGAGGCTCATGATCTGCCCGACGGGAATCTGGAAGAACAATCACTTCTATGAAGCATGGTGTGACCTATCGATGTGGAGTGACCGTTTTGGATCAGCTTCAAGAAAATGAAAATAAAAGGTTATGCGAATGTATGAGTTATACCAATGTACTGCAGCCGGGATAAGCCCTTTATCCATTGGAAGTTTACTAAACATGATATCAATAATAGTTTCCCATTGCAAGTAAAGAATGCGATAGCTTTAGACTTGTGCTGCGAGATATGTTCTCATATGGTTACAAAAACCAATCCTAGAATGATTTGCCACACTCGGAGCACTTATGTAAGGAGGATGCTGTGCAGTCATTGTGCTTTCTTCTCGTTCGGGTGGGGCGTTGTCTGAGCCTCCGCGATAGAGTTTTGTCTGGGATCTGAGCACCATTGGTGATGCTAGCGCCAGGTGGGACGGTTCTGTGCAAGCAACTCCCAAGAAGTAACATCATTTTTGAAGCTTTCCAGAGACGCCTTCAAGGAGATATGTCACTTTTCTGTTGTTCTCCCTAATGAGCGGCCGCCTGTTCACTGTGAAACAGCTGCTTGGGGTTTCATCTAGCATGCAAACAATTTGTCCTGTCCATCACATCTCGGCTTTTTTTTTAACCGAATAGATGCTGAACATGTTACTTATGCCAATTTTTTTAGAGTTGAACATTTTGTACTACTACCTGATGCTGAGCAGCCTACGCAGACAGATCAAGTAAAAACATTGTATCTGTGTTGCGTGTCCCCTTTACAATATTGATGTGTCGAAAGCATGCCGCAGAGTTGTTAGCACTATAATTACGTAACTGCATAGGAAGGTCCCAAGACTTCAACTGCGTAGTGTAACGAAAAACTAAGACAGTTTCATTTTAGACTTTCGTCAGAGAGGAGATGTTTCATTCTTGTTTGTTCTATGTCTCAGCTTTTCTGTAGAACATTGCAAATATTTATCTTAATCGCTGCCTTACCTTTTCTGAATGTGTACCCATTTACAGATGGGTTGACTAGATCCGGAAACAAGGGCTCTAACCATTCTCTGGCACAATTTTTTGTTGTTGATTTTTTTGGCGTTCGTCTTATTTTTCTATTCCATAACGTGGTGAGAGTTGCACTATATTTTTATTTTGTGCCTGTCGACACAGTGCATTCGACTTCGGCATGCATTTTATGTAAGGGTCCGCTTCCTCTTGCATTTTCTAAGAGTTTGCTTCCCCGGGGTAACGCCCGGTGCTGTGATTGGGGAGCGAACCAAGCACCTACGGGTTATGAGGCGTGTCACTTAACCACTAGCTTACGCCGTCCCCCACTCACACGATTAACAGCTTTAAGTTATATGTGTCATTGTTGGCATTGCTGGACGTATGACCAAATTACCTGAAATGATTGTGTCAATGCTTATATATATCTCCCTGTCGAAGAAGGATGTGTCGGACCCAGAGTTGCAAATATCGCAGTCAAGCTATAAACAAACGACACAACGCATGCTATTCTCCGGACTACATGCTGCTACTTGCAAGGCGCTGTTCAGGGCTTGGTAGTCGGAGATTGAGAACACATGTAGACAAAAAGAAGATATATCTCACCTTATCTATACAACATCAATGCGGAATGTATAATAAGAAATGTTAGAGAAGACGAGAACATTGAACGTTTTGGTCCATTTACGATTGGCGGTTACGAGCTTCCAGAGTTACAATATGCAGACGACACAGTGATACTATCAAGAAGTGCAGAAGGGCTAGATCAGCTAATTTTAGCCGTAGTAAATGGTCACAATAAAGATCAAAACCTGTTTATAAACATAAACAAAACAAAGATAATGACCACCGACAAAACATGATATCAACATAAATTTACAGTTGGCGGTGAGGGATTTACGAAAATAGCGACTGCTCGAAAGAAATCAGAAGAAGAATAGCCATGGCAATGCAGGGACTGAACAAAGTATGGCAGAGCACCAACAAAATGGCAAAAGTAAATGTCTTAAGAGCCTGTGATTTTCCTGTGGCAGGATATGGCTGCGAATCATTGACGATTACCTAAACTTCTAGACAAACAATCGAATCCTTCGAGGTAAAATATTACAGAAAAATCATAAGAATACCCTGAACAGAGAAACAGACAAATACATACATTCGGCAGGAGTTGAACATAGAGGAGAACTGATTTATTTATTCCATTTTGGCCAGAAAATGTAAATACGTTGGTCACATAAAGAGACACAGCGGTCTTGGGAGAACAGTGATGGAAGTTATTTTTACAAGCAAAAGAAACAGGGCTTGGTCAAAAAGACGATGACACTAAGATATCTAGGGATGTCTGTGAATGACTGGCGAATGCTGTAGTGTTGGCAAAGGAAAGAGTTTCTTTCAGACAGACTATGATGGCAGCGACGTTCTATAAAGGATATGCTACATAATGATGATATTTATATATATATCCCCCATGCCCTTTAGAGCTGATTAGCTTTTGGTATTTGATATAAACGAAAATCGCAGCTTGTACTTATGAAAAACTGGTCTCCTTACTAGTTAAACAATAGCACAATACCTCTACTCTATGTTAACTAGAATATACAATAAAATTACTTTAAAACTGTTTATGTTAGACTTGCTATATTTTTATGCTGGTTTTAAATATTGTTCATGAGGCCGTAGATACAACATAGTGAGTGAGAAAAAAAATGATAATGAAGAAAAAGAAGAAGAAGAAGAACAAGAAAAACAACAACAACAGTAACAACAACAACAATAAAGCAAATAATAAGAAGGAGCAAAAAAATAAAAAGAAGAATAAGAAGAAGATGGTGATGAAGAAGAAGTAGAAAAATAAGATGGTGATGATGAAGAAAAAGAAGTAGAACAAGAACAAAGAAAAATAGGAAGAAGAGGAAGAAGAAAAATAATAGCAAGAACAACAACAACAAAAACAACAGTAACAACAACAACAAATTTAAGAAGAAGAAGAACAACAACAACAACAGGGACAACAACAACATTAGCAACAACAACAACAGTAACAACAACAATAATAATTGAAGAAGAAGAAGAAGAAGAAGAAGAAGAAGAAGAGGAAGAAGAAGAAGAAGAAGAAGACAAGAAGAAGAAGAAGAAGAGGAAGAAGAAGCAGCAGAAAAAGAAGAAGACAAGAAGAAGAAGAAGAAGAAGAGGAAGAAGAAGCAGCAGAAAAGAAGAAGAAGAAGAAGAAGAGGAAGAAGAAGCAGCAGAAAAAGAAAAAGACAAGAAGAAGAAGAAGAAGAAGAGGAAGAAGAAGCAGCAGAAAAGAAGAAGAAGAAGAAGAAGAGGAAGAAGAAGCAGCAGAAAAAGAAGAAGACAAGAAGAAGAAGAAGAAGAACAAGAAGAATGAGAAGAAGAAATGCATTTCGCTGTAAATATGTTACACATATATTCTAAATAATTTTCATTATTTGTAAACATTTGTATTATGTAACAACGTTGTTCAAAACTCAATATTTTACACGATTTCTTAAACCGATTGAGTCATTAGAAACGCAGCTCACATCATCTCCTGAGTCAACACAACAAATGAAAAGTTTGAAAGACAGACCTCGGTTGCACGAATCTGCAGAAAACAGAAATGTTGTAGAAAATAACCTGCCAAGGCAGTAGTCTGCGGTAATATGGAAAGTTGGTTGGCCACGACTTCCTTTAAAATGCTTCATCACACACTGTTCAAAGTTATCGTTTAATTAGTTATTGATGACTGAACATAACCTTGCACATTTCGTCGTGTCTCTCAACGTGAAAGCTATTATTGATCTGCACTGCTTCACTCGTGTCACGTCAAATTACTATAGCGACGTCGTACGGTTACTGGTATTGTCAACTTCTCGTTGGCTTTCTCTGCACAAGTATCGGGATGTGCGTTTGTATTTGTGACACGGCATTCAATGTTTTCTTCTTGGCTTTAGTTGGAAAGATGGGGGTTACGGGAGGAGTGATTACTTGTATTTACAAATTAAGGGCTTTAGTTTAAAGATGTTTTCGTGTATGTCAATGTTAACTTGCTTTTGTCTTGTACATATTTCTGGGTTTTAGTTTTGTGTTCTTCTTTGTCGCTCGTTCTTGTACTCCCGTTACTAAGCTCTGTAAAGGGCTTTGGAAGTAGCAGTATGTAGTCCGAGAACCCAATGTGTTGTGTCGTAGCTTACAGTTCGACTGAGATATTAACATCATTCGGTCCGACACGTCCGACTTCAGCTAACTTAACTAATCCTTAACTAATCTGCTCTGTTGCAACCTGTTGTCCAGTATCTCCACGTGGAGGTGTAGAAGGGTCTTGGCAGCTCTGGTTCGCTGGTCATGAGGCTAGCAGTCAGCGTTAAGTCGCTGACAGCTGCAGTTCATGACATTCTCACAAACGTGATCACGGGTTTCAGTTTTAAGACACGTTGGGTATATGACAATGTTTTCTGGTTGTAGGAGGATATGTTGATCTATAGGAGGATATGTTGATCTATAGGAGGATATGTTGATCTATAGGAGGATATGTTGATCTATAGGAGGATATGTTGATCTGTAGGAGGATATGTTGATCTGTAGGAGGATATGTTGATCTGTAGGAGGATATGTTGATCTATAGGAGGATATGTTGATCTATAGGAGGATATGTTGATCTGTAGGAGGATATGTTGATCTGTAGGAGGATATGTTGAACTGTAGGAGGATATGTTGATCTATAGGAAGATATGTTGATCTGTAGGAGGATATGTTGATCTGTAGGACGCATGCAGAGCTTGTAGACGTTCAAGGTCCCATTATGAGTATCAAATTCCGACTCCAGGCTCTCGCCAGCTGAACTATTTTCCAAAAGCCTAACTTGGTGACATGTCTTTTCACCTGGTGTATTTGCACATCTCGCTATCTCCAGAGGTCATAAAAAAAGCACCTAGGTTTGATAGAAACATGTATAATGCGTGTTCAAATGAAACCAGACCAAAATACAACAAGTGAATATACGTACGATGCGCATAATGACGCCACTTCAGGTATAAACAGCACATACTACCGTCAAGTTTGCAAAATTTCATTATCCACCACCTCATAGTTTTCTCAACAGACCATTGAAAACATGGCGGGTGTGATACGGAATCAGTTCAGAGTTTATCAGGGAGTGGTGATCGGTTTCTAACAGCTGAAGGATGTCGACCAGCTGAAGGATTTCGACCAGTTGAAGAATGTCGACCAGTTGAAGGATGTCGACCAGTTGAAGGATGTCCACCAGTTGAAGGATGTCCACCAGTTGAAGGATTTCGACATGTTGAAGGATGTCGACCAGCTGAAGGATGTCGACCAGCTGAAGGATGTCGACCAGTTGAAGGATGTCGACCAGTTGAAGGATGTCGACCAGTTGAAGGATGTCGACCAGCTGAAGGATGTCGACCAGCTGAAGGATGTCGACCAGTTGAAGGATGTCGACCAGCTGAAGGATGTCGACCAGCTGAAGGATGTCGACCAGTTGAAGGATGTCGACCAGCTGAAGGATGTCGACCAGTTGAAGGATGTCGACCAGTTGAAGGATGTCGACCAGTTGAAGGATGTCCACCAGTTGAAGGATGTCCACCAGCTGAAGGATGTCGACTAGTTGAAGGATGTCGACCAGTTGAAGGATGTCGACCAGTTGAAGGATGTCCACCAGTTGAAGGATGTCCACCAGCTGAAGGATGTCGACTAGTTGAAGGATGTCCACCAGTTGAAGGATGTCGACCAGTTGAAGGATGTCGACCAGCTGAAGGATGTCGACCAGCTGAAGGATGTCGACCAGTTGAAGGACCAGTTGAAGGATGTCCATCAGTTGACATTCATCGCAGAATACAGGCAGTGTATGGTGACCCGAATTGCTGCATCAATTTTGGTGATGGCATCTTGTGACGCAACAATATGCGCCTGATCTGGTCTAAGAAAATATTTCGTTAACTCACGTCCTTCTGTAAACATCGTTGTCCAGTGCTTCACTGTTGTCTTTGGTACACGTTTGTCACCATACACTGCCTGCATTCTGCGGAAAATGTCAATTGGTCGACATCCTTCAGCTGTTAGAAACCGAATCACCGCTCGCTGATCAACTCTGGACTGATTCCGTATCACACCCGCCATGTTTTCAACGATCTGTTGAGGAACCTATCAGTCGGAGGATAATGAAATTTTGCAAACTTGACGGTTGGTATGTGATGTTTACATCTGAAGTGACGTCATCATGGGCATCGTAGATATATTCACCTGGTGAAATTAGGTCCGGTTTCATTTTGAACACGCTTCGTAGAAACTATGCGCAATACATGATAAACGGAGAGAGCCAACATTAATGGCTTACTGTCGAACAGGATAAAAACTAGATAATTGTTCACAAATATTGGCAATGGCAGTTAAGGTGGAGAACAATTAACGACAACTCAAACACAATTGGACACGTTGAACAAAGAAAGACATTAGAATCTCCGAGATATATATATATATATATATATATATATATATATATATATATATATATATATATATATATATAAATATATATATATATATATATAACCGTTACCTAAAGCCTTTTCAAGAACGTACAAAAGAGTAAAATTACTCAATGTGGGCTTTCAGCAACAATGTATATATGACAGTATAATCAGCCATGTGCTGGATGAACAAACGGAGGACATTATAACATGATCGAAAACAAGAAATGTCTGGTAAAAATGTGTGTAAATTGAAATTATGGAAACTAGTGCGAGGCTGAATTTAAGAATAAAGGCCAAGACAAAAACTATGTAAATACAAAAAAATAATGAAACGAAAGAATGAGAAAAAAAAAACATTGAAAAAAAAAAATCATCTCTCAAATTATATTTTACAGTTTCATCTCTGTCACTTTAAATGTATTAAATTACTGGAATACTTATTATACTCCACAGATATGTTTTGTCTCATTAAATATTGGGAATTACCGCACCTATTGACATACATTTGTCTCAATTGTAAATTATAGTGAATTTGATTTATGCAGTTAGAATTCATTGTTGTGTACTGGTTAGGAGACTGAGTCGTCTCGAGATAAGGCGTCGGCCTCGAGTGCTGGAGGTCGAGGGTTCAAATCACGGTGCAGACCGGGATTTTTTCGCGTCGACTTTCTGGTATTTTTCCGGATATCTGGGCAGTAGAGATCGGACGTCCAGTGTCGCGTACGTTGAAAATCTCTCCACAGCTTGAAATTGAAAAGAGTAGTCTTTTATGGACGCTGCGCGGGCAAAATTATGTTAAAAATCTATCCACAGCTTGAAATTGAAAAGAGTAGTCTTCTACGAACGCTGCGCGGGCAAAATTATGTTAAAAATCTATCCAATCTATTATGGGATCCTCGCCGGTGCTGTGGAGTTTGTGCATTGTTCTGAGATTCTCCAAAAATTTGGAGACGAACAGAGCACTTATGGGTTAAACCGTGTGCAATGACGTTGATTCTTAGACTAAACTAAACTAACTTGTGTACTGTTTATTTTACTGGATTTAGGTACCACATATATTACTATAATTAATAGTTGTCCGTTGATATTTGAATGCATATAATTACGGTATTCATTATGCAATTCTGTCGTCTATGTTGATATTGTAAAATAGTTAGTCCTATCCCTAATTGTTATTATTCTTTGTTGCTAATGTTTTGTTTAATTAAATAAATTTAATTACTGCAGTTATCTATAACTTTTATCATGAGTAGACAAACTCGGTCTTCAATTGACAGTTGTCAGTTTGAGTAGAAAAACTTAGTCTTAAATTTATAGCTGTCATCATGTGTAGACAAACTTGGTCTTTAATTTATAACTGTCATCATGTGATGATAAACTAGATCTTTCATTTATAACTGTCAATATGTGTGGACACACTAGATCTTTAATGTATAACTGTCATCATGAGTAGACAAACTTGGTCTTCAATTTATAACTGTCATAATGAGTAGACAAACTAAATCTCTAATTGATAGCTGACATCATGTGTAGACAATCTTGATCTCTCATGTATAGCTGACATCATGAGTGGACAAACTAGATCTATAATTTATAGCTGACGTCATGAGTAGACACACTTGTCTTCAATTTATAGCTGTCATCGTGTGTGGATAAACTTGGTCTTCAATGTATAGACCACGAGTAAAACCACTGGAATTTTAGTTTATATCCGTCATCTGGCGCAGGCAAAATGGATCTCATATTTTGTACCGCTAGTAAGTCAATTATGTCATCAATTTAAAGGTTAAAGTATTCACATTTTGCCTTTACAATTCATACAGTTTTACAACGAGCCGCGTAGCGCAGTGGTTAGAAAGCTGGCTTCGCATCTGACTGGTCCTGGGTGCATTCCCCAGTTTTTTCAGACCGAGTTGGATCTCGGGTCGACCCAGCCTTAAATGGGTACCGGTTCAGTCCGGATAGTAAAAGTGACGAGTGAGAGAAGATAGATACCGCCCTCATATAGCCGAGCCTTTGAAATGTGAGATCGCTAACACCTCACACCCCTACGGCAGTAATGATATGCGTTACTTTACTTACCACGATTCGACAATTTAACTTAAATAAATTGCAAATTGCAGAAAAATCGAAACATGTTCCTTCTATTTTATGTATTTGTTTAGCAAAAAATGTTTCATTGTGTCCACAACTTTTAATGTTTAACAGAGCCTAAATATTTCTCAGTTATGAAATAGATGCCATAATGAGATGAAACGTTTTTTTGAACGCTCTATAATTGGCTAGTTCGAACTTGGAAATTTTAGTGTGTTCAGAAAAACACGGTGTTGAAATGTAGCTATATAAATAGTTCAATAACTTATCAACTTGAATTTCTGCATATGCCCCTATTTTCGTTAACGTGTTATGCAGAAATATTAAGTGGACTGCCCAGATTTACTCAAACAGACGCTATCTTTGTTTATTTTAACTTGGCTGATAATTGTGGTTTAGACACGCATCACATTTTCCAGTAATTCCGTAATTGATAGTACATTAATAGCCGCATGCGTATCTTCATTTATCGTAGGGGTATGAGTCAATCATTGTTTCTCATAAACGTGCTATGTTTATAATTTATAAATTACCAGTTAGCGCTGTGTGTTGAAAGAAAATTATGTCTAAATTGGTTTTTTTGTGTCAGTGTTCCTTTTTAAATGAAGTGTTACGCTCCAAGCTTCACGAGCAATTCAAGTTTGTATCTAAAAAATGACATTAGTCGGTATCATAGAGGTTGAAACCCAGACAAGAGAACAATTCATGCTCTGGGTATCGCGACTGGTCATACTCACGCTGGACACTAAAACAGGACATTCATTCAACAAATACCACCGGAGGCTAATGTCATTTGTTTATTGTAATCTACAAGTATGTAGAATGGGCTCGTACTGTTCAGATTCCGGTGACTAGAAATTGACGGCAATTATCATTTGAATGAATCGTAAGCCATCCCTTTGTCATAAAGTCTTCTTCTGTCAATGCACAGTCCTGACATTTAATCCAGAAGTGTGTCAATGTCGTAGAATGCACTTTTGTTACATTTGATAGTTTGAAGGTATTGTTGTCACTTGTCGACTGTCCTTTCACCTTCGTCTAAACTGATTCCATAGTAATGTAATGCCAATGGTAGAGTGGCAATCTTAAACAACTATGTCCATGCTACTGGATTTTTTGTTAAAGGTGAAACGTCTTTGTCCACCAGACTAAAGAGTCTTATCTAATGACAGAAGGACAGTTTTCTTAATCCACCCTCTAAATATGCGACCATTAATATATGAATTATTGTCCTAATTGTCTGTAGATTCTGAAACAAATATCAGTTCCCCATTGTGTAACAATCTATTATATTTGCTACCTTTACTTCTTGGCACACTTCTCTCCACAGTTTCAACTACAGTTTGCCAATCTTTTTTTATTATTTTGTTTTTGCATTTACCAAAGTTCCAAATTAATACCCAAAATTGCATTTTGTTAACGCATCTCTCTAATTTTCATTAAATGGTTCTATTAGTTACTTGGTGAGGTTTTTCGCTAATGATATTTCTACCCCCAGTATAGTTTCGGGAAATGAAGTTAGACTGACCCCCCCCCCCCCCCCCCCCAACCCCTACAATTTTCCAAAATGTAATTTTAGAGATAATTAAGATCAAGGCTTCTTTAGAATCCAACATTCTGTAAATCTCTCCCTTACAAACACCTTTGTGAAACATCTAGTGCAACAAAAGTGTGAATTTCAGTAAAAACACGTACAATATGAAAAACTGTTACGCCATATCGCCAAGGGTCGCTGTCGAACTTTTAAAATTCTATACAGCGAAGATACATTTTTTTATAAATTTCCAAAATAAGTTAAAATTCATATTAAATCACTTCATATAACTGGAAAACTGGAAAAAAATTACTTGAAAGTATTTGTGTTAATAAATTTATATTTTCGAATTGGTGAGATAATATCCTTTTGACTGACACGTGTTTCGTAACATACTATAGTCAAGCATAGCAACCATCGAGTACCATGGACTGAGCTAGAGATAACATCTAAGCACGGGGTCTCACTATCGTAGCTTACAGGTCACAAGCAGCCCGAGGCACATTTTCTACGGGCCTCAACATGATTGAATAAACACAATAATAATAGTTTAAAAAATTATACTAAAGACAATCAAAATAGTGTCCTAAACCGCAATGTTTGTGTGATAACATTTTTGTTTTTAAAGCAATTGTCCTGCAACTTGGCACATATATTCTAGAAAACCATTGCTTTGTTGGGAATTATGGACATCTAGCTATCTTACAATGTGTAAGAGTTATTATAATTTGAAGTATCCAATTTTTAAACAAAATTGAGTAAATATTGGAATTTTCATAAAAACATAAATGATAGTAATAATAATAATAAAATACTATTATAATAGTGTTAATAATAATGATAATAATAATACTAATAATGAGTTATAAGTTCAGTTATTGCCCATCGCAAACGATGAGGCCACAAACTATGGTAACTCGAGATGCAGGGATTCCGGTCTTACCTCCTGTGAGGAGACGATGAGGCTAACGTCTGGTCAGGCAAAAAACACTGATCAGACAATGTTAGCCAGGTTCAGGAGAAATATACTGCCAAGACCCTCACCTGACCTCCTCGTTGGTCGTCCTGGAAACGGGCTGTTCTCCAGGACAAAAGTCAGGCTAACAAGGTGAGGTTCGACGTGATCCGCGTAGTAGTAAGCGACACGCAGATGAAGCCAATCATAGCACAACCGCCTGGAGGACCCGGTCCACCTTTATCAGCACACTCGGGATGTGAGAAAAGCTACAACCCGCCACTTAACGCCATAGGGCGCACAAAAGAGTAACCTACTCATTGTGGGCATTCGCGAACAACAACCTCCCGTGAGACCATGGGTCGCTTGAAACTTGCGACACTCGATCGCCCACCGTTTTCGTTCATCACTGTGATAAGGGGGTACCTTAACCTATTGACTACAGCAACCTTAATATACGAATAATAATGACAATAACAACAATAATACTACTGAGGCTCAAATCCAAAGAGCATGGGGCAAACCTTACATTTTAATTCATGGTTTCAGCGTGCAATGAATCCTCGGACAATATGTTTGTAGTGTGGTTTTAAAGTCAAGTCTTTTTTTCCGCAATCGAGTTTACCAACTCCATCACAACCTTCCCTGGTCGCCTGTGTCAATTCTAAAAGGGGAACCACGGGGATTTTTAGATGGATAGCTCAGAGGCGATGAGCAGCCCCTACGGAACTACGGAGATATGTGTCGTCTCCTATGTGAACAAATCTGCATATGCTTGCTGGCTCTGAACCGCAAGCTTCGATTCTTCGACTCAGGTATGATACAGATTAGACAATAATGTAAGACTGTATACAGTACAGAAGAGGTCATTTACACTATTCCAAAACTTGCCCTGATAAAGAATATACCATTTAGGGGAATAAAACAGTTATTTTATAATGGGAATTCTCTTTTATAAAAGTGCATGCAATTCATACCATAAATCTAGAACAGGTGCTTACGTCACAGCGGGAACATGCCGCACTTGCAAACCTTTCAATGAAAGCTACAGAGAGAGAAGCGAAGAGAGAAGGAGTTATAGGGAGAGAGAGAGGGAGGGAGGGAGAGATTCATAATGAGAGCCTTGATGTTGTATGAACTAACAATTTTTGCCAACAAGTTTTTTCAGTTAGAAGTACATTAAAAACAACTAATTTCCGTTAAATTGTCAGCATTTTCTGCAAAATCTACGGATAAAGATAGATGTGAAATGCTGTAATGTTTTATTGCTGGTCAAAATCATGGTATTTAAGGAAACGAGTGCAAATACAAAACATAAAACAGAAAATTGTATAATGAACCTTCTGTACGTAACCGACACCAGAATGAACATTGGAGATAACCGAACCAAAACAGTTGGAAGCCTTATCATTGTGATCAATCATTATAATCATATCAATTCGTGTCAAGAGTAATCCGCATTACAATTTTACATAGCAATTGAACCAAAAAAATCAATCTTGCACAAATGTGTTCTTCAACTCTTCATTCAAGACAAGACTCACCAGATTCAATCGTTGAGTTATTGAACGTCTTCATGCACACTTGAAGAAACAAGACAAAGCTCCTTTTGATATGTTACAGCTTTTCCTGGTCGTTCATTTTCACTCCAGAATTGAGTGTGCCTTTTCAATTTTTAAGAGACTGAGTGGTCTTGATGTAAGACGTCGGCTTTCGGTGCTAGAGGTCGCGGGTTCAAATCACGGTGGAGGCCGGGAATTTTTCATGTGAACTTTCTGGTATTTCCTTTGTATTTCTTGGTAAAAGAGATCGGACGCTCATGGGTAGTGTTGCGCACGTTAAACAGTCCTCGGCATTTAGAAGTCGAAAAGAGTAGTCTTGACTGCCGTTGCCCAGAGAAAATTCTAAATGATGTAAACATCTAGCCAATCTATTACGGGATCCACGCCAGTGTTACGGAGTCTGTGCATTGCGATGAGATTCTCCAACTAATATGGAGAAGAACAGAGCACTAATGCATTAAACCAAAGCCAACTCTAGATACAAGCCATGGTTAAACCGTGTTCAATGAAGTTCATTATTCGACTAAACTATAACAATTGTCACGGGCAGTGCGCATTTTTAGTTGCACTAAACTTTTCAATTTAATATTATAATCGTACTGCCAAATATCCTTCAATGTCAGCTTAACTGAACACCCGAATTCAGTTTAGATTATCACTACTTAAGAACATTTCTGCTCGGACGGAAGCCGATTTCCTTCTGTCCGCCCCTCTCTCCACCGGAGGTTACACGATACCTCTCCCAACCTCGTATTCTCAACACAGCAACGGCCATGCTGACCAACAGGTGGACACAAACAGAAGCCTCGGCGGCGAGACCCGTGGAAACAGGGAGTTTGACACAGACAGACACGGAAAGCTTGACACAAATATTGGTCTAACACACTCCTCGCGGCCTTTATTCCAAGTCTGCGGAGTACACGGCTCCACCTAGAGAGTATGTAGGGATTTTGGTCGACACGCTAGGCATGGAGATAGTCTCAGCATTTTGACATGGTAGTGGTCAATCGACGCAACTAGCCTTTGATGCCAAAACAAACATTATTATTATTATTATTAATGTTAAAACTGAAATTGTAAAATCCCCAATTTCTTTAAATGGATTGTTTCCAATTCATCTTTATATTCACGCAATTTAGCTCAGAATGATGCAGTATTGTGAATCCAGCCAACCAATTTAATTTGAACCATTATATTCACAAGCAGTTATGGCTTCTTCGGATTCTCCCATTGATCCCAGTAAATTGAAAAAATAATGTTTTTAGCCGGACTTTCTTTGTTATTCTCGCAGATATAAAGATATATTTGTAAAAACTTACGTTGTTTGGGACGTTTCCACTAATTCTTTCAAATAAAGTGTAAATGAAATGTTTGGATCCTTATAAAGTCTAAATTAAATAATGTAGGGCTCCTTTGTTTTAATTCTTTGAAAAAAGTTTAACGGAAATCTTTGGATCCTTCTTTTGTAGATTTTTCTTCATCTTAAATTTGAATTGCATACCAGTGATATCATTTTTAATACAATAATATCAGAAGAACTTTTGGCAGAGGCAGAAACCTTAAAAACTGCAGCAGAAATATTTATGATGAGTGAAAGCACAGTGAAATAATTGATACTTTTCCCAGACTCCATGTCAGTGATCGTATTGCTGGACAGTCTAAAAAATGTGTGTCTGAAAGAACTTTGGACGTTACTCTCTAAACTATGTTCCCGATTCAGGAAAGTTGTGATTCAGTGGATTCCTTCTTATTGCAACATACTTTGGTAATCATAAGACTAACATCCTTGCAAGAGAAGACAGAACACTATATCAACATAATGGATGTATATCTCATGAAGAGTCCAGGAGGTTTTCAGGTGCAGATACAAGAACAAGTGGCTAGCTGATCATCCAGGGCCACAAACAAGATGACGCTTACTAATAGCTAAACAGGTTCGATCAGTTGGTGATTTTCAGATACAATATCAAATATTCAACAAGTTCAAATTAGGACGCGCTGATGAATGTGTCTGCGGCACTGATAAAATAACTGCTGAACATCTCCTACAGAAATGTCCAACAAACGAGTTACAGAAAAGGCACATGTGGCCATCTCTCGTCCCAATCCAAGACAAACTCTATGGAGCTACCGATGACCACAAACGGTGGACCACTGCGTTTTTTCAAAATATTCAAGTTGATGTCTAAACGCATACGAAAAAGAAGAAGAAGAAGAATAAAAAGAAGAAAGAAGAGGAAGAAGAAGAAGAGGAACAAGAGGAAGAAGAAGAAGAGGAAGATGAGGAAGAATAAAATGAAGAAAAAAAACGTTCACTGCTCCAACACACGGAAGAAACGATTTGCCAGCCAAAGATTTGTGTAAGATCATCAAGAAGCTTGACTTTATCGGCTAAAGGTGATTCAGTTTATTCACTGTTTGAACTTTCACTAGAGCTGGAAAGTAAATACGTAGCTAGGATAGGTTCAACTCATCTTTGTACATTTAATTATTACATTTCTGCCGTGTTGCACTCTTCTATAGTTGCCCATCGCAAGCAGAGATGGTGACAGCGTCAGATATGTTTATTGGGAAAAAAACATGAAAAAAAAACTAGTAAAAGTTGGTTAAGGTTGAGCTTAATCAAAATTTTAAAATGGGTATGGTCAGATACCGCACCGACACGAGAACACAAACAAAACCTACGTTACGACCAATAGGCCTTCATCAGGGACAACAACACTGAACTAACAAATCAACATATAAGAAAAAATGGTCAACTCATCTGTTTCAGGTGGGAGACGCTTTCTGTCTAAGCGACCGGTCGTGCCAAGTACTCGATAGAAACTGAAATGGGAGCGGTCAAACAAAAAGTGGCGGAATATGCCTGATAAGCCAAGCGTGGCCAAATAGTGGTCCAGATAGGAGAACAATGAGAAGGCAATATAAGCCAAGAGGGCGTGATATTGATATAAGAGAGGGGGGAAGAGAACTGATGGAAGAATGGGGGAGGCGGGGGTGTGGGGGGGGGAAGGAAGACAAATAGATGGGGGCCAGTGTGAGGGTTTAAGAAAAAGTATGGAAGATATTTATACCATGTGGTTGGAGACAGCCCATACTCGAGATAAGTCTGTTCTCAAGGGCGAATCGATGACGATCGTCAGAGAAGCACGAAACTAGACCAGTGACACTGGCGTCAGCCATACCCCGGTGCTCAGGACCATTGAAGTGGCTGGCAATTGGGGAACCAGTGCTGTTGCGGATGTCGTTGAGGTGTTGGCGGAAACGCTCCCGTAGTTCCATACCAGTTTCCCCAATGTAAGTCATACCACACTGGCGGCAGATGATGGAATAGATGAGGTTACGAGATTTGCATGTGAACCCCTCTTTGATGAAGAATTCAGCCTTAGGGAAGGTAATGGAACGAGAAAGGATGACATGAGGGCAGGTAACACAGCCACGTGAATTTTTGCACGGCCTGGTGCCTGGGAGGCTATGAGGGCTGGTGTGTAGGCGACTACTGACCAGCAAGTCCCTCAGGTTCCTGTCACGCTTGTAGGCGACAAGGGGAGGATCGGGAAAAACTTCGCGAGTGGCAGGATCAGAGTGAAGGATAGGGAGATGGCGGAATAGGATATCCCGGACAGAGACGCTGTGAGGGTGATAGGTGAGGACGAGTTTCACACGGTCAGAGGGAGGACGGCGGGTGGGAGTGAGGGAGTCTTGGCGGGAGATAAGAAGAACCCGCTGAAGAGCGGAGGAGAGAGTGGTCTCAGGGTAGAGTCGCTTGCGGAAGAAGTTAAGCATCTCGTGGGCCCTGAGAAGGAAGTCGTCGTCATCCTGACATAGGCGTCGGAGGCGGAGGAGTTGGGAGAAAGGAAGCGAATCGCGACAGGATAGGGGATGGGAGGAAGTGTAGAGGAGGTAGTTGTGGGCGTCAGTGGGTTTAATATGTTTATTCAGATGTGATTGCATACGACTGTACAATCCGATCTGAGCGTGACAAACTCTACCGCACGTAGGGCACATATGAACAGCATTTGTATTTGGGCAGTCTTGCATTATTTTCTTTCGTGCATCTCGCTTTTCCTGCGCCTCCGTGATGGTCCTCTTCTCAGTGGTGCAAGCATCACGTGTGACGACAGTGCGCCAGGCTGAGCGGTTAGGATCAAGCAGCTTCCAGTCAGCAACATCAATGGAGAAACTTCTCAAAAAAACTTTTCGAGTCTTTGTATCGTTTCTTTTTGTCTCATCTGCGAGTGCAGTCCTGTCATGAGCTCACCGTTGTTTGGGGAAGCGTTAATCTGACATGCAAACAACACGCCATGTCCATATGGTCTGTGCTCTCTGTAGCAGGGTATGGATGCCAGAGAGTCTAGCCCTGCTGAGGACTATAGAGTTGAGCACTCTGTCCTGCCAACTGATCCAGAGTAGTATGCAGAGACAGTTTACAGGAAATTTATTAAGTTTTCTGACATCCTGCTAAAGACTGTCCATGTTTCACATGCGTACAGAAAGGTGGTTAACATAACAGAACGATACACGTCAATCTTGGTGGTAAAACTGATTCCCTGCCGGTCCTAAACATTGTCTCGTAGTCTTTTGAAAGCAGCACTCACCTTGGAAATCTTGTTGTGGATCTCAGCCAATATTTCCTTCTCTGATGAGGGTACTGGCAAGGTAGATACATCTATCAACTGCTTTTATGCGATAGTGACGATTGGTTCGTTGGTATGTTTCCCCGGGCGCAAGTAGAAACGTTACCTCCGTTTTCTTGGTGTTTACAGAAAGACCAAAATAGTGGACGCAGTTGAGAACTTATTCATGATTGCCTGCATGTCCTGTTCTGACCACGTGTGAATTGCGCAGTCATCGGCAAAGAAAAGATCTACGATAGTTGCTTCTGTCCCCTTTGTGAGGGCCTCTATGCGCCTCAGAGTGAGCAGCTGCTCATCCGTCCAGTATCTGATCTATATGCCAGTGTCACAGTCACGTGTTGAATCAGAAAACGTGGCTGCAAATACCCTGCTTAAACGTATTGGGGCCACGACTCAGCCCTGTTTGACACCATTTATGACTGGGGATGCTGCAGAGAGTTCACCATCACTCAGTACGCGAGCTGACATGCCATCATGAAACTGGCGGACAACTGTGATGAATTTTTCATAAACAGCAACCCGGTTGTCCTGTGGCATATCTCCACGGTCCATTGCACACATTAATGTCCGCCTAGATAGGAATGCAATATATTGTGCTTCTGCTACTAACCTAGGACAGATTACCAAATCCTAATTAGTTCAATTGACTTGATAGTTGTTTCTATGTAAAAATAGCCATCACTTAAACATGTTTCTTTCTAGCCATAGATACGATTTGAGGGAAACACGCGTTCTAGTCTCATCGACTTCCTGGCGGGGTCATGTTGACCTCCACTGCAGTCATCGTGTAAGCCGTGACCTCTGTCGCAAGGCGTAGAGTGTTCACTCAGGCGCCGTGACCTCTGTCGCAAGGCCAAGAGTGTTCACTCAGGCGCCGTGACATATGTCGCAAGGCGTAGAGTGTTCACTCAGGCGCCGTGACCTCTGTCGCAAGGCGTAGAGTGTTCACTCCGGCGCCCCTCCCAGTCCATTCGTGTGCTTCGGACGTGGTTGACCTGTGTAGAAGTGTCAGGCCGCTGCTGACCGCAACGATCTAATTTCGGCTCTACTGAAACCGACACTTTCTAACACACCATGTGTGACAGTGGTGCTATTCTTGTCTTTGTCATACACAAAGACCCGGTGGACCACTTGGGACTTCTTCTAATTCTACAAGATTAAAGAATGTTTACATGGCTTTGTTTCTGGACCTGTTATTATATTTTATTGCAACTCAAAGCATTTTGTGAACACAATGTCAGCATGTGCATGAACAAGCCAGCCAAATTTTCTTTCTCTAATATTATCTATTATGACATTCACAACATTAATATTATCATTTATCTCACAATAACTTTGGTCCGTGTATTTATAAATTTGATGCACTTTCATTTCAGCATGATCGAAACAATGAGGTTTGTGACACTGGCATTAAAAAAGAGTGCTAATACTAGTCTCGGGGAAATTGGCAGGCAAGATAGTGTTAAAACTGGTGTCAGAGAGATTGACAGGCAAGATAGTGTTATTTCTGATGTCAGACAGATTGACAGGCAAGATAGTGTTATTACTGATGTCTAAGGCATTGACAGGCAATATAGTGTTAATACTGGTGTCAGGGACATATGCAGACTAGAGAGTGTAAAGCTGCTGTCAGAGAGATTGACAGCCAAAAGAGTGTTAATACTGGTGTATGAATCAGTGACAGGCAAGAGGGTGTTAATACGAGTTACAGAGTCAGTGGCAGTCAAGAGGGCGTTAATACGAGTTACAGAGTCAGTAGCAGTCAAGAGGGTGCTAATACGAATTATAGAGTCAGAAGCAGACAAGAGAGTGTTAATACGAGTTACAGAGTCAGTAGCAGACAAGAGAGTGTTAATACGAGTTACAGAGTCAGTAGCAGACAAGAGAGTGCTAAAATGAGTTACAGAGTCAGTAGCAGACAAAAGAGTGTTAATACAAATTACAGAGTCAGTAGCAGACAAAAGAGTGCTAATACAAATTACAGAGTCAGTGGCAGACAAGAGAGTGCTAATACAATGTACAGAGTCAGTGGCAGACAAGAGAGTGCTAATACAAATTACAGAGTCAGTAGCAATCAAGAGAGTGCTAATACAAATTACAGAGTCAGTAGCAGACAAGAGAGTGCTAATACAAATTACAGAGTCAATAGCAGTCAAAAGAGTGTTAATACAAATTACAGAGTCAGTAGCAGACAAGAGAGTGCTAATACAAATTACAGAGTCAATAGCAGTCAAAAGAGTGCTAATACAAATTACAGAGTCAGTGGCAGACAAGAGAGTGCTAATACAATGTACAGAGTCAGTGGCAGACAAGAGAGTGCTAATACAAATTACAGAGTCAATAGCAGTCAAAAGAGTGCTAATACAAATTACAGAGTCAGTGGCAGACAAGAGAGTGCTAATACAATGTACAGAGTCAGTGGCAGACAAGAGAGTGCTAATACAAATTACAGAGTCAGTAGCAGTCAAGAGAGTGCTAATACAAATTACAGAGTCAGTAGCAGACAAGAGAGTGCTAATACAAATTACAGAGTCAATAGCAGTCAAAAGAGTGTTAATACAAATTACAGAGTCAGTGGCAGACAAGAGAGTGCTGATACAAATTACAGGGGACAATGGAAGGTTGTCAATGGAACTGGCAAACACAGTAGCATGAGAACAACTACCTGAAACTACGCTAGAAATTAATTAAACGCTGACCAAGTGTTAGAATTGCAACAGCAAAATGGTCTTTTGGAGACCTCTTGGCAACTGTCGAAAGAATGAAACTCGCTTGGTACGGTCACATATCGAGATCAAATGGTCTTGCAAATACGATCATGCACTGAAAGGTGCAAGGCAGAAGTCGAAGAGGACAGATGGCAGGACAACGTACAAGAATGGACCAATCTTCGACCAAGAAAAGCCACAGTTAGCGGCCGCTGACGGAGAATTGTGGCGTTGTATTGTGAGGATGTCTTCATGTGTGTCCTAACGACCTCACTGGTTACGGGATGACCTGACCTGACCTGACCTAAACCAAGTGCGAGTCTGGAAGTAGTTGTGGGTCTATGCTCTAAGGAAGCATGGGCCTTACTAGTATTCAATCATTGTTTTAGAAAATGTATACTTAATGGTCAGAGTTCATAATCGCAGAATGACATACTATATTTAAAAAAACAGTTTCCCACAAACGTAGAGACTAAACTTTAGTCTACAGAAATTTGCCAAAACAGTCTTTGAAAAGAACTAAGGTCATGTGCATATGTGGTGCCTTTTTTAGCTTCAATTGATTTGTTAAATCAGTATATTTAGCTACATTCACAAAACGTTCTGCTGAGATTGTAAAGCACTTCACAAAACATGCTTTTGAATATCGATTGTCGTGCGTCTTTTTCCAAAATATGTATTTATAAGTAATGCTAGCTGGGTTAACCCAAGTTTCGAGAGATAATTATGAAAGTAAATTGTTTAAATCCCTTCAACCCGTCCATTTCTTCCCCTTCAGTTTCCCCTACTCTCTTTACTACACCCTGACCGCCCATTTCTTCACCATCTCTTCTACACTCAACCTGTCCAAATCCCTAAAACGTCTAAATTCTTTTAAGCAAAATTACGGCTCTTACACTTTAAAGTCGAAAATCGATTCATTTACTAATTCCGAACTAACTCCCGAAGCATCAGACTCCATATCCTACGTATGCAGCCTTTTGGTACTGTGACGTCAACAAATGTGAAGGTCACGAGCATTTGACCACGCAAAATGGGTCAAGTTCGTCATGTCAACATTTGTCGCAAAAAACAATATTCTTAGTCCAATAACTTGTAAAGGGAACGATATAGCGACTTTATCACACATTGCGTTGATCTAGAAACCGGCGATAGAATGTTCAGTGAAAATCTCAGCTCGATTTGTCTTTTAGCTGACGACAAACATACAAAATATACAATCTTTGAGACACATGGTATAAAATTAACATATGTGTAATCTATGATGTAATCGAAAATGTTCACTTACCAAATGGTCTAATCACGCCAGCATATACCAACATAGAATCATTGACATTGTACGGCGTAAGTGAAAACCGAAAAGCCAAAAAGTAACAGCACCACTACTTACAACTTACAAGTCAACTCTTACAATAAGGCGAAACAGAAACAAAAGCTTAGACTTCTTAAACACTGGCGATGACATTACCTTAAAGTATCTCTTGAATGCTGCCGGCGGGCAGTAATAAAAAAGCCGAGGCAGATATTTATGTCTTATACTAATTTGGTGTTGCCAGCTAACATAAACACTATCTTTGCTATTAACGGTATGGTAAAGGCAAGATAAAATCATTGACAGCCGATTTATGTGTAATGAAAGTCTAACATAGCTATCTATACAATTAAATGACATCAGTTCAAGTTCTAAAAACACGCAATATTTCGGCAAAGCAGTGTTTTGTCTGCTTGACTTCGGATAGAAATATGGCAGATTTTGCGGAAACAAAAGATTAAGTTGGCAACACTAGAACAAACAATACGGTTAATCTGGGTCGCTCAATAACCACGACAGAGACATGGAACACAACTTTAAACCTCAATAAGAACTGATATTTTCAGTGGCTGGTTGTGACAAAACTCAATCCAAATCCTTTAATGGATCTCTTGTCTTTTATAAACACATGCAACATGAATAGATTATATTACTGAAGTATTTTTAATCTTTTCCTTTATTTTATTTTTATTTTTTGGTCAGAAATTCACGATCTTAAGTGTGGTTTGTTCTTGTCTGAGAGAATCACGTTTTATTTCTCCCACCACTAGCCGTCGTTCTGGCATGATTATATTGATTGCTACTAGTTACTAGATAAATCATTCAATCTTAAAGGAACACTTTTATCATTACTAACTGTATTGTAGTTCTTGAAATCCCACAATGAGTAAGTTTACTTTTTTGTACGTCAAGAAAAGAGCGTTAAGAGTCGGGTTGTAGTAGTATTTCTTACATCCCGAGCTCACTGATAAATGTGGGCCGTGGTCCTCTAGGCGGTGGCGCTATGCTTGGAGTTCTTGGCTTCATTTGCTTGACGCTTACTACTACGGGAATCATGTCGATCAACATCTCGTCAGCCAGACTGCCTTGACAACAGTCTGATATAGTGTTTTTGGTCAATATGTTGTGTCTGACAGCCCGCCCTTGCCACTATGTTGTGTCTGACAGCCCGTCTTTTTCAGTCTGTTGTGTCTGACAGCCCGCCCTTGTCAGTCTGTTGTGTCTGACAGCCCGCCCTTGTCAGTCTGTTGTGCCTGACCGATCTAGTGTCTCAGTTCCCAATAACTGTAAATAAATTTGAGAAATTCTCATCAATATTGAAATACCAACAGTAAGGCAATTTTGTTTAAATAATTACGAATTAGCATTCCTTTTTTCTGTGAAATACTGATCAGTATTTGCTCATGAAGTTCTGATTATTCTGTGTTATCAAGTACTGACCAGTTCTTGTTCATGAAGTACTGATTATTATTTGTTTATGCAGTATTGATCAGTGTATTTGTTCATGAAGTACTGATCAGTTTATTTGTTCATGAAGTACTTATCAGTTTTTGTTCATGAAGTATTAATTAGTTTATTTGTTTATGAAATATTGATCAGTTTTTATTCATCAACTACTGATTAGTTTTTGTTCATGAAGTACTAATATTTTTTAGTTCAAGAAGTACTGATCAGTTTTATTTGTTCATGAAGTACTGATCTGGTTGTTTGTTCATGAACTGCTGATCAGTTTTGTTTTTAAATGAGACTCCTTCAAATGTGTGGTGATTGTAGTAAAACGAACTTTTCTAACTCATAAACGAACTATTTTCACCGGATAAATGGAAGATTACGTGTTTGTTTCACAGACTTTAAGGATGACGTTGGAATCAGGATTTATCTTCAGAGAATATGTTCGAAAAATATCATCTTGTTCGCCACTACGAGACAACACTTATGATGGATGGTACAGTTGAAAAGATTATTGTAAAATCAAACATAAATGTTAATAATTATTGAGCTATGTACGTATTAAAGTAAGAAAATCAACATAAAGAGAACCAAAGATATGACAATAGAAAAAAAAAGAAATAGAAACAACAATATTCCTACAAAACCAACAAGTAAAGCAGGTGAAAGATATTACGTTCCTGGTTAACACATTCTCAGCAGATGGAAACGTGACACTGAAATCTATTTCTGATGTAATAAAGCAAACCAAATCATTAGGCAAATGTACCTAATTTGACTATGTAAACACATGACAATGGTACAAAAAGGAACACTATACAACACTGTAATCCTACCTACATTACGCTATCAGTGCCAGCATTGGATATTAACAAAGAAAGATTAAAGTAACATCGTATCAAAAGAGATGAAATGCCGGCAGCGAATGCTTGAAACCATATGAATGGATAGAATCAGAAAAGAAGATGTTAGAAGACAGGTTAGCACAACTCCAGTGCTAGAAATCATCAAGATTCAGCAAACCAAATAGATCGGCCACGCGACTAGACAAACACCAGATAGTACCCCTCAAAAAGCCATGCTATACAGATACAATTGATACAAAGCCAAGGGCAGCCCACGTAAAAGACAGACAGCAGAAATAACAGAAGCATATAATATAGCCCGGTCAAGCAATCTCATGATAACCACGATACTGCTAAGACACAGTTTTTCTCTCAAAAAACGCCAAGGGCCTAAAACAAATAATTACATCAGCCCAGAAGCATAGTGAAGCCCAGAATCTCTACCTGAAAACAAAGAAAACAAAGATAATGATAACTGATAAGACAAAACTCCAACCTAAGATCGAGATAGCTGGCGAAGAGAATGAAAATGTTGCACATTTTGAATATATGGGATCAATACTGAACAACGATGGAGACTAAACAAAAGAAGAAAGAAGACGACTGACTATGACAATGCAGAAGATAAGGAGTATGCAGACCCTAAGGCATAATACAAACAAAGGACTTAAACTAAAGATCCTAAGAACATGCATTTTTCCTGTGGCAACGTATAGATGGGAAACATGGACGATTACAAAAGCAATACGCACAAAGATCGGTGATTTTGAAACACAGTGCTACAGAAGAGTCCTGAAAATCCCGTGGACAAAGAAATAAACAAACAAATCCGTCCGGCAAGACCTGAATGTGGAGAAGAATTGGCTCATAAATTACGCAATGACCCGAAAACTTTTTTGACACTTCAAACGACACAACAGAATGGAGAGAGTTGTTATGAAAGGCATGGTCACTGGAAAGAGCGGCAGGGGTGACCGAGAAGAATAAGGACATCAAGGAGACGCTGGATTTGATCTTGGAGTAGGCCGAAGAATGGCGAAGGCAGAGTTTCCTACAAACAGGCTGTCATGAGAGCGAAGTTCTGCGAATTACATGCCACGTGATGATGATGTTGATGAGAAGAAGAAGAGATTTTTTCGTAATACAATGGAATATGTCAAACCAACGTCCCTTTTTTACGTAGAAGGATGAAAGAAGAGAATAAACGCTATAGACTGTGTAGGCAGGGATTCATCAACTTTGTTCTCGTGTATCCCTTTTTGCGATTTGAGTTTGAGATCAACAATCTAAATAAGTTGCAGAACTGTAAAAAAAACGCAAGATATATACAGCACTAGCTTGACTCAGAAAGAACGATCTGAACTTTGTGGCCACATCAGCACCTTATGAAAGCCTCAAGTCTAGAAGCTTGCCGAATCGTGTGAAAGAGAAAGTTACATCAAAAATAGTCTAGAAAGTATCGACAGAAGTGATTACTATTAAAGAAGTTTCACACTCTTAGCATGAAAGAACTAAATGTATAACTAACTCAGATCAGCAGTTAAAACAATACAATACTCAGTGTACGTTGTGTGTCTTTTTCGATTCTGGATGGATTTGTGAGTGATGGTTTTGTTTGTGGCGGTTTTGTGTGTGACGGTTGTGTGTGGCGGTTGTGTATGCCCGTTTTGTATGTGACGGTTTTGTGAGTGACGGAATTCTGTGTCACAGTTTTGTGAGTGTCAGTTTTGTGGGGGACGGTTTGTTTTTTTTTTGTTTTTTTGTTTTTTTTTTTGCGTTCGCCTTATTTCTCTAATCCCCAAGGCGGTGTGCGTTGCACTGTGGTTTTTATTTTGCGCCTGTCGGCCCAATGCATCCGACTTCAGCATGCATTTTATGTAAGGGTCTGCTTCCTCCTGCATTTTCTAAGGGTTTGCTTCCCCGGGGTAACGGCCGGTGCTGTGATGGGGATCGAACCCAGCACCTTCGGATTGTGAGCCGTGCCACTTATCCATTAGGCCACGCCGTCCCCCAGGGGGACGGTTTTGAGTGTAATGGTTTTGTGAGTGACAGATTTATGTGTCACAGTACTGTGTGTGGCGATTTTGTGTGTGACCGTTTTGAGTGTGACAGTTTTGTGAGTGCCGTTTTGGGGTGTGACAGTTTTGTGAGTGACGGTTTGGGGTGTGACAGTTTTGTGAGTGACGGTTTGGGGTGTGACGATTTTTTGAGTGCTGTTTTGGGGTGTACAGTTTTGTTAGTGACGGTTTGGGGTGTGACAGTTTTGTGAGTGCTGTTTTGGGGTGTGGCAGCTTTTTTAGCGACGGTTACGGGGTGTGAAAGTTTTGTGAGTGCTGTTTTGGGGTGTACAGTTTTGTTAGTGACGGTATGGGGTGTGACAGTTTTGTTAGTGACGGTTTGGAGTGTGACAGTTTTGTGAGTGCTGTTTTGGGGTATGGCAGCTTTTTAAGTGACGGTTAGGGGTGTGACAGTTTTGTGAGTGCTGTTTTTGGCGTGTGACAGTTTTGTGAGTGACGGTTTGGGGTGTGACAGTTTTATGAGTGCTGTTTTGGGATGTACAGTTTTGTGAGTGACAGTTTGGAGTGTGACAGTTTTGTGAGTGCTGTTTTTGGGTGTTACAGTTTTGTGAGTGACGGTTTGGAGTGTGACAGTTTTGTAAGTGATGGTTTTGGGTGTGACAATTTTGTGAGTGCTGTTTTGGGATGTACAGTTTTGTGAGTGACGGTTTGGAGTGTGACAGTTTTGTGAGTGCTGTTTTAGGGTGTTACAGTTTTGTGAATGACGGTTTGGGGTGTGACAGTTTTGTGAGTGCTGATTTGGTGTGTACAGTTTTATGAGTGACGGTTTGGGGTGTGACAGTTTTGTGAGTGGCGGTTTGGAGTGTGACAGTTTTGTGAGTGCTGTTTTGGGGTGTGACAGTTTTATGAGTGAAGGTTTGGGGTGTGACAATTTTGTGAGTGCTGTTTTTTGGGTGTACAGTTTCATGAGTGACGGTTTGGGTTGTGACAATTTTGTGAGTGACGGCTTGAGTCGTACAGTTTTGTGAGTGACGGTTTGGGGTGTCACAGTTTTGTGAGTGACGGTTTGGGGCGGGACAGTTTTGTGCGTGGAAAGATGGAAATTGGACTAGTGCCAGAATTCAATCGTGTCGTAAGACGTGACTAAACAGTTAGGTCTAAACTTTTTTGCGCAGGAACATGTTCCAACTTATTAATTTGAACACCCTATCAATCACGTGTGTACAAGATAGCGAAAGAAACAAAGCCCTATAGATAGCACATGAATACAAGAAACGATAACTGACTCTCCCGTAATCACAGACAGAAACATATCACCGACGTATTTTGCATGCTCCGGCTACCCACCTAGGCTTGCACATTTCGTGAACGAAATCCAGAAGGGGGCTCTCTGCGCTGAGCATCCACGTGAACGAGAACCCTGTTGCAGCCACCGAGGACTTCGTATACCTCAGCAGCAGACAGTCATCTGACGCGCTCAGCAGCCCCGACATCACCCACAGGATGGGTTTAGCGGCTTCATCCATGCACTCGTTCTGCAAAGTCTGGTCCCATTTAAAGCTCTTCCTGGAGACCCGGCTTCTTATCTACTTCTCCTGCATTGTCCTCATTCTCCTGTACGGCTCCGAGTCCTGGACACTACTACAGCCGGACCAGCAGCGTATGGAGGCCTTCCACTTGCGCAATCAGAGGCGCATCCTCTGGATCGTCTGGTATGACATGATTTCAAACAGTGAAGTAGTTCGAAGTACTCATCTTGCAGGCATTGTCTCAACGATTGATCGCCGTCGTCTCTCCCTCTTCGGTCACGTTGCTCGCCTTTCCCGGGAAGTCCCTGCCCACGAGATGCTCCGACACGCTGTGGAGGCGAGTTGTGGGAAGAAGCCGTGCTCATCCTGGAGACGTCCTCGGGGCCGCCCTCGCAACACCTGGCTTAAACAGATCACGCCCAGTCCTTGGCTCAGTGTGAACATGGGAACTATTAATTTGTCATGTACCAACACGTCGATCGTTCTTAGGCCGCTAAAAGAACATCAGTCTTTATATATATATATATACATAGAGATATCTTTCTCTCTCTCTCTCTCTCTCCCTCTCTCTCTCTTCATCCCTCTATTTATATCTCTCTCTCTTGATTTATGTCTCTTTTCCACTCTCGTTTCTCTCTCTCTTTTTTCTCTCCCTTTCTTTTTCTCTCTCTTTTTCTGTTAATGTATCTTTCTATTCTCTCGCTTGTTCTCTCTTTCTTCTATATCTCTCGTTTGCATTCTCTTCTTCTATCTCTCTTTTTCTATATTTTTCTATCTGTATCTTTATCTACGTTTCTTACTCTTTCTCTCTCTCTCTCTCTCTCTCTCTCTCTATCTTTCTCTCGCTTTTTCTCTCACTACTTTGTTTTCTTTCTCCCTGTTTCTCTTTCGTTGTTCCTCAATCTTTAAAGCTCTCCATATATTGCCCTTACTGACAAAATCACATTTCCCCGCATTTGCAATACACACTTCAAAGAAATTAGCTTGCTTGCTCAGCCATTTCATAATTCATTTGTCTAAGTTTTAAATCCGATTTGATGATCTCTCAGATTCTTTTTCAGCCTTAAGCATGCGTCTAGATCAGGCGCTCTCAACCTGGTGCTCACGAGCAACACGGTGCTCTTTTAATTACATTTGATGCTCGCGCCATGCAAGTAAAAAAGTGCTCAGGAGAAACAAAGCTCATGAAGCCCTTTTTTTTCTTTTCACCCAGACAAAAATGTTCCTATCCATCCATTACATTTTAGATGACCTGAACGTTGTTGAGTTCAGCGTTTGCTGCCAGTAAACATATTTACCGCTCTATGCTCTGAAATATTTCGTATTGCCGACTTGATTCGGGAGTTTCCCCGATGCTGGTCAGGGTCAGCGTTGTGTTGCATCATGGGTATAATCTGCTTGCTTTGCGCCTAACAAATTGAATAAGATTGTCGTGATTGTTGTTAGATTTAAACAAAAATATATACCATGTGAATACTGTGGTCAGAGTTTATTGTTAGATTATGTTAATTAAAAAAATTATGTATTGTGCATTGTGTGGTCAGGGTTTGTTGTTAGGTTAAGTTAAAAACTTCCAATATAAAGCGTGGACAAATTTAATGTAAACGCAGCAGTGAAGATTTGGTATAATTCGGTATCTTCTTCATAGCAAGACGGATCCAGTGATATGTATGCCTCTATATGGTGCACCAAGAATAAAGAAAGAATACAATTTTCAAGATAACTGGGAAAGGGAATTTGTTGTGGTAAATAATGACGATAATACAGGAGCTGTTTGCCTGTTGTGCAATGCTTTTTTATCAGGGCGACTTTTCCTTCGAGATCACTGAAATTCTGAGTGGCTTTCAAGCTCAAATGTCAAAGTGTTTTGAAAATGTATTGTTTTTCAAAAATGAATCCATTAGATTGCATTATGCTTGCGTACTTAATATTACACCTGAACTGTGCTTGCAATCGTAAACGGTTGAGAACCCCTGGTCTAGTGCTTCTCTACACGCACAGACGTGAGTAGTCATATGATCGCAGGGTCGATACCGATCGATAATTAGGTAGTAGGTTCGGCAAGGCTTGAGTTGTTTCGTACGTCACACTCACTACACAACACGAGGACTATTGTGTGCATAGCCATCTATTGTTTGGTCATGTAATCAGCGCTTACAGTAAAAGGTCAGAAATACAGACCTTCATGAAGGTAGAAAACTAAAAAAAGACAAAAGTTTCTTACAGTCAGCCCAGCCCCCACATACTAGTCTTAGAAGACGCCGCATCGAAATATGGAAAGAGCTGACGCAGGTACCTGGAAAGAGTTACGGGATGAAACTGCACCTGAACATCACCTGTCTTCCGTAACGTCGAAGTCAATAAGAGAATTCGAACTGGCGTATCACGATGCAGGACAACCCTAAATTGATTTGGATTCAGGAATGATGAAGCATCCGAATATAGGGTAACACAAGACCACCTGAACATATGTCAAAACCTCACGGAAACATGCACAATGGGCCACTTGCTGAGTGACAGTGACAGGACAATTCGCGTGGCTGAATACTGGCTGTGTGACCTAGTGCCTGGGACAGGGAAAGTAAGTATCAAGGTAGATCATTTAGAAATCTTAGAAGTCTATTCACAGAGAACAACAGAATGGATCATACATTTAGCCTTCAATGGTCTGTTTTAACGCGAGAACCTGGGGTAGATTGTTTCTTTTGAGTCTATTGATGAGGTTTGTTGTGTGGTATACTATTTCCGTATGTCAGACGAGCGGCTCCCAAAGAGGCTTCTCTACGGCGAGCTGAGAGAGGGATGGCGCGAGAGAGGGCGCCCAAAGAAACGTTTTAAGGACTCACTAAAAAGTTGCCAGATAGACATCGACACCTAGGAATGTCTTGCGAAAAACAGATCTGACTGGAGAAGCGCAGTCAAATCGGGTGTAGCTGCTGGTGAAGATGACCGTGTTGTGAAAGCCCAGAACAGACGCGGAAATCACGAGCAGCGGGAACACCATCCCCTCTACAATCCTCGTGTGCCCGATATGTAGCAGATGTTTTCGTGCTCGCATTGGCCTGTTCAGCCACATGCGCACCCACACCCAACAGGGAAATCTGTGACAAGGATGATGTCGGCGGTCATCATCGACAACGATGGACAGCTATTATTATTATTATACTATTTCTTGCTCAGTCTGTTGATGAGGTCGTGTGTGGTATAATGTTTGTTCAGTCTATTGATTAGGTCTTTTCTATACTGTTTCTTGTTGAGGGCTTGTTGTGTGGTATACCGTTTCTTGTTCAATCTGTTGATGAGGTTTTGTTATGTTGTATACTGTTTCTTGTTGGTCTTGTTGTGTGATATAATATTTCTTGTTGATTCTGTTGATGGTCTTGTTGATTTTTACTGTTTGTTCTCTTTCCCTACAGTTGCTTATACATGGTGTGTAATGTGTGCCCTAACTTTTGGTGGTTATATTAGGTGGGCGAATGTTCTTGGCCAGTCTGTCTGCCCTCGTTGGCCAGTATGTCTGCTATCTTTGGCCAGTTTGTCTGCCCTCTCATTTTCCGATTTGTCGCAGTGAACTTTGATCAACCGGAGAGTGATTCTGTTGTGATCTAAATATTTATTTAGCCGCCAGATCGGTTCTAAAACGACAAATAATCAATAATATATTCCTTTCATCTCTCTTATATCAGTTTCAGATATGAGCCTAGACAAATAAATATAGATGAAAGATCACAACATGCGTACTGAATTCCTTGGGTAGAGTGGTCAACGTCACTAGAATAGAAAGAGTGAGAATAGAAAGAGTGAGAAAAGAAGACATCCCATAGGAAGTGAGAAAAGAACATCCTACAGGAAGTGAGAAAAGAAGACATCCTACAGGAAGTGAGAAAAGAAAACATCCTACAGGAAGTGAGAAAAGAAGACATCCTACAGGAAGTGAGAAAAGAAGACATCCTACAGAAAGTGAAAAAAGAAGACATCCTACAGGAAGTGAAAAAAGAACATCCTACAGGAAGTGAGAAAAGAAGACATCCTACAGGAAGTGAGAAAAGAAGACATCCTACAGGAAGTGAGAAAAGAAGACATCCTACAGGAAGTGAGAAAAGAAGACATCCTACAGGAAGTGAGAAAAGAAGACATCCTACAGGAAGTGAGAAAAGAAGACATCCTACACGAAGTGAGAAAAGAAGACATCCTACAGGAAGTGAGAAAATAAGACATCCTACAGGAAGTGAGAAAAGAAGACATCCTACAGGAAGTGAGAAAAGAAGACATCCTACACGAAGTGAGAAAAGAAGACATCCTACACGAAGTGAGAAAAGAAGACATCCTAAAGGAAGTGAGAAAAAAATACATCCTACAGAAAGTGAGAAAAGAAGACATCCTACAGGAAGTGAGAAAAGAAGACATCCTACAGGAAGTGAGAAAAGAAGACATCATACAGGAAGTGAGAAAAGAAGACATCATACAGGAAGTGAGAAAAGAAGACATCCTACAGGAAGTGAGAAAAGAAGACATCCTACAGAAAGTGAGAAAAGAAGACATCCTACAGGAAGTGAGAAAAGAAGACATCCTACAGGAAGTGAGAAAAGAAGACATCCTACAGGAAGTGCGAAAAGAAGACATCCTACAGGAAGTGAGAAAAGAAGCCATCCTACAGGAAGTGAGAAAAGAAGACATCCTACAGGAAGTGAGAAAAGAAGACATCCTACAGGAAGTGAGAAAAGAAGACATCCTACAGGAAGTGAGAAAAGAAGACATCCTACAGGAGGTGAGAAAAAAACATCCTACAGGAAGTGAGAAAAGAAGACATCCTACAGGAAGTGAGAAAAGAACATCATACAGGAAGTGAGAAAAGAAGACATCCTACAGGAAGTGAGAAAAGAAGACATCCTACAGGAAGTGAGAAAAGAAGACATCCTACAGGAAGTGAGAAAAGAAGACATCCTACAGGAAGTGAGAAAAGAACATCCTACAGGAAGTAAGAAAAGAAGACATACTACAGGAAGTAAGAAAAGAAGACATCCTACAGGAAGTGAGAAAATAACATCATACAGGAAGTGAGAAAAGAAGACATCCTACAGGAAGTAAGAAAAGAAGACATCCTACAGGAAGTGAGAAAATAACATCATACAGGAAGTGAGAAAACAAGACATCCTACAGGAAGTAAGAAAAGAAGACATCCTACAGGAAGTGAGAAAATAACATCATACAGGAAGTAAGAAAAGAAGACATACTACAGGAAGTAAGAAAAGAAGACATCCTACAGGAAGTGACAAAAGAAGATATCATACAGGAAGTGAGAAAAGAAGACATCCTACAGGAAGTGAGAAAAGAAGACATCCTACAGGAAGTGAGAAAAGAAGACATCCTACAGGAAGTGAGAAAAGAAGACATCCTACAGGAAGGGAGAAAAGAACATCCTACAGGAAGTAAGAAAAGAAGACATACTACAGGAAGTAAGAAAAGAAGACATCCTACAGGAAGTGAGAAAAGAAGACATCCTACAGGAAGTGAGAAAAGAAGACATCCTACAGGAAGGGAGAATAGAACATCCTACAGGAAGTGAGAAAAGAAGACATCCTACAGGAAGTGAGAAAAGAAGACATCCTACAGGAAGTGAGAAAAGAAGACATCCTACAGGAAGTGGGAAAAAAAGACATCCTACACGAAGTGAGAAAAGAAGACATCCTACAGGAAGTGAGAAAAGAAGACATCCTACAGGAAGTGAGAAAAGAAGACATCCTACAGGAAGTGAGAAAAGAAGACATCCTACACGAAGTGAGAAAAGAAGACATCCTACAGGAAGTGAGAAAAGAAGACATCCTACAGGAAGTGAGAAAAAAATACATCCTACAGAAAGTGAGAAAAGAAGACATCCTACAGGAAGTGAGAAAAGAAGACATCCTACACGAAGTGAGAAAAGAAGACATCATACAGGAAGTGAGAAAAGAAGACATCATACAGGAAGTGAGAAAAGAAGACATCCTACAGGAAGTGAGAAAAGAAGACATCCTACAGAAAGTGAGAAAAGAAGACATCCTACAGGAAGTGAGAAAAGAAGACATCCTACAGGAAGTGAGAAAAGAAGACATCCTACAGGAAGTGCGAAAAGAAGACATCCTACAGGAAGTGAGAAAAGAAGACAACTACAAGAAGTGAGAAAAGAAGACATCCTACAGGAAGTGAGAAAAGAAGACATCCTACAGTAAGTGAGAAAAGAACATCCTACAGGAAGTGAGAAAAGAAGACATCCTACAGGAAGTGAGAAAAGAAGACATCCTACAGGAAGTGAGAAAAGAACATCCTACAGGCAGTAAGAAAAGAAGTCATACTACAGGAAGTAAGAAAAGAAGACATCCTACAGGAAGTGAGAAAAGAAGACATCCTACAGGAAGTGAGAAAAGAAGACATCCTACAGGAAGTGAGAAAAGAACATCCTACAGGAAGTGAGAAAAGTAGACATCCTACAGGAAGTGAGAAAAGAAGACATCCTACAGGAAGTAAGAAAAGAAGACATCCTACAGGAAGTGAGAAAAGTAGACATCCTACACGAAGTGAGAAAAGAAGACATCCTACAGGAAGTGAGAAAAGAAGACATCCTACAGGAAGTGAGAAAAGAAGACATCCTACAGGAAGTGAGAAACAAATACATCCTACAGAAAGTGAGAAAAGAAGACATCCTACAGGAAGTGAGAAAAGAAGACATCCTACACGAAGTGAGAAAAGAAGACATCATACAGGAAGTGAGAAAAGAAGACATCCTACAGGAAGTGAGAAAAGAACATCATACAGGAAGTGAGAAAAGAAGACATCATACAGGAAGTGAGAAAAGAAGACATCCTACAGGAAGTGAGAAAAGAAGACATCATACAGGAAGTGAGAAAAGAAGACATCCTACAGGAAGTAAGAAAAGAACATCCTACAGGAAGTGAGAAAAGAAGACATCCTACACGAAGTGAGAAAAGAAGACATCCTACAGGAAGTGAGAAAAGAAGACATCCTACAGGAAGTGAGAAAAGAACATCATACAGGAAGTGAGAAAAGAAGACATCATACAGGAAGTGAGAAAAGAAGACATCCTACAGGAAGTGAGAAAAGAAGACATCATACAGGAAGTGAGAAAAGAAGACATCCTACAGGAAGTGAGAAAAGAACATCCTACAGGAAGTGAGAAAAGAAGACATCCTACAGGAAGTGAGAAAAGAAGACATCATACAGGAAGTGAGAAAAGAAGACATCCTACAGGAAGTGAGAAAAGAAGACATCCTACAGGAAATGAGAAAAGAAGACATCCTACAGGAAGTGAGAAAAGAAGACATCCTACAGGAAGTGAGAAAAGAAGACATCCTACAGGAAATGAGAAAAGAAGACATCCTACAGGAAGTGAGAAAAGAACATCATACAGGAAGTGAGAAAAGAAGACATCCTACAGGAAATGAGAAAAGAAGACATCCTACAGGAAGTGAGAAAAGAAGACATCCTACAGGAAGTGAGAAAAGAACATCATACAGGAAGTGAGAAAAGAAGACATCCTACAGGAAGTGAGAAAAGAAGACATCCTACAGGAAGTGAGAAAAGACGACATCCTACACGAAGTGAGAAAAGAAGACATCCTACAGGAAGTGAGAAAAGAACATCATACAGGAAGTGAGAAAAGAAGACATCCTACAGGAAATGAGAAAAGAAGACATCCTACAGGAAGTGAGAAAAGAAGACATCCTACAGGAAGTGAGAAATAAAGACATCCTACAGGAAGTGAGAAAAGAAGACATCCTACAGGAAGTGAGAAATAAAGACATCCTACAGGAAGTGAGAAAAGAAGACATCCTACAGGAAATGAGAAAAGAAGACATCCTACAGGAAGTGAGAAAAAAGACATCCTACAGGAAGTGAGAAAAGAAGACATCCTACAGGAAGTGAGAAATAAAGACATCCTACAGGAAGTGAAAACGACATCATGAATGATAAATATCTTAAATATATAGACAAACAAAATCATGCAAAGACATACGAATAGATAAAGACAAAGACATACATAAACATATAAAGCAATACAAATACATACAAAGACATACAAAGACACATACTTACAAAATCAAACAAAGACATATAAAGCCATAATAAGACATACAAAGACATATACTTACAATAATGTACAAAGCCATATAATGCCATAGAAAGACATATAAAGCTATACAAAGACATACAAAGACCGATACTCGCAAGGGCATATAAAGACATAACAAGACATACAAAGACATACAATGACATATAGTTATAAAGATATACAAAAGACATATAAAGTCATAAAAAGACAAATACGTGAAAAGGCACACAAAGACATATAAAGACGTATCTTTACAAATGTTTATAAATATATATACAGCTATAACAAGACATACACAGACAAACAAAGACGTATACGTATGAAGACATACAAAAACAAATACTTACAAAGTTATGCAATGACAAATATCGATAACAATACACACACACATACAAAAACAAATACTTGCAAAGTCATGAAAATACATATAAAGTCATAACAAAACATTCACAGATATTCAAAAATATTTTCTTAGAAAGACAAATAAACTCATACAGAGACATACGTAGATACACAAAGACATACAAAGACATACATAAAGAATTCAAAGTTACACAAAGACATATTGACTTGCAAAAAACATGCTAATAAATAAAAACGTTCAAAATAAATACAAATCGATACACAGACATACAAATACATACAATGAGATACAAAAACATGCAACGTTAAAGATATACACATACATACAAATACACACAACATCAAACAAAGACATCCAAAAACATACAACACCATACAAAGAAATACAAAGATTTAAAGATTTACAAAGACATACAAAGAATCATAAAAACATACAATGACCCACAAAGACATACAAAGCCATAAAAAGCTATATAAAAACAAAGAATTTCGATATTAAGCAAGACATACGGGCATGGCGTGGGCTAGTGGTTAAGTGACACGGCTCACAACCAGAAGATGCTGGGTTCGCTGTCCAATCACAGCACCGGCCGTTACCCAGGGGAAGAAAATCATTCGAAAATTCAGGAGGACGCATACCCTTACATAAAATACATGCCGAAGTCAGATGCACTGGGCCAATAGGCGCAATATGAAAACAGTGCATTGCGGAAAAGAAAAATAAGGCAAACGCCCAAAAAACACCAAAAATCATGCATACAAAGACAAAAACAAAATAATAATTGCGTCTATACATTTTTCTCGATCGAACTGGACGCAAGTGCTGAATAATGAAAGACTAACTCAGTTGTGACACATTGTTTAGTGTGTCTCCCTGGTCAAATGATTAACTCATCTCTCTCTTGTGACAAGGCTCATCAGTCATCTAGAATTCCAGCGTTCGAATTCCAGGTCGCCATTTTCTTCAATTTCTTTTCTGTTTTTCGCTGTGGCTGGTATTCAAGTGCAGATATATATATATGTCTTGTGATATTTGCCACATATCCCTCGCTCTGCTACTCTTGTAAGAATGCTTATTTGTGATTGATGAGGATACACCAGGATAAGTCTGATTTAAAAAATGTCTGTACGATATGTTGGCAGAAGATTTATAACATTTATATGACAACAGAGTAGAGTATGCATAATAATAAAAATAATAATAATAGTCGTCCATTACAAGCGATGACGACAACAGCAGTCAAACATGTTGTGTTGCGCCTCGCCGGTGAGTCCGGAGGTGGTTAAATAGGCAAATTCTGGCACAGTAACCTATTCCCCATATGTGAAACTTAAGGTCAGTTTTGGACATGTCAGTTGTTTTGTATTTTCACAAAGTAATTTTTTTTCTGTGCTTTGGAGGTCCGGCGCTCCTCGGCAATACGGTTGCCTGTGATAGTTGCTCAACGCCAGGTTATGAGGTCCTGTGCGAGGCATTCCCATGAGTGATCCGATGTTGAAGCGTGCCAGAGATATTTCTGAGCATATACATACAATGTATGTGACAACAGTATCATTTGCATAACATTTATATAGCAAAAGCAAATCATAATAACATTGAATAGCAGAAGATCAGTACACTAATAACATTGAATGACAGAAAACCAGCACACTAATGACATTAAATGACAGAAGATCGGTACACTAATGACATTAAATGAAGAAGATCGGTACACTAATGACATTAAATGACAGAAGATCGGTACACTAATGACATTAAGTGACAGAAGAACAGGCCATTAATGACAGAAGAGCAGGCCATTATTGACATAAGAGCAGGCAATTATTGACAGAAGAGCAGGACATTGCTGTCAGAAGAGTAGGTCATTACTGACAGAAGAGCAGACCATTAATGACAGAAGAGCAGGCCATTACTGACAGAAGAGCAGGCCATTACTGACAGAAGAGCAGGCCATTACTGACAGAAGAGCAGGCCATTACTGACCGAAGAGCAGACCATTAATGACAGAAGAGCAGGCCATTACTGACAGAAGAGCAGGACATTACTGACAGAAGAGCAGGCCATTACTGACAGAAGAGCAGGCCATTCAGTTTTTAGTTCTTAGTAGACCTGTACTTCTACAGGAGCAGATGCCCCTGTGCAGGTCTCAGCTCTGGAATGAACTGGATGTAGCCGGGAGAAGGGTTTCCTGCTCAGCGAGCTATGCTCGAGCAGCTTAATACTCCGCTGCAATCGGTCAAGCGCTTCCGTAGGCTGGTTAACCGATGTACAAGTCCATCTTAAAAGACTAAAACACTAGAACACTAGAGCAATGTAGACCCACTGCCTGTTAGGCGCCATCATGCTGCTCTAAACAAACTACATAACCATGGCCGGTATTATGTCATGTCACAGTTAGTGTGCTATTCTTGTCTTTGTATACATTAAGACCCCGGCACACTAACAACGATGAGTGACAGAAGAGCAGCACACTAGAAACATTGAATGACAAAAGAGCAGAATATTATTAACATTGAATGACAAAAGAGCAACACATTAATGACACTGAATTAGTAACACATTCATACAATTATATAATAAATGACAGCACATGTATAAATTAAATTACAGCTAAATATTACAAGAAAAAACACAGCGGATTCTCTAGCTTTCAGTTACAGGCAACAGCTCATGTATACCAGGCAAAAGCGAAGGCCGCCGTCCATCGTAGACGATGATTGCAAAATGTATTTTGCTAGCGCTATTTTTAGTAAGCATTAGTCGAACCCACACCACCTTATCACGAGGCGGACGGCTTAACCACTTCGCTACGGAATCCCCAATCATATATACCAATAAAAAATAAAAGAGAAGCTCATGTACAACAATATGAGACAAGACAGCTAACGCAAAATGTTAAATGAAAAATAACAGTTCATGTGAAACATTACATTATAAAGTACAGCTCCTGTATAATATTATTTGACTAAATAGAGCTAAATTATAAAATTATATAACAAGCCACAGATCATGTATAATATTATTTGACTAAATATAGCCTCAGGCAACCTGTGTGGAAGTGTTTTAACCTCATGTCCAGAGTAGACAGTCCAGCTTTCGCAAGCGTATAGTAGGGTTGGAATGATGGTTGCACGGTAGACTTTGAGTTTGGTCTTAACGCTGATGCCATGACGTGCCCAGACCATCGAGCGCATTCTACCAAAGGCAAGATCGTGTCACTGACATCGAGGTTATCTCGAGGGCTTACATGCCCAGCATCCATGCACTGCTAGAAAAAGCACGACTAGGATGGGCCGGACACCTCGTCCGTATGTCAGACGAGCGGCTCCCAAAGAAGCTTCTCTACGGCGAGCTGAGAGAGGCATGGCGCGAGAGAGGGCGCCCAAAGAAACGTTTTACAGACGGTCTGAAGGACTCACTAAAAAGTTGCCAGATAGACATCGACACCTGGGAATGTCTTGCGCAAAACAGATCTGACTGGAGAAGCGCAGTCAAATCGGGTGTAGCTGCTGGTGAAGACGGCCGTGCTGTGAAAGCCCAGAGCAGACGCGGAAATCACGAGCAGCGGGAACACCATCCCCTCTACAATCCTCGTGTGCCCGATATGTAGCAGATGTTTTCGTGCTCGCATTGGCCTGTTCAGCCACATGCGCACCCACACCCAACAGGGAAATCTGTGACAAGGATGATGTCGGCGGTCCTCATCGACAACGATGGACAGCTATTTATTAATTAATTAATTAAATACAGCTAAATTATAATATTATATAACAAACCACAGATTATGTATAACATTAAATGACAAAAACACCATATTTCCAAAACATATTATGTACAGAAGGAACCTTATAACAAGCTGTTTCAAACTTCCTATATCCAGACTGAAGTGTGTAACGTTATCATTGACAATAACATTTATATTATACAAACACGTTTGTCACTTTTTACTTTAGACAAATATCAGAATTAGAGTTGAAAATATATAACACATTGGGATGAAATTAATCCCGCAAATTGACGGAACAATTCAAAAGAAAAAAACAAACATCACTTCTAAGACTGGGAATGTACATAGCAAAATCCAATCTTAAGGAAAACAGGAACAAACTACAGATGCACAACAACAAAACAATTAGATACACGTAAAAAACAAATCGTCTAAAATTAAGAAGCACTTTTACAATACTATAACATCAGACGAAATCACTGTCCCAACTGCAAGAGCTTTGCAAAGAAATAGACAAATAAAATAAAACTGAAAATAAAGTAAATAAACCAATCAATTAACGTAAGAAAAAAGAAATACACAGATCAAATCAATGTAAATCGAGTATAGAGCAAACAGGACCTGCCCACAAGGGGATAGTTCAATAAATTGCAAGAATAATGTAACATGAACTAACTAGTACGGTCTATTAATCGAAAAATCAATGAAAATCCTGGAAAGGAAGTGAATATTTGACAGCTTCATCTTGATACTGTGGTAAACAGGTAACACAGTACGTACACAATAACTTCATACAACGAATGATATAAAGCTTGAATAGAGTGTCAAGGTTTTCAAAATTAGATTTGGGATCAAGATGATGATCAGGGCATGAGCTGCTGCGGTCAGCGACCGACAGATGACTGCTAGCGTCAGGGCCAGCGGACCAGAGCTGACTGCTAGCGTCAGGGCCAGCGGACCAGAGCTGACTGCTAGCGTCAGGGTCAGCGGACCAGATCTGATTGCTAGCGTCAGAGCCAGCGGACCAGATCTGCCAAGACCCTTCTACACCTTCACGCAGTGATCCTGGATAACAGGCTGCAACAGAGCAAACTGGGCAAGAAGAAGGGATTGAAGAGGGAAGGCTAGCCAGGTACTCACAAATGACTGCTTACGTCGAACATGTGGGACGAAAGATGCAAATATCGCAGTCAAGATATAAACTATGACACAATGCATTCCGTTCTCTCGACAACATCCTGCTAATTGCAATGTCTTTTTCGGGACTTGGTATCGGAAGAAAAAAAATGAACAAAAGAAGAAGCAGAAGAAGTAGAAGGAAAGGAAGAAGAAGCAGGTATATTTTTACAAACAAGGAGATAGATAAATTTAAAGAGAGAAGAAAGAGAAAGGGACGATTGGCGTTTCAGCGATAACTGTTTGTAAGTAGTTCAAACCAAATCCTTAACGGTCCCTTTGAGTAAAATTAAACGGCTTTCATGAGCCAATCAACTCACAATGTTGGACGAGCATTGTCACATTGCATTAAAGTGGATGTCTTGAGCGACATGATGGTCATGTTGATGAAGTGTGTTGTTACAGGAGTGTTGTTCTCTAAGAGATGAAGCAAAAGAGATAGAATATAAATATAACTAACTAACTAAAATGAAGCAAAGTTTGCTGAAACGGTGAGCAAGCACTTGCTACTGTAGTGCATATTGTAACATATCCTCTCATATGGACAGGAAGAGAATGACTGAAAAAGAAACAACACATGAATTTAATTCATGAATAGCCACATGAAATCTGCATGAGAATTGCAGCACGCGAGAATGATATTTATCCAACACTAAATAATAAACGATAATACACGAGACCAAGAACAAGTGTCAGTTGAAACATGTCAAATAGAAATAAACTAATCCTGCCGAGGCGTTGTGAGACAATGGAGCCAAAAGATCAAGTGTTGGCAAATTCAAAGGACAGATATTAACAATTCATACACGATTCTGCAAACTATAACAGTAAAGCTAACACATTTTGTAAAATGTGAACAAACGGGAACCTGTTTGTGGAAGTGTGTATTGTGCTTTCTATTCAATAAACACCATAAATCGTTTTTAAACGCGCACCCTAGACAAAGGAAAGGAAACACAAATATGCAATGTAAATATTGTTCAGGAAAAGACAACGGAACAAACTATTGACTGCACAAAAATGAAATGGTGTTTTACAAGAAAACTGTCTCAAACAATCATTACTGTATTGTTAAATATATTTCAAGACACAATAAAATATTCGGTCGTCACACGCGCTACAGCATAGAGGGATACGGCTACCGGCTTCGAAGGAGTTCAGATGGGTATCTTCTTCTTCTTCTTCGTCTTCTTCTTCTTCTTCGTACTGAGGCTGTCGACACTGCCATAGGGCTTGTCTAGTGTTGCTACTGGTGATGGCCACATGTGCTTTCTCTGGTCCTCGTATGTCGGGCAGTTTTGCAGCAGATGTTCAGCGGTCCTTTTCCCTGTACCCCAAGTACATTCGTCAGTGCCACCTATCTTCACCTATCTTGAATAAGTGGTACCTCAGTCTGTTGTGGCCTGTGCGGAGTCTGAAGACCACGACCTGCTCTCTTCTGTTCAACTGGTAGTAGGCATTATTTTTTGAGCAGCCAGTATGTTCTGTTTCCCATTTGGCCATGTATCTGGCCCTAATGAGCCTTTTGGACTCTTCGTAGGTCACACTTGAATCTGGTTGTGGTAGTCTTGCACCTTCTTTTGCCAGTCTGTCTGCCGCCTCGTTGCCTTGGATGTTACAGTGGGATGGAACCGAGTGGACCACTACTCTTTTTGGTGAGGACTGCTGGCATAGTTGACAGAGTACTGCTCTTAAATCATTAGGTTCAGTATTTGTCTGCCTTTTTAGTGCTGTAACTACGGCATCTGTAAACAGGTCTATATGGCTTTCATTGCTTTCGCTTGTTAGCATTGCTTCTACTGCAGCCCACAGTGCCTCTGCCTCCGCTCTGAAATTGCTTGAGAATTTTCCAGTTGCCACTGACAGTGTTGTTTTTCTACCATATGGTAGGCTCAGGAATGCTCCTGCCCCTCCGTTCTGTGTTGTGTTTGCTACAGAACCGTCGGTGTATGCATGGGTCCAGTCCATGCTAGGGTAGTTTTCCGTTATATACCTTAGGGTTATGTCTCTTCTTTCTTTTTCAGTCTCGCTGTTCTTGTTTCCAATACCTGGTATATTTTCTACCACCTCCAAAATGATATGCTGCTTCCATGAGGGTTTGCGTACAGTAGGGATGGGCTTTGGTATTGTTACGGTGTTCATAGGGTCGTCGCTCAATTTTGCTTTGGCAATTTCTACAAAGTTTCTCCGCTTTAGCTTCCCATTTCCAAATCTATTTAGTCTCTGAGTTTCTCTGCTTGCTGTTGGGCTCTGCAATCTCTTCTGTCGGTCATGGATTGCAGTTTTGTAATCTTTTCAAGTTCTACAATTGGCGTTGACTTCATTCCTCCTGTTATAACTCTCATGGCTTGGTTTTGAAGTTTGCTAATTTTATCAAAGTTCGCCTTTGCTGCTGTTGTCCATGCCGCAATGCCATACTCGAAAACTGGTCTCACTCTTCCAGTGTACAGTTTCTTTAGTATACTTTCGTCTGCTCCCCAGCTTGTGCCAGCAAGTTTCCTCATGATTACCATTCTTTGTCTGGCTCTCATTCAGTCTCTCTCGATCTGACTTCTCCATGTCATGCGCCAGTCAAATGTGACTCCCAGATAATTTGGGTTGTTGTTTGGCTGCAGGAATTTGCCATTTAAACTTAATTTGGTATTCTGGGGTTTGATTGAAAGCAAGAATATTGTGCATGTGGTTTTCTCCTCGTTTATTTTTACCAGCCATGAGTTCGCCCACTCTTCCAGCGATGTTAGGGCCTGCTGCATCCGATTTCTTGCTATGGTGAGATTCTTTTCAGAGGTCCACAAAGCCAGATCGTCTGCAAACATTGAGCTATGGACTCTTCTTGGTATATTCTCTTTAATGTCGTTTATATACACCAGTAAGAGTGTGGGTGACAGTACTCCCCCTTGGGGTACTCCCTGCTCGAGTGTCACCTTTTTGCTCATCTGCCCTTGAACTTGGACTCTGGCCGTTCTATTTTTCTGGTAGTGGTTGATCCACTTGTACATTTTCTCACAAACATCACTTCTTCTTAGCTTGACTCTAAGTCCATCTTTCCAGACTTTGTCAAATGCCTTTTCCAGGTCCACCCAATCCGCTACTGTGTGTTTCTGTGCCTGGTAGGCATCTTCTATTTCCTGGGCTATGAGGATGACCTGGTCTTCAGTGGATCTGTGCTGTCTAAAGCCGGCTTGCTGCGGAATTAGTATTCGTTTTTCTTCCAGATGCCACATCAGTCTGGTGTTTATCATACGTTCCATCAGTTTGCCGACACAGCTCAGTAGGCTGATAGGCCTGTATCCATTTGGATCTGTTTTGTACTTTTCTTTTTTTGGTACTGGTACAAGTACTGCGTCTTTCCATGCCTGGGGTACAATTCCCCTTTTCCAGCTTTGGTTCAGGACTGATAGCAGTTTCCTCTTCGCTGTTTGGCCCAGCCCCATCAGCATTTCGTTTTTTTATCCCGTCTTTTCCGGGAGATTTCCTTTTCTTTAATGTTCTCATGGCCTCTTCCATTTCGCTCATTGTTAGTTTGGCCATCATATGCTCTTCAGGTGCCGTATTGATGTTGTCGTGCCCCTTTTGCTTTTCACTGCAGGGACTTCGATGTGGTTTGCTCTGGCATAGTGATCGACAAAAGCGTTTGCGGCTTTTTTACCAGTGAGCAAGTTTTCGCCCTGCTTGATGGTAATTTGTTTGTTTGAGGGGGTTTCGTCATTTATGGCTCTGACTAGCTTCCATAGCTTGTTCCCTTCTTTGTCCAGGTTGAGGCTTTCCGTTTTGTTTTTCCAGCTCTCTCTTGCTGTTAGCTTAAGAGTGTATTTGTATTTCGCCGTGGCCTTCTTTATCTAAATTGAGGCTTTCTGTTTTGTGTTTCCAGCTGTCTCTTATTTTTTTGTTTAGTGTTCTTTTGTATTTCGCCGTGATGGCCTTGCGGGTGATATTTTCCTCCATAGATTGCTCTCTCTCTCTCTCTCTCTCTCTCTCTCTTTCTCTCTCTCTCTCTCTCTCTGCCATGGTCCTAGCATTTGAGACTTCGTCTTCCGCTTTCTGCAGTTCATCATTCCAATATGGCTTATAGTTTTTCCTTGCCCCTCTTGGTATGGTTTCGGTGGCTGCTTGCAGTATTGCTTTGCTTAGCCTTTCCACTATAGGTTTCATTTTGTTATTCCGTGTGTTGATGGTTTCACACAGTCCATCGGTCAGCATTGCAAATCTGCCCCAGTCGGCTCGTTTATAATTCCAACGTGGGAACGGTTTATTTCCTTTGGGCCTACTTCCATTTCAATTTCTAGACTAATTGGCCTGTGGTCGCTATCTGCCAATTGGTTGTGCACCTGGCGGTTTATTTTGTGGTGAATATCCCCCGTGGAAAAGGCCAAGTCTGGAGTTGAAGTGGTATGCCATGTTCTAGAATAGAAGCTACGGCTGTCCTCCGGCATATTGATAAGATAGAGATTTGTGTATATCTCCCAGTCTTCCACTTTATCACCTCTGTTGTCTGTGTCCGAATATCCCCATCTCTCCGAGTGGCTGTTGAAGTCTCCAACCACTAGGCAGCTGGAGTTCTTGATTTCCATACTCGAGAGCGACAGGTCTTTGTTGGGTGGGCCATACAGGTTGAAGATGCGGATCTTCTTTTCTTGTGTCATTATGTCGACTCCTACAATTTCTGCTTGTCCCGTGTGATTGACAGCTACCGCGCTACTCGGTATGCAGTTACGTGTCAGTATCAGAACCCCTCCTTTGTGACCGTCTCTATTAAGACGGAAGGTCTGGTATCCTCGGATTGAGAATCTGTGGTTGTTGTTGAGGTGCGTTTCCTAGATGGGTATCTGACATTCGAATAATCCCCAACAGGACAGATTTGGGACAGGTTGGTGACCTTAGCGGAAAGATCAAGGGCAGCTAATATCTAGGAGACAGAGGACCGACATCTGGGACGGCTGGGAAAGCAAAGAATATCTGAAGTGTGTCAATGCTCATGTGATAGGTGATGCGTTGGTAGCTAATCGCCAACACTGCTAGACACGACACGTGATGATGATGGTGATTGCTAATGTTGAATGTGCATGTACCGGAATAAAACACACTGTGGATTGAAAAAGGCCTGTCGCATTATCTAAAACATGGAACATATATTACACATGACCACCACAAAAACTTCACCTGGAACAAGCAATAGAGGTTGAACATGCAGCACAGTGAATGAACTGGCAGCATACATCGACTCAAAGGGGTCAAACGTGCAGCACAGTGAATGAACTGGCAGCATCAATCGGCCAAGAGAGGTCGCATTGAAAAGGCAAAACCGGTACTTAAAAGAAAATCTGGTGGATACGAATATGCCGAGCTGAAAGGTGCAGATATTGAAACTTTTCTCTAAACTGGAATAATTCACTTCCACGTCCTCTTCAAAATAAATGCTTAAGAAAAAGTAGAATACAAAGGAATGGAAAGATACAGGGCCATCACAATAGACTTATACGACAATCTCTTTTCTATGGATAAACAGGTAACATCATACTTTACATAAATTGAAGCTTACTTCTGATAGCAAGTGAATGCAATTATCAGAAGAAGAAGAAGACAACGACGAAAAAGAAGAAGAAGAAGAAGAAGAAGAAGAAGAAGAAAAAAGAAGAAGAAGAAGAAACACATCCCAGAATAGCTGATAGCAAGAAACCCGTATACGAAGTAAAACAAATCACAGGGAAACAGATAGAGAGAAGATAAGGCAAACAAATGGGTTAGATACAGCCTATGTGCTTTAGGCAGAGAGAAGTATGGGTACCTGATGTCATAGCTTGCTAGTGAAAGCTACTGAGAGACGAGTTAAAACAGCCCAAGCAGACTAAAGATAGTTCGACATATAGCAAAGATAGAGTTAGATGAATTCGAAATGATTGACCGAAGGAGAACCAGCCTAATTTAACTTAGTTTGAGAGGAAAATATATGTGCGCGTTGCATAAAATCCAATGGTACGAGATTGACACTATCCCAGGTACAGAATATATATCAGAAGATGCCACGAAAGCTTGTCGCGATATACGGGTAACACGAATCACAAAGATTGTTAATCAGGTGTGGATTGAAGGGAAGGTACCTGGAAAAGGGCAAAGAGTGGTAGTGTTACACATTTGGTAAAGCAAGGGCAGCAGAGATAATTGGAGTTCTTATATGGTTATATCCATCCCTAGAGCCATCAAATACATGTTGGGTCCTTGAACAGTGAGTACTAGCATGTTCGCACTGGTCCTTGAACAGTGAGTACTAGCATGTTCGCACTGGTCCTTGAACAGTGAGTACTAGCATGTTCGCACTGGTCCTTGAACAGTGAGTACTAGCATGTTCGCACTGATCCTTGAACAGTGAGTACTAGCATGTTCGCACTGGTCCTTGAACAGTGAGTACTAGCATGTTCGCACTGGTCCTTGAACAGTGAGTACTAGCATGTTCGCACTGGTCCTTGAACAGTGAGTACTAGCATGTTCGCACTGGTCCTTGAACAGTGGGTACTAGCATGTTCGCACTGGTCCTTGAACAGTGAGTACTAGCATGTTCGCACTGGTCCTTGAACAGTGAGTACTAGCATGTTCGCACTGGTCCTTGAACAGTGAGTACTAGCATGTTCGCACTGGTCCTTGAACAGTGAGTACTAGCTATTGTAGATCCACTACCCAATGCTTCACATTCAGGATTTCGAAAAAGCAAGGGGTGTACGGATGTTATACTCAGTTAAATGAAAACAACCACAAAATACAATTAGAAACTTCCACGTGGCTTTCATTGGACAGGAAAAGGCATTTGCCCAGGTAAACAGATGTAAGCTATTGGAGATAATGGGGGGATATGGTGTGGAGAGTCAATTTCTTTGTTGACATTCGTGCCTTGCACGTAAACAGGGAAGGTGCATTACGAACGAATGCAGGTACGACAAATTGATTTCTAGTGTTGAGTGGTGTACGATAGTGGTTTGTTCTTTCTCCACTCGTTATTATAATTAAGATGGATGCAATCACACAGTTTGCTTACAACCACGAGGAGTCCCTAAATGAACTGTTGTTTGCTGATGATCAGGTCATCTTTTAAGAAAATGGAGAAGACCTACAACACCACCTACCCTAATTCCGCTTGTAACGAATATGACATGAAGATCAACAAAGAAAAGACAGAGACCAGGATGATATCGCGTGAACACGTGCAGTGACGTTTCCACACCAGTGACAAAAGTATTAAGCAAATAAGGGAGTTCACATACCTAGGTAGTATGTTCACTGTTGGTGGCAGAGTGAACAAAGAGATTGCACATAGAATTCAGAAGGCGAACAGTTTCCTTTATCAAACTGCACTTCAACTAAGACGAGGCTGATAAATGCAGTTTGATAAATGCACTACATTGTGTTACCAAAGCCAATCTTGGTCCTAACTAAAAACAAATAAGAGTAAGACCATGAGCTGTGTGAGAAGTGCAGCCGGAAAGACAATCCGTGACCGAATCCGTAACACCACGATGAGGCAGACAGTGGGGACAAATGCAGTTAGTGCCTACATTGACGCTAACAGAAACAATCGGTTTGGACATTTAGTCAGAATGCATTATGGCCAGCCTGCAGCAATATAATATCATGTGCAGATCTTCAAGAGGCCAACCAGGACGTAGGTGAATCGGGGGTGTCTCTGACACACTCAGGAAAGTACACCTAACCGCAGCACGAGCCTCCTGCCTGGATATAACAAGAAATCTACGCATCCCGTCTATTGGCGACGCCTCATGGCAAGAGTAGTAGGACATCTCGCGTCTAGGCGACGCCTCATGCCAAGAGCAGTAGAACATCCCTTATCTAGGCGACGCCTCATGCCAAGAGCAGTAGGACATCTCGCGTCTAGGCGACGCCTCATGCCAAGAGCAGTAGGACATCCCTCTTCTAGGCGACGTGTCATGGCAAGAGCAGTAGGACATCCGGCTTCTAGGCGACGCCTCATGCCAAGAGCAGTAGAACATCCCTTATCTAGGCGACGCCTCATGCCAAGAGCAGTAGGACATCTCGCGTCTAGGCGACGCCTCATGCCAAGAGCAGTAGGACATCCCTCTTCTAGGCGACGTGTCATGGCAAGAGCAGTAGGACATCCCTCTTCTAGGCGACGCCTCATGGCAAGAGCAGCAGGACAGAAGAAGAAAAAAGATCTTAAAGAGAATAAACGAAAAGTGATTTGAATAATCGTTCAGCACATGAATTTGTGAACTTAAGATGAACAGAGTGTTAGGTTCAAGAAAGTCTTAGATAACTAGATTATGTGGCCAGGATTTAGCTGTGTCACATCATCTGTAACTATTTGCTCACTGCTGCTGTACATGCTGTAGCTACTGGCATGCATATTAGGTACATGACGCAGGGTTAACTGCTCATCCCGCGCGCCAGAGATCCTACACCAAAGTGAGCGAAGCCATGATCTTGGATCTCCTATTCGCGGACGATTGCGTCCACAACACTTGCTCAGAAAAAGATATGCAGTCCACCATGATGCAGTTGTCGGCGGCATGCAGCAACTTTGGTCTCACGATCAACACTAGAAAAACCAGCCTGCTCCTGGGGAGCCGGCGTACATCGAACCTAATATTACTGTACAGAACCAACGTCTCCAGGCGGTCACTAGTTTCACCTACCTAGGCAGTACTTTCACTAGAGAGTCGAATATCTACTGTAACGTCAATAACAGGCTTGCTAAGGCGATCTCTTACTTTGGGAGGCTCCAAGCAAACGTTTGGAACCGAAAAGGCTAACGTTTCGCCTCCAAGGTAAGGGTTATCGTTCTGTGTGGTTGTTCACTCTGCTGCATGCCTCTAAGACATAGCCAGTGTATAGCATACATGACAGACAACAGTTTTCAATTGAGGAATCAACGTAGGCTGATCCAGATCAGGTAGCAGGACAAAGTGCGTAACTGAGATCCTTGCCAAAATTTACAAGTTGAGCATCCGAACACTTCTGAGAATAGCTCAGCTATAGTGAACTGGACACGTTGTTCGCATTCCAGATGAGCGCATCCCTCAAGCAGTTGTTATACGGTGAGCTCATAGCAAGCACGCTCCCCCCCCCCCCCCCCCTGGGGGGCAGACAAAACACTACAGAGATTCCGTGAAAATGTCTCTACAAAGCTTCGGTATTGATATCACCTTCTGGGAGATTCTTGCACATAACCGTAGCACCTAGCGCACTAGTATCACCGGTGGTGCTCAGATCGCAGAGAGTATAGTCATTACGGAGGCTCAGCGAAAGCGTGCTGCACGCACAATGTTTTCACAGCCGGCTCGCCATATGTGGGCCTTGAATGTGACACAATATGCCGGTCCAGGATTGGTCTTTACAACCATCAGAGAACACATTTCGCAGCTATAGTTTGATGATGTCTGCCTCTTCACTTGCGATGGACAACTATTATTATTTGGCACTCATGTAGTTTCAGTTGTTGGGAGGATTGCATAGTTGTCAGCCATACTGATGTAGAGGATAAAGTATGAGAAACTGCTCTAGGCTGTCTGTCTTTAGACTGACGACTGATTCCCTTTTATCGCTGTTATGTCCCTTTGTTTTAAGTTACAAAAAAGCCATTTACACATTTTTTGTAAATGTAACATGCCCCCTTCTTCAGACACTACTGTTAATGAGCAAGTGTTAGAGTCTTCATTGTACGTTATCTCAGTTTTGCTATGAGATGGGCTACTTTTCTCCCCTAACTGTAAACTATCTACTCATTTACAGACGGATAAACTGACTCGAGTGCCTACTCGGAGCAGCAGATCTATTACCATTACCACGAGAAGCCAGCGATATTTCCACTCTACCACTCAAACTCAGGTCCCTGCTTCTCAGCTGGTTAAACTGGAGCGCATTAAAACCAGCGGATGAACCTAGTACTCCTACTACGAGACGCAAGAGCGCTAAACACGCTGCCAATCTTACATGCTAAATGTAGATTGCTTTTTATTGATACGAGGCCACTAGATACCCTGTCAACGTTTTCGATCCGGTACGAAAAGTCGCTTCATTAGGTCAATACGTGATTTTAGCGGCATCGATAGCACTTGGGATATCGCACTACAGCATGTTACTTGCTGTTGGTTTTAACCTGGCCTCAGTGACGCTGTTTGAGCACTAATGGAGAGAAGATAAAACATACAGACACAGAGAATGAAAAAGTGGGATAGAGAGAGAGAGACAGAGAGAGAAGAAAGATCGATGACATTATAGATTAAAAATAATGGTTTTACTTTATTCTGTTCTGTTATATTATGCGGATTCGACAACACTGCACCCCTGGCAGACAAGAAGGTTTGTATTTAAACAAATAGAAAGGTTTAGATGTTCAGTTGGTCGAATCCCCTAACTTATTCCTTTCTTACAACGACGTGTATTAATCTCTTGAAAGTGCTATGCTCGATTCAGAATTGCCTATTTTTTTCATTTGTATGGTTTATTAAGGCAGTAATTAAAACACCAAGGCAACCAGGACCCGTCGCGCTGATCCTCAGTTAAGATGTTTTATGACAGAATTTCTGGCCATATGCAAGTACCACGAAGTGGAAGCGATGTATTGCGGTCAGGTGTGGCACAGGGCATGACTATATGTACGGTGCGATCTTTGTCCACCCCTGATTTCTACGGAGAGATATGGAAGCTGGCGAATCTAGATGTCTTGGGAGAGTCGAGAACGTGGCCGAAGAAAGAGAGGCGGCGTCGCTCCAGAATTGCAGTAGCGGTCTCACGGTGTGTCAATGGTTTTCCACAATGATGGCGGCTAGTTCCAGTCTGTAAACTCTAAGTACAGGCCGTTCCATGGGCACATGGAAGGTCTCAAGCCACTTACAGTTTCCCTATTAAACCGTACATGATTTGGAGTTATACAGTACGACCTGGATAGAACAGGATTTGGATAGCACGAGATTTGGAGCTTTACAGTACGACTTGGATAGCACAGAATTTAGAACTATGCAGTACGATTTGGATAGAACGGGATTTGGATAGCACAGGATTTACAACTATACAGTATGATTTGGATAGAACGGGATTTGGATAGCACAGGATTTACAACTATACAGTACGATTTGGATAGCACAGGATTTGGATAGCATACACACTTTCATATTACCGAGGTGATCATAAACAATGTTGTGCCTAACGCAGTGACTCATGTTAAAATCTATTGCTATTTCATCAATAGTGACTCGCCTGTTGCCACGGACTAGCTGGTCGATCTGCAGTTTCACTGTGTCAGTTGCCACGCGTGATGGTCTCCCACGCCACCGTTCACCAATGACGTTTTGTCTTCCGTTTTGAAATATTGATACACATACATACACTGTCCTGTAACTTAAACAACAGTCTCCATGCTGGACATTCATTCATCTATAGATTTCACACTCCCTGACCACACAAAAAAAACAAATATCGCCTTGTTGTTCCTCCACGATGCAAGAAGACAGTGCGGTGACCATGTTGTACGCCAAACTGCGCATGCTCAAACAACTGACTCGTCACAATTCCTCTATGAAGTATTGCTACAGAACTATTTTGTGTTCTGAAATAAGATGTCCCGTGGTACATACTTTTCCATAATAAAAATGATGTTACTCAGTGGATGTTCCTCGTATAGGAATAAGTGTCAAGGTATTCTCGAATGCTCGATCCAGCTTTCCAGGACATGAAATCTATGAAAATGACTAGATATATTTGGTGCATCTCAAAGTGTGCTCACGTCTCTCTATACAACACAATGACGAAGTACAGACGGTCACTACAGCAAACGGATACCGCAAGTTTATATTCTGCTCTTTCAGCCGAATCCCACCCTACACCCCTTTGCTAGATCGATCCATGTTTTGTTCTTCTTCTTCTTCTTCTTCTTTTTCACCCTACGCTGTTTACAGCGATATTTACGTTGCACTATTTTATTTTGTGAAGCCTGTGGCTCAGTGCATCCGATTTCAAAAGGCGTTTCTGTAGGGTTGCCCTCCTTAGTCTTTGGCTGTCCCCAGCTTAACTGCAAGGCAGCAGTTGTTTTTGGTCAGAGTTGTCTCTCTTAGGAAGTTGTCTTGCAGGACTGTCGAGTCTTCCCTACTCGTGTCTATAGGGTTTGGCAATGATATGATGGACTATGTACTAGTTTGTACTATTCCGGAAGAGAGGCAGTCCAGTGTGACTGTGTCCCAGGATCGTCCCGTCCTGCCAGAAACGTAGCATATGCATATTAGTGAGGTATCTCTTTGCTCCCTTTATTTTCTCGGCTCATCTGCAGTGATGGTACGCCTAGCATTCCCCGCCACCCGAGAGGTTGTCACAATAGGGCAGGAGGTGCAATGTCCGCTGGACTGCATCTCTTCTGCGTCCATTGGGATGACTGATAGCAGACAGAGCCAAAGAGCGAGGCAAGAGTGCATTTAACCAGATGCATTTCTGCGGCTCGACCGGGCCGGGCTGAGACGCAAGCCCCAGCCAAGTCGTAGCCCCCCATCACAGCAGTGCTGAGATTTGGGGCGGGATTATGGCTTAGAGGCGTTCGGCCGTAGTCCCTCAGATGGCAGCTTCGCACCATTGGCTTGTCAGCCAAGCACGTGGACCAAATGTCAGCGACCTGTGATTTCTCTCGAAGGAGTGCATTTGACCAGGGGACAAGCCTGGTCATGGCACGGAGATGTTGTTCGCCTGGTGTGCGGAGATATCTAATGGTCAAGGGTTGAGTCTCAGCAGTTCGCAGTGAGGTAGCTGATCTACTGCTTAAGACACCCCGACCGAGAACTAAGTTTTTTACTAGTGGTTTCATACCTCATCGCCGTATGGGGTGAGTATCGCACAGCTTCCCGCCCGCTTTGTTCGGCGGACGGCAGAGATCTCTTTTTGCGGCTCGACCAGGTCGGGCTAAGACGCGAGCCCCAGGTCCCAACCATATCGTAGCCTCCTATCACAGTGGTGCGGAGATTTAGGGCCGGATTCCGGCTTAAAAACGTTCGGACGTAATCCCTCACATGGTAGCCTCGTGTCATTGGATTATGGGCCTAGTACGTGGACAAATGTCTGCGACTCCTCTCGAATTGAGCAGGATTACCGTAGCAACGCCCTGTAATTTGTAGGGTAAGACTGACCTATCTTCCGAAGGTCTAATACCAGCATCTGTTCACTATTAGACCCAACGAATCAAAAGAGGGCTTTTTAGTCAGTCAATGACCAAGTGTCTGGAACCTGCAATTTCTGTAGGGTTAAGCAGGGTTACCGTAGCAGACGCTCTTTCATAAGGTGGGTACAACTGACCTGTCTTCCGTGGGTCTAATACCAGCACATATTCCATATTAGACCCAACGAAAGTGCTCTCGGCCTGTCAATCATTTCATAGTTGGCGTGTTGAGTCAAATTAAGCCGCAGGCTCCACTCCTGGTGATGCCCTTCCGTCAATTCCTTCAAGTTTCAGCTTTGCAACCATACTTCCCCCGGAACCCAAACACTTTGGTTTCCCGGAAGCTGCCCGCAGAGTCATCGAAGCAACTCCTGCGGATCGATAGTCGGCATCGTTTATGGTCAGAACTTCGACGGTATCTGGACGTCTTCGCGCCTGACTTTCGTTCTTGATTAATGAAAACATTCTTGACTAATGCTTTCGCAGTAGCTCGTCTTGCGGCGATCCAAGAATTTCACCTCTAACGCCGCAATACGAATGCCCCCGTTTGTCCCTGTTAATCATTACCTCCAGTTCCGAAAACCAACAAAATAGAACAGAAGTCCTATTCCATTATTTCATGCACCATTATTCAGGCAGCCGAGGCCTGCTTTGAACACTCTAATTTTTTCAAAGTAAACGCGCCGGCCACCCAGGACGCTCAGCGAAGAGCACCGGTGGGAGTGAGCCGGCAGACGGTGGGGAAGGAGACAACGGGCAGTGAACCGGCGCGACCGGTGCCTGAGATCCAACTACGAGCTTTTTAACTGGAACAACTTTAATATACGCTATTGGAGCTGGAATTACCGCGGCTGCTGACACGAGACTTGCCCTCCAATAGATCCTCGTTAAAGGGTTTAAAGTGTACTCATTCCAATTACGGGGCCTCGAAAGAGTCCTGTATTGTTATTTTTCGTCACTACCTCCCCGTGCCGGGAGTGGGTAAGTTGCGCGCCTGCTGCCTTCCTTTGATGTGGTAGCCGTTTCTCATGCTCCCTCTCCGGAATCGAACCATGATTCCCCGTTACCCGTTACAAACATGGTAGGCATGTCACGTACCATCGACATTTGATAGGGCAGACATTTGAAAGATGCGTCGCCAGCACATGAGGCCATCCGATCAGCACAAAGTTATCCAGAGTCACCAGTGGGGACGCCGCAACCCCGCGAGGGGAAACGACGATTGGTTTTGAACTAATAAAAGCGCTCTTTCCGCGAGGGTCGGAGCTTCGTAACCATGTATTAGCTCTAAAATTGCCACAGTTATCCAAGTAGGATCGTGTCATCTAAGGAACCTCGACTGATTTAATGAGCCATTCGCGGTTTCACCGTGAGACAGTGTGAACTTAGACATGCATGGCTTAATATTTGAGACAAGCATATGAATACTGGCAGGATCAACCAGATATCTGTCGGAGACGTACGTACCGCACACACCGGTCGGCGGAGGACGGGTGTGTATAAAACCTCACTGGGACGGCCGCAGGGGCCGACTGACGAACGGACGGACGGTTGTTCCCCCCGTCCCTCACTCCGTCGACCTAGGACCGCCTGACAGGGGCCCCTACACACACCAGGCGACCGACCGACCGGGCTCGCTCGAGTAGGGATGGCAGCGCTCTGTGCAGAACGGATCCCAACGACCCCGGCGATGAATTTCACTGGGACTAGAGACAATTTGGCCTGCCGGCCTGCCCTTCTCCCGATGGTTGGTCGAGAGAACACAGGGCCTTCAGGCACGATTCCTGCTTTCCATTTGCCGGTCACAAGCTCTTTGCGAGAGTCTGACCACCAGCGAGACGAACTGTCGAGCTCTGCTATAAGCCTTCGAAAAATCACCACTGACTGTCAAAGTTTCTCGTTACGGACCAGAGCAGCGCATCTCATTGGAGGCCACGACACAAAAAACCGCTTCCCGATACCTACACGGGAAAAGGCGGGCAAGCGTTTTCCGCAAGCCCACGCTATCGCTCCGTCTGGCGGGACTGAGATCGCTTTACGAACACTGGTTGAGATGTTTTGTTCAGAACTCCTTGAAATTGTGGATTGTTAATTATTCATTTGCGGTAAGGTCATCTCACAGGTGGTCATTGGGGGGGGGGGGGGGGGGGGTGTGAATATTTAGCCCACTTATCTCAAATTGTCTTGACGTCAGGTGCTCTGTTTCATCTCTATTGTCGGCCACTTGTCATTAGTTTCATTATTCACATCTTCAAGAAACAAGTCAACAACTCGAGGATAGAAGGCCCTACAACTCGTGGGATTGCACATCGCGCTACTGATACATGTAAAGATCTTGCTTCTTCAATTGAGACTAAGTTTGATCGAAAGTTCTAGAGACAAAACAATACATTATATTTTAAACAGGAATAAACGTGGGGAATAGAAGAAGATAAAGCACAAGCAGAAGAAGAAGAAGAAGAAGAAGAAGAAGAAGAAGAAGAAGAAGAAGAAGAAGAAGAAGAAGAAGAAAAAGACGAAGAAGAAGACGAAGAAGACGAAGAAGAAGAAAGAGAAGCCCAGAAGAAACTAAAATGGATGTTATCTCTATTTGAAAACGCTCAAGATTATTGTGGTTGTTGAAAGTAACCATTCTTGTGTGCGTCCTAAAACGAGCGTTTTGTGACAGGTTGTAGCATCTTTCTTTACAACCCCAGCGTGCTGATGAAGGTTGGCCGTTGTCCTCCAGGCAATTGTACTGTGCCTTGCTTTATCTGCATGACGCTCACTACTACTGGAATCAAGTCGATCTACATATTTTCAGGCAAGCTGTCTTGAAAACAGTATATTTCCACGGAACGCTATATAGAAGATAGTGGTCTAGGTCAGTATATTGTGTCCTGACCCTGACGCCACGTCTTGGTCTGAATGTTGTGCCTGACCAGACTAGCGTTTCAGTTACCCATGCGCTCAGTGTAGCAACAAACTTTGAACATATCTCCCTACTTCAGCAAATGTTATACTCAATCCATATGTACACTTCGTCATCCACCCTTCTTCTGATCCTGTTCGACAAACAGTTTAATGAAATCTGTCTAGGGGCTCGACCACTTTAGCAACCCACTTTAGACACGCTGACACCGGAGTGATGACGACATCAAGGTCACTCTGTGTATTGGACTACCAGTAGTCTGTTCGCTCTTGCAACCCGATAAATGAATTTTTTCGATGTTACTCCAGATCCGGGGATTAAAAATCGTACAACTATGTGTACTATGTCCCTCTCTATCTTTCTATCTGTCGCACTGTATCTTTCTTTCTCTTTCGCTCTTTGGGTCACTTTCTCTCTTTCTTTCTCTCTGTTTCTCTCCATTTCGGTCTCCATATCCCTCTATTTCTATCTCTGTATCTCTCTTTCTCTCTCTCTCTTTCTTTCTCTCTCTGGTCCTCTTTCTCTTTCTGTATCGCTCTTTCACTATCTCTGGCTTATGTTCTCTCTCTTTCTCTCTGTCCCTCTTTTTTTTTCTCTCTATCCCTCTATCTCTCCTTCCTAGCTCTCTCTTTATATCTCTCTCTTTATGTCTCTTTCTATCTATCTATTGCCCTCTTTTTCTTCTTCCCTTTCTAATTTATCTCCCTTTCTCTGTCCCTTTTTTCTCCTCCCCCTCCCCCTCTCTCTTGCTCTTTGTCTCTCTCTCTCTGTCTCTATCTCTCTGTCTCTATCCCTTCTCTCTGCTCTACCTTTCTGCACAGTTCTTTTTTCACCTGAACTTTCTATACATCCTGGCTGGGTTCATTGCCTATTGGCTTAACAAACAACATTGTTGACTTCGTGTAGTTAAATATGACGTTTTAGAGAAACAATATTTCACATTGTGTGTGCTCTATTAGGCCGGGTTAGTTCCATCCCTCATTAATCACAATAGCATTTCTTTAACGTCTTCTTTTCTGCTCTTTGTCCGTCGTATGCGGCAAAGATTTAATTTGCTGACCAAATAATGACGTCATCATCAGTGAGTTATATGCCGTCAAAGTAAAATGGCCGCCGTTTTTCTAACTTGCATCATGAAATAACTTTGGTTTGTTCATTTATTAGTTGTTCAGAATCAATTGGAATTGTATTAGTAATTGAAAGATTATGATAGTTAATCACACTTCAGATTGTTTTTAATGCATTTGAATAAGTGCAATGACTAATTATCACGATAATATAATCTAATATACGCATGGAACCTTGCAGGAGGGTTGATGCCTGCATGATACACCCTGAGCCGAACAGATCACCTGTTTTCCAACCAAATCCGGCAAAAATGTTTATATTTTAACACATAAAAAAATTAACAAAGAACAATAATGTACACTATAATAATACATTAACATTGGAGCAAGGGTAACGCGCACAGCAGCTAGTGACTCAGCAAACCAGAGGAGATTAAGACCTTATTCTACTTTCAAGTTCTGCCCTGGAAACAGGCTATATTATATTGAAGTCAGGCTTAGATAATGGGGATCGCAGTGGGAAAGCAAACCCGGTACCTTGAACAAGCCAGCTGAAACAAGATGTATCGGACTGCAAATGAAGATAGAGCAGACTTTCTGTAAATATTACACAATGGTATAGCGTCGTTTTCAGAAAAAAAAGCCGAAGAAAAAAAGAAGAAGAAGACGAAGATTTCATAATGTCATTAACAAAATCAGATTTCTTTTTACCAACATAAGGAGAAGAAATGGTTGGGTAAGAGGGTGGACGCGGGTTGAGTGGTTAGGATGGGGGTCTTTTTCTTTAACTCTATACGATATTGTTTCTTACGCAGTTTCTGATTGTGTCATGTGATTGGCACGAAGGGTGGAAGAGACCGTTGGATAAGAGGGGGAAGAGATGGAAACGTTGAGAGGGAGAAGAGATGGGTAGGCTGACAGGGGGAAGAGTTGGGTATGTTGACAGGAGGAAGAGACGCGTAGGATGAGAGAGGAAAGAAATGGTAGGTTGAGAGGGGAAATAGACGAGTAGGTTGAGAGGGGAAAGAGATGGGTAGGTTTAGAGGAGGAAGAGATGGGTAGGTTGAGAAAGGAAAGGGATGGGTAGGTTGAGAGGAGGAAGAGATGGGTAGGTTGACAGGAGGAAGAGACGCGTAGGATGAGAGAGGAAAGAAATGGTAGGTTGGGAGGGGTAAGAGATGGGTAGGTTGAGAGGAGGAAGAGATGGGTAGGTTGAGAGGGGGTAGATGGTGGGTTGAGAGGGGGTAGATGGGTGGGTTGAGAGGGGGTAGATGGGTGGGTTGAGAGGGAGGAGATGGGTGGGTTGAGAGGAGGTAGATGGGTGGGTTGAGAGGGGGTAGATGGGTGGGTTGAGAGGGGGGAGATGGGTGGGTTGAGAGGGGGTAGATGGGTGGGTTGAGAGGGGGGAGATGGGTAGGTTGAGAGGGGGGAGATGGGTAGGTTGAGAGGGGGAGATGGGTGGGTTGAGAGGGGGGAGATGGGTAGGTTGAGAGTGGGGAGATGGGTGGGTTAAGGGGGGAAGAAATGGGTAGGTTGAGAGGGGAAGAGATAGTAGGTTGAGAGGGGGGAGATGGGTGGGTTGAGAGGGGGGAGATGGGTGGATTGAGAGGGGGGAGATGGGTAGGTTGAGAGGGGGAGATGGGTGGGTTAAGGGGGGAAGAGATGGGTAGGTTGAGAGGGGAAGAGATAGTAGGTTGAGAGGGGGGAGATGGGCGGGTTGAGAGGGGGGAGATGGGTAGGTCGAGAGGGGGAGAGATGGGTAGATTGAGAGGGGGAGATGGGTGGGTTGAGAGGGGGGGAGATGGGTAGGTTGAGAGGGGGAGAGATGGGTAGGTTGAGAGGGGGAGATGGGTGGGTTGAGAGGGGGGAGATGGGTAGGTTGAGAGGGGGGGAGATGGGTAGGTTGAGAGGGGGAGAGATGGGTAGGTTGAGAGGGGGATATGGGTGGGTTGAGAGGGGGGAGATGGGTAGGTTGAGAGGGGGGAGATGGGTGGGTTAAGGGGGGAAGAGATGGGTATGTTGAGAGGGGAAGAGATAGTAGGTTGAGAGGGGGGAGATGGGTGGGTTAAGGGGGGAAGAGATGGGTAGGTTGAGAGGGGGGAGATGGGTAGGTTGAGAGGGGAGAGATGGGTGGGTTAAGGGGGGAAGAGATGGGTAGGTTGAGAGGGGGAGATGGATAGGTTTAGAGGGAGAGGAGATGGATAGGTTTAGAGGGAGAGGAGATGGGTAGGCTGAGAGGGGGAAGAGATAGGTAGGTTGAGCGAGGGAAGAAGCAACCATCTACAAGAAGAAGAGGGCATAGCTATAAATTAACTATAGAAAAGTCCAGATGAGTATTAGGAAATATTTTTTTTAGGCAGAGAGCGGTAAATGGCTTGAAATGCATTGCCACAGGAAGTAGTGGAGACAGGGATTACTTTTGCATTTGATAATAGATCGAGTGCGCATAGCTTTTAGAGCAAGTAAATGTAAATGAAACTAGATTCTTCTAAACCTGTATAGAGACGTTAAGTTAAATTAGACTGCAGGTAATTTAGGATGCAGGCACTCTGGTCCCACCTCTTTGAGATCACGGGTGGCTTGAAACCTGAGAGTCTCGAACCCACGTATCCGTTTATCACTTTGAGAGGCGAGTGCCTTACCTCTCGACCAAGGCCGGAAGCAGCATGTGATATAGCAGACTATCCAAGTAAGCGAGAATTGATACTGTGATCCAGTAGTGATGAGAAGCCTTGTATTTCACTACAGCGGTGGCGAACCCAGGTCCACTTTCTGCAGTACGCCCTACTAAGAAAAAATCAGTACGAGCAGCTTTGAAATAAACAACAACATACAGATGGAGTTATTGTTATGTAATAAAAACATAGAGGTGGAGTTATTGTTATGTAATAACAACATAGAGATGGAGTCATTGTTATGTGATAACAACATAGATGGAGTTATTGTTATGTGATAACAATATAGAGATGGGGTTATTGTTATGTAATAAAAACATAGAGAAAGAGTTGTCATTATGCGATAACACCGTAGAGATAGAGTTTTAATTATGAGATCAAAATGTAGAGTTAGGATTGTCAATTCTAATACTATGGAAAATTATCCACAGAACGGACTTCGCAGCACCAGACAGCCCCCCCCCCCCTCCATATATATATATATATATATATATATATATATATATATATATATATATATATATATATATATATATACCCAGGTATCAGGTATCAATTTACTGTCTGGTCAAATGGGTGAGGCAAGATAAATCCCACGACATACACGGTCTCTCAAATTGAGCACGACGGGATTTGAGCCTGGTGCGTAAACAAAGAACACAACCCCTCGACCACAGAATCCCCGATGTGTAAGTACTAGTATCGCAAACAATGGACTGTCGTGGAATATCAAGCGAGTAATTTCTATTAGACGGGTGACCGCAATTGGGACCCTAATGAAAGGGGAAGAATGGATCCACACTGGAGAGAAATTGGCAGACTAACACAAATCAACATCGCACTTGGAAGAGACGGCCTCCCGCGGTGCAGTTGGCAAACAGATCCTGGAGCTAAATAACTGATAAATGAAACGCAGTGAAAGATTACGATTTGTACACACAAGAATGGATCTATGTTGCGTGCTGTGATAACGGGGTGAGAGAGCTGTGCTGTGATATCGGGGTGAGAGAGCTGTGCTGTGTGCTGTAATATCGGGGTGAGAGAGCTGTGCTGTGTGCTGTGATATCGGGGTGAGAGAGCTGTTCTGTGATAACGGGGTGAGAGAGCTGTTCTGTGATAACGGGGTGAGAGAGCTGTTCTGTGATAACGGGGTGAGAGAGCTGTTCTGTGATAACGGGGTGAGAGAGCTGTGCTGTGATATCGGGGTAAGAGAGATGTGCTGTGATAACGGGGTGAGAGAGCTGTGCTGTGATATCGGGGTGAGAGAGCTGTTCTGTGATAACGGGGTGAGAGAGCTTTGCTGTGATATCGGGGTAAGAGAGATGTGCTGTGATAACGGGGTGAGAGAGCTGTGCTGTGTGCTGTGATATCGGGGTGAGAGCTGTGCTGTGATATCGGAGTGAGAGAGCTGTGCTGTGTGCTGTGATATCGGGGTGAAAGAACTGTGCTGTGATATCGGGGTGAGAGAGCTGTGCTGTGTGCTGTGATATCGGGGTGAGAGAGCTGTGCTGTGATATCTAGGTGAGAGAGCTGTGCTGTGTGCTGTGATATCGGGGTGAGAGAACGGTGCTGTGATATCGGGGTGAGAGAGCTGTGCTGTGATATCGGGGTGAGAGAACTGGGCTGTGATATCGGGGTGAGAGAGCTGTGCTGTGATATCGGGGTGAGAGAGCTGTGCTGTGATATCGGGGTGAGAGAGCTGTGCTGTGATATCGGGGTGAGCGAGTTGTGCTGTGCTATCGGGGTGAGAGAGCTGTGCTGTGTGCTGTGATATCGGGGTGAGAGAGCTGTGCTGTGCTATCGGGGTGAGGGAGCTGTGCTGTGATATCGGGGTGAGGGAGATGTGCTGTGTGCTGTGATATCGGGGTGAGAGAGCTGTGCTGTGATATCGGGGTGAGAGAGCTGTGCTGTGTGCTGTGATATTGGGGTGAGAGAGCTGTGTTGTGAGATCGGGGTGAGAGAGCTGTGCTGTGTGCTGTGAAATCGGGGTGAGAGGGCTGTGCTGTGATATCGGGGGGAGAGAGCTGTGCTGTGTGCTGTGAAATCGGGGTGAGAGGGCTGTGCTGTGTGCTGTGATATTGGGGTGAGAGAGCTGTGCTGTGAGATCGGGGTGAGAGAGCTGTGCTGTGATATCGGGGTGAGAGAGCTGTGCTGTGTGCTGTGATATCGGGGTGATAGATCTGTGCTGTGATATCGGGGTGAAAGAGTTGTGCTGTGCTATCGGGGCGAGAGAGCTGTGCTGTGTGCTGTGATATCGGGGTGAGAGAGCTGTGCTGTGATATCGGGGTGAGAGAGCTGTGCTGTGTGCTGTGATATCGGGGTGAGAGAGCTGTGCTATGATATCGGGGTGAGAGAGCTGTCCTGTGATATCGGGGTGAGAGAGCTGTGCTGTGTGCTGTGATATCGGGGTGAGAGAGCTGTGCTGTGATATCGGGTTGAGGGAGCTGTGCTGTGATTTCGGGGTGAGGGAGCTGTGCTGTGATATCTGGGTGAGGGAGCTGTGCTGTGATATTAGGGTGAGAGAGCTGTGCTGTGTGCTGTGATATCGGGGTGAGAGAGCTGTACTGTGATATCGGGGGGAGGGAGCTGTGCTGTGATATCGGGGTGAGGGAGCTGTGCTGTGATATCGGGGTGAGGGAGCTGTTCTGTGATATCGGGGTGAGAGAGCTGTGCTGTGATATCGGGGTGAGGGAGCTGTGCTGTGATATCGGGGTGAGGGAGCTGTGCTGTGATATTGGGTTGAGGGAGCTGTGCTGTGTGCTGTGATATCGGGGTGAGAGAGCTGTGCTGTGATATCGGGGTTGAGAGAGCTGTGCTGTGATATCGCGGTGAGAGGGCTGTGCTGTGTGCGGTTATATCTGCGTCATCTGATAAAGTGAAAGACAGAGACACATTTATAGGAAGACGGGCAGAGACTTCGCCTGCATACGTATAACACTTTGTACTTCACACAGAAAGAAGAAGAGATAGAGAGAGAGAAGGAGAGAGAAATATACAGGGACATAGAGACAGAGATTGATCAAGAGACATTGGTATAGAAAGGCAGTAAAAGAGGTAAAGAGACAGAGATAGCTAGACTAGTAAGAGAGATAAAGAGACAGAAATTTATGACTGCAATAAAATATACAAAAAGAAATAGAAAGGCAGTAAGAGCGATAAGAGAAAACACGAATAGGAAGACAGTACAGGAGTTCAAGAGGCAGATAGGAATGCAATTAGAGAAATAAAGAGACAGATAAATAAGAAGACAGTCGACGAGATGAAGAGACGAACGCAGTAAAAGATAGATCGGTTGACTGAAATCGAGAGACAGACGAAAATGAAGTAATGAGCAAACATGAAGCGACAGAGAGATAGGAATTACTAACTGAGATAAAGCGATAGACACATATGAAAGCATTAAGAGATATAAAGATATTCATAGACAGCAAAGCAGTAACAGAGATAGATATAGATGTGAAGGCAGTAAAAGAGGTAAAGCGATAGTTACACAGGACGGAAGGGGAAGAGACAGACAGGATGGATGGATGGAGGGATGGATAGGTGGTTGGGTGGATGGATGGTTTGATGGATGGATAGATGGATGGATGGATCGATGGTTGGATAGATGGATGGATGGATGGAAGGATGGATGGATGGGTGGTTGGGTGAATGGATGGTTGGATAGATGGATGGATGGATCGATGGATCGATGGATCGATGGATCGATGGTTGGATGGATGGATGGATGGATGGATGGATGGATGGATGGATGGATGGATGGATGGATGGATCGATGGATGGATGGATGGATGGATGGATAGATAGATAGATAGATAGATAGATAGATAGATAGATAGATAGATAGATAGATAGATAGATAGATAGATAGATAGATAGATAGATAGATAGATAGATAGATAGATAGATAGATAGATAGATAGATAGATAGATAGATAGTAAGAAAGATAGTGGCACTGATAAAGACATATATATATATATATATATACAGGAAGGTAGTAGTAGAGATAAACACAGACATATAGGAAGATAGAAGCAGAAATATAGATACTGGATAGGAAGGTAGTAGCAGAGACAATTATGTAGGAAGGCAGTAGCCAGATAAAAGCAATAAGACCGGAAATGTAGTAGCAGAAATAATAATAACGTTAGTAACAAGGTAGATAGAGAGAGAGAAAGCGGGAGCGGGAGAGAAAGAGAAAGAGATAGAAAGAAAGAGAGAGAGAAAGAGAGAACAATCAACAACCAAAATTCAGCCAACTAAATCTATGTAATTTTCAACATCATGCATTTGAATAGGTTTTTGTTTGTTCGCGTAGGCTCAGAGACAGCCAGATAAACAGTAAGAGAAAGAATGCAATAGAAGATAGGGAAAAGATGACACACACAACATTATTGAGTGTAGGAAAACAACACATGCATAAAGGAACTAGGCATATGATGATGAGAGAGAGAGAGAGAGAGAGAGAGAGAGCCATTTGTGTAACATAAAGGAAGGGATATCCGCGGAGAAAATGGCCACAACATAGATAGAGGAGATATAAACATGCTGGAAAAGGTACAAAGAAGAGAGACAAAGCTGATAGTGGGATTCTAGAATAACAGTTATGAGGAAAGACTCAGAAAAACCAGCCTACAATGTCTAGAAAAGAGAGGAATTCGAGGCTTCGAACACAGGCTTATAAGATAATCAAAGGAAAGGATAAATTAGACTATGATAAGTTGTTTATTTCAAAATACAACCACCTTCAAGAACATGAGGGCATAGCTATAAATTAACTAAAGAAAGGTCCAGATTAGATGTTAGAAAATATTTTTTTGGTCAGAAAGTGGTGAATGCATGTAATGCATTGTCACAAGGAGTAGTGGTGGCAAAGACAATTAACGCATTAAAGAATAGATTGGATCCGCATAGCTTTTAGAGCAAGGTAATGTAAATTAAACTGGTTGTATACAGACTCTGTAGTGTCTTCTAAGCCAGTACAAAGACGTTAAGTTAAGTTAAAATGTGAACATTGTTTCTAAAAACCATGATGGGGAAAAGAAACAATTACACACATTGCTTAAGTACGCAGATAAGTATTATATTTACAGAGCCACGAAATGTATACGTACACACATAAGAAGTGGATTTACAGAGCCACGAAATGTACACGTACACACATAGGCAATGGATTTACAGAACCATGGTCATGTACACGTACACACAAACCGCAAACAAGGAAATGAAACCACAAATATAAAGAAACTATTCAACTTTAGATGAAAGCATAGTTCTTCTTCTTCTTCTTCTTCGTACGCAGTCAGACATTAACCTTTATTTTTTCGAAAAAAGCAGCCGTCATCCTGAGGATGTCGACACTGCCATAGAGCTTGTCTAGTGTTGCCACTGGTGATGGCCACATCTGCTCTCTCTGATCCTCGTATGTCGGGCAGTTTTGCAGCAGATGCTCATCGGTCATTTTCCCGGTACCACACGAGCATTCGTCGGTGCCACCTATCTTCAATTTGTTGAATAGGTGGTACCTCAGTCTGTTGTGGCCAGTGCGAAGTTTGAAGACCACGACCTGCTCTCTTCTGTTCAACTGGTAATAGGCATCGTTATTGGTATAGCCAGTATGTTCGGTTTCCCATTTGGTCATGTATCTAGCTCTAATAAGCCGTTTTGACTCTTCGTATGTCATGCTAGTATCTGGTTGGGGTAGTTTTGCACCTTCTTTTGGCAGTCTGTCTGCCTCCTCGTTGCCTTGGATGTTGCAGTGAGATGGAACCCACTGCAACCCTACCCTTTTTGATGCGGCCTGCTGGCATAGTTGACAGAGTACTGCTCTTAAATCATTAAGTTCATTATTTTTCTGGCTTTTAAGTGCAGTGACTACGGCCAGAGCATCTGTAAGCAGGACTATGTGGCTTTCATTACTCTTACCTGTCGCCATTTTTTCCACTGCCGCCCTCAGTGCCTCTGCCTCCGCTCTGAAATTGCTTGTGTATTTTCCAGTAGCGAATGACAGTGTTATTTTTCTGCCATTTGGTAGGTTCAGAAATGATCCTGCCCCTCCGTTCTGTGTTGTATTTGTTACGGAGCCGTCGGTGTATGCATGAGTCCAGTCCATGCTTTGGGTATTTTTCCGTTATGTAACTCAGGGTAGTATCTCTTCTTTCTTTTTCAGACTGACAGTTTTTGCTTCCAATACCTGGTATATTTTCTACCACCTCTGGAAATATATCCTGCCTCCAGGTAGGTTTTCGTACAGTAGGGATGGGCTTTGGTGTGGTTAGTGCGTTCATAGGGTCTTCGTGCATCTTTGCTTTGGCTATTTCTGCAAAGTTTCTTCGCTTTAGCTTCCCATTTCCGAAATTGTTTAGTCTCTGGTGCATTGGATGGTCAGTTAGTCTGCTGAGTTCCTCTGATTGCAGCTGGGCTCTACAGTCTCTTCTGTCTGTCATGGATTGCAGTTTTGTAATCTTTTCAAGTTCTACAATTGGCTTTGACTTCATTCCTCCTGTTATAACTCTCATGGCTTGGTTTTGGAGCTTGCTAACTTTATCGAAGTTCGCCTTTGCTGCTGTTGTCCATGCCGCAATGCCATACTCGAGAAATGGTCTGACTCTTCCAGTGTACAGTTTCTTTAGTAGGCTTTCGTCTGCTCCCCAGCTTGTGCCAGCAAGTTTCCTCATGATTGCCATTCTTTCTCTGGCTCTCATTCGGTTTCTCTCGATCTGACTTTTCCATGTGACTCCCAGATAGTTTGGGAAGGTATTTTCCGTTTAGACTTAATTTGGTGTTTTGGGTTTTGATTGATAGCGAGAATATTGTACATGTGGTTTTCTCCTCGTTTATTTTGACCAGCCATGAGTTCGCCTATTCTTCCAGCGATGTTAGGGCCTGCTGCATCCGATTTCTTGCTATTGTGAGATTCTTTTCAGAGGTCCACATAGTCAGATCGTCTGCAAACATTGAGCTATGACCTCTTCTTGGTATATTCTCTATAATGTCATTTATATACACCAGGAAGAGTGTGGGTGACAGTACTCCCCCTTGGGGTACTCCCTGCTCAAGTGTCACCTTTTTGCTCATCTGCCCCTGTACTTGGACTCTGGCCGTTCTGTTTTTGAGGTAGTGGTTGATCCACTTGTACATTTTCCCACAAACATCACTTTTTCTTAGCTTGACTACAAGTCCATCTTTCCAGACTTTATCAAATGCCTTTTCCAGGTCCACCCAAAACGCTACTGTATAATTTTGCTCCTGGCAGGCATCTTCTATTTCCTGGGCTATGAGGATGACCTGGTCCTCAGTGGATCTGTGCTGTCTAAAGCCTGCTTGCTGTGGAATTAGTATCCGTTTTTCTTCCAGATGCCACATCAGGTTTTGTCTTTTCCTTTCTTTGATACTGGTACAATTACTGCGTCTTTCCATGCTTGGGGCACAATACCCCTTTTCCAGCTTTGGTTCAGGACTGATAGCAGTTTCCTCTTTGCTGTTTGGTCCAGCCCCATCAGCATTTCGTTTGTTATTCCGTCTTTTCCGGGAGATTTCCTTTTCTTTAATGTTCTCATGGCCTCTTCCATTTCGCTCATTGTTAGTTTTTACATCATGTGCTCTTCTGGTGCCATATTGATGTTGTCGTGCCCCTTTTGCTCTTCATTAATGTCCGTATGCCTATCTGCAGGGACATCTATGTGGTTCGCTTTAGCATAATGTTCGACAAAAGTGTTTGCGGCTTTTTTTCCAGTGAGCAAGTTTTCACCCTGCTTGATGGTAATTTGTTTGTTTGACGGGGTTTTGTCATTCATGGCTCTGACTAACTTCCAGAGTTTGTTCCCTTCTTTGTCTAAGTTGAGACTTTCTGTTTTGTTTTTCCAGCTTTCTCTTGCTGTTTGGTTTAGAGTGTATTTGTATTTCTCCGTGGCGGCTTTGAGGGCGATATTTGCCTCTATTGATTGTTCTCGCTCTGCCATGTTCCTAGCATTTGTTACTGCATCTTCCACTTTCTGCAACTCATCATTCCAATAGGGCTTATAATTTTGCCTAGCTCCTCTTGGGATGGTTTCAGTGGCAGCTCGCATTATTGCCTTGCTTAGGCTTTCCACCATAGGCTTCATTTTGTTATTCCGTGTGTTGATGGTTTCACACAGCCCATCTGTCAGGCTTGCAAATCTGTCCCAGTCGGCTCGTTTGTAATTCCAACGTGGGAGCTGTTTTGTTTCCTGTGGGCCTACTTCCATATCAATTTCTAGCCTAATTGGCCTGTGGTCGCTACCTGCCAATTGGTTTAGCACCTGGCGGTCTATTTTATGGGGAATGTCCATTGTGGAGAAGGCCAAATCTGGAGTCGAGGTGGTATGCCATGTTCTAGAATAGAAGCTAGGGCTATTATCCGGCCTATTGATTAGATGGAGATTCGTGTCTATCTCCCAATTTTCCACTTCGTCACCTCTGCTGTCTGTGACCGAGTATCCCCACCGCATAGTTGAAAAGAGATAAAGGGGTAACAGTCGATGAAAAGGGAAAGAGAAATGGATAGAATGAAAAGAAAAGATGCGTCATTGATCGCAACATGAAGAGAATACTAAAGAAAGCGACATAAACACAGAGAGAGAGAGAGAGTGAAAGAGAGAGCAAGAATGAGAGAGAGCGTGAAATTTAAACAGAGAGAGATAGAGACAGATTCACTGAAGATATTCCGTCACTCACTAACTGATCAATTTTTCGAGAGCAAGTCAGTAAATAGGTCATACGCAGGTATTTAAAAAATACTAACAATGATACGAACTTGAACACCTGAGTCCAGACTGAAAAAGAAAGAAGAGACATAACCCTGAGGTACATAGCGAAAAACTACCCAAGCATGGACTGGACCCATGCATGCACCGACGGTTCTGTAACAAACACAACACAGAATGGAGGGGGAGGGGTATTCCTGAGCCTAACAAACGGTAGAAAAATAACACTGTCAGTGGTAACTGGAAAATTCTCAAGCAATTTCAGAGCGGAGGCAGAGGCACTGAAGGCTGCAGTAAAAGCAATGCTGACAGGCGAAAGCAGTGACAGCCAGATAGTCTTGTTTACAGAAGCCCTGGCCGTGGTTATAGCACTAAAAAGCCAGAAAAATACAGAACAGTGATTTAAGAGCAGTACTTTGTCAACTATGCTAGCAGTCTGCACCAAAAAGAGTAGTGGTACAGTGGGTTCCATCCCATTGTAACATTCAAGGCAACGAGGCGGCAGACAGACTGGCAAAAGAAGGTGCAAGACTACCTCAACCAGATTCTAGTGGGACCTACGAAGAGTCCAAAAGGCTCATTAGGGCCAGATACATGGCCAAATGGGAAACAGAACATACTGGCTCCCAAAAAAATTGATGCCTATTTATCAGTTGAACAGAAGAGACCAGGTCGTGGTCTTCAGACTCCGACGGAGTGAGGGACGGGTGGAACAAACCGTCCGTCCGTCCCGTCAGTCGGGTGTCCCTGCGGCCGTCGTCCCAGCGAGGCCTTTTACAAAAACACACCCTTCCTCCGCCGACCGGTGTGTGCTGTACACAGTACGTCTCCGACAGATATCTGGTTGATCCTGCCAGTAGTCATATGCTTGTCTCAAAGATTAAGCCATGCATGTCTAAGTTCACACTGTCTCACGGTGAAACCGCGAATGGCTCATTAAATCAGTCGAGGTTCCTTAGATGACACGATCCTACTTGGATAACTGTGGCAATTCTAGAGCTAATACATGCTTACCAAGCTCCGACCCTCGCGGAAAGAGCGCTTTTATTAGTTCAAAACCAATCGTCGTTTCCCCTCGCGGGGTTGCGGCGTCCCCACTGGTGACTCTGGATAACTTTGTGCTGATCGCATGGCCTCATGTGCCGGCGACGCATCTTTCAAATGTCTGCCCTATCAAATGTCGATGGTACGTGACATGCCTACCATGTTTGTAACGGGTAACGGGGAATCAGGGTTCGATTCCGGAGAGGGAGCATGAGAAACGGCTACCACATCCAAGGAAGGCAGCAGGCGCGCAACTTACCCACTCCCGGCACGGGGAGGTAGTGACGAAAAATAACAATACGGGACTCTTTCGAGGCCCCGTAATTGGAATGAGTACACTTTAAACCCTTTAACGAGGATCTATTGGAGGGCAAGTCTGGTGCCAGCAGCCGCGGTAATTCCAGCTCCAATAGCGTATATTAAAGTTGTTGCAGTTAAAAAGCTCGTAGTTGGATCACAGGCGCAGGCGGGCGGTCCGGCTCGCGCCGGTTCACTGCCCGTTGTCTCCTGCCCTACCGTCTGCCGGCTCTCTCCCACGGGTGCTCTTCGCTGAGCGTCCTGGGTGGCCGGCGCGTTTACTTTGAAAAAATTAGAGTGCAAGACGAGCTACTGCGAAAGCATTTGTCAAGAATGTTTTCATTAATCAAGAACGAAAGTCAGAGGCGCGAAGACGATCAGATACCGTCGTAGTTCTGACCATAAACGATGCCGACTAGCGATCCGCAGGAGTTGCTTCGATGACTCTGCGGGCAGCTTCCGGGAAACCAAAGTGTTTGGGTTCCGGGGGAAGTATGGTTGCAAAGCTGAAACTTAAAGGAATTGACGGAAGGGCACCACCAGGAGTGGAGCCTGCGGCTTAATTTGACTCAACACGGCCAACACTGAAATGATTGACATGCCGAGACCACTCTTCTGGGGTCTAATATAGAACTGGTGCTGGACTTAGACCCCCAGAAACCTGGGGTTATGCCCCCTGTGGCCCGGTTTTGTCTGCATCCAGTGTTTGATAAAGGAATTAACGGAAGAGCACTATCAGGAGTGGAGCCTGAGACCTAAGTTAACTAAACACGCCAATACTGCAGAATGACTATCAAAAGTACACCTTCGTGGGGTCTAATAGAGAACATGTGCTGGAATTAGACCCTCGAAAATCTGGGACTACCCCCTAAGAAACTTGATTGTCTCGCTAAGGGAATTGACGGAAGGGCACCACCAGGTGTGGAACCTGCGGCTTAATTTGACTGAACACGCCAATACTGTAGAACAACTGACAAATCGAGAGCACTGCCGTTTGGGTCTAATAATGAACGTACGCTGGTGTTAGACTCACGGATGACAAGTCAGCTCTCAAACACTCAAATGAAAGAACGCTACGGAAATCGTGTTTAACTCCGCAGAAACCGCAGATTTCAAATACCTGGTCATTGACAAACAAAAGCCCTCAATATATTCGTCTGACCAAATAGTGAACGGGTGCTGGAAATAGATCATCTGAAGACAGGTCAGTTTTACCCTACAAATGACAGGGCGTTGCTACGGAAAACCAGCTCAAATCGAGAGGAGCCGCAGACACTTTGGTTCACGTACCAGGCTGATAAGCCAAGGGCGCGAGGCTACCATGTGGGGGATTACGGCCGAACCCTTGTAAGCCGCAATCCCGCCCAAAATCTCAGCACCACTGCAATGGGAGGCTCCTACATGCACGGGACCTGGGGCTTGCGCCCCAGCCCTATCAGGTAGAGCCACAGCAAGAGGTCCTTGCCGCCCGCCAATCAAAGCGGGCGGACAACTGCTTGATACTCACCCTAAACGGCGATGGGGTGCGAAAACACCAACCAAAGACTTAGTACCTGGTCGGGGTGTCGAAAACAGTAGAGCAGCCACCTCACTGTGAACTGTCAAGACTCAACCACTGACCATGAGAGTTGTCCGCACACCAGGCGATCAACATCTCTGTGACATTACCAGGCTTGTCCTCTGGCTGAATGCACTCCGGCTACGATATCTACCTCTGTACATTATCAGCCATATAACTATCATACTGGACGCAGAAGAGATGCAGACCAGCGGACATTGCACACCTGCCCCACTGTGTCAACACCCCAGGTGGCGGGGAATGCTAGGCGTACCATCTCTGCATAGAAGCCAAGAAAATAAAGGGAAAAAGAGATACCCCACTCACATGCAAATGCTACGTTCCTGGCAGGACGTGACGATCCTGGGACATAGACACACTGGACTGCCTCTCTTCCGGGTAAACCAGTCCATCTCATATATCACATATCATCATTGCACCCTATAGACACGAGTAGTGAAGACTCGATAGTCTGGTAAAACAACTTCCATAAGAGAGAAAACTCTGATCGTAAACAACTGCTGCCTTGCAGATAGGCTGGGGACAGCCAAAGGCTAAGGAGGGCATTCCTACAGAAACGCCTGTTGAAATCGGATGCACATGGCCGCAAGTCTAACAAAACAGTGCAACGTAAATCACAGTATGATGGCAGTACAACCTATTCGAAAAACGTATGGCGCTCATCCTGCGGAGTCCCGCCAGGCAGCGATAGTGCCGGGCCTCACGCCTCGAAGGGGCCCACCCTTGACTACTGGTGGTCACCCACCCATGTGTCGTGGAGTCAAGGCACATGGCTATGGGGCAACGTCTATTGGCCAAAACCTCAAGACCCTCAAAATACTACAGTGGAATGCGGAGGGAGTCATTAACAAAAAACTTTCCCTAACACACCACCTGCATGAAGGTAAGATTGACGTGGCATGTATCCAGGAAACGCACCTCAACAATAACCATAAATTCTCAATCAGAGGATACCAGACCTTCCGTCTAGATAGATAAGGCCACAAAGGAGGGGTCCTGATACTGACCAGAAACAGCATACCGAGTAGCGCGGTACCTGTCAATCACACCGGACAAGCAGAAATTGTAGGAGTTGACATAATGGCTCAAGAGACGAAGCTCCGCATTTTCAATCTGTACGGACGACAAAACAGAGACCTATCGCTCTCGAGTATGGAGGTCAGAGACTCCAACTACATAGTAGTTGGAGATTTCAACAGCCACTCGGAGAGATGGGGATACTCTGACACAGACAGCAGAGGTGACGAAGTGGAAGATTGGGAGATAGATGCAAATCTCTCCCTAATCAATAGGCCGGAGGATAGCCCTAGCTTCTATTCAAGAACATGGCATACCACCTCGACTCCAGATTTGGCCTTCTCCACACAGGACATACACCATAAAATAGACCGCCAGGTGCTAAACCAACTGGCAGGTAGCGACCACAGGCCGATCAGGCTAACCATTGACATGGAAGTAGGCCCACAGGAAACAAAACCGCTCCCACGTTGGAATTACAAACGAGCCGACTGGGACAGATTTGCAATCCTGACAGATGGGCTGTGTGAAACCATCAACACACGAAACACCAAAATGAAGCCCATGGTAGAGAGCCTAAGCAAGGCAATAATGCAAGCCGCCACTGAAACCATCCCAAGAGGAGCTAGGAAAAACTATAAGCCCTACTGGAATGATGAGTTGCAGAAAGTGGAAGATGCAGTAACAAATGCTAGGAACATGGCAGAGCGAGAAAAATCCATGGAGGCAAACATCGCTCTCAAAGCCGCTGCGGCGAAGTACAAACACACTCTCAAACAAACAGCAAGAGAAAGCTGGAAAGACAAAACGGAAAGTCTAAACCTGGACAAAGGCGGGAACAAGCTATGGAAGCTAGTCAGAGCCATGAACGACGAAACCCCGTCAAATAAACAAATTACTATCAAGCAGGGCGAGAACTTGATCACAGGTAAGAAAGCCGCAAACGCCTTTGTCGATCACTATGCCAGAGCAAACCACATTGAGGTCCCTGCAGAAAAGCATACAGACATTAGCGAAGAGCTAAAGGGACACGAAAACATAAATACGGCTCCCGAAGAGCACATGATGGCCAAACTAACAATGCGCGAAATGGAAGAGGCTATGAGAACACTAAAGAAAAGGAAATCTCCCGGAAAAGATGGGATAACAAACGAAATGCTGATGGGGCTGAGCCAAACAGCGAAGAGGAAACTACTGTCAGTCCTGAACCAAAGCTGGAAAAGGGGTATTGTACCCCAGGCATGGAAAGATGCAATACTGGTACCAGTACCAAAAACAGGAAAGGATAAAACAGATCCAAATGGATACAGGCCCATCATCCTACTGAGCTGTGTCGGCAAGCTGATGGAACGGATGATAAACACCAGACTGATGTGGCATCTGGAAGAAAAACGAATACTAATTCCACAGCAAGCCGGCTTTAGACAGCACAGATCCACTGAGGACCAGGTCATCCTCATAGCCCAGGAGATAGAAGATGCCTACCAGGCACAGATACACACAGTAGCTGTTTGGGTGGATCTGGAAAAGGCATTTGACAAAGTCTGGAAAGATGGACTTAGAGTCAAGCTAAGAAGAAGTGATGTTTGTGGAAAATGTACAAGTGGATCAACCACTACCTCAAACAAAGAACGGCCAGAGTCCAAGTACAAGGGCAGATGAGCAAAAAGGTGACACTCGAGCAGGGAGTACCCCAAGGGGGAGTACTGTCACCCACACAGTCTTCCTGGTATATATAAACGATATTACAGAGAATATACCAAGAAGAGTCCATAGCTCAATGTTTGCAGACGATCTGGCTATGTGGACCTCTGAAAAGAATCTCACCATAGCAAGAAATCGGATGCAGACGGCCCTAACATCGCTGGAAGAGTAGGCGAACTCATGGCTGGTCAAAATAAACGAGGAGAAAACCACGTGCACAATATTCTCGCTTTCATTAAAACCCCAAAGTACCAAATTAAGTCTAAATGGCAAAATCCTGCAGCCAAACGACAACCCAACCTATCTGGGAGTCACGTTTGATCGGCGCATGACATGGAAAAGTCAGATTGAGGGAAACCGAAAGAAAGCCAGAGAAAGAATGGCAATCATGAGGAAACTTGCTGGCACAAGCTGGGGAGCAGACGAAGGCATACTAAAGAAACTGTACACTGGAAGAGTGAGACCAGTTTTCGAGTATGGCATTGCGGCATGGACAACAGCAGCGAAGGCAAACTTCGATAAAGTTAACAAACTTCAAAACCAAGCCATGAGAATTATAACAGGTGGCATGAAGTCAACGCCAATTGTAGAACTTGAAAAGATTACAAAACTGCAATCCATGACCGATAGAAGAGACTGCAGAGCCCAGCTGCAGTCAGAGAAACTCCGAAGACTGACGGACCATCCAATGTACCAGAGACTAAACAATCTGGGAAATGGGAAACTAAAGCGGAGAAACTTTGCAGAAATAGCCAAAGCAAAGATGCACGAAGATCCCATAAACGCACTAACAACACCAAAACCCATCACTACTGTACGAAAACCTACCTGGAGGCAGGATATATTTCCAGAGGTGGTAGAAAATATACCAGGTATTGCAAACAAAAACTGCCAGACTGAAAAAGAAAGGAGAGACACTACCCTAAGCTTCATAACGAAAAGCTACCCAAGCATGGACTGGACCCATGCATACACCGACGGTTCTGTAACAAACACTACACAGAACGGAGGGGCAGGAGCATTCCTGAACCTACCAAATGGCAGAAAAATAACACTGTCATTCGCTACTGGTAAGTACACAAGCAATTTCAGAGCGGAGACAGAGGCACTGAGGGCGGCAGTGGAAGAAATGGTAACACACAGTGAAAATGAGAGCCATATAGTCCTGCTGACAGATCCTCTCGCCGTAGTCACAGCGCTAAAAAGCCAGAAAAACACTGAGCTTAATGACTTAAGAGCAGCACTCTGCAAACTGTGCCAGCAGTCCGCACCAAAAAGGGTAGTGGTACAGTGGGTTCCGTCACACTGCAACATCCAAGGCAACGAGGAGGCAGACAGACTGGCAAAAGAAGGTGCAAGGCTACCACAAACAGATACCAGTATGACGTACGAAGAGTCAAAACGGCTTATCAAAGCCAGATACATGACCAAATGGGAAACCGAACATACTGGTTACACCAAAAACGATGCCTATTACCAGTTGAACCGAAGAGAGCAGGTCGTTGTCTTCAGACTTCGCACTGGCCACAACAGACTGAGGTACCACCTATTCAACAAATTGAAGATAGGGTGTACCGACGAATGCCCGTGCGGTACTGGTAAAATGACCACTGAACATCTGCTGCAGAACTGCCCGACATACGAGGATCAGAGAGAGCAGATGTGGCCATTACCAGTGGAACTGCAAGACAAGCTCTATGGTAGTGGCGAGAGTCTCAGGATGACCGCCACTTTTTTCGAAAAAATAATGGTTACTGTCTGACTGTGTACGCAGAAGAAGAAGAAGAAGAAGACTCCGCACAGGCCACAACAGACTGAGGTACCATCTATTCAATAAACTGAAGATAGGTGGCGCTGACGAATGCACCTGTGGTACCGGGAAAATGACCGCTGAACATCTGCTGCAAAATTGCTCGACATACGAGGACCAGAGAAAGCACATGTGGCCATCACCAGTGGCAACACTAGACAAGCTCTATGGCAGTATCGACAGCCTCAGGATGACAGCTGCTTTCTTCGAACAAATTCAAGTTGACGTCTGACAGCGTGCGAAGAAGAAGAAGAAGAAGAAGAAGAAGAAGAAGAAGAAGAAGAAGAAGAAGAAGAAGAACACCTGAGTGGTCTGCCGGGGCATTTGTGTATGATAAGGACAAGAATAGTACCACTGTCTCACAGAGAGCATGTCGTAAGTGGCGACTAACTGCGTGACATGGCATAACATCGGCCATGGTTAGGTGGTTTGTTAAGAGACGCATAGACGGCGCGTAACAGGCTGCGGGTCTACTTTTCTCTAGTGTTTGAGTCTATTGAGATGAGCTCGCACATCGGTAAACTACACTCCGTAAGCGATTATCCCAAGCAGGAAATCCTTCTCCCGAATACATCCAGCTCATACCAGAGCTGGGCACAGGGTCATTTACCCATGTAGAACTACAGGTCGACTTAGAACATAAGAACCTAAGAACAGATGCTACCGGTGTGTAGAATGGATGGACGCGTGTTATTACCATTTATATTTCATGATCGAGAGACGGCAGGATTAATGCGTTTGTCGTTATCTTCCTGTGATATTCGATGTGAGCATAGCGATTGTATGGATTTGACGTTTGCCTATTGTAACGTTGTTTTCCTTGTGTTATCTTTGTGATACTTGCCATACTTGTGTCTTGTGGCATGGTAGAGATGGCGGAAATGGATTACCAGCAGCGATCGACTAGTTATTTAGCTGTCCTTTCCATTGATGAAATGTTTATGACTTGTATCTTTGGTTCGCGCCTACCAGCACAATGAGGCTGGACTACCTCGGCTGCCTCATGTGGGTTTCATGTACACTGGATTAATCATAGTGTGAATGTTATTATGTGGGCGGCTCTGACTTTCACTCTGTGACAAGGCAAAGGCAAAGGCCGCCGTCCATCGTAGACGATGATGGCATAATTAATTTTGCTAGCGCTATTTTTAGTAAGGATTAACTGCGCTACCTTTTATCCTCACTCTCTCGTCTCGAGCCGTCCGACCCCAGGGGCAAGTCAAGGACAAGACGACTAGGGGGGGGGGGGGGGACTACGACATGCTGGGGACTCCGCATCAAGCACCCGTGAAAAAGACGGAGTCAAACCCACACCACCTGATCACGAGGCCGGCGGCTTAACCACTTCGCCACGGAATCCCCACTCTGTGACTACACTTTGTGAAAATCTAGAGCATTGTTTGGTACTTCTACTTCTACTAATGACAAGGCTTTGCTACGGTAATCCTGCTAAGCCCGAGAGGAGCCGCAGACATTTGGTTCACGTACTAGGCGGATAAGCCAACGGTGCAAGGTGAGGGATTACGGCCAAACGCCTCTAAGCCAAAAATCCTGCACAAAAGCAGCCCAGCACGAATGCAAAGGGAGGCTTCGATATGGTGGGGACCTGGGGGCCACGCTCCAGCCCCGCCTGGTCAAGCCGCAGAATGAGGTCTCTGCCGTCCGCTGATAAAAGTGGGCGGGAAGCTGCTCGATATTCACCCCATACGGCGATGAGGAATGAAACCATTTGTAGAAGACTTAGTTCTCGGTCGGGTGCTCTGAGCAGTAGATCAGCTACCTCACTGCGAACTGCTGAGACTCAACCCTTGACCATGAGATATGTCCGCTCCCTAGGCGGACAACATCTCCGTGCAAGACTAGGCTTGTCACCTGGTCAAATGCACTATTTCGAGAGGAATCACAGGTCGCTGACATTTGGTCCACGTGCTTGGCTGATAAGCTACCATCTGAGGGATTACGGCCGAACGCCTCTAAGCCAGAATCCCGCCCAAAATCTCAGCGCCGCTGAGATGGGAGACTACGACATGGCTAGGGCTTGTGTCCCGGCCCGATCGAGCCGCAGGAATGCACCTGGTAAAATGCACTCCTTCCTCGCTCTTTGCATCTGTCTGCTATCAGTCATTCCAATGGACGCAGAAGAGATGCAGTCCAGAGGACATTGCACCTCCTGTCCTATGGTGACAAGCTCCCGGGTGGCGGGGAATGCTAGGCGTACCATCACTGCAGATGAGCCGAGAAAATAAAGCGAGCAAAAAGATACCTCACTCATATGCATATGCTACGTTTCTGGCAGGACGTGACGATCCTGGGAAAAAGTCACACTGGACTGCCTCTCTTCCGGGATAGTACAAACTAGTACATAGTCCATCATATCATTGCCAAACGCTATAGACACGAGTAGGGAAGACTCGATAGTCCTGCAAGACAACTACCCAAGAGAGACAACTCTGACCAAAAACAACTGCTGCCTTGCAGTTAGGCTGGGGACAGCCAAAGGCTAAGGAGGGCAACCCTACAGAAACGCCTGTTGAAATCGGATGCACTGAGCCACTGGCTAACAAATTAAATCAGTGCAACGTAAATATCGCTGTAAACAGCGTACGATGAAGAAGAAGAAGAAGTTTGGTACTTGCAGGTTCCTGTAGCATTTGTTATGAACATAACGATTTAGTTCTGGTCATCCTGAATGGCACACCCGCGTTGCATTGTGGGATACCTGTTTACAGGAAAGACTTCGGGAGTAGACCCAAGGAAAAATCTCTATCTAGTACTATCTCCAGTAATCTGGATAATGTCTTGTCACTGGCAAACAATTGCTCAGGACGAGAAAGTGAGGTCGACAAATTGAACAAACCTTTCTCCCTTTAATCCAAATCACCGCGTAAGTCACTCTTTCACCCATGTCAGCAGATAAGGCATCATGAAAATATTTTTCACAAATATTGAACATAGAGAATGGCCATCATCATACAAGGTGGAGGAACACAAAATAAATCAACTCGATCATTCTAGCAGATTATAATACCGAAAACAATCGTCCATCGTCGTCGATGAGTTATACCCAAGCTCATCATGTGTCATACGGTATCCTCCAGTCTGCGCGTGCGCTCGTAACTGGTCCAGCCAATAAGGAGGATGGAACTTACATTGCATGACTAATAAACATGGTCCCAAGCTGCTCTGGTATTCAGTATGTTCTATACTTTGTGATTCCCTGTATATCCTAGGCTGTCTGCACTGTACAGAGAGGGCGCTTTCGCTGATTGATTGTACCGCTCATTTTGAATACGCTTTATCAATTAGAATGATCTTGAGCCAGATTTACCCAGATGGTAAATTTTACATGACAGTCCTTGGGACGATGAGGCTAACCTTTGGTCAGGCAAAACACACTGATCATACAATGTTAGCCAGGGTCAGGAGAAATATGCTGGCCAAGACCCTCACCTGACCTCCTCAAAACAGACTGTTGTCGAGGACAACAGTCTAGCTAACAAGGTGAGGTTCGACATGATCCCTGTAGTAGTGAGCGACACGTAGATGAAGCCAAGCATAGCACAACCGCTTGGAGGACCCCGGTTCACCTGCATCAGCTCTCTCAAAATGTGAGGGAAGCTACTGCAACCCACCACTTAACGTCCTTTTCAGGGTGCACAAAAGAGTACCCTACTCATTGTGGGCATTCGCAAACAACAATATGACAGTCCTTAAACTGTTTCAGACTTTCCTTGAATCGTTTTTTTGGATTTCCCAGTAATCGTCGTCCTTCCCTGAACTCTCGTTGGGAGCCTTTCGCTTGACATTCAGGCAAAGTGCATGAACGCTGGCCCTAGATAGGGCTTCATTATTTGAGATCTAGTCCTGCTAGAAAATATGCATACGTGTTATGCGTCTTGGGCAAGCCAAATATTTACTAGCGATGCATCCTTCACTTTTTGTGGGACTACTCTTTCAGCCCATTTTGAACATAAAGAGTTAAGTGAAACTACTAGCGAGACATATTTTGGGTGTTGCATATAGCTCTGCTAATAATGCGTCAGCTCCAGGGACCATTCCCTGCGACAAAGCTATGAGTGATTTAACCACTACGTCTTCAGTGATGAGTTCATCCATTTCCATCTTCATTTCAACCTAGTACATTCGACGGATGGCCTCTTTGTTTGCCAATAATTGATTGTTAAGTACTAGATTATACCATAGGATTGTGGTATAAAATTATCCTTAAGGATTATAATACCACATTATACTACCAGATTATACAACATCGTTGTACTGTTATTTTATGCTACTCGGATCCTTCTAGATTACTCTACCAGAGTGTTTTATATGAATATCTTACCCCATTTATCCTTCCAGACTATACTATGACATTATACTACCAGATGGTACTACAATATTGTACTACCAGATTATCTTACCAGATCATACTACAATAGATATGATAAGAATAAGAGGGAACACTTTTTGATAGTTTGTCCATCACAAGTGATGAAGACCACTCTCTTTGTTCAGCCGTGTGGACAGTCGTATCTCTTGCTGTGTCCGCTGAAATGGGTGACTTGCGCGGAGATTTGGATTAAAGTGAGGAAGAAACTGCGCCTTTTGTCAACCTCACTCACAGAGCCTAAGCTACATTTTGCCAGTGGCAAGACATTCATTGAGACGACTGGAGATAGCATAGGATGCAGATTTTGTCTCAGGGTTACCACCGAAGCCTTTCCGTAAACATGTAACCCGCAGGGTAGAAAGGTGGGAAGGCATCTAACGCAGTTTGTCGTGCCTTTTCGATAACCACAAGAGGTCGTAACACTTTTTACCGAAAACAAAACGCTATAAATAATAGGGAATCGACTTGATGGGCGTAGCAACAATCTGCAGCCTACATGACGGTTTTACCACGTCACAACGAAAAGCATAACTATTTCAAGAATATCTTATCTAAACGATTAATATGGTAACCAATAAACAAATATCAGCGGCTTCTGATAACAAATATTACTTGCCTGAATTATCACTGATTCTGAGATAATACTGCACGTATCAGGCCGGAAATCGCGTGCAGCTAACGGAATTGGCGTAGAATTCAGGCAGAATGTCGCAAAAGGTTATCACATAATGTGATTATGATGTGAATAATAATGTGTTACAAGATAATTACGTCCTTGAACACCATTCGGGGTTTAAGAAACACCTTTTTCGTTAACCGAAACAGGATTCACCATGAATGTCTCATCAAGTGACGTGGTATGCCCCAAAGGGCCAAGCGAAGGTAATGAATTGTGATCACTGGGAAAGAATACTAAAGAAAGCTACATAAATAGAAAGAGAGAGAGAGAGAGAGAGAGAGTGAAAGAGAGAGCCAGAGAGAGCGAAATTTAAACACAGATAGAGAAAAATTCACTGAAGATATTCCGTCATTCATTAACTGACTAATTAAAATCTGCACACGTACTAGACAAGACTTTTATAGAAATCGAGTTTTCTTGTTACTCGTAAACATGAATATGTTTCACAACTTCTTTGTCTACCATCGAAAATTTCCACATAGCCTAATGTAATATATGAACCTTCTTTAATCTTACATTCGATATGTGATATTGTGGTTTTTTCTATGGTCATTCTTTCTCGTTCGTATACTTTTCAAATGCCATTCTTTTTTAGTTGATTATCGGAGACGTGGCATATTTATAAATTATTAAACTCCTATTTTGAAATAAGGTCATTGTGTTGGTCGCTGAATGTGACATGACTAGCCTCATCGATCAGTTAGCCACATGTGTGAGATCATAAGGCATATCTACCACGCCATTCTGAGAAGAGGAGACTAGCCTGTTGTCAGGCAAAACGTGCAGATAAAGCCAATGTTACTCAGGGTCAGGAAAACCATACTAATCAGACAATGTTAGTCAGGGTCAGGAAAAACATACTGATCAGACAATGTTAGTCAGGGTCAGACAAAACATACTGATCAGACAATGTTAGTCAGGGCTAGGCACAACATACTGATCGGACAAAGTTAGTCAGGGTTAGGCACAACATACTGATCAGACAATGCTAGTCAGGGTCAGACAAAATATACTGATCAGACAATGTTAGCCATGGTTAGGCAAAACATACTGATCAGACAATGTTAGTCAGGGCTAGGCACAACATACTGATCGGACAAAGTTAGTCAGGGTTAGGCACAACATACTGATCGGACAAAGTTAGTCAGGATTAGGCACAACATACTGATCGGACAAAGTTAGTCAGGATTAGGCACAACATACTGATCAAATTATGTGCGTCAGGATTAGGCACAACATACTGATCAAACTATGTGCGTCAGGATTAGGCACAACATACTAATCAAATTATGTGCGTCAGGATTAGGTTAAACATTCTGATCGGACATTGTCATTCAGGATTAGGACAAATATACTGATCGGACGAAGATCATCAGGGACAGGTGAAAAACCCAACCTCACATCCTGGCAATTCATCCTGGAAACAGTACTGTTTCATGACAGTCTGGATAACGTGGTTGAGATCGTCGTGGTCCCCGTAGTAGTAAGCGACACGCAGATGAAATCAAGCAAATCACAATAGCTTAATGGACCCCGGTTTATCTTCATCAGCCGTTCGGGATGTGAGTACAGCAATCATACCTGCCACCTAATACCCTTATCAGGGCGAACAAATAAGTCAACGACTATTCGGTACTTGTCTGTTTATTCAAATGAATTAAATTCAACCCTAACAGTACCCCAACTGCGGTAACATTGTTTCTCTAACCCGATTTAACATGTTGTCAGCCCGTACAACGCAATTGAAACATAGCGGGCTTAACTCATCAAACTGTGAATCATTATGTCAACTTTGTCAACCCGAATTCATGAGATCATACCCACAGAATCGAGAGATCGTGGAAGGCATGGACGCTTTCGATACAATACTCCAAGATATTTCGTATTTTTGGCCGCTGATTTAGAATCATTTGTATAGTGAATATGTGAGTGACTGCGAAATTGTTGTGAAATTATGTAATACATGGTATGTTAAATATTTGAATTGCTAATTTCTGTTTAAAACATTGAATAATTTGTGTCACGATTTTCCTTTTATGGTTTTTGTTGTGTTTCAATGTTGTATGTCTTGCAACATGATTAATAACGATCTACTCCTGTTTTTACTGCGGTGCGGCAGGGGTACTGTTAAGGATACATTTAAATTCAGGTGAATAAACCGACAAGTAGCGACTCATCGTTAACGTTCAATAACAACAACAACCACGAAAATGTCATTCTGTTTCACAACTGGCATGGCAACAACAACAGCAACAACCTTTATGTTTTTAAATAATTCACATTTATCTCAACTCTCTTCGCGAAAACAGAAGCCGGAATGTCACGTCCCACGAGATTTGTACCAGATCCAGTCCTCTCCATCCGCTATCTTTAATTACACCGACAGTCAAAAGGAAGGCAATCTAAATTAACCGCTGACACGTGCAGGAAAGAAACCGTCAGAAAATATTTTAATTCTTTAATCTCCAATTTTCAGAAACCGCCTGGAGCAGATCTGTTGTCATCTTGCATCTGAGCTCGGCATATTACTTTTGTATCTCTCCGTCAGTCATTTTCATATTCTCACGGATGCTAAGCCACAAGTGTAGCTTGTTAATCAGAACGTCAACTGTCTACCGAATTAGGTTCAGCGAGTGGGCATCACTAGAATCTTAGTCAAATACAGTAGGGCCTCCATTGGAGACATATGGCTTTGCGAAGAACACTTCCGTCTCACTTTCTAAAAATATTTAAATGCCAGAACCTGTTGTAACTTGTCAAAATTGTCACATTTTGTCCGAATTTGAATATGTTACTACAACTTACATTCTATAATAATTTGGTGTCTCTTTCTAGAAATGTTGTGTATAATAATAATTGTTGTATTTTATCAGAACTGGTGTGTCTCATCACAACTATTGTGTGACATTATAATTGGTGTAAATAATATTGAAGATATTAGAATTGGTGTAAATAATATTGAAGATATTAGAATTTGTGTAAATAATATTGATGATATTAGAATTGGTGTAAATAATATTGATGATATTAGAATTGGTGTAAATAATATTGAAGATATTAGAATTGGTGTAAATAATATTGAAGATATTAGAATTGGTGTAAATAATATTGATGATATTAGAATTGGTATAAATAATATTGATGATATTACAATTGGTGTAAATAATATTGATGATATTAGAATTGGTGTAAATAATATTGAAGATACTAGAATTGGTGTAAATAATATTGATGATATTAGAATTGGTGTAAATAATATTGAAGATACTAGAATTGGTGTAAATAATATTGATGATATTAGAATTGGTGTAAATAATATTGATGATATTAGAATTGGTGTAAATAATATTGAAGATACTAGAATTGGTGTAAATAATATTGAAGATACTAGAATGTGTGCCCTGAATGTGGCAAGGTGTGCCTTTCCAAGATTGGTCTTTACAGCCATCAGAGAACACATTTTGCAACAATAATGTGATGCTGTCTCCATATTTGCTTGCGATGGGCTACTATTATTATTATTTTCAAAATTGGTTGTATGTTATCAGAATTATATATCTTAACAGATTTGTTCTATTGTATGAAAGCTGACATAAGAACTATTGTATATTTTAGGAATGAATTTTATCAGAGCTGTTCTATTTAATCAGAACTGGCGTGTATAATATAAACTGTTATTATTTAAAAGAATAATAAATGTTAATGTATTTTATTTTTTTTTGAGATCTGTTGAGCATAGGGGACGGCGTGGCCTAGTGGTTAAGTGGCACAGCTCACAAACCGAAGGTGCTGGGTTCGATCCCCATCACAGCACCGGCCGTTACCCCGGGGAAGCAAACCCTTAGAAAATGCAGGAGGAAGCAGACCCTTACATAAAATGCATGCTGAAGTCGGGTGCACTGGGCCGACAGGCGCAAAATAAAAACCACAGTGCAACGCACACCGCCTTGTGGATTGGAGAAATAAGGCGAACGCAAAAAAAAAAAATCTGTTGAGCTTTATCGGAATTGCTATTATGAGAATTATTGTGTTTTATTAAAACTAAGTTTATGCCAAGGACAAGAATAGCAGAGAGAATGTTGTAAGAGGCGACTAACTGGGGCATAACACCGGCCATGGTTAGATGGTTTATTAAGAGCAGCAAAGCTGGTGCCTAACTGTGTGTACACTTTGCTCTAGTGTTTGAGTTTATTAAGTTGGTCTCGCACATCAGTTAACAACCCTACATAGAGGAGTAATAAGCTGCTCGAGCCTAGCCCACTAAGCAGGAAATTCTCCCCGTGGCTACATCCAGCTAACATCAGAGAAGGGACCAGCACAGCGGCCTAGTCTCCTGTAGAAGTACAGGTCGACTAATACTATTATAACTGATGGATATCAGAACTGATGTGTTTCATCAGAACTCATGTATTTTATCAGCAATTGAAATTTTGAAGATCTGTATTATTTTCACAAAACTTGAATTTTATGAGAACTTCTCTGTTTTATTAGAACTGTTTATAATTATCAGAGCTGTTCAACTTATCAGACGTGTTGTATTTTAAAAGAATTGTTCTCCATTATCCTCTTGTGTATATGTTTACTGAAGGGTTCAGCTTAAAAAAATGTGTTAATGTGAGATAACTGTTTCGTCGTGGTGACGGAACTGGCTAACCCTGACATAACTGTTTCGTTGTGGTGACAGAACTGGATAACCCTGACATAACTGTTTCGTCGTGGTGACAGAACTGGCTAACCCTGAAAAAACTGTTTCCTCGTAGTGACAGAACTGGCTAACCCTGACATAACTGTTTCGTCGTCGTGACGGAACTGGCTAACCCTGACATAACTGTTTCGTCGTGGTGACAGAACGGTTAACCTTGATTGAAATGTTCTATTGTGGTGACAGAACTGGCTAAGCTTGACATAACTGTTTTATTGTGTTGACAGAACTGGCTAACCTTGACAGAACTGTTTTATTGTGGTGACAGAACGGCTAACCTTGATTGAACTGTTTTATTGTGGTGACAGAACCGGCTAAGCTTGACATAACTGTTTTATTATGTTGACAGAACTGGCTAACCTTGTCAGAACTGGCTAACCTTGACACAGCTGTTTTATTGTGTTGACAGAACTGGCTAACCTTGACAGAACTGGCTAGCCTTTGACAGAACTGGCTAATCTTGACAGAACTGGCTAGCCTTTACATGACGTTTTTATTGTGTTGACAGAACTGGCTAACCTTGACAGAACTGTTTCATAGTGTTGACAGAACTGGCTAACCTTGACAGAACTGGCTGACCTTGACATAACTGTTTCATTGTGTTGATAGAACTGGCTAACCTTGACAGAACTGGCTAGCCTTGACAGAACTGTTTTATTGTGTTGATAGAACTGGCTAGCCTTGACAGAACTGTTTTATTGTGTTGACAGAACTGGTTAACCTTAACAGAACTGGCTAACCTTGACAGAACTATTTCATTGTGTTGACAGAACTGGCTAACTTTGACAGAACTGGCTAGCCTTGACAGAACTGTTTTATTGTGGTGACATAACTGGCTAACCTTGACAGAACTGTTTTATTGTGTTGACAGAACTGGCTAACCTTGACAGAACTGTTTTATTGTGTTGACAGAACTGGCTAACCTTGACATAACTATTTTATTCTGCTGACTGAACTGGCTAATCGTGACAGAACTGTTTTATTGTGGTGACAGAACTGTCTAACCGTGGCATAACTGTTTTATTGTGGTGACAGAACTGTCTAACTGTGGCATAACTGTTTTATTGTTGTGACAGAACTGGCTAATCGTGGCATAACTGTTTTATTGTGGTGATTGGACTAGCTAACCTTGACAGAACTGTATTATTGTGTTGACAGAACTGGCTAACCTTGACAGAACTATTTTATTCTGCTGACTGAACTGGCTAATCGTGACAGAACTGTTTTATTGTGGTGATAGAACTGTTTTATTGTGGTGACAGAACTGTCTAACCGTGGCATAACTGTTTTATTGTGGTGACATAACTGGGTAATCGTGGCATAACTGTTTTATTGTGGTGAATGGACTAGCTAACCTTGGCAGAACTGTCTTGTTGTGGTGACATAAGTGGCTAATCTTGATAGAATTGTTTTATCTTGGTCACAAAACTGGCTAACGTTGACAGAACTGTTTTATTGTGGTGACTGGACGTGCTAATCGTGACAGACCTGTTTTATAACGGTGTTACGTTTATCATGCTAGTCTATTTATCTTCACCGAATAACTGTTTTTCTGTTTTTGTTAAATCTTATCAGAACATGTTCATTTTTGACAAAATTGTGGTATCTTTAAAGATGCTGTTCTGGTTTATACTAAATGATTCATAGTGAAACATTTATATTATCTTGACAGAACCATATTATCTTGACATATATGTATTATCTTGACAGAACTATATTATCTTGACATAACTATAGTATCTTAAAATAACTATTATTTTGACATAATTGTATTATTTTGACATTACGATATTATCTTGACATAACTGTATTATTTTGACATAACTGTTTTATCTTGACAGAACCATATTATCTTGACATAACTGCATTATTTTTGACAGAACCGATTTATTTTGACAGAACCGATTTATCTTGACAGATTTGTTTGTTTTCCTCATCAGATCTGACAGAATGAGAAGCAATCAGACCGAGTTACAAATGCTTCCAAGCGACATGCCAGTAATATTGACAAGTCTGGTAAATAAGTACCAAACGGCTCCCTCTTATACGGCTGTAAATTGGTACCTGAAATAACTTCATGAAAGCAACGAGGGCAGTGATGTGTTCCTCAGACACTTGCAAAAGGCTGACAGGCTGAAAACTCATAAACTCGATTCTCCAAGATTACAATCCTACTTGTGGCCTGTGCTAATGTACCATACGTCTTATTTTCTAAATGAACGAAGAAAAAACTAAAGAATTGTAACATCTTCTTTGTTTGAAAGCGCCATCATTATGGCCATAACACTTCAGGCATTGCTACGTCTGTACAATTTCACGCATCGCTACGGCTTTACAATTGCAGGCATCAATTCGGCTATACCATTTCAGGCATCCTTATGACTATACAATATCAGATTTCATTACGGCTTTACTCTTTCAGGAATCATTAAGGCTTCACCCCTTCATGAATCATTACGGCGTTACCCCTTCAGGAATCATTACAGCTTTACCCCTTCATGAATCATTACAGCGTTACCCCTTCATGAATCATTACAGCGTTACCCCTTCAGGAATCATTACAGCTTTACCCCTTCAGAAATCATTACAGCGTTACCCCTTCAGAAATCATTACAGCGTTACCCCTTCCTGAATCATTACAGCGTTACCCCTTCAGGAATCATTACAGCTTTACCCCTTCAGAAATCATTACAGCGTTACCCTTTCAGAAATCATTACAGCGTTACCCCTTCATGAATCAATACAGCTTTACTACTTTAAAAAAGGAAACATCCCCGATTCCTTACCCGTAACCATGGAAACTACACTGTGAAATACAACGCACAGAAATTCTAAAGATGTTTCACAGTAAATTCTGATGAGATTCCTGAAATATACGTAGATTCCGGAAGAACACTAAAGCCAGAAGGACTCATTCTACGTCACACGTTGTCGTCACCAGACTTAAAGAGCATGAAACAACAGGCTGCCACGAGAAGTCAACTAGACAAATCAGTACCTTAGACTGACATAATCGGTGAGTAGAACGCTTACTCTGTTAGTCTACACAGCTTCAGATCTTCACCGAGTACTCAACAGACTGTCAAAATCCTTGCTTCTTAATGTCACTCGTCGATCTACCTCGTCGATCTACCTCGTCTCCTAAGTTGTCCATACTCCTACCGGTCCTCATTCATTCCCCCCTCTCCTGTCATGCCCTCATAGGATGCATCAACGTCATGGGCAGCTATCCACGGACGACAGGATAAATCAATCTCAGATCTGGAACATTTCGATTGCTAGCTAAATGTGTTTTAAGGCTCGACGCTTCAGTCTCCAATTTACCCCATCTATCAATCCATTCACCCATATTTCCTATCATTCATCCATCCATTCATCCATCCATTCATCCATATATCCAAACAACCGTATTCTTGTAACTTCAAAATAGAGATGGATGTAGGTATTCCGCACTTCTTTATAGTCTATCTCACTCTTCTCTCCCTCAATTCTTTACTTTCATCTCTCGTTTTCTTTCTCTCTCTCTCTCTCTCTCTCTCTCTCTCCTTCTCTCTCTTTTCTCTGGCTTTATCTCTTCATCTATCGATGTATAATGTTGCAAGCTGCCATGAGAGTTACCTGGCCATGAACGTGACTGAGCCACTACATCACTTATGTCCCTTTCCGTCACTCCAGCATCACACTCCATCGATCTGTCATTGTTACACAGTCGTAACAGCAACCTCGCTGTTTAGACGGATGGGACAGTAGCTCTCGCCCTCATTCAGTCCGTTCTGTCTCTGTCTCTTTTTCTCTCTCCCTTCGCTTCTCTCTATCTACCTGTCTTTCTCACGATGAATCCACCTCTCGCTATCCTTATCTCTCTTTCTCTTACTCTCTTTCACTTCATCATTTTAACCTTAATCATTTCTGATTATTATCTACCAGACAATGCTTCCAGCTTTTGCTCTAAGTTTATCCTACGAGATTATAATACAAGATTATACAACCATATTATTCAACCAGATTATACAGGCACATTATACTGGCAGATTATACTACCAGATTATACTGCAGATTATACTACCAAATTATACTACCAGATTATACTGCATATTATACTACCAGATTATACTACCAGATTATACTATCAGATTATACTACCAGATTATACTGCAGATTATACTACCAGATTATACTACCAGATTATACGGGCAGATTATACTACCAGATTATTCAACCAAATTATACTACCAGATTATACTATCAGATTATACTACCACATTATACTGCAGATTATACTACCAAATTATACTACCAGATCATACTACCAGATTATACTACCATATTATGATACCAGATTATACTACCAGATTATACTGGCAGATTAAACTACCAGATTATGCTGCAGATTATACTACCAGATTATACTACCAGATTATACTGGCAGATTAAACTACCAGATTATACTACCATATTATACTACCAGATTATACTACCAGATTATACTGCAGCTTATACTACCAAATTATACTACCATATTATACTGCTGATTATACTATCAGATTATACTACCAGATTATACTACCAAATTATACTGCAGATTATACTACCAAATTATACTACCAGATTATACTACCAGATTATACTGCAGATTATACTACCAGATTATACTACACGATTATGCTGCAGATTATACTACCAGATTATACTACCAGATTATACTGGCCGATTAAACTACCAGATTATACTACCATATTATACTACCAGATAATACTGTAGATTATACTATCAGATTATACTAGCAGATTTTACTACCAAAATTTGCTACCAAAATATACTGGCAGATTACACTGCAGATTATACTAGCAAAATATATTATCAGATTATACTACTAGATTATACTTCCAGATTATAATACCAGATTATAATACCAGATTAGTCCACCTCTTACAAAGATGATCAAAACCAGAGAGACGCATTGAATGTGTATTGCCAATTGTAAACGAAATGACATAAATAAGAGTTTATCATCTTGACCTTACGGTAGAAACAATCTTCAGCCACATTTCTCGACTGGACAACATTTATTAGCGAGAAAATACAACGAATATCTTAGTCTTACTCCGCCTGTACATCTACAGGAGCATAAGCTTCTGTGCTGGTTCTTTCTCTGGTGTGATCTGTGTGTAGCAAGGAGAAAGAATTTCCTGCATCCTGGACTAGGCTTGAGGAGCTTATTACTCCACTAAGAATGGCGGTTAACGAATGTGCCAGTCCATCTTAATAGACAAAAACACTAGAACAAAGTAGACCCGCGGTCTGTTAACCGCCATTTTTGCTGCTCTTAACAAACCACCTAACGATGGCGGTGTTATGCCAAGTCACACAGTTAGCAGCCTCTTACGACATGCTCTCTAACGACATGCTAATGTAAATAATCTATATGGAAATTCATAAATAAAATGTGCATCCAATGAATAATACATGCTGCATTTCAAACTGTAACGGGTCCATGGGACATACCATGACCAGGTGACTAGAAGCGATCGAAATCTAATGGACGTTACATGGAAATATGACAGAATATCGCAATCGAATATACTGATCGGACATGTTAATCAGGGTCGGGCAGAATATACTGATCGGACATGTTAGTCAGGGTAAGGCAGAATATACTGATCGGACATGTTAGTCAGGGTCAGGCAGAATATACTGATCGGACATGTTAGTCAGGGTCTGGCAGAATATACTGATCGGACATGTTAGTCAGGGTCAGGCAGAATATACTGATCGGACATGTTAGTCAGGGTAAGGCAGAATATACTGATCGGACATGTTAGTCAGGGTCAGGCAGAATATACTGATCGGACATGTTAGTCAGGGTCAGACAGAATATACTGATCGGACATGTTAGTCAGGGTCAGGCAGAATATACTGATCGGACATGTTAGTCAGGGTCAGGCAGAATATACTGATCGGACATGTTAGTCAGGGTCAGGCAGAATATACTGATTGGACATGTTAGTCAGGGTCAGGCAGAATATACTGATCGGACATGTTAGTCAGGGTCAGGCAGAATATACTGATCGGACATGTTAGTCAGGGTCAGGCAGAATATACTGATCGGACATGTTAGTCAGGGTCAGGCAGAATATACTGATCGGACATGTTAGTCAGGGTCAGGCAGAATATACTGATCGGACATGTTAGTCAGGGTCAGGCAAAACATTCTGCCAAGAGCCTCACCTCGGCTTCCTAAAAGCCCTACCTGGAAACGAGCTGTTTTCATGGCAGTCTGGCAAACGAGATGATCGATCTAAGTGATCCCTATAGTAGTTAGTGACACGCAGATGAAGCTAAGCATTGCACAACCACCTGTATGATCGCGGTCCCTCTTCATCAGCACACTGGGTATATGAGGAAAGCTACTGCAACCAGCCACTTAACGTCCTTTGCAGGGTGCACCAAAGAGTAACATATTCATTGTGGATAGACCATGCGGTAGCCAGACAATAAAACGAGTTATTAAGAATAATATTCGCTACATTTGGATGAACAGGTGGGCGACGGGGACAACAGTTTGGCGACGGGAACAACAGGTGGGCGACGGGAACAACAGGTCGCAGTGTATTTAGCTAAATGTCACAGCCAAAAACTACTGACGACATAAACAAATACACAGAAGAGATCAAAGTCTCATCGTTCAGTTCCGAACAGGATATACCAGTGTCAATAGACACTTGAACCGTATCTGCCCTTGTAAAGACATTGCTCTCATCCTGATGAAACAGTTCGACACCTACTCATTGAGTACAAGGCGCTTGCGGACATGAGGAAAAGATTCTTACAAGCACTGCCGACAATTACCAACACACTGTACGGAGGAGTGAAACAACTGAAGAAGATCTGTATATTTGTAAGAATGACATTGGGCTGCCAAGAGCAGGCTTGCTCAGCAGCTATGGGAAAACAACAACAACAACGACAACTCATTTTGGGCATTCGCAAACAACAACAAAAAGAAACATTGTGATTATCATTATCATGTGAATACACAGACTAATAAGTTCTGGTGGAAATAACACCTTTTTCGAAATGGCCAAATAGTAGTCACCCTGGAGGTCTCATCAGGTAAAGTTAAATGAACCTCGAGGCCACGTGAAGACAATGTCGATCGCTCGTTTGATTTCGCCACACAAGAACTGCATTAGTACTTGAAAATATTGTCAAGGAAATGGAGCTTTCTTGTTATTCGTAAATATAAATATATTACGCAACTTTTTTACATATAGTTAACAATTGCAATTTTCTACATTACGAAATACGTGTACCTACTTACATATAGTTAACAATTGCAATTTTCTACATTACGAAATACGTGTACCTACTTACATATAGTTAACAATTGCAATTTTCTACATTACGAAATACGTGTACCTACTTGAATCCTATTTCTTGTTGTTGTTTGTGAATACCCATAATGAGTAGGTTACTCTTTTGTGCGATCTGAAAAGAACATTAAGTGGATTGAAGTAGCTTTCCTCACATCCCGAGCGTGCTGATGAAGGTGGACTGGGGTCCTCCAGGCGCTTGTGCTATGCAGGGGTTCATCTGCGTGTCACTCACTACTACGGGGATCACGTCGATCCCTCACCTAGTTAGGCAGGCTGCCATGAAAACAGTCCGTATCCAGGGAGGGCTACTAGGAATCCATGGTGAGGATCATGATCCGTATGTTTTGCATAATCTTGACTAACATGTCTGATCAGTATATTTTGCCTAATCTTGACTAACATGTCTGATCAGTATATTTTGCCTGACCAGGCGTTAGTCTTCCTCCCCAATCCTATATTTAATCAACTTTATTGTCACATTTCATTACAACCATTTGTTTTTCACTTGGACACGTTCAGAATGGATTATTTTAGTTGAATGTTTATCTTCTCAAACTTGTCAGATTTATATTCCTTGACTGAGAATTTATTTGATGTTGCTTTTCACATACAGAGCATGTCTGACTATATTTCCCAGCTAACCACGCGTTTGAGTTAGAACATGGCTCGTCAACCTATTAATACTTGGCGCCCACTTTTATGACTTTCGTGACATCAATTTTTCCGTACCGCCCACTAAAATCTAAATTGGAAAAAATGACGCCATAGTTCACTGAATCTGTATATTTTTGATGATTTTAATACATCCTCATCATCATCATGTGACATTTCCTTTGCATAACGTCGCTCTCATCACAACCCGTCTGAAAGAAACTCCATCTCTAGCCAAATCTCCAGCCTGCTCCAGAGTCATGCCTCTTTGACATCTTAATGTCATCGCCTTATTGTTCTGCCTCTGCCTCTCTCGCCCTGCACTAGACCGTCTATTACCGTTCTCACGGCTGTTGTGTCTTTTGATGTGGCGAAACTATTTCAATTTTCTGTTCAAGGTGGAATTTAGGAATCAGTTCTCCTCTATGTCAAACTCTTGTCGAATGTCTGCATTTTTTCGGTCCATTATATTCTGTTGATTTTGTTTGCCACATCTCGATTCGAATGACTCTATTCTCTTTCTTGAGGTTTGAATAACAAACCATGTTTCACATACTTAAGCTTCAGGTTCTTAAAATGTGCAGTTTTGTTGGTTTGCTGGTAATCTGCCATAGCCTCCTCAGGCTGTGTATCCTCTATATTGTCATAATAATACAAATATATTTGTAATACAGAATGTCATTATTCTGCTACCGTCTACCCGAGAAATTAAATCGCCCACTGGTCGTCGCTAGCTTCCAGATTGAAGCGCACTGATTTAGAACATGGTTGACCGTATTTCCCAGCTAGTTTCATGTTTGATCAATACAAAGAATAGCTATGACGTCTCTATCTACCTGTTTAACCTATGTCGACTTCTAATAATGCAACAACAACGACAATGTTTATATTTTTAAACAAATGACATTATCTCAACGCTCTAAACAAGCCCTGAACAGAGAATGTTGCTTCCCACGCGATTTCTACCATTTCCAGTCCTCTTCATCTACTATGTTTAATTTCACTGAGTAAGTAGTATGCCCTTTGCAGAACGTCGCTTCTTACAGCCCCCACCCATTTGGCTGTTACAATTTTCTTGATAAAGTGTGCAGTACGGGAGGTTACCATTACTTTCCGTACGTAGTGAAGCGAGAAAAAAAGAATCATGTTTGCCAAACTGTACAGATGCAGGATTCGAACCCGAATCGTTGGAATTGTGAAACGGACGCTTCACCCCTAAGCCACGCAGCCTTCTAACTCGTTGACACATGACGCAAAAGAAACGTTAGAATGTAAATTAATTCTTTAATCTCCTGTTTTCGGGGACACGCCTGGAGCGGATCTATTGTCATCTTGTATCTCAACTCAGCATATTGTCTCGTATCTCTCCATCAACCATTTTTATATTTTCTTGAATGCTAAACATCAAGTGCAGCTTGCTAATCAGAACGTCTACTCTCTACTGAATTAAGTGGAACGAGTGTAGTTCACAAGAATGGCATCAAGTAATAACAGGCACTTGAGGAAGGAACGTGACATGATGAGCGTCACTTCCGTATTACTTTTCCAATTCTTTTCATTCGACGAACTTCTGTAACTTGTCAGCAATGTATATAGCAGTTGCAAATTATAAGAACTGTTGTATGTTATCAGAATTGTAGATTTTTAACAGAACTGTTGTACTTTTTCAGAATTGTTGCTTTTTAACAGAACTGTTGTATGTTATCAGAATTGTTGATTTTTAACAGAACTGTTCTATTAACTCGTATTTCATAACCGTTTTATGTTATTGCGTCTTTTGTATTTAATTGGACATTATTTTGTCTCATTAGAAAAGATTTCCTTCAACAAAAAAGTATTTTTCATCTCGACAGAACTGTTTTTAATCTTGTATTATTCGGACAGACCTGTTTTAACATGGCAAATTTGTTATTTATTCATCAGACCTGACAGACGGGACAAGATGCTGAGCAGCGCATGAGCTGCAGTGCTCAGCGACCCATAGCTGAAATCTAGCGTCAGGGCCAGCGAACCAGAGCTGCCAAAACCCTTCTACACCTCCACGCGGTGATCCTGGATAACAGATTGCAGCAGGGCAGACTGGCTAAGGAGACGGGATCGAAGAGGGAATGCTAACCCGGCACTAAAAAAATGCTTGCTGAAGTCGGATGTGTTAAACCGAAAGGTGCACATATCGCAGTCAAGCTGTAAACTACGATACAACGCATTCCGTTCTCTGGACTACATTCTGCTACTTAAGCCCGTTCAGAGTTTGGTAGTGGGAGATTGAGAACGAACGAAGCCAAGCCAAGGCCTGACAGACCGTCCAGCAGTTTCACTTAGTCACAGAATCTTATAGTAAATCGGCAGTAATAAGACACGATCAGCGTCTTTCTACACGACTGTAAATTAGTAGGTGAAATTGCATTCCGAGAGCAAACAGGGCAGTAATTTGCCATGTCCCTCAGACACGCCCAACAATAGCCTGTATATTTATGCCTGACACTGGATTTCTCAACACTACAGTCCTAATTGTGGAACATGCTATGGAATCCTACATTTTTTTGTTACACGCACAGTGACATGTTTTGTAACATCTTCGCTCGTTTTAGCGAGAAGTTATTCCCGCAATTCCACTTCAGTCATCATTGCAACTTTACAATATGAGGTATCGTTTCGTCTTTACAATATGAGGTATCGTTTCTTCTTTACAATATGAGGTATCGTTTCGTCTTTACAATTTAATTCATCGTCATGGGTATTGAATTTCAGGCATCATTACTGATATTCAATATCAGGCATCATTACCCCTATTCAATATCAGGCATCATTAATGATATTCAAATTTAGGCATCATTACTGCTATTCAAATAACGAACTACATTGCTGCTATTCAATTGCATGCATCATTGCTGCTATTGAATTTCAGGCATCATTATGGCTATACGAGTTTTGGCATCGTTACAGCTACAGCACTTCCGATAAAAGGAATAATCCCCGCATCTTCACGAGTAACCATAGAAACAACATGATGAAATACAACACACATGAAGTCTACAGATGTTTCACATAAACGTTTGATGAGGCTCCAGAAATATGCGAAGCTTCCGGAAGTACACTGAACCCAGAAGATCTAATTCTATATCGCATTTTGCTATCAAGGAACTTGAAGAACAGCGGGCCTCTCTTCAGAAGATAACCACAAGAATCATTCCCATAACATCATATGGTAAGTGAGTAACAGAAAACATCCGTCGTTGAAACAATTTCAGATCTTAACCGTAAACCCAGCAGTCTCTGTTAAAATCCTGGCCTTTTGCTGTCACTCGCTGATCTCCCTCCGTCTCCTTAGCTGTCCCTCCTCATAAACCCCCCCCCCCCCCCAACTCTTTCTCCTGCCACATTCTCACATGCTGCATCAACGTCACGGGCAGCTATCCACGAACGACAGGAGAAATCAATCTCAGATCTGACATATTCCGATTGCTAGCTAAATTTTCAGCCTCGACACTTCAGTCTCAATTTTTCCGATCTATCAATGCGTTCATCCATCAATTCGATAATCTATCCATCCATGTATCCATTATCCATACAGCTATATTGTTGTAACATCACTCTATAAATGGGTGCAATCATACGGTACTTCTTACGGTTGTCTCTCTCTCTCTCTTTTCTCTCGAGCAATTCTGTTCTTACCTTTTACGTTTCGCTCTTTCTATCGCTCTCTCGGTATCTCATTCTCTGACATTCTCTCTTCATATGTCGATTCACAATGTGCCACGCTGCCGTAAAAGTTATCTAACTATGTACAAGGCTGAGAACAGCATCGCTCATTCACGTTCAACCACTCCAGCAGCACACTCCATCGATCTGTCATTGTTTCACAGTCGTAACAGTAACCTCACTGTGTAAACGGATGGGACAGTAGCACTCGTGCTTATACACTTCCCTCCTCTCTCTATCTATCTATCTATCTATCTATCTATCTATCTATCTATCTATCTATCTATCTATCTATCTATCTATCTCTATCTATCTATTTATCGCTGTCTATCTCTCCCCTCCCTTTCACTTGATCAATTTAACATCGATCATATATGATTATTGTATCCAGGTTAGCCTATCAGACAATAATAACGGCTTTCGCTTTCAGTTTATCCCGCACAATTATACAACCAGATTATACTGCTAGATTATACTACCATTGTATAGTATCACGAGATTGTAAGACCAAATTTTACCATCAAATTATACTAGAAAATTAAATACAAGATTGTACTACAAAAGTGTACTACCTTTTACAAAGAGGACTAAATTCAGAGATATGCATGGAACACATGACATAATAAGAGTTTATCATTTTGACGGGATGGTAGAAACAATCTACGGTCTACAATCTGATTTCACGATGGTACAGCAAAATGCACAGCTCATTTTCGTGAACGCACAACTAATATTAACATTGTTTATGGAAATTTATAAATAAAATTTGCATTCAAACAATAATAAATGGTACCTTTCAAACTCCAACTCGAGCATGTGAATGAAAGCAGTGGGAAACTAATGGACGGGGCATGGAAATCTTAAAACATATCGCAATCGAAAACCACAGGGTATGATTATCATGTGAATACAAGATTAATAAGTCCTTGAACACCATTCGTAGTGGAATGAACACCTATTTTGAACAGTTAAATAGTAGTCATCCTGGAGGCCTCATCAAGTGAAACTCAATGACCTTCAAGGCCACGTGAATACAATGTCGATCGCTCGTTTGACCGCCACATAAAACCTGACCAGATTGTCATAGAAATGTAGCTTTCTTGTTATTCGTAAATATGAATCTATATCAAAACTTCTTTGTTAACTATTGAAATTTTCCAAATTATGAAATTCATGGACGTACTTTCCGAGTGGTCCCGATGTAAGGTATCCGCCTCGGGTACTGGAGGTCGAGGGATCAAATTCCGGCGGAGACCGGAATTTTTTCACCTGGATCATCCGGTAAAAATAGCCTCTGATCCCTGAGTAGTGAGATGAGACACCCGTGTACATTGGCCGGCACGTTAAAAATGCCTTGAGAGTTGTTATTCGGACAAAATTCAAGTTACAAATCTACTCAAATTATTCTAGAGATTCTCGCCCCACAAAGAATATGTCGCAAAAGAGGGGAATATTTGGCTATAACATCAGATCTTGGTTATGTGGTTAGCGGAGCGGTATAAATGGCGTCTGACAGACTGCGGGTCTACATTTCTCTCATTTCTCGCTTCACTATCACCAGTCCCAAAACAAAACGATCGTATATTCCAGGGGCTACCAACTTGACAGTTGGTAACAGATATTGGGATTGACCTGGCAAGTCACCAAAATATGAAACAAAGGAGGTCACACCTCTCCAGGACGTCTAACGACATGAGTGGACATGAGATAGATTTATAGAATGTCCTATATTTAAACGGTGGGTGGGAGCGGGAGAGGGGAGGGAGGAGTTGTACCCTCACCATTGTTTCTCAAACACGTTTAGAGTGAGTTTTTTTAGTTGAATGTTTGTCTTCTCAAATTTACCAGATTGATATTAATTCATGGGTGAAACCAGCCGATGTTGCTGGTTACATATAGAACATGGCTGACCATACTTCCCAGCTAGTCTCATATTTGAGATAATGTATAATATTTCTGACGTCACTAACTACCCGTTTAACCTATTCTTACCAACAGTGCAACAACAGCGACAGCGTTCATATTTTTAAACAAATCATATTTATCTGAACTCTCTAAACGAGTACTGAATATAGAATGTTGCGTAACACGTATTCATCCCAGAATCACCTCTCTCCATTCGCTATCTTTAATTACATCGACAATCTAAAGGAAGGCAATCTAAATTAACCGCTTGCACGTGCCGGAAAGGAAACATCTGAAAATATGTTTATTCTTTATTCTTCCATTTTGTGGGTCCCTGTGAGGTAGATCTGTTGGTATCTTGTATCTGAGCTTAGAATATGTCCTAGTATCTCTCCATCAACCATTTTAATATTCTCCTGGATGCCAAGCCTCAAGTGCAGTTGGCTAACAGAACGTCAACTGTCTACTGAAGGACGCACAGAGAGTGTAGTTCATTAGAATGTCAGACAGCAGTAAAATACTAGGCGTGTTGAAATGAAACCAAAGCTAACCGCACAAAGTGAACATACGTACGATCCACATGATGACGACTATTCTGATGTATACAGCATATACCAACCGTCAAGTTTGAAAAATTTTAATATCCTCCGGCTCTTAATTTTCTCAGCAGACCGTTGAAAACATGACGGGCGTGAAACGGAATCCGTCCAAAATTTATCAGCGAGCGGGGGTTTATAACAGCTGAAGGATGTCGACCAGTTGAAGGATGTCGACTAGTTGAAGGATGTCCACCAGTTGAAGGATGTCGACTAGTTGAAGGATGTCGACCAGTTGAAGGATGTCGACCAGCTGAAGGATGTCCACCAGCTGAAGGATGTCGACCAGTTGAAGGATGTCGACCAGCTGAAGGATGTCCACCAGTTGAAGGATGTCGACCAGTTGAAGGATGTCGACTAGTTGAAGGATGTCGACTAGTTGAAGGATGTCGACTAGTTAAAGGATGTCGACTAGTTGAAGGATATCGACTAGTTGAAGGATGTCGACTAGTTGAAGGATGTCGACTAGTTGAAGGATATCGACTAGTTGAAGGATGTCGACTAGTTGAAGGATGTCGACTAGTTGAAGGATGTCGACTAGTTGAAGGATGTCGACTAGTTGAAGGATATCGACTAGTTGAAGGATGTCGACTAGTTGAAGGATGTCGACTAGTTGAAGGATATCGACTAGTTGAAGGATGTCGACTAGTTGAAGGATGTCGACCAGTTGAAGGATGTCGACCAGTTGAAGGATGTCAACTAGTTGAAGGATGTCGACTAGTTGAAGGATGTCGACCAGTTGAAGGATGTCGACTAGTTGAAGGATGTCGACCAGTTGAAGGATGTCGACTAGTTGAAGGATGTCGACCAGTTGAAGGATGTCGACTAGTTGAAGGATGTCGACCAGTTGAAGGATGTCGACTAGTTGAAGGATGTCGACCAGTTGAAGGATGTCGACTAGTTGAAGGATGTCGACTAGTTGACATTCATCGCGGAGTGTAGGCAGTGAATGGTGACAAAAGTGTGTCGAAGACAACAATGAAGAACTGGACAACGATATTTAAAGAAGGACATCAGTTAAGGAAAGAGCTTCTGACACCAGGTCAGACGCATATTGTTGCGTCAGAAGATTCCATCACCAAAATTGATCTATCAGCTGTTGGAAACCAAATCACCGCTGGCTGATCAACTCTGGACGGATTCCGTATCACACCCGTCATGTCTTCAACGGTCTTCTGAGAAAACTATGAGTCGGAGGATAATGCAAGTTTACAAACTTTACGGATGATATGTGCTGTTTATTTCAGAAGTAAGTTCATAATGAGCATCGTACGTATGTTCACTTGGTGCAGTTCGGTCCGGTTTCATTTGAACACTCTTCGTATGTTTTCTGAACTGTTGTGTTTTATTTGAACGGTTGCATTATATTATAACTGATACATCGAATCACAGCTGTTGTATGTTATCAAGCCAAGTCAAGTCATCCCGTAACCGGTTAGATTTTTGGGCACACATGAAGACTTACCCACAACCCAACGCCACCCCTCTCTGTCAGCCGTCGATCCAATGGCTTGTCTGGTCGAAGATTGATCCATTCTTTTATGATGTCGTCCCATCTCTTTTTTGGACGACCTCTTCGTCGTCCGCCTTGCACCTTTCCGTGCAGGATTGCATTTGCAAGACTGTTTGATCTCGATATGTATCGTACCAAGCGAGTTTCAGTCTGTTGACTGTTGCCAAGAGGTCAAGAAGTATGTTATCAGAACTGTTTTATTATATCACAACTGATGTATGGTATCACAGTTGTTATTTTGTTGTCAGAACTGTTGTATGTTATGGGAACTGTTGTATTTTATCATAACTGGCTACTGCTTATGTTATATCTTATTGGAAAATATTGCTGCTTTTTAGAAAAGCTTTAACAAAACTATTCGATCATGACAGAGCTGTTTCTATTTGGACATGAACTTTTTATCTAATTTGAACTATATTAACTTCGAGAAACCGTTTTTTTATTAACATAATTCTATTTTTCATCACCACAGTTATATCTTGATTGAACTGCATTATCTTGCAAGACTTGGTTTTTTTTATCATTAGATTTGATAGATTGTGTAGCAATTAGACTAAGTCACAAAAGCAGACAAACGAATGTCAGTAATATTATAAAGACTGTATTCTCAGCCGGCTCCCTCTTACAGGGCTGTAAATCGGTACCTGAATTAGCATCAGAGCAGCAACTATGCCAGCAATTCCCCCACCCCCTCCTTTTCCGACACTCTCAACGACAGACAGGTTGAGATCTCATACGCTGAATTCTCCAACACAACAATCCTAATTGTGGGCTGTGCTATATGACAATACATTGTCTTTTGTTTCAAACACAGAACAGAGCAGTCACGTGGTGTAACATCGACTTCCTTCACCATGTCATCATTACAGCTCCAGGAATGATTCTGGCTATACAATTTCAGACATCACTACCGCTACACAATTTCAGACATCACTACAGCTACACAATTTCAGACATCACTACAGCTACACAATTTCAGACATCACTACGGCTACACAATTTCAGACATCACTACGCTACACAATTTAAGCCATCACTACCGCTACACAATTTCAGGCATCCCTACGGCTACACAATTTGAGTCATCACTACGGCTACACAATTTGAGACATCGCTACGGCTATACAATTTCATACATCACTACGGCTTCACAATTTCAGGCATCAATACAGCTGCACAATTTCATGAACAATTACGACTGCACAATTCCAGGCTTAATTACGGCTATACAATTGCAAGCATCATTACGGCTGAACAATTTCATGTATCATTACTGCTACACAATTTCTGGTATCCCTACAGTATTACAATTTCTGGACTCATCGTGGTTTAAAATTTCAGGCAACAATACCGCAATACAATATCAGGGATCATTACGGCTTTGCAATTTTGAGACTTCGTTTCGGCTACATAATTGCAGTCAAAATTACGGCTACACAATTTAAGGCATCACAATGGCTACACAATTTAATGCATCATTTCGGCTACACCACTTCAGAAACAAATAATAATATCCGAACCTTCACGAGTAACCATGGTAACAAAATGATGAAATACAGCACACAGGAAGTCTATAGATGTGTCACGGAAACATCGGATGAGACTCACAAAACATGCGTACCTACCGGAAGTACATTAAAACCCGGAAGAGCAAATCCTAAGTGACATATTTCCATCACCAGACTTGAAGTGCACGAAACAACAGGGCTCTCGTTAGAAGACAGTCAAATATGTTCCCTAGTAAAAGAATTCGTTCGTTGTTGAAACAGTTTCAGATCTTAACCGAAAACCCAGCAGTATCTGTCAAAATCCTCTCTTTTTGGTGTCACTCGTCGATCTCCCTCCGTCTCCTAAGTTGTCCCTACTCCTAACTGTTCTTAATTCCCTCACCCCCCCCTCTCCTACCCTACACCCACATTCTGCATCAGCCTTACGGCCAGCTATCCACGGAACACAGGAGAAATCAATCTCAGATCTGGCACATTCCGATCACTAGCTAAATGTGTTTTCAGTCTCAACACTTTAGTCTCGGCTTGCCACTTACATCTACCAATCCATTCATCCATCTATTTCATCCTTTCATTAATCTTGTCATCTCTTTTCGGTCTGTCAAACTATTCATACATGCATTTATCTACATATCCATTATCCAAAGGTTCATCCCCACCATTCATAAAACAATTGATTCATCCATAAATCCACTCATACATCATTTATTAATTTATCTATTCACTTGTCTATTCATTCACCCATCCACCCATCCATTCATCTCTCCATTCATTGAACCATTCATCCATTCATTCACCAGTCCATTTATCCACACATTCATCCATCCATTCACCCATTCATTGATTCATCCATCCATTCATCCTTTCCTTAATACATCCATTCATCCATCCCTTAATGGGTCAATCCATTCATTAATCCATTGATTTATCCATCCATTTATTCATCTATACTTGCATTCATCCATTCTGAGAACATTGATTCACCCATGCATTCATACACTTTTTATTAATTCATCCATCCATCAATTCATCCTTTTACGGATTTATCCTCCAATGATTCAACCATCCATCCATCCATCCATCCATTTATCAACTGGTTAATCCATCCATTCATTCGCTCATCTACTGATTCATCTATACATCTACCCATTCATTCACTCATTGATTCATCCACCCATACACTCATCCATCCATGTATCCATCCATTCAACCATTTGCTTATTCAAACATTCATCCATCCATCTTTTCATCAATTGGTTCATCCATCCATTTATCCACCAATTCATCCTTCATTTCATCCATTAATTTATACATTCATCCCTTCATACAATAATGCATCTGTCTTTTCCTTTATCCATCCATTTATTCATTTATCTATCCATTTATTCATTTATCTATCCATTTATTCATTTATTCATCCATTTATTCATTTATTCATCCATTTATTCATTTATCCATCCATTTATTCATTTATTCATCCATTTATTCATTTATTCATCCACGCCTCCATCCCTACACCAAAAGATCGATTGATCAATGTATTCATTCATCCATCCATTTATCTGTCCATTTATTCATTTATCTATCCATTTATTCATTTATCTATCCATTTATTCATTTATCTATCCATTTATTCATCCACGCCTCCATCCCTACACCAAAAGATCGATTGATCAATGTATTCATTCATCCATCCATTTATCTGTCCATTGATTCATTCATCTATCCATTTATCGATTCATTGATTCAACTATACATTCATATATCTATTGGTTCATCCATCCATCCATCCATTGATACATCAATCCATTCAATCATCCATTGATTTATCCATTCATTCATTCTTCCATTTGTTCATTCATCCATCCATCAATCCATATAATCATCAAATCAAACCACGCATGCAACTGTATTCTTCTAATTTGGATATATAAAAGTCGCATTTAATCACTTTCTCTTTCTCTTCCCTTCATGTATATCTTCTCTTTCTTTCCTTGTCTCTCTCGTTCCCTCTAGCCAGTTCGCTCTCTCTCTCTCTCTCTCTCTCTCTCACACACACACACACACACATTCCTCTCTAACCATCTATTTACAAAGCGCTACACTGTCATAAGAGTAACATCAATCTGTATATGGCATGACTATGTGGCTCATTCATTTCCTGTCTATCTCTGCCACATACTATCTCTCTCTCTCTCTCTCGCTCTCTCTCTCTCTGTCTCTTTCTCTCTCTCGCTGTTACACTTCATCGATTTGTCATTGCTTCACCTTACAATGTAGAAGGTTACAAGAGTTGCTGCGTGTTAATTCATTACACTTATCTATCTCTCTATTTCTTACTTCAAAACTGAAATCATTGTTCCAGGCAAGGTTTTCTGATGCCAGGTAGACAAAAGCTGCTTAAAATATGTGCCTGTCCTTCGTCCTGGAGTATCATGATGGTATGGCGTGGTGCATATAGTCTCTTCATCTAGTTGGCAGGCGGTCAAGCTGGTGGTTCTAGTTGGCGGGCGGTCAAACTGGTGGTTCTAGTTGGCGGGCGATCAAGCTGGTGGTTCTAGTTGGCGGGCGGTCAAGCTGGTGGTTCTAGTTGGCGGGCGGTCAAGCTGGTGGGTCTAGTTGGCGGGCGGTCAAGCTGGTGGTTCTAGTTGGCGGGCGGTCAAGCTGGTGGGTCTAGTTGGCGGGCGGTCAAGCTGGTGGTTCTAGTTGGCGGGCGGTCAAGCTGGTGGGTCTAGTTGGCGGGTGGTCAAGCTGGTGGTTCTAGTTGGCGGGCGATCAAGCTGCTGGTTCTAGTTGGCGGGCGGTCAAGCTGGTGGTTCTAGTTGGCGGGCGGTCAAGCTGGTGGTTCTAGTTGGCGGGCGGTCAAGCTGGTGGTTCTAGTTGGCGGGTGGTCAAGCTGGTGGTTCTAGTTGAATTACTACAAGAAAAACACACTCCTCGATTATATATCGTCAGTCATGAGGACCACATATTCGGCCAATCTGTACTTTCGCATTGATGCAGAATGGACGAAATCACGGAACTCTCTTTGGTTATCGGTATTTTGAATATGATTTGTTATAGGGGATCCCTCTAACACCGTCCCAGAAGCAGAGGACGTAGAACAAGAACCAGTTAGATAATAGATTTGCTAGACTAGGTAGATCACAGATAACAACATGGGTAAATTTACGGCAATGGTAAAAATTGTTTATTTGTGCGCACCCCTTGTAAGAACAGTGATTATTTAAGACAGACTACCGATTTTTGCATGTGGTATTACTACAAAATGGCTTGTAACAAAGTCGATAAATTGTGTCGTATTCTGAAGAGCCGTTAGCAACGATTTGTTTTAGTCTCAGTCAGAGTTTAGGGACTGTAAGATGGGAAGTGATTTAGTAGTAACTTAACTATTAGGGAGATAATATTTCAATAATCACACTATGCAAGTAAAAGAATATATGACGGACTTCTTTATTTCATTACCCAATCACTAAGGTTCCAAGTTTCAGTATTTTAAAAATCAAAATCTGATTCAGGTTTAGTAACTCCGAACTGTACCTGACGCTCTTACTTGCGCTTACATTTAATAGAGGACTATTTGCTCTTTCGTGCTGTGCTGCATCGACCCAGTTGCCAGACGCAGTTGAGACGACCAGAGAAATTAAATGAAGCAGATTCTTCCTTTGCACTTACTTACAAAGTCGTTTCTGTTATCAGGTCCATCTCAAGGCAGCGGAGGTGCACTTACCGATGTGTTAAAAGTAATATATTGAGGCCCTAATACATGATACAATACGCATACGGAATACGAAAAACGTAATTTGTGTCGATTCAAGGACAGGACAGTTTATATTTGAATTATGCATATTGTTGGATACGAATAATAGGACGGGTAGACCATATTGTATTGACGTTTGTGAACTGCGTACATTCTAGGAGCGAATAGAACACATTTTGATTTTCTTTGTATAGATTCAAGAATGCAATTTAATGTGGATTGTCTAGATCAAAGAGAACAATGTGGTTTGCCTAGATAAGAAAGGATATAACAATGTGGTTTGTCTAAATTAGATAGTACATGATAATGAGCTTTGTCTAGATTAGAGAGGACAGTACAATGTGGTTTGTATAGATTAGAGAGGACATAACAATGTGGTTTGTCTAGATTAGAGGTGAAATGGCAATGTGGTTTGTCAAGATTAGAGAGGACATAACAATATGGTTTGTCTAGATTAGAAAGAACATACTATAATAAAGCGCTTTTAGATTTAATATATTTTTGATGACGTGTGAGTAGAACACAAATTAAAATCAAACACTAGAGCAAAAGTGAATTTCAAAATACCTTATAAATAGAGGGCAAACAAATAGACACCGTTACCCAGTTCAAATATCTGGGAGCTGTAATTGGAGCAGAACGGACGAAGAATGATATCTGCACAAGCAATGTCGATCCTATCATAAATGAAACCTTTATTGGAAGATAAATGCATTGCCCTCAAAACTAAAATCAATCGGATGCAAACGCTGATCTTTTCTGTATACATGTACCCATGTGAGACATGGACACTCAATGCGGAAATGGAGTGAAACATCCAGGCGATGGAGATGAGATGCTTCAGACGGATCCTTGGAATGACCTACAAGGATCATGTCGCGAACGTCAACATACTAAACACAATCACACAGCCTATTGGACCTTATCAAGACCTCGTATCAGTGGTAAAGACATGGAAGCTTCAATGGTATGGCCATGTACTGCGATCTAATGGGCTACCAAACAAAGTACTCAGAGGCACAGTTGTCGGCAAGAGAAAAAGAGGCCCCCCCAAGAAACACTGGACATATAATATTCGGAAGTAGGCAGGAAAGTCCCTGGAGGACACCTAAATTATGGCGCTGGACAGACAAAAATGGCGTGAATTTGTTCATCAGGCAGTGGCATAAGGCGATGCCAAGACGACCTCATACAGACCAACGAAAAATCACACACCACCAGAGCGCAACCCCCTCCCCCCCCCCCCCCCTTCTTTCCATCCACGGCTAGGAGCATGTCCATGACACATCACTCACAAGTAGAGGGATGCCCCTACGACATTTCTGAGGGCTACTGGAAAGACTAGACGAGACGAGAGAGTAGATTAGAGATAACATAGTAGTGTAGTTTGTTTAAATTGGAAAGACTAACGCAGTGTGGTGTGTCTGGATTAGAGAAAATAAACTGATAAGGCTCACTTAGATTTGAGAAAATAAAATAGTTTTAAGTATGCTGTTGTTATTGTATGAAAGAGCGAGTTTAACAGGCACATAACGAAAAAAAGTATCGAGTTTACAGAAACCTATTCACAGGACAGATATGCCTGATGATGTGTCCACACTACACCCTACTGTACTTAATTACACGACGGTTGCAGATGAGCAAAGCACTTTGAGAACATTATGTTATCAAAGATAAACATAACACTTTTAACAAATTATTTCATCACAGATGTCTGAAAGGAAAACTCAATTTTCCCTATTCCAGCCTAGCACAAGATGAAAGAGTCTCTGAGTGCCGTAGTCAGGGAAAGCCTGATCATCTGCAGCTTCGACGCCCAAAATAATCCTCCATTGTTCAGACAAGAATATGTTCTTGGTTTTTAGTCTCAACGTTTCATCATCATCATATTCTCATTTCCCTCAGAGGGATCACTCCAGAAAGCAAAGATCTTGACAATCTGGATCAACATACTCGATGTCCTCACTGGGATCGCTCTTCAATGTGTACTCGATGTCCTCACTCTGGTCGCTCTTCAATGTGTACTCGATGTCCTCACTGTGATCGCTCTTCAATGTGTACTCGATGTCCTCACTGTGATCGCTCTTCAATGTGTACTCGATGTCCTCACTGTGATCGCTCTTCAATGTGTACTCGATGTCCTCACTGTGATCGCTCTTCAATGTGTACTCGATGTCCTCACTGTGATCGCTCTTCAATGTGTACTCGATGTCCTCACTGTGATCGCTCTTCAATGTGTACTCGATGTCCTCACTGTGATCGCTCTTCAATGTGTACTCGATGTCCTCACTGTGATCGCTCTTCAATGTGTACTCGATGTCCTCACTGTGATCGCTCTTCAATGTGTACTCGATGTTCTCACTGTGATCGCTCTTCAATGTGTACTCGATGTTCTCACTGTGATCGCTCTTCAATGTGTACTCGATGTTCTCACTGTGATCGCTCTTCAATGTGTACTCGATGTTCTCACTGTGATCGCTCTTCAATGTGTACTCGATGTCCTCACTCTGGTCGCTCTTCATCGTGTACTCGTGTACAATTTACACGCATATCGGCACTTTGTTCTCTCAACTGTGTGTCTGCGTGCTTCTTCTTTCTTCTTTTCGCTTTTCCTGTTTTGACCTTCTGTGTCAGGTTACGAAGAGATCTCTAGAACAAGCCCGACTGTGTGCCTCACGCACAATGGATTTTACCTACTCAGATTTTCCCGAAGTGACATTTTTCGTGGTCGGACTTTAGTCCTTGAATTCGCTGTATCTAAATAGCATTGCTTGTTTCGCTGGGTGGGGAGGGGGGAGGTGTACTATGTGGTGGTAGTCTTGTTCCGTGGCCAGACCATTTAGGTTGCTGTCATTTGATGTAGTCTAATACTGGAGTTGTTCCCAACAGTATCCTGATGTCATCGTTTCTAATGTTTCGTAAGCATTTCATTTCGGGCTGTTACGATTTGTCGTTTGTCATTTGATGTTAGTGTCCAGTTTGACATTGGTAGCCTAGTACAGGGACGAACATCTCTTTTGTTAGTTATTGCCACGTGCTTCCAATTAAGTATTGGTGTTAATTGCACGTATGTCCCATCTACATAAATATTCCCATTGTGCTTGCTCTCAACTGTGTGCTCGTGTGCAATCTACACCAACTTCAAAACAATATATTTCCTCTCCCTAACTGTACACCGAAAGGTTATATATTATCTTTATTCGATCTATACAACTCAGTGTCACATATTATCTCTTTCTATCTATAAAAAAAAAATGTAATATATTCTCTCTAACAATCTACACGATGTTAAATAATATATTCAACATTCCTATATGAACAATATAATACATTGAATCTGCCGATTTACACAACTCAAAATAATGTATTCATCCTGTCGATTTATACAACTGAACATAAAATATTGACATTGCCGATTTTTACAACTCGACATAACATATTCACTTTGCCGATTTATACACTTCAACATAATATATTCGTTCTGCCGATTTATACAACTTAACCAAATATATCAACGCTGCCGATGTATACACCTCAACATAAAATATTCCCTCTGTCGATTTATACACTTTAACATAAAATATTCCCTCTATCGATTATACAACTTAACATAATATATTCACTTTGCCGATTTATCATCATCATGTAGCATGTCCTTTGTAGAACGTCGCTCCCATCACAGTCTGTCTGAAAGAAACTCGTTCCCTTGCCAAAACTACAGCTTCCGCCACTGTCATACTCAGGCACTCCTGGATATCTTGATGCCATCGTCTTCTTGGTCTACCCCTTCCTCTTTTGCTTGGCACCATACCTTCCATCACCGTCCTCTCAAGACCGTTGTGTCCCTTGATGGGACCAAAGTATTTGCATTTTCTAGCCAAAATGGAATTGATAAACCAGTTCTCCTCTATGCTCAACTCTTGCCGAATGTCTGCATTTGTTCTTTTCTCTGTCCAGGGTATTCTGAGGATCTTTCTGTAACATTTTGACTCGAAGGATTCGATTCTTTGTCTAGACGTTTTGGTAATCGTCCATGCTTCACAGCCATAAGCTGCCACAGGAAAAACACAGGCTCTCAAGACTTTTACTTTTATCGTTTTGTTGGTGCCCTGCCATAATTTCTTCAGGCTGTTCAGTCTCTGCATTGCCATAGCTAGTCTTCTTCTGATTTCTTTCGAGCAGTCACCATTTTTGTCGATTCTGGAGCCCAGATATTCAAAATGTGTAACCTGATCTATTTCCTCACCACCCACTGTAAATGTATGCTGACATTGTGTTTTATCGGTGGTCATTATCTTTGTTTTGTTTATGTTTATGAACAGATTTTGATCTTTACTATGTCCATTAACGGCTGAAAGTAGCTGCTCTAGCCCTTCCGCACTTCTTGATAGTATCACTGTGTCATCTGCATATCGTAACTCTGGAATCTCGTACCCCCCAATCGTAAATGGGTCGAAACTTCCAATGTTCTCATCTTCTCGCACATTTCTCATTATACATTCCGCATATATGTTGTACAGATAAGGTGAGAGTATACATCCCTGTCGGACTCCCTTTTGTACTGCAAACCAATCTGATGTTTGCCCAGATACTCGGACAGCGGCTTGTTGATCTTGGTATAATGTTTCAATGAGATGGACTATATGCAAAGGAAACCCCATTTCCTTCATGATTCTCCACAGATTTTGATGTTTTACCGTGTCGAAGGCCTTAGTGTAATCAATGAAACATGTGTACAGGTCTACATTAAACTCTCTACATTTTTCATAGATATTCCTTAAATTGAATATGTGGTCCCGGGTCCCTCTGTCTTTCCTAAAACCTGCCTGGACTACGTGAATTTCAGATTCAAACCTTTTCTCTATCCTTCTTAATAGGATTCGCAGGAGTATCTTGCTAGCATGGCTGATCAGTGCGATAGTTCGGTAGTTCGTGCACAGCTTCAGGTTGCCTTTTTTGGGAAGGGGAATATAAATTGATTTCTTCTATGCTTCTGGCCACTCTGCACTGTGCCATATCTGTTTACACAGCTTGCCGATTTATACACTTCAATATTAAATATACCCTCTATCGATTTTACAACTCAACTTAATATATTCACTTTGCCGATTTATACAACTCAACATAATATATTCACTTTGCCGATTTATACAACTCAACATAATATATTCCCTCTGTCGATTTATAGACTTAAACATAAAATATTCACTTTGCCGATTTATACAACTCAACATAATATATTCTCTCTGTCGATTTATACAAATGAATATAATTTATTCGCTTTGTACGTATTTCGGATGATTAGACACAGAAGGGCAACAAAGGATACAAACACTGCCACCTGCCTGGCATGCTATAATAGGTGACTGAGAACGCCTGGGCATGGGGCCGGCTGCAGATAATATAAACTACAAGCACAATAAAAAAAGGCAAATACAATATTGTTGGAGAGAAGCAACAATGTCAAGTCAAGTTAGATTCAGTCATTGCTTTAGATATTGAATCGATTTGGAAAAGGGAGACAGTAATGTGGTAGAAATAGCGAAAACAAAAGGGAGACGAGACTCTATGAACCCCATATCAAACACTAAAGACCATCCTTACTGTACACAAACCTATCTGGAAGCAGCAGCTCTATCTGTGAGCGTTGAGGATGATAGAAAATATACCAGGTATCGGACACAAGAATAATCAGACTGGAAGAGGGAAAACTCATACCCCTGAGATATAAAGAAAATAACTACTCAAGTACTGACTGGACTCCTACATACACTGACTGGACTCCTGCATCCACTGACTGGACTCTTGTATCCACTGACTGGACTCCTGTATACACTGACTGGACTCATGTATACACTGACTGGACCCATGCATACACTGACTGGACTCCTGCATACACTGATGGTTCTGCAATAAACGCAACAGAAGAGGGAGGTGGAGGGTATTTCTGGGCCTAACAAACGGTAGAAAGATAACGAGGTCGATGGCAAGGGGAAACATTATCAAGTAATTTCAGAGCAGAGGCATTGAAAGCTGCAGTAGAAGCAAAACTGACAGGCGATAGTAAATTAAAGCCAGGTAGTCTTTTCTTACAGATGTTCTATCCGTGGTTGCAGCGCTGTAGTCAGAAAACTACAGAACATAATGGCTTGGCTTGGCTTCGTTCATTCTCAACCTCCCACTACCAAACACTTAAAGGGCTTAAGTAGCAGAATGGAGTCCAGGGAACGGAATGTGTTGTGTCGTAGTTTACAGCTTGACTGCGATATTTGCACCTTTCGATGAAACACATCCGACTTCAGCAATCATTTTTTGAGTACCGGGTTAGCATTTCCTCTTCGATACCTTCTCCTTAGCCAGTCTGCTCTGCTGCAGCCTAGTATCCAGGATCGCCGCGTGGAGGTGTAGAAGGGTCTTGGAAGCTTTGGTTCGCTATCCCTTACACTAGCAGTCGGCTATGAGTCGCTGACCACTGCAGCTCATGCGCTGCTGAGCATCTTGATCCACAGAACTAAATGATCTATGATAAGCACTCTTTCAACTATGACAGCAGTCTAAACCAAGAAGAGTCGTAGTACAGTGGATCCCATCCCACTGTATCATTCAAGGCAAGGAGGAGGCCGACAGACTGGCGAAAGAAGGTGAAAGGGTACCACATCCAGATTCAAGTGTGACCAATGAAGCATCATGCAGGTTTATTAGGGCCAAATAAAAAGACAAATGTGAAACAGTTTACCGGTTACACATAAAATAATGCTTGTTACCAGTTGAGCAGAACGGAGCAAGTGGTCTTCAGACTCCACACAGGCCACAACAGACTTAGGTACCATCTATTCAATAAACTTAAGATATGTGCTGGTGTTGAATGCACCTGTGGTACTTGTAAAATACCCCTGAACATCTTCTGTAAAATTGCCCGAGACACGAGGACCAGAGAAAGCACATGTGGCCCTCACCAGTACCAACACTAGACAAGCTCTATGGCAGTGTCGACGTCCTAAAGATGACCCCTGCTTTCTTTAAACAATACGAAATCAACGTCTGTCAGCATACGAAGAAGAAGAAGAAGAAGAAGAAGAAGAAGAAGAGGAAGAAGAAGAAGAAGAAGAGAAGAAGAAGAAGAGAAGAAGAAGAAGAAGAAGAAGAAGAAGAAGCTATTAGATTCACTGCTTTAGTTATTGCCAACCTCAATCAAATGTATTCTCACGTACAGTCTACACAAACTTTATTGTACTGCATTCTCTCTTTCATGCTTTGCACACTTTGGACAAGGATTTTATCTTTTCAGTCGATTCATTCCTCAATACAGCACATATTCATGTTTCAGTCATACGCACCAACAATGTTTCTTGAAATTATCCGAGTTATATATGCGTAGGTATAGTTCTGTCTCGATTCTAACCATTAAAACAGACAGTATAGTATTTTTTCATCAATGTTTCCCACATTTCAGCTCAGCACATTTTCATATCAAACTATTCATTCCTCAATATATCACACTCTCCATTCTAAGCTATATGCACGATATCATATTATCAAATTTAAGCTAACTTCACTCAATCATACCTTCATTTAAAGCTATGTTTACCGTATGATATTCTCGATTTAAAGATATATTCACCATACGATACTCTTCATTTTAATCTATATTCACACTATGATATTTTATATTTAAAGCTATGTTCACCATATGATATTCTCCATTTCAAGCTATATTCAAAATATGATATTTATTATTTGTATATATATTCACCATATGATATTCTACATTAAAAGCTGTGTTTACAATATCACAGACACTAGTTGTAGCTTGACTCCCTATACTTTCACTAATAAACACTACCACTGAATATGTTGCCTTGTAAACTATATTAACGCTATATGACAACCTCACTGTTGAGCTATATCCAGTATAGTGCATTAATTATCCAATTGAAGCTCTGAACACTACAACATATTATACTTTCAATGCAGTACGATTTGTCGTTCTGTTTATATTCCCTGCCGGATCAATCTATTCACATGTCAGAATAGTGTATACGATTTTCATTCTCAAAATAGATGTCTCACAAATTTGTCTCCAACGGTTAGCCCGTGTACCCTTCTGTCTTCTGCAATTTTCTTCCAGCTTGCTCTCAATTAAATGTCGCTGGCCTGGGCTGTCACATCTCTCCCTGACAACAGTTATACCACACGAAAGTCTGCGTCTCAACACATTTTACTCGGATTATGCATGAACCAGGACATCTGACAGATATTGTCCCAGTCATAATGACTGCTTATTTCGAGCATCAGAGGTTCTCAATGTTAACGCTGGGAAAGTCTAGACAATGACTCTTCATCACTACCACGAGTTGATTGACTAACAACATAAAGTCTAGACAATGTCTCTTCATCACTACCACGAGTTGAATGACTAACACAAAGCTGGCTGAGACGCCTTGTGGTGGTGATGTTCGTCCAACACATGTGATGAAGACCACTCTCTCTGTTCAACCTTGTGGACAGTCTTTTTTATCGCTGTGTCCGATCTGTCCGATCTGTCCGATTGGTGTGTCCGATCTGTCCGATCTGTCCGATCTGTCCGATTGATGTGTCCGATCTGTCCGATCTGTCCGATTGATGTGTCCGATCTGTCTGATCTGTCCAATTGATGTGTCCGATCTGTCCGATCTGTCCGATTGATGTGTCCGATCTGTCCGATTGATGTGTCCGATCTGTCTGGTTGATGTGTCCGATCTGTCCGATCTGTCCAATTGATGTGTCCGATCTGTCCGATTGATGTGTCCGATCTGTCCGATCTGTCCGATTGATGTGTCCCATCTGTCCGATCTGTCCGATTGATGTGTACGATCTGTCCGATTGCTGTGTCCGATCTGTCCGATTGCTGTGTCTGATCTGTCCGATTGATGTGTCCGATCTGTCCGATTGATGTGTCCGATCTGTCTGATCTGTCCTATTGATGTGTCCGATCTGTCAGATTGATGTGTCAGATTGATGTGTCCGATTGATGTTTCCGATCTGTCCGATCTGTCCGATTGATGTGTCCGATCTATTCGATTGCTGTGTCCGATCTGTCCAATCTGTCCGATTGGTGTGTCCGATCTGTCCGATTGCTGTGCCCGACCTGTCTCATCTGTCCGATCTGTCCGATTGATGTGTCCGATCTTTCCAATCTGTCCGATTGGTGTGTCCGATCTGTCCGATCTGTCCATTCTGTCCGATCTGTCTGATCTATCCGATTGCTGTGCCCGATCTGTCTGATCTGTCCGATTGATGTGTCCGATCTGTCAAATCTGTCCGATTGCTGTTCCCGATCTGTCTGATCTGTCCGATCTGTCCGATTGCTGTGTCTGATCTGTCTGATTTGTCCGATCTGTCTGACTGTTGAGTCTGATCTGTCCGATCTGTCCGATCGCTGTGTCTGATCTGTCCAATTTGTTCGATTACTGTGTCCGATCTGTCCGATTGATGTGTCCGATCTGTCCGATTGCTGTGTCCGATCTGTTCGATCTGTCCGATTGCTGTGTCCGATGCTGTATCCCGCGATTTGTATTGAAGTGAGTGAAAAAATCTGCATTTTTTTTAAACTCCACAATCTCGTCCTGAGCTATCTCTGGCCAATCGCAAAACATTATCGAGACGACTGGAGATAGCACAGGATGCAGATTTTTTTTTTCCGCAGTGTTTACTTCCGAAGCCTTTCCCGTAAGTAGATATCCCTCAAGGCAGCGGAGGGGGAATATCATCTACCGTTGCTTATCTTGCCTTTTCCATAACCACAAGAGGTCCTAAGAACATCACTCAGCATGTGAGTGATGTGTTGGGCATCTCACCAAGGCACCGTGGTCTAGTTCATTATTACCACGTGTTCACATTCACGCTAAAATCGACACCCTGCGCTAGGTAGAAGGGCGCTAATCTCGTGAAGTTCAGCCGCATGCAGCAAACCGTGAAAATAGAACACATTATTAATTCATATAGTCGATATCCAGACCAGGATAATGGGACGGAAGAAAACACATAAAATGAACAAATTAACCGATCTAAATGGGAAACAACGACACGTTTCCGTGAACACAATTGCAAGTCACCGTGAATTCCAGGTAAAATCCGGGGCCTAGCGGCGTCTTTAATGAACTAAAACACCAGAGCAATGTTAGACCCGCAGCCGGTAGGGCGCCATCTTTGCTGCTCTTTCCTGGCATACGATTGGTAAGATACAAACAACACACAACTTCAAAGTCACCTTCCAGTGGAGTCCGTGGTAATCAAGTCAGGCATTGAGAAAGCAAATAGACTAGCAGAAGTAGAAGCAAGCATAGTTCAAATAAACACACCAGCCAACATACAGACAGCAAAACAAATACTTCAAAAGAACTTTAAAGAGGAATAGCTGAACCGATGGACTAAAGCGTCTACCGGTCGTGTTATGTATAAAGAAATGACACGGCCAAAACAATGACATCTTTAAACTACAAAATATGTATCAGAGTTTAATCCGCAATCTTTAGGACAAGTACATCAGAATTAAAAAAATAACAAATACCTAAACAAATTATGCCCAGCACACGAGCTGTACCCAACCATATGTGACGGTGCACTCTGTGCTTTTCGCTATCCATTGACTCGCAAAAAACATAGAAAAGTTATTGCTTGGTTCTCCAGCAATCATTAATATGTTGTACAGCTTCACTCCCCTTCTACAAAAACATAGAAAAGGTATTGCTTGGTTCTCCAGCAATCATTAATATGTTGTACAGCTTCACTCCCCTTCTACAAAACACCAGTACATTATTCAGCTTGGCACTGACTGCAAAAGAACGAAAACTCGACAGACTAACAATAACAACATCAACAACAAGAACAACAACAACTATGAGCTATATAAGAATTCATTTCTTTTTAGCCTGGTTTATAATTTGTGGAGGATGGGAGAGTTGGCCCCATGCACAACTCTCCTTCGTCGCCTCTGTACGACATGCTTAGGAGTATGCAATCTTACTATCGTGTATTCCAGTTTTTGTGCCGTAACAATGGCACAACTGACCAAAACTGCAGATTGACTGGCAAACAATGGCGCAACTGACCAAAACTGCAGATTGACTGGCAAACAATGGCACAACTGACCAAAACTGCAGATTGACTGGCAAACAATGAAGAAACTGATCAAAACTGCAGATTGACTGGCAAACAATGGCGCAACTGATCAAAACTGCAGATTGACTGGCAAACAATGGCGCAATTGACCAAAACTGCAGATTGACTGGCAAACAATGGCACAACTGACCAAAACTGCAGATTGACTGGCAAACAATGGAGCAACTGATCAAAACTGCAGATTGACTGGCAAACAATGGCACAACTGACCAAAACTGCAGATTGACTGGCAAACAATGGCGCAACTGACCAAAACTGCAGATTGACTGGCAAACAATGGCGCAACTGATCAAAACTGCAGATTGACTGGCAAACAATGGCGCAACTGATCAAAACTGCAGATTGACTGGCAAGCCGGGGCGGCGTAACTGAACAAGACTGCCGATTGACTGGCAAGCAGGATGGTAACTGAACAAGACTGCAGATTGACTGGCAAACAATGACGCAATTGGTCAGTACTGGAGATGGACTAGCAAACAATGGCGCAATTGGTCAGTACTGGGGATGGACTAGCAAACAATGACGCAATTGGTCAGTACTGGGGATGGACTAGCAAACAATGGGTATTCACAAACCTAAATCGATCAATCGTAATTTAAGTAATATCCCTTGGTGTCCCGATACATTCCCGTGGTAACTGTGACAAACATCCAGCAGCACGACCTCACACAGTGTCATCCGAGTGGTTACTAGTACCATCAAATGTCCTCAATTGCTGTGTAAGCTAAATGTCAACATGGAAAAACTTGATTCTGAAAACCCAAAGATCTACACATTCCCTTGGTATATTAAGCCGCATTGTCATGAGACAGTAGTACTTCTCTAGCCAGCAGGCTTGAACACTTAACAGTACGTATCTAGTTACCAAGCTTGGACATTTAGCAGCACTTCTCTAGCAAGCATGCATGAACATTTAGCAGTACTTCCTAAGCCAACAGACTTGGACGTTTAGCAGTACTTCTCTAGCCAGCAGACTTGGACATTTTTTTCCAATTAATCACAACGGCATTAACAAGAACTTCTCAGTCATCATCATCATCAAGTGCATCCGAGGTTAACGGTTATGGATCTACAGTTGTCGCCGCACCGTGCACGGTCGGTATTTAGTCTGACTAAATGTCCCGAACACATCTTGATGTTGTTTGCCCATCTGTACCTCTGCTACCCTCTGGCTCTCTTGTCCTTTACTCTTCCCTCCAATACAACTTTCAGCAGACTGTCATGTAATTTGACATGACCAAAATATTTGGTTTTTCCAGTTGTTATTGTCTTTCAGGCACGTCTTCTCCAGCTTGACTTGTTCGAGGACCTCATTATTTATTCTCATATCTTTCCATGAAGCTCATCCAAGTACTTCACAGTACGATCAATATGCTTTGCAAATAATTCTTTTGTCCAAATGAAACGCACAATAGTACGCTGTTCTTTGATTGCACACTCTGATAACAGACGCACTTTTCATCAGGGATGAGCGCGTGCATGCAACATCTAGTGTCTGCTAACTATAATAATCACAAACGTGGATGTTGCTGTCACCTAATGTTGCTGTCACCTAATGTTGCTGTCACCTAATGTTGCTGTCACCTAATGTTGCTGTCACCTAATGTTGCTGTCACCTAATGTTGCTGTCACCTAATGTTGATGTCACCTAATGTTGATGTCACCTAATGTTGCTGTCACCTAATGTTGCTGTCACCTAATGTTGCTGTCACCTAATGTTGCTGTCACCTAATGTTGATGTCACCTAATGTTGATGTCACCTAATGTTGATGTCACCTAATGTTGCTGTCACCTAATGTTGCTGTCACCTAATGTTGCTGTCACCTAATGTTGATGTCACCTAATGTTGATGTCACCTAATGTTGATGTCACCTAATGTTGCTGTCACCTAATGTTGCTGTCACCTAATGTTGATGTCACCTAATGTTGATGTCACCTAATGTTGATGTCACCTAATGTTGATGTCACCTAATGTTGCTGTCACCTAATGACATCTTCGGAAACTACCAACTACATTTGTTTCAGCAATCCCGATTCCGTTTCCTTCCCTTACTAGAAGCCAAATGAAAGGTCGTACTGGATAAATCAGTGATGACATACAAACTGCCCCATTTAAGGGTTCGATAGACAGATTTGCTTAACTAGTGGTTAACTGTTGGCAGCAGCAAATTATTAATCTAGTTGAATACAAGAATTCTAGTTCCGGTATTACTGGCCGTTTGACTAACAAAAACTTTATCAAGAACTGGAAACAATGAAAATATTTCAGATGAAAGCCTTTGTTTGCGGATTAATAAAATGTAAACATCGTTTGATAAAACTGCAGATCCTGGAACCACGGACGCTGTGTTGGTTATATTTGGGCGTGTGGAGCCAACCAATAATTGTCGACTTTGGGGCTTAACTCCCGAGAAGCGCTAAAACACGTGACACTGAACCAGTTACACCACATACACATCACGTGACTGGCAAGCATAGGAGAAGATAATGGATGTAGTGTCTAGGAAAAAAAACGAGTAGCAACATCCAGCAGTTGATCGTGCTAGTGTAAAAGCTAAAAAAATCACATAAGTCGGTAAATCTAGAAGTAATTCAACCAGGCAATAAATAAATAATTAGACACAATAAAGCAATTAATTGTTGTTGTGGTTGTTGTTATGGATCCAGCTGCATCTGAGCTCTCGTCCTTCGGCCCAATGCCATGTAATGATATCTGCACGTGTTTATCAGCTGTTGTTTAGTGCCATCCAAATTGTTTCATGTATCTGACCACGGAGAAAGAAGCATTTTCCGACAAACATTGAGTGCTGAGGACTCAAAGAGATGATGATCAACGGTGTCATATGGGTGTGTACACAGCTGGCACTCAAGAGTATGTTGTGGTTGGATTCTGTTCAGGTGCGTGTTTAGTGGGATGTGTTGGGTTCTGTTCAGGTGTTTGTTTAGTGGGATTTGTTGGGTTCTCAGTCAGAAAAATGGTGCTCTAATCCTTCCTCGTGAGTTGATTGACACTGTCATTTGGACTGGGGCTTGCCATATGTCTGTAGACCTCCCTTTCCGTGTTTCCCATGGTCATGTCTTCGGCAATGTTTCTTTGTTTGCTGATCTTATGAGCTGTTTGGCTGTTTGTAAAGTTGTTGTTATGTGTTGCTAGTCTTGTCTTGATCCCTCCTTTGCTAGTCTGTCTGCCTTTTCATTGCCAGAGGTGCGTGACTGTCCAGGGATCCACTGCAGAACTATTGTGACAGCACTGGAAGTGATAATATGGTCAATGTCTGGAGATATTTGGATAAGGTCAGGTCTACAATGTCTAATCAATTAATTAAACAAACCAGTTCATTCCTGAATGTTGACAAATATGTCATGAACTCTCAAGGTCACTCGCTGGCGAAAATAAGGGAGCCCTGAATAAAAAATTTTAAAAAATCACTCCTGAATGTTGACAAATATGTCGTGTACTCTCAAGTTGAATCGCTGGCGACAGCTAGAGAACCCAAGAATTATTTAACAGGATCCAGGATATTGCTTAACTCGCTGCCTCAATTTTAATAATTGCTTTGTTTTAATAATTAGCTTGATCAATTACTAATGGCATTTTACCTGCTTCCGTTATTCAATTTTATTCAATTAGTTGAGCTAATTGGCTCATTCAATGCTGCTTTTGTCTTGGCAAAATCTGGATACCTGGTTTTTGCTGTGTTTTTTTTATTTGTTTTTATTTGTTTAATATTGAAGGGGGACCGAAATGCCACTTCTTTTCTGACTAAAACTGTTTTGCTTTTTAGTCACCAGAGTTTTTCAACGTGTGATCTTCAGAGCCTATGGACATTCGGAGACGCATCGATGAGCTCTCAAAGCTCAAATTAACTGAAATTAACTTCCGCCTTCCCACAGTTTGTTGAAGGATATGTCTAACACTGCATTAGGCTCATCTAATCAGCTTTGAGAAAACCTTTCCAGTCATTTTTCGTAAGGTTTTCTAGTAATAGTTTTAAATGGTGAGGTTGCCAACTCCATGAATTATCTGTTGTTTTTTTCACGACATACAAGGAAGGAAAATGTTGGCATATTATCAATGCTATGGGAACCATTCAGCGAATTTATTGAGAGCCACTCATTTAGGGAAGGTTAATTTTGTTGACTTCGTTAGAGTTGGCCTGAGAATTTTTTTTGTTTAATTTATAAAATATATCAGATTGAGATCTTAACTTTCTAAACGGGGATAGGTCCAAATAAAGAAAAGGGACTGTGATAGAAGTCTCTTAAACACTTGACATTACTCAACTGGTCCAGTGTCGCTGACCTATGGGTTTGAGCGAAAGATAATGGCACACCTTCCCTTACGTTACACGTGGACAATAAACGTAAGTAAATGTTTTCTCAAAGGGCGTACATGATGATTATAATGACAATAATAATGATTATGATAATAGTTAAGAAGGAGAAGATGAAGAGAAGAAAAAGAGGAAGAAGTAGAAGAAGAAGGAGAAGAAGAAGAAGAAGAAGAAGAAGAAGAAGAAGAAGAAGAAGAAGAAGAAGAAGAAGAAGAAGAAGTAAAGGAGGAAGGAGAACTATGCAGAAAATGAATATGAAAATTGTTCATAACAATTATATAAGAATTATCTACCCGATCATTTTTGCGAGGTACAAAGTACAGCACGAGTGGTGGAATTAGTTCATGTGCGGGGATGCAAGAACACCTAGTGTAAATAAAGCTTTGTTGAAAGGTTGTCATAATATGAGAACCGCTGATCTTAGAAACGTGCCTAGTGAAAGGCTCACGTGGGTCCACCCGCTCAAATGGAATAGTGTCTCACAGGGGTCAACAGTATCTGACGACCTGAAGTTGAGCAGCTGTCCACGCGAGGGTTGTGTGGACCCTGGAGTGACCAGGTAAGGAGGTACTAGAGCGCAGTACTGTCTTCTTCTTCGTCTTCTTTTTCGCGTTCGGTTTCGTATGCTCGTTTTATCCCCCCAGGTGGGCTGCCTCCATGAAGTGTCAGTCGTAGGTCCTCAATGGTTCCCCACAGTTTCGTATGCTCGTTTTATGCCACCAGATCGCCTGCCTCCATGAAGTGACACGTCAGTCGCAGGTCATCAATGGTTCCCCACAGTTTGTCTTGTATGTTTCTTTCTTCGGGCCAGGTCTTCTCACGGGAGCCTTGGTGCAGTGGACATGTTTGCAGGATGTGGTCTAGAGTCTGGGGTCCTCTCTGGCATGCGCATTGTGAAGTCTGTGCTGCTTTCTTTTTATGCATACGTGCATTTAGTCTGCAATAACCTGTTTTGAGGCAGAAAATTGTGGTATACTGTTACTATTCAGTCTATTGATTAGGTCCTGTGGGTATTTACTGTTTGTTCTCTCTATCCACTGTTGTTTATATTTTTTTTCAAATGTATGCCTTGACTTCTGGCAGTGACACTGGATGGGTGAATTGTTCTCTTTGTCTTCCCTCCCTGGCCAGTCCGTCTGCCTATTCATTCCCAGGTATGCCGCAGTGAGCTGAATTCTGTCTATTATCGTACATTTGAAATTGGGAGCAAAGACCTTTTTCAGAACTTTTCAGAGTGCTATGCTTTGCAGCGCTGCACAAGAGCTAACGACTAGGTGCCGTCTATTTGTGTATGGCTCACTCGTCCTGATAATACATAAAGAACTGAATTATGGAAACGGACGTTTCGGTGGTCCTAATAGCAAGAACTACCGTCAGGAATCAAGAGCTAAACCTTTCGATGAGCGAGGTCTTCATTTTTTTTTAGATGGAACCACCAACCATATTCTTCGCTGCCTCACTCTCCATAACAGTTGCAGGTACCTATTTACATCTGGATATACCGGGAAGTGAAACGGTTGTACTTTCGATAATAATGGTTTTCAGTGGTTAGATGCGAAAGGTCGTCTTGATGGTCAGATGTCGGGTGTCTGTGAGGTGCAAGCACGAAATAATTTTAGCAACGGAGACAAATATATAAACACGTGATCTGACAGAAATTGGCAGACACTGACAGATGGACACAGACATTACAATCAGTCATAGGCAGAGTTAAGGTTCAGAGTAATGTTAAAGTTGTTGTTGTTGTTGTTTCGAATGCCCACAATGAGTAGGCTCACTTTTTTGTGCGCCCTACAAAGGACGTTAAATGGTCGGTTACAGTAGCTTTCCTCACATCCTGAGCGTGCTGAAGAAGGTAGACCGAGGTCCTCCAGGTGGTTGTGCTATGCTTGGCTTCATCTGCGTGTCGCTCACTACTACAGGAATCACGTCGATGCCTCACCTTGTTAGTCAGCCTGCCATGAAAATAGCCCGTTTCCAGAGTGGGCTGCGAGGAAGCCAAGGTAAGGGTTTTGACCAGTATGTTTTGCCTGACCCTGACTAACATTTCTGATCAGTATGTTTTGCCTGACCCTGACTAACATATCTTATCAGTATGTTTTGCCTGACCCAGGCTAACATATCCGACCAGTATGTTTTGCTGACCCTGACTAACATATCCGACCAGTATGTTTTGCTGACCCTGACTAACATATCCGACCAGTATGTTTTGCTGACCCTGACTAACATATCCGACCAGTATGTTTTGCTGACCCTGACTAACATTTCTGATCAGTATCTTTTGCCTGACCCTGACTAACATATCTTATCAGTATGTTTTGCCTGACCCTGGCTAACATATCCGACCAGTATGTTTTGCTGACCCTGACTAACATGTCTGACCAGTATATGTTGCCTGCTAGACGGTATTCTTCCTCTCCTAAAGGTAAAATCCAGTCCCATGACCCCAACCGCCTTCGGAGAATAACTCTTCATACAATAAGCCGCAGCGTATGTGAGGTGTGGTGGCCAGTTTCCTTCCTTGTTGTTTTTACCGTCCTCAACTCATTCGTCAGGTACCAATTTACAGCTGGGGGATTATAAGAGCGTCCGTACCAGGCACGAACCACGGCCTGGTATTCTTTTCTGTTTGTCCGTGAATTCGAACCCCACACACGTTATAATCCCCATCTAGCAAACCAGCTCACTGTAGTCTTGGCTGCATGTTCCAGAGAGAGAGTTTTGTAAATACAAGGAAGCAAAACAGACAAATAAGTAGAAAAGTAGAAAAAATCAAACAAACTTACTTACGTAAATAGATAGACATATATTCAATTGATTTGATTAATTAAAGGACGAATCTACAGAAATGTGATAAATGGACAGAGTAATGAATATATAGATTAGGCAGACAAAAATATAAAAAACAAAGCAGCAGAAAACATGCCCACAGACTGACAGACAGTACGATAGATAGTGTGAAAACGGATGACTAGTAGCGAAAAAAAATCATAAAATAAGTTCCTAGGCAATCTAAATACAGACAGTGAGAGTGAGAAGTAATCTCATACAAGAGATGCACGCAACACGGAACAGTGCGCTATAAGTAGCTCAGATAACCAAGGCGGTCGTGTTGTTGCGCCGAAGAAACTAGTGCTGATGACAGAAACATCAAGGACCGTAATCCCGTTGTGGTCTGTCCAAAATGTACTTCCTGATTCCCTTAATAGTTCTAGATGATGCACTTAGCAACAAATGACGCGAGTCAATGGTTTGGGAAGTAATGGGGTCTAGCTACTAAAGTCTGATAAGGAATGGAGGAAAGGCATTAGTTATATAAGTGATGTCTGGAGCCAAACTAAGAATATTCCACGCGTTCTGTAGTTAATGTATTGGAAAGTTTCACACTTTTATGTATACAAGAGTTTCACACCGTATTTAAAACAAGTCTTAGACCTCATGTATACAAGAGTTTCACAAATGATGTAAATAACAGTTCCACACTTTTTATATACGAGAGTTTCACACTTTATGTATAATAGTTTCACAGTTTATGTACAAGAGTTTCACAATTGATGTATAAGAGAGTTTCCCACTTTATATATAAGATAGTTTCACACTTTATTTATAAGAAAGTTCCACACTTTATGTATAATAGAGTTTCACACTTTATATATAAGAGAGTTTCACACTTTATGTATAATAGAGTTCAGTACTTGTTTTAAACAATAATTTCATACTCTATGTACCACTATACATATGGGCACATTTGAGAGTAACAGAAAAAGAAGTGCTTACATATTCGATCTTTCAGACAAACTGTTTAAGAAAAACCCAACGAGATTATCTGACCGAAGACCATCACCGGCTAAAAACCCCTAAACAGGAGAAACCATTCTAACGGGTCAACGCGGAATGGAATTGTTCATGTGTTCCACGTAGAACCTGATGTGATCAGCAGAACTGTCATTCGGTGGGTCCCAGGAGGAATGCAAACGAGTTTCCGACCTCCAGCAAGTTATCCATATCTCCCAAACTGATGACCCTTCCCTCCGGCCTCAGCCTGACCCCGTGAAAGTTGTCCTCACATACCATCCATAAATCCCGGGATTCTCTACCTCCTCCTCCCGTATGCATTTTCCTGATCCTTCTATTTGTCAACATTTTTAAAATGTCCAGATACTTCTTTAGTCGTCTACAGACAGGACACAAACTTGTGGATTGGAAGCTGTCTCAAAATTAGCCCCAAGAAACCCCTGGAGCACCTTGCTCTGTTAAAACAATCTTAGCTTGCGTTAAGAGCTGCTATGTCAAACAGACACGTCTCGTGGTCCTGTTCAAAGCGGTGTTTCATATTTAAGAAGAGCTCATCTGATCTTCAGTAACACTGGTACCCCAGTCGCTATCCATTTCAACAGTCCTACCCATCAAGTGAAGGCTAACTACAGAATCGTAGGTATTGTCTTCTTCTTCTCGGATGATCGACGTTGATTTCATCTGAAGAATAGATTGATCTCCCCCATGTGCCTTTTAGTGGCACTGTATAAGTTTATGCTATACTTTTACACTCAAATCGCTCTCTCTCTCTCACTCTCTCTCTCTCTAGCTTTCTCTTTTTTCTCTGTGTGTCTTATACATTCCTCTTCTATCTCTCATTCAATATTATATATATATATATTTATACAAAAACATATACACGAGGTACCTACAAAAAGTTTCCGGAATAGTCGACTCATGTTTGAATGAAAAATGATGTTCTGGGAAATGTATGTTTATAAGTTGGTAGGGACCTTGACGAAATGACATAGTACTTATACTCTAGAACAGAAGTTACATAATTTTGTTTGTGTGTTGTGCCCGTTGCATCGTCGTAGTTGAAAATGTTCTGGATTGAACAACGTACACATGTCAAATTTTCTGTTTTGTTTGAGAAGTCACCCTCGGAGAAAAACCAGTGCTTAATATAGTATAAGGTGATACAGCAATATGGAAATATTTTGGTATTTCAGTGAGAGTCCGTTAGAGTCGATGGTGATGCACGTAGGTAGATGACCGTCAACCTCGATCAATAATGAAAACATTGATCGTGTCCGAAACGTTGTGTGGGCTGACAGAAGACTTAGTGTCGAGAAAATAGCATCAGAAGTTGGAATATCAGTTGAAAGTTGTGTGGGCTGACAGAAGACTTAGTGTCGAGAAAATAGCATCAGAAGTTGGAATATCAGTTGAAAGTTGCCACAGTATTCTCCACAAACAACTGCACATGCACCGTGTTTGTCAATACATTGTTCCCAAAATGTCACCTCCCGAACAGAAAGAAATGAGATTGACCCTGGCAGGATACCTAATCACAATCGCTGATAGAGATAGCAATTTTCTCAACAATATAATCACAGGAGATGAGACTTTGTGCTTTTTGTACGATCCACAGACAAAACGTCAGTCCTCTGAATGGAAATCTCCCCCATCTACCCGTTTCGACAAAGTAAATGTAATGTTGGAAGTTTGTTTTTATTCCCATGGTATTGTCTACCATGATTTCATTCCTAAAGGCCAAACGGTTAACAAGGAAATGCACGTTGATATCCTCTGTCGTCTAAAAGACGCAAACAGAAGAAACCGACCAGAACAATGGTGAACAATCTGTTGGATTATTCTGCATGACAATGCGCCAGCACATCGATCCCTACTAGTGAGGCGGTAAGTCGCAAAGTACAATGTGATTACCTTGGAACATCCGCCATATTCTCCCGACCTGGCACCGGCTCATTTTTTCTCGTTCCGTCGACTGATATCGACACTGAAGGGACAACGATTCAAGGATGCTGAGGACATTATCACCAAGGCGACAAGACAGCAGAGAGAGGTGTCAGAGAATGGGGCGACAAGACAGCAGAGAGAGGTGTCAAAGAATGGGGCGACAAGACAGCAGAGAGAGGTGTCAGAGAATGGGGCGACAAGACAGCAGAGAGAGGTGTCAAAGAATGGGGCGACAAGACAGCAGAGAGAGGTGTCAAAGAATGGGGCGACAAGACAGCAGAGAGAGGTGTCAAAGAATGGGTTCCACGAATGTTTTCAGCAGCTGTTTACACGTTGGCAAAAGTGTGTAGTTGCCGAAGGGAACTACTTTGAAGGAAATTTAATGTAGATAATTCTATTGTAACTCATTTCTATACAATCCACTAATTCCGGGAACTTTGTTAAGCTACATTGTATATACACGTACAGATTGGTCTGCCGGGGTCTTTGTGTATGACACGGACAAGAATAGTACCACTGTCTTACAGAGATCATGCCGTAAAAAGCAACTAGCTGTGTGACATGGCATATCCCCGATAATGGTTAGGTGGTTGTTTAGAGAAGCATAGATAGCGCCTAGCCGTTAGATGCGTGTAGGGAGCTGGTGCCGATGTCGTGATGAGATCCATAGAAAAACTTAGTAGCCTTGTCCCAGGCAGCTTGTCAGAATTCATGTTTCAAATATTCAGCCGTGAGGACTACATTAGAATTCCAACCACCACCGCCCCCCCCCCTCAAAATGTCGTCCACATTGCCAGTTTCCATAAGCTTTAGGTAAATTATCATATGACCTGAGTCTTGTGTTGCTCCACAATCTCATCGTCCTTGTATCTAGAGCTCTAAGTTCTTCCTGCATCGTTATACACCACTTTGGAGTCTATTTATAACTTCCACTTCGCGTTAGGAAAGTAGTTAATATGCGCATGCTCCTCCCGCAGCTTAAACCTGTGTCACTTCTTTCCATCTCTAGATGCTGGCTTGTTCGGAGCAATTCTGTAGAGCTGGTGTTGATTGTATGAAACTGTGTATAGGTTTAGTTTTCTGCACTGCACCTGGTATCCAAACATAAGATATCAAGGATCGTTTCCATGACTGGGGAACAATGCAATATTCCCGTTTCAAGAACTCTAAGGGTGTGGTCATTGTGATGGATCGCTGGAGATGTCAAAATCGATCAATGGATCAAATGTGCTCAAATATTGTGAGCCGAGCAAGGCGGAGCACGTGAGAAGACCTAACGGTAAAGTGGGATATCAGAGACATGACTGCAATGTATGCAGCCGGAGACAGGACTGTAATATCTACAATCAGAGAGCTTGTACTAATGTGTACAATCAGAGAGCTTGTACTAATGTGTACAATCAGAGAGCTTGTACTAATGTGTACAATCAGAGCCGTTGTAGCAATATGTATAATGAGAGCCCTAGCAGCAATGTATACAATCAAAGAGCCAGCAGCAATATGTACAATCAAAGAGCCAGCAGCAATGTATACAATCAAAGAGCCAGCAGCAATATGTACAATCAAAGAGCCAGCAGCAATATGTACAATCAAAGAGCCAGCAGCAATATGTACAATCAAAGAGCCAGCAGCAATATGTACAATCAAAGAGCCAGCAGCAATATGTACAATCAAAGAGCCAGCAGCAATATGTACAAACAGAAAGCCAGCAGCAATATGTACAAACAGAGAGCCAGCAGCAATGTATACAAACAGAGAGCTATCAGTTACGTGTACAGAGACCTAGCAGCAATAAATATTATCGTATAATCTGTACAATTAGAGTGTTGGATAACCTTTCATTATTTACACCGTTAAATAGCACAAGAATGGGTCTACAGGAAGTCCAGTAATGTAGGTTACTCATAACATTTACAATACATAATAATAAAAATAATAGTTGCCCATCGCACGCGTAAATGGCGAAAGCATCACACTATTGCTGCAAGATATGGGTTATCTGGTGGCTGTAAAGACCAATCCTTGAGCGGCACACCCTGCCACCTGCCATATTTAGGGCACATATGCAGGGAGTCGGCAGTAGAATCGTTACGAGCACTGTTGATAAGGGTAGCATGCTTTTGCTGAGCCTCTGCGATGGCTGCACTCTCTACGATCTGAGCACCTAAGGTGATACTGGCACGCCAGGTTATACATTTTTGTGCAAGCATCTCCAAGGAGGTGACATCAATATTGAAGCATTTTTGAGCACACGATATAACAGCTGTTCGGGATGTGTTTATCTGGCATTCGAACAACATGTCATGTCCATCGATATTGAGTCAACTGGCATGTCCGGTATGTCTGCTATACACTGAATCTGTCTCAAAGGCATGCCACTAATGCCTTGTCGATTCCAGACATTTGCTTGGAATATCCCAAAGGCAGAGCTCGCTTTACCATTCCTGTTATTGGTCTCACTGTGGATACCCGCCTCTCTAGTAAGGATACTGCCCAGGTAGATAAAACTATCGATTGCACTGAGACGTTCATGCTCATACCATTGAAACCCCTATTACAACTCCGAACAAAATGTCCTTCTTTTTCTCAGAATATGCGTTATAGAAATTAAGTGAAATCAAATAACTCTATCGTCTTTATTTTTAACAACATCCATACCAAACGCTATTTTCTGAGAGAGGCTGAACACCTATGGGTTTGCCCATAGTGCGGTAACGTTGATTCTTAAAAACAGAAACAGAAACTGTATGTGTGGACCCTTCTTTGATTTAAATAATAGCCTCTTGATTCCCATGAAGGTTCTCGATTAACCTAATGAGTGTTGTCTCTCTAACTATTTGTTGAAACATCCGAAAATGTTTGCTCTAAGGGACTCGATCAAATGCCTTCTCGCAATCACGATATAAGAAGATGTCATTCTGGGTCGATCATTCTTTTTGTCAGCTTCCGCAATAATCCGACCGCATCCTGTGCACCTCTGACGTTGCGAAAACCAAACAGGTTATCTTTCTGTATCTCTATCCTGCTATCCATTATCCTCTTAAGTATCTTCAAAATTATGTTAGATGTAAGTGTTATCAAGTTTGCCATTATACATATATCGTCATTGGCTCTTTTCGTCTTGTCACACGTTAGTAAAGCCCGGACAATAATATAGGGACCATGTGTTGCCCGTGCAGTATGGCCCCCTCTCTCGGCCTGCCTTGTTTGTTCCAAGGGAAATGTGATACCAATACATTTGGAACAAGAAGCTGCCGGATCAGCAAAGCAATGCTCTATCTGTTCAACTATTGGGGTTTTACTCCCAGACCAGCCGCCAAACAAGTCTAAAAGCATGGTCTGTCCTGCCACAACAGTCAGCTGAGGTTACCTTTCCTCGCACTAGGAAAGGGCATTGTATTCTCTTGCGTGTGCTCCTTTGCACATCGTCGGTTGTCCGGTTTGGTAGACGCTGACCAACTTTCAGTTATCAGAAGACAGGTTGCACAGCCATATCTGACAAAACTCGTCAAGATACGCCAGTATCTCATCTGCAAGGCTTCAGATGGTTTAAAATTTCAGGTTCCTTCTCCTAGGTGAGCTGTCTTTCTAGACTTTCGTACCCCATCCGCCCGAAATTACTGGTTTTATGGCGCCAGTGGCTCGCCTTCCGCCCTTTCTCCTGCTAGTCAAAACAGTTCTGCCGCGAAAAAGTCAGGAGATGGACAAACAAACAGACAGACAGGCAGGCAGGCAGGCAGGCAGGCAGGCAGGCAGGCAGGCAGCCAGGCAGCCAGGCAGCCAGGCAGCCAGGCAGCCAGGCAGCCAGGCAGCCAGGCAGCCAGGCAGCCAGGCAGCCAGGCAGCCAGGCAGCCAGGCAGCCAGGCAGCCAGGCAGCCAGCCAGCCAGCCAGCCAGCCAGCCAGCCAGCCAGCCAGACAGACAGACAGACAGACAGACAGACAGACAGACAGACAGACAGACAGACAGACAGACAGACAGACAGACAGACAGACTGACTGACTGACTGACTGACTGACTGACTGACTGACTGACTGACTGACTGACTGACTGACTGACTGACTGACTGACTGACTGACTGACTGACTGACTGACTGACTGACTGACTGACTGACTGACAGCCAGACAGACAGACAGACAGACAGACAGACAGACAGACAGACAGACAGACAGCCAGACAGCCAGACAGACAGACAGACAGACAGACAGACAGACAGACAGACAGACAGACAGACAGACAGACAGACAGACAGACAGACAGACAGATAGATAGATAGATAGATAGATAGATAGATAGATAGATAGATAGATAGATAGATAGATAGATAGATAGATAGATAGATAGATAGATAGATGAATATATAGATAGGAAACAGCACATAATGCAGACATGCAACCAAATAGAGGCACTACAGGGGCAGGGAAAGTAACGTGAAGCATTCAAGGAGATTAGATCTCTGACTGGAGAATTCCGGACATCTCAGAAACGCGGCAACTATGACAGAATGCAAAGACATTCTAGAAAGATGGGTAGAATACTGTGGAGAGATGTATGGGGATAACACAAAACATGAAGTATTGTCAACAAACAATGAAGAGAAAGAACTAGAACCCACATTGAGCGAAGTTCGAGCAGCGATTAAGACGCTAAACAAATGGAAAACTCTAGGCTGCGATGATATACCAGCTGAACTGATACAAGCGGAGAGAGGCAAGTATTCTCAAATACCATGCAGTCTGTAATGAGATGTGGCGCAACACAATGACCCAAAGCATGGACACAATCTGTGTACATCCTATTACCAAAGAAAGGGAATCTAAAGTTATGTACAAACTATCGCACCATCGCCTTTATAAGCCCAGCCAGCAAGATCGTATTGTATATCATTATGAAAAGAATAGAAAGACAGCAGGATTACGAAATAAATCAAACACAAGCAGGGTTCAGGCCAGGAAGAGGCACGACAAACCATATCTTCAACATGAGAAACATCGAGCTAAGAAGAGGGTTCATCACCGACGTGTGTGTCTGTTTTATAGTCTACACCAAGGCCTCTGTCTGCGTAAAACATCAGCAAATGTGCAACATTATTAAAGAAATGAGCTTCCCTGCACATCTGGTTCAACTAAAACAAACCCTCTACAGCCGTTAGAGTATATGGTGAAACTTCAGATTGGTTAGAGATGCACAAGGGGGTTAGACAGGACTGGGTTCTTTCACCATATATGTTCAACATATGTGCGGAAAACTTAATCAGGAATTTAAAAGCAGATCGAATTGTTACAGATTTCGATCCTTTCACAATAGGAGGAAATAAGATACCGGGAATACGGTATACAGACGACACAGTTTTGCTCTCAAACAGCGCCAGGGGCCTGGAACTAATAATTATATCAGCCCAGAAGCATAGTGAAGCCCAGAATCTCTACCTGAATACAAAGAAAACAAATATAATGACAACTGTCAAGACAAAACGCCAACCCAAAATCGAGATCGCTGGCGAAAGAGATTGAAAATGATGAACATTTTGAATATCTGGGATTACTATTAAACAATAATGCAGACTACAAAGTAAGTAAGAAGAAGTCTGACTATGGCAATACAGAGGTTGAGGATTATACAGAGCCTATGGTATAATACAAACAAGGCACTTCAACTAAAGATCCTAAGAACATGCATTTTTCCTGTGGTAACCTATGGTTGTAAAACATAGACGTTTACAAAATTACTGAGAGAGAAGATCTATGCTTTCGAAACTCAGTGCTACAGAAGAGACCTGAAGATCCCGTGGACAAAGAAAGAAACAAACAAATCCGTCCGGAAAGACCTGAATGTAGAGGAGAATTGGCTTTTAAATGACGTAATGACTCGAAAACTGAGGAGTTTTTTAGACACATTAAACAACACAACGGACTGGAAAGAGTGGGTATACATGGTCACTGGATAGAGGTGCAGGGGTCGACCAAGAAGACGATGGGCTCAGGACATCAAGGAGACTCTGAATTTGACCTTGAAGCAGGCCAGAAAACTGGGGGAAGACAGAGTTTCGTACAGACAGACTGTTTTGAGAGCGACGTTCTGTAAAGGATATTCCACATGATGATGATATATAAATATTTTGAAACCCAAATTAAAAGCATCAAAGTGTCTGGTGTTACCACTGTACAACAGAAAGTAGTGCTTTTTTGCATGGCTGATGGTTTATTCTGTGAGCATGTATGATTTTTTTTTTTTTAATGGTTTTTATAAATATTTATTTAACCTTGTTTATTTTATTCCGCTTCAGATATTTATCCCACAGACATGCCAGTGGCGAATTGCTCCGAAAGAAATAGGAGTAAATGGATTAGCCAAATAGACAACCCGTGATTCTCTGAAGCCAGTACTGAGACACCTTGGGGGACATTGATTACTTGAGAACCGCTGGTAATTACAAAGTCCCAGACATGAGGCGACAATCCATTTAAAGTTAGACATCTCATCTACCCAATGCCACAAATAGAAAAAAGTACAATCCAGCTAGTGGAGTCTTGTTTCAAATCAGTACAAATCTGCGTGACTGCTTTTTTTTTAAATTTCTAGTTCTTGTTTACTATGAATGACTTGTATGGTACGACCGCATACATTCAGTAGTGTTATAATTCATTTAGGTCATCGTAGAACACAGAATACACCTGCTGGTCACATGCTCCCAGTGCTTTGAACGTGTCATGTTTCACATGTGAAGTGGTTTTTATTGTCATCATTTATTAAATGGTAAATATTGCTTTTGATCTGTATTCCTCAAATACCCATAGATTGAACATACTTCTATAGTATCTCTTAAATCGTTCTATACTGTCTCTCCTATAACATCTCTTAAATCGTTTTATACTTTATCTCCTATAACATCTCTTAAATCGTTCTATATTTTCTCTCCTATAACATCTTTTATTATCGCTCTATACTTTCTCTCCTATAACATCTCTTAAATCGTTCTATACTTTCTCTCCTATAACGGCTTTTATTATCGTTCTATACTTTCTCTCTTATAACATCTTTTATTATCGCTCTATACTTTCTCTCCTATAACATCTCTTAAATCGTTCTATACTTTCTGTCCTATAACGTCTTTTATTATCGCTCTATACTTTTTCTACTATAACATCTCTTAAATCGTTCTATACTTTCTCTCCTATAACGTCTTTTATTATCGCTCTATACTTTTTCTACTATAACATCTCTTAAATCGTTCTATACTTTCTCTCCTATAACATCTCTTAAATCGTACTATACTTTTTCTACTATAATATCTCTTCCATTGTTCCACTTTCCATTTGTTATAATAGCTCATACATCTGATAGTAGACGATTTCAATCAGTTTTCAGTAGCAACAGACGACTAAAGTGTTTTATCACTACCCGGTTAAAATGTTTTATCGGCAGGAAGTTAAAATGTATTATCAATTGACGGCTAAAATGTGTATCAATAGAAGGCTAAAATGTTTTAATAATACACGGCTAAAAATTGTTATCAGTAGAAGGCTAAAAAATTTTAACAATAGATGGCAAAAATGTTGTATCAGCAGACGACTACAAAGTTTTGTTAGTAGACGGTTTACAATTTTATTAGTGGACGACAGAAGTGTGTTATCAAAAGTCGACTAACATCTCATCAGCTAGTGACTAAAATATCTTATCAGTAATCGAGCTAAATGTCAAGTTAGTAGACAACCAAAATGTCCATTCAGTAGACAACCAAAATGTCCATTCAGTAGACAAACAAAATGATCAATCAGCAAACGACCAAAATGGCCTACAGTAGACAACCAAAATGTACTATTATTAGAAACGTCTGAACAGTATGCTATCAAAAGGCCAAATCAGTAGTCGACCAAAATATCTCATCCGTAAACTACAAAAATGTCCAATAAGTGGTCCATCAAAATGTCCAATTAGTAGATAATCACGATATCCAATCAGTAGACGTCCAAAATGTCCAATTAGTAGACGTCCAAAATGTCCAATCAGTAGACGACCAAAATGTATATTCAGTAGAAGATTGTCTTAACATCAGACAACCAACAGGACATCAGTTGATGACTATGTTATCTGATCATTGAACAGTAAAAATGGCGCCTAACAGGCCTTAGATCTAACTTACCCTCATGTTTTAGTTCATTATGGAAGCAGCCAGGCCCCGGAATTGACTGGGATTCGCACTAATCGTCGACTTACACTTGAGTCCACGGAGGGTGGAACGCGGATTTCAAGTTAATTAGTTCGTTCATTCGGTAGTGTAATACTTCCTATTATCCTGGCAGGATCATAACTTAACTTAACTTAACGTCTTTATACTGGTTTGGAACACTCTACAGAGTCAGTATATCAGTTCATAATAGACTCAAACACTAGAGCTGAGCAGACCGGCAGCCACTTACGCCCCATCTATAGCTGTTCTTAACAAATCAGATGGGGAAAGGTGCACATAACTTAGGTAGATTTTTAATTTGAATTTTGTCCCGGCAGCGGCCGTTAAGATTACTCTTTTCGATTTTTAACTGCCAAGGAATTGTTAATGTGATTGACACTGAACACGGGAGTCCGATCTCAATACCCAAAGATTAGGCAATTTTTAAAAAAAACATCCGCATGAAAAAAAAATCCTCGTCTCCACCATGATTCGAACCCATGACCTCCGGCACAAAAGGCGGATATCTTACCTCGAGACCACTGAGCTACCCTCTACCAACTGAGTTCTCCCCACTGAGACCACCCCCACCGAGTCCCCTCCACCGAGTCCCCCCCACCGAGTGCCCCACCACCGAGTCCCCCCACCCAGTCCCGCCACTGAATCCCCCCACACTGAGTCCCCCTACTGAGTCCCAACATTCAGACCACCCCTCCCCCGAATCGAGTCGCCCCCCACCGAGTCACCCACTAAGTCCGCTCCCCATTGCGTCCCCCCACTGAGACCCCCCACCCAATCGAGTCCCCCCACTGAGAACCCCCCCCCAAATCCAGTCCCCCCAGTGAGACCAACCCCCCCCCCCAGTGAGACCCCCCCCCCTAATCGAGTCCCCCCACTGAGATCCCCCCCACCAATGAGACCCCTCCCACCAATCGAGTCACCCCCCCCCCACTGAGACCCCTTCCCCCAATCGAGTCCCTCCACTGAGACCCCACCCCCTAATCGAGTCCCCCTAACTGAGACCCCCCCCCTAATCGAGTCCCCCTAACTGAGACCCCCCCCCCCAATCGACTCCCCCCACTGAGACCCCTCCCCCATTGAGACCCCCCCCCCCACTGAGACCCCACCCTACTGAGTCTCCCCACCACTGACTGAGACTCCCCCCCACTGAGACCCCCCCCCAAATCGAGTCCCCCTCACTGAGACCCCCCCCCCCTTTCGAGTCCCCCCACTGATATCCTCCCCCCCTTTCGAGTCCCCCCACTGATATCCCCCCCCAAATCGAGTCCCTCCACTGAGCTCCCCCACTGAGACCCCTCCCACCGAGTCACCCCCAACCGAGTCGCCCACTGAGTCTCCCACCCCCCCCCCCACTGAGTCTCCCCAATCGAATCTCCCCACTAAGAACCCCCCCCCCCCAATCGAGTCCCCCCACTGTGTTTCCCCCACTGAAACCCCTCTCACCGATTCCCCCCCCCCACCAAGTCCCCCCCCACCAAGTCACCCCCCACTGAGACCCCCCACTGAGACCCCCCAATTGAGTCCCCCCCCCACTGAGATCCCCCCACCCAATCGAGGTCGTTCCACTGAGACCCCCCAATCGAGTCCCCCCCCTGAGACCCCCACTGAGACCCCCCAATCGAGTCCCCCCCCTCTGAGATCCCACTCCCCCGAATCGAGGTCCCTCCACTGAGACCCCCCACCGGGTCCCGACCCCCAATCGAGTCCCCCACCAACTGAGACCCTCCCCCAATCGAAATCCCTCCACTGAGACCCTCCCCCAATCGAGTTCCCACCCTCCCTAAGACCCTCCCCCAATCGAGTCTCCCCCCCCCCCTGAGACACCCAAAATCGAGTCCCCACACTGAGACCCCCCCCCCAATCGAGTCCCCCCCCTCCACTGAGATCCACCCCCAATCAAGTCCCCCCACCCACTGAGTCTCTCCCCCAATCGAGCCCCCCCCCCCCACTGATACACCCCAAATCGAGTCCCCCCACTGAGACCCCCCCCCCAAATCGAGTTCCCCCCAACCCACTGAGACCCCCCCACCCCCACCCAAATCGAGTCCCCCCCACTGAGACACCCCAAATCGAGTCCCCCCACTGAGATCCCCCACTGAGACCCTCACCCAATCGAGTTTCCACCCCCCACTGAGACCCCGCCCCCAATCGAGTACCCCCACTGAGCTCCCCCCCCCCCAATCGAGGTTCCCCACTGAGACTAACTGAATCCCCTACATCGGTTATTTCAAATAGAATTTGTCCATCCCTGTGTTGTTTGTCCCCGGTCCAGAGCATACGGCTGAACTTCACGAGACTGGTTTCCTTCGCTCTGTTTACTAGCGACACATGGGTCAATTGTGGACTAACACATCGTCCGGGAGAGATTGGGCCCTATCCAGTTAGCAGCATGCCAAGACGCGTCGCTCTCAGGCTGAGTGATGTCTTTTATCATGCCAAGACGCGTCACTCTCAGGCTGAGTGATGTCTTTTATCATGCCAAGACGCGTCGCTCTCATTCTGAGTGATGTCTTTTATCATGCTAAGACGCGTCACTCTCAGGCTGAGTGATGTCTTGTATGATGCTCAAGCAGCTCATAGTGACCTCGCACACTTACCATGACACCACAAGACTTCCTCCCCCGCATGTTGGAGGTTGAATGAGAATTGCAGATTGGAGTGTGTTTTTGCTGTAGTACATGGCCAAAGAGGTCGAGCGACGCAACTGATGCCTAAGGAAACATTATGGTTATTATTATTATTAATAATATTATTACTATTATTATTATTATTGAGGAGGAATACTAACGTCTAGTCAGGCAATATATACTGATCTGACATGTTAGTCAGGGTCATGCAATACATACTCCAAGACCCTCACCTCGGCTTCCTAGTAGCCCTGCCTGGAAACGGACTGTTTTCATTGCAGCCTGGCTAAGAAGGTAAGATATCGACGTGATCCCCGTAGAAGTCAAACATAGCACAACCGCCGGGAGAACACCGGTCCACCTTCATCAGCACGCTCGGGAGGTGAGGAAAGCTATTGCAACCCGCCATTTAACGTCCTTTTCAGAACACACAAAAGAGTAACGTACTCATTCCAGGCATTCGCAAATAACATCATTACTATTGGACAAACCAAATATCCAATCAACCTTTTTGGTGGTCATGAACATCAATAATTGCAAACCCTTAAAGCTAGCTCTAAATTTTGTTGATGCGTCAAGTACTGCCAAAATGTCAAATTGACATTTCCTACTCAAACATCAGCGGCAATGACACGTGCACTTCACGCCTAACAGAAACAAAAGAGGCCCACTAAAATGTCTTATCAGTGGGCGACCAAAAAATGTCAAATCATACGTTTTGCCTGTTATCAACTTCCCGGGCCAACGCACTGCACCCCGAAGTGAAACAAAAGTGGACGCCCAAACTGTGCGACTTGACTCCAAACGAGGCTAATCTGATCGTGGCCAGGATGAGAATAACGAGATGGCACCGAGAGAGTACGAGAACTTGTCTGACCTCGGGGGGTGACCAGGAAGAGATTGAGGAGTTACAGACGTCTGGAGACAGTGACGAGTTTGGTGAATATTATTCTGGGTTTAGATAGAGAGGGAGGGGTGACAATGGCGTTTGGGGAGAGCTGAGAGAAGGAAGGGGTAGGAGGGAGGGTGTGTAGGGGCTCAGATGAGGAGGGGTGGAGGAATGAGAGAGAGAGAGAGGAATGAGACAGAGTGTGTAGGGATGGGAGAGTAAGTAGTGTGAGGGGCGTAGAATGGGAGAGGCGCTGGGAGAGTGTGTGTGGGGATAGGAGAGTAAGTAAGGTGTGAGGGACGCAGAATGGGAGAGGCGCATGGTGAGAGTGTGGGGGGTGCACAGAATGGGAGGAGTGCAGGGTGAGGGTGTGTAGAGATGGGAGAGTATGTAGTGTGAGGGGCGCAGGGTTGGGTGTAAGGGGATGGGAGAGTAAGTAATGCGAGAGGCACTGAATGGGAGGGGCGCAGGGTGAGGGTGTGTGGGGATGTGAGAGTATGTAGTGGGAGGAGCGAAGAATGAGAGGGAAGCAGGGCGAGTGTATGTGGGGGGCACATAAGGAGTGGGGCACATGGTGAGGGTGTGGGGGCTCATAAAGGGATGGGCGCAGGGTGGGGCGTATCGAAGGCACAGACAGAGAGGGGCGCAGGGTGAGGGTGTAGGGTACAAACAGAGAGTGGCGCAGTGTGAGGGTTTGGGGGGCACATAAAGGGAGAGGCGGATAGTCAGAGGGGGAGAGGGAGACAGAAAGGGAGGGGCGGATGGTGAGGGGTGGTACAGAAAGAGAGGGGCGGATGGTGAGGGTGGGGGGTGCAGAAAGGGACGGGCGGATGGAGAGGGGGGGTTTACAGAAAGGGATGGTGGATGGTGAGGGTGGGGGGTTTACAGAAAGGGAGGGGCGGATGGTGAGGGTGGGGGGTTTACAGAAAGGGAGGGGCTGGAGGTGAGAGTGCTGGGGGGGGGGGTTTACAGAAAGGGAGGGCGGATGGTGAGGGTCGGGGGGATTACAGAAAGGGAGGGGCGGATGGTGAAGGTGGAGGGGGGATACAGAAAGGGAGGGGCGAATGGTGAGGGGGGGGGGGATTAAAGAAAGGTAGGGGCGAGTAGGGGAGGTTTAAAGAAAGGGAGGGGCGGATTGTGAGGGTTAAGGGGGGAGGGGTACAGAAAGATAGTGGTGGATGTTTAGGGTGGAGGGGAGGGGTACAGAAAGGTAGTGGCGGATGGTGAGAGTGGAGGGGGTACAGAAAGGGAGAGGCGGATGGTGACTATGGAGGGGAGGGGTACAGAAAGGTAGTGGCGGATGGTGAGGGTGGGGGGATACAGAAAGGGAGAGGCGGATGGTGAATTTAGGTGTGGGGGACAGAAAGGGAGGAGCGGATGATGAGGGTGGGGGGGGGGTACAGAAAGGAAGGATTTCATGGTGAGGGGGGGGGGGGGTACAGACAGGGAGGGGCGGATGGTGAGGGTGTGGTGGCATAGAAAGAGCGTTGCGCAGGATGAAAGTATGGTAGGCGCAGAAAAAGAGGAGCGCAGTGTGAGGGTATGATGAGGTACAGAAAGGGAGGGGCGCAGGGTGAGGGTGTGTAGGGATGGGAGCATACGTAGTGTGAGGGGCACAGAAAGGGAGGAGCGCAGGGGGAGGGTGTGTGGGGGGCACAGGAAGAGAGGGGCGCAGGGTGAGTGTGTGTGGGGGAGGGGACCTCACAAAATGATGGGTGCATGATGATAGTGTTTGCTGGAGTGTGAGCTGAGAAAAGGAGGGGCGAAGCGTTACAATGTATATAGGGGAGAGGGCTCAGAAAAGTAGGGGTGTAGGGTGAAAGTTGGGGTCTCAGAAAAGTAGAGGTGCAGGGTGAAAGTTGGGGTCTCAGAAAAGTAGAGGTGCAGGGTGAAAGTTGGGGTCTCAGAAAAGTAGAGGTGCAGGGTGAAAGTTGGGTCTCAGAAAAGTAGGGGTGTAGGGTGAAAGTTGGGTCTCAGAAAAGTAGGGGTGTAGGGTGAAAGTTGGGTCTCAGAAAAGTAGGGGTGTAGGGTGAAAGTTGGGGTCTCAGAAAAGTAGAGGTGCAGGGTGAAAGTTGGGTCTCAGAAAAGTAGGGGTGTAGGGTGAAAGTTGGGTCTCAGAAAAGTAGGGGTGTAGGGTGAAAGTTGGGGTCTCAGAAAAGTAGAGGTGCAGGGTGAAAGTTGGGGTCTCAGAAAAGTAGAGGTGCAGGGTGAAAGTTGGGGTCTCAGAAAAGTAGAGGTGTAGGGTGAAAGTTGGGGTCTCAGAAAAGTAGGGGTGCAGGGTGAAAGTTGGGGTCTCAGAAAAGTAGAGGTGTAGGGTGAAAGTTGGGGTCTCAGAAAAGTAGAGGTGCAGGGTGAAAGTTGGGGTCTCAGAAAAGTAGGGATGCAGGGTGAAAGTTGGGGTCTCAGAAAAGTAGGGGTGCAGGGTGAAAGTTGGGGTCTCGAAAAAGTAGAGGTGTAGGGTGAAAGTTGGGGTCTCAGAAAAGTAGGGGTGCAGGGTGAAAGTTGGGGTCTCAGAAAAGTAGGGATGCAGGGTGAACGTTGGGGTCTCAGAAAAGTAGAGGTGTAGGGTGAAAGTTGGGGTCTCAGAAAAGTAGGGGTGCAGGGTGAAAGTTGGGGTCTCAGAAAAGTAGGGATGCAGGGTGAACGTTGGGGTCTCAGAAAAGTAGGGGTGCAGGGTGAAAGTTGGGGTCTCAGAAAAGTAGGGATGCAGGGTGAAAGTTGGGGTCTCAGAAAAAGTGTGCAGGATGAAAGTTGGGGTCTCAGAAAAAGTGTGCAGGGTCAGAGTTTGTGGAGGGGGAGGGGGGACTCAGAAAAGGAGGGATGAATAGTAATAATAATTGTTGGGGATGGGGCTCAGGAAAGAGAGTTTGTTTTGTTTGGTTTTTTGGTGTGTGTTTTTTTTTTTTTTTTGGGGGGGGGGGTTCAGAAATCCAGGGGCGCAGCGTCAGAGTGTGTGGGGGGCTCAGAAAAGACCGGTTAGAGTGTGTGGGGGGGGGGGGGGGGCTCAGAAAAGGAGGTTTAGTGTGGAGGGGCTCAGAAAAGAAGGGTCAGAGTGTGGGGGGGGGGGCTCAGAAAAGGAGGTTTAGAGTGTGTGGGGGGGGGGGCCTCAGAAAAGGAGCATCAGAGTGTGTGGGGCTCAGAAAAGGAGGTTTAGAGTTTGTATGGGGGCTCAGAATAGGAGGTTTAGAGTGTGTTTGGGCTCATAATAGGAGGTTTAGAGTGTGTGTGGGGGCTCAGAATAGGAGGTTTAGAGTGTGTGTGGGGACTCCGAAAAGGAGGGTTAGAGTGTGTGTGGGGGGGGGGGCTCAGAAAATGAGGGTTAGAGTGTATGGGGGGGGGCGTCAGAAAAGGATGGTTAGAGTGTATGGGGGGGGGGGCTCAGAAAAGAAGGTTTAGAGTGTTTCTGGGGGCTCAGAAATGGAGGTTTATAGTGTGTGGGGGGGCACAGAAAAAGAATGTTTAGAGTGTGTGTGGGGGCTCAGAAAATGAGGTTTTGAGTGTGTGGGGTGGGGGCTCAGAAACGGAGGTTTAGAGTGTGTGTGGGGGCTCAGAAAAGGAGGGTTAGAGTGTGTGTGGGGGCTCAGAAAAGGAGGGATTAAGTGTGTGGGGGGGGGCTCAGAAAAGGAGGTTTAGAGTGTGTGGGGGGCTCAGAAAAGAAGGTTTAGAGTGTGTGGGGGGGGGCTCAGAAAAGTAGGGTTAGAGTGTGTGTGGGGGCTAAGAAAAGGCGATTTAGAGTGTTTGGGGGGCTCAGAAAAGGAGGGTTAGAGTGTGTGTGGAGGCTCAGGAAAGGAGGGTTAGAGTGTGTGTGGCGGCTCAGAAAAGGAGGGTTAGAGTGTGTGTGGGGGCTCAGAAAAGGAGATTTAGAGTGTGTGTGGGGGGCTCAGAAAAGGAGGGTTAGAGTGTGTGGCGGAAAGAGGGAGAGATGGGTGTTGAAAAAGGGAGGAAGATAATAGGCGGGTATAAGTGCAGCGTGCTCTGATAGAGATGGTAGAGTGATTGGAGAAGTGAAAGGGAGGAAGGGCAAAGGTAGTCAGAAAGGAAATGAGATGTGTGTGGGGAAAGACAAAGGAGGACGTGGGAAGCTGAAGTGGGAAACCCAAAATGCATGAAACATAAATATTTAAATATTAGATAATCGGAGTGGGAATAAGGGAATAGGGAATAAGGGAAGCGGGAATGAGGAAATGCGGGATAAGGGAAACAGGGAATAACGGAAGGAGGGACATGGGGAAGGGGGAATAAGGGAAGGGGGAATAAGGGAAGGGGGAAATGAGGGAAGGAGGGATACGGGAAGGGGGAATAAGGGAAGGGGGGAAAAGATAAGAACGTGGAAGCTGAAACAGATAAAAAGAGGGCAAATCTGATGTGTGCATGTTCGTGTGTCTGTGTTTGCATCGGTGTGTGTGTGTGTATGTGTGTGTGTGCGTCTGTGTGTGTGTGTATGTGTGTGTGCGTCTATTTATGTGTATATGTGTATGTGTGAATGTGTATGTGTGTATATGTGTGTGTATGCATGTGTGTCTGTGTATGTATGTATGTGTGTGTGTCTGTATGTCTGTGTATATTTGTATGTGTGTATGTGTGTAGACTGAAAGAGGCTGAGGAGAAGCGTGTACGTGTTCTCTGGTTGAGGGGCAGCTGTGTTTGCAGACGATAAGAGAGAGATAGAGAATGAAGGCAAGATATAGAGAGGTGGAAAAATCATACAGAGCGAGAGAGGTAGAAAATGAATCAGATATAAAGATGAAACTGCGGCAGGCATATCAAAAGATGAGGGACTAAGAGAGCGAGAGAGAGAGAGGGAGTGAGAGAAACATTTGTTATTTCTCAGAGTCAGAGAGTGACAGAAAGAAATAGATAAACAGACAGATAAAAAGACGGGGACTATTTAATACAGAAAGACATGAAGAAGACAGAGAAACTAAGATGGACAGGATTAAAAGAGTGAGTGAACTATATATATAATAGGAAAACGGAGAGAGAGTGAGAGTGAAAGAGGATAGATAGAAATAGATATAGTGGCAGATAGATGGATAGGAGGTAAAAAGAGAGAGAGTGAGAGAGAGAGAAAGAGAGAGAAAGAACAGAAGTAGAGGAAATAAGAAACACAAGGCGAGAACATTACAGATAAAGAGATCATGAAGATCTCAAAGACAGAAAGAGAAATAGTAAACGTTTCTGAGTGCGTGTATGTGTGTGTTTAGATAAACTCAGGGAAAGGATTGCAGATAAAGTGTGTGTCAGTGGAGCTACACACTTGTTTGGGATGTAGGAGCGAGGTGATAAACGTAGGATCTAGATTCAGGACTGGATAACAAAGATGTACCACTACCGGCGAATTTGTGCCAGTCATCATTTCTAGGCGCCATGGCGAACTGGCGCCCGAGTTGTGTCTTTAAGCTGAGATATGAATAAGGTGAGGGATGAGAAGGGCCTGCGAGGACAAAGTGAGAGAGACATTGTGTATGGACTCTGGAAGAGACAGGCACAGAGAAAGCGTATGTGTGTGTGTGTGTGTGTGTTGGTGTGTGTCTGTTTGTGTGTGCGTATGTGCGTGCCTGCGTGTGTGTATATATATATAATGTGACCTGAAATATGGAAAGCGACAGAAAGATGTCAGATGATGGCCCACGGAGAGGAAGACTTACTTATTTTCTTTGTCCTGGAAATCATTTTGCAAATGTTCAGCAATGTGGATTTCTGTGTCAGTCCCATCAACATGTCATCTATATGTTTACAGAAGGTTTGGGCAGATCATCAGTCTGTGTCAGTCCCATCAACATGTCATCTATATGTTTACAGAAGGTTTGGGCAGATCATCAGTCTGTGTCAGTCCCATCAAAATGTCATCTATATGTTTACAGAAGGTTTGGGCAGATCATCAGTCTGTGTCAGTCCCATCAAAATGTCATCTATATGTTTACAGAAGGTTTGGGCAGATCATCAGTCTGTGTCAGTCCCATCAACATGTCATCTATATGTTTACAGAAGGTTTGGGCAGATCAACATGTCATCTATATGTTTACAGAAGGTTTGGGCAAATCATCAGTCTGTGTCTTGTGCTGCTTCCCAATCGCATATCTCATCCTACACGTGTTCCCACCTACTTAAGGTCTTCTGCATCGTGACACATCATTTCGAAGTCTATTCAGTGACCTCCATGTCACGTGAGGCGTGGTGTCCACGCCCAGGTTCATCTCGGAGCTCAATCTAGGCGACCTGTGCCAGTTCATTCCCTGTATTTGAAACGGGACTAGTCTGTCGGGGTTGTGTTGATTGTAACAATCTTCTTCTAGAATTGAGTCGTGCATACTGCACCTATTCCCTCAACATAGGATGTCTTGGACGGATCGTTTGCCCGGTTTCCTGTTTCAATATCTGATTCGACACTTCAACGTGTCTTCTTGCCAAGTGGTGTAATGCCGATAGTGGGGTATAGTTTTGGACTGTAACTTTCCTGCCAGCCCCATTTATTTCTGTATCAATCTGTTTGACATGTTCAGAGTTGTTCCCTACTGGCGTTTTCTTACGGAGAAGAACAGGGGGAGTGATGATGTTCATTGGAGATCTGATTGGAATCCACATGTAATGCCAAGTCCATTTTTCGATATTATTCTCTCTTCTTTGAAAATCTTTGACCAGTCAAAAATACTTCTGACGGCTCTAATCAAACCAAATGGTACAACCTCGACGTACAGAACAATAATAGAAGAAGAATGTCAGAGGTTCTACACTGACCTCTTCACATCCAAGGTAGTAATCCATGACCGACCAATCACGTCAGGTTCTACCTCAGCATCGGAAATCCTAAAGTCAGAGACGATACATGAGATCAAGTATCTAAAGACAGTAAAGGCCCCAAGACTTGATGGAGTTACTATAGATGTGATTCAGGCTAGAGGGAAACACTGGCGATATTGTTCAATAAATGTCTAAATGAAGGAAAATCGCTTACCAATGGAAAACTTCCAAAACAAATTAATTCATAAAAAAGAGCGCACAAAATACCTTGCGAACTACTGTCCGATATGTTTGCTATCGTTCCTTGAGGAAGTCTTCCGCACACTAAATTGGAGTTAGAGGCGTATAACCGTAGACGAAGAAATGCTCAATCCCCTCCGGTTTGCGTGCGTGCGTGCGTGTGCTTGCGTGTGCTTGCTTGCTTGCTTGCTTGCGTGCGTGCGTGCGTGCGTGCGTGCGTGCGTGCGTGCGTGCGTGCGTGCGTGCGTGCGTGCGTGCGTGCGTGTGTGTGTGTGTGCGTGTGTGTGTGTGTGTGTGTGTGTGTGTGTGTGTGTGTGTGTGTGTGTGTGAAAGTGTGTGTGTGAAAGTGTGTGTGTGTGTGTGTGTGTAGAGTGTGATTGGAAAGGAGGAAGGAGGTGGGCGTAACACGAGACGAAGCATTTAGACACACCTGGAGAAACTGTGTACGTGGTATGTTTAAAAATCGACACAAATTTGTTACCAAACTTTCCCGGGCTTACCTGTAATAAAGTATGCCGTGTGTCCCTCGAAATGTCTGCTGGGTCAAGTCATGTGAAAATGTTGTTTGGAGAAGCAGACTTAACTTAACGTAACGTCTTTATACTAGTTTAGAAAACTCTGCAGAGTCTATATACAGCCAGTTTCTTTTACTTCGCTTGATCTAATAACTAAGCGCATCCAATCTATTCTTGAATGCATTAAATGACCCTGCCGTCACTATTTGCTGTGACAATGCATTCCAAGCATTCACAACTTTAACCAAAGAAATATTTCCTAATATCCAATCTGGACCTTCTTTTAATTAATTTGTTGCTGTGCCATATTATTCTTGAAGGCGATTGAATTTTGAAAAACTAGTTATTGTCTAATGTATCCTTTCCGTTGATTAGCTTATGAATCTGAGTGATGAGATGTGATGGATCGCATCACCACTGGTGATGAGACGTGATAGATCGCATCACCACTGGGGATGAGATGTAATGGATCGCATCACCACTGGTGATGAGACGTGATGGATCGCATCACCACTGGTGATGAGACGTGATGGATCGCATCACCACTGGTGATGAGACATGATGGATCGCATCACCACTGGTGATGAGACGTGATGGATCGCATCACCACTGGTTATGAGACGTGATGGATCGCATCACCACTGGTGATGAGACGTGATGCCGCCACTACGATCGTTAAACAAAAAGGTAGTCCATCGAGTAGCGACGTGTGAATTCCTCATCGAAGAAAAAGTTCAAGACGCAGCTCTCAGTGTGTAAAATAATATTCACTGCCTTTTGGGATAGTAAAGGTCTTGATTTCTTGGAAATCGGACAAAGCATCTACTCTGTTACATTGCGGCGCTGACTTAGCTGAAGGTTCGAATTTCCAGGTTCAAGACAAAAAATAACACAACCTGTCTTTTGCAATACGATAACGCCAGGCCCAGTACCAGTTTGAAGACGGTTGAGCAGATTGTCAGTCTTTGCTGAACTGTCCTACGACACCCACTGTGTCGTCCGAGTTTGGCGCCTTCTGACTTCCATCAGTTCGGGTCAAGGAAAGATGAACTGCGTGGGCAACATTGTCTTAGCAATGACGCCGTTATTGCAGCTATGAAACAGTGGGTCACCTGGTGAAGAATTTTACTAGCGTTGCATGTATGATCTTGTTCATAGTTGGAGAAAATGTATAGCCAAAGGTGGTCACTCCGTTGAACAACAAAATATTTGAAGCCAAAACATTGCTCTATCAAATGGTGTTATTGTGCTTTTTGTATCTGTTATGGATTTCATGGAATACAATAGACGTGATGGCGCTTTACTTTCGAAGCGCCCTTCTATGAAACTATGTGCTATTATTTAACTATTTTTGAAAGTGATTCTTAATAACTCAATTTATGTTATTGAAATGTGCATGCATTCTGCTGCTAAAATTACATTATATGGCCCTTCATGAATTGATAATTAGATTGGTGTCAGACATTATAAAATGAGCCTACACAAGATTTTGACACCATCAACATTTTTCACAGACAAACATCACAAAACACGCAAAAATCAATTTTATAATACAATCATCGATGACACGTCTTTGAACTCTCATTTTCATTAATGAAAATAACTGCCAAAAGAGAATGCTTATTTGGCACTGTGCCATAATTATAGACACATCTGTTGACGTTTTTACAGCGACATTTCAATGCCTAGGTCACTGTGGCCTACAATCGACAGCTCTTTTGCTGACATTTTAAAAAGAAGAACCGTTATTTTTTCATATTTGATTTGATAATATAAAAGCAAATGAAGATTTGTAAAACGCTACTTTTTAATGATAAACATTGTTGTATTTTCCAATTAATTTAAATTAAAAGTAGCCACTACTTAAATTAATCTCGATTAGCTGATCAGACATGTCGCATTCTATTGATTATATTGTTGTAGTGCAACCTGTGTGCTCACAAGCTCAGAAAAATCTATACAAACAGTATGCTACGAGGCGTGTTCAAATAAAACCGGACCTAACTGCACCTAGTGAACATACGTACAATGCGCATGATGAAGTCACTTCTGATGTAAACAGCACATACCAGACGTCAAGTTTGCCAAATGTCCTCATACGACTCAGCAGACAGTTCGAATGTGATACGGAATCCGTCCAGAGTTTATCAGCGACCAGTGATTTGGTTTCTAACAACTGAAGGATTCGATATGTTGACATTCATCGCAGAATGCAGGCAGTATGAGGTGACATAAAGTGTGTCGAAGACAACAGTGAAGAACTAGACAACGATTTTTAAAGAAGGACGTAAGTTAACGAAAGATCTTCCGAGACCAGGTCAGGCGCATATTGTTATGTCAGTAGATGGCATCGCTAAAATTGGTGGACCGTCACACATTTGTCACCATACATTGCCTGCATTCTGCGATGAATGTCAACTGGTCGACATCCTTCAGCTGTTAGAACCCGAATCACCGATCGCGTATCAACTCTCTGCAGATTTGGTATCACACCCGCCATGTTTTCAACGGTCTGGTGAGGAAACTATGAGTCGGAGGATGATAAAATTTGACAAACTTGACTGTTGGTTCGTGCTGTTTGCACCAGAAGTGACGTCATCATACGCATCGTACGTAGGCTCACCTGTTACAGTTAGGTCCGGTTTCATTTGAACACGCCTCGTACATTGCTTACAATAGTGAGAAACTAGAACTGATGTTACTGTAAATAAATGCAGTGTGTTTTTTTTATGTATACAGAAAACTGTAATAGCAGTACAACACAGGCCATCAGTTCCAGTTACGCATTCCAAGCTAATGCACTCTAATAAGTATTGCAGTGCAAAGGATAATCGTATTGAACATAATAAGAGCAATGTGATTGGTGAAAACACAGCATTAATCAATAAAGTCAGCTTCACACATGTCAAACCCATGAACAGATCAATAGCATTGCATCAGTCTTTCTACGGTATCTGATATTGAAAGAAAAGTTGGAAGAAAATGAAAGTTTTAACATTTGTTATGGAGAAATAACTACTTTACTAATGTCTATAATAATAAATCACATACTTACATTTTGTAAACACTGTTCAAAATGATAGCGTGATTTATGCTATATAAAGCACTGCAACTTGGTGTCTGTCAATGTTCATATGAATCATAATTTTCATCATCATCTTCACTTGTGTTGTTAGACGTCGTGGGTAGGTGTAGTTTTCTGTCCTGTGCCAGCTTTGTCGCTGATGTTAGTGTTTATTTTTATATTACTAGTCCCATTTCCGTTGAGGTTTTCAATCGTTTAGTTTGTGGTATGGCAAATTCAGTGGGGAGGGGAGGAGGACCAATCCCAGTTGTTCTTAACTTAACTTAACTTAACTTAACTTAACATACTGGTTTATAACACTCTGCGGAGTCTGTAGACAGACCAATTTCTCATTCCAGTCGGTGAATTTCGTCACAAAGTGACCATCGGACAAATAAAATGTTCCTGCTCCCGGGATGTCATCTCGGCGCGGTCATGCTGGCGTTGGAGGAGTCTAGGATGTTGGCTATGGGGTTGGCATATGTCATCTCTTTCCTGATCAGCGGTTCAGGTTTGAACAGAGTCGATGGTTTCACTACTGTTGTCCGGCTGCTACCATCTGCCTCCGTTACCCATCATGTACTTGTAAATTGATTTAAGTGTGGAAGGGTTGCGCAGTTCGTCGATCTCACTCTCACGTCCGAGCCCAGCTTTAACCAGTGGCAAGACAAGTCAGGACGACTGGATATGAACTCGGGTGCAGTGGATGACCACGGTTGCTCAAGTGCCTCGCCGTGTTCTGTACGGTCCACACCGCTCAGCACATTTTCTGTCATGGGTAGCCTGATGACGAGTTTCCTGCTTAGCTGGCCGGGCTGGGCTTGAGCAGGGCAGGGCAAATCTAAAAAAGTTTTCCCTGTTCTTGGCTTCCTACTTTTTCTTTTACCACCTCTCTTGCCCCTTTTCTTTCTGTACGTTTGTTTGGGTCTCTCATTGACAAAGACTCCAAGGTAGGCAAGACGTCTTGTCACCTCTAGTGGTAACAAGTGACCCATACACACCTCCGGTCTAAGTAAAATTAAATCAAATTCATCGCGCAAGTCATTGTCTCTTCGTGTATCCAGTACTAACACAGTCGCGTCCTGTGACGATGGGCGAGCGGCGAAGCGGAGAGCGTAAGTCCGCTGACAGGCAACACTAGAATTCAAAAAGCTGCGTCAGTTGCGGGGCTCCTGGCTGAGCAATAAAGCGAATGAGATACATAGATTTGCTGACAATCATGATCACCGTCTCGCGACGCGAACTTTCCATGATTTCACTGCCTGCAAGTATGCAGATCACAAATCGGACTCGTCAGCCATCTCCGCACCCATCCACAACCAGGAATTACAGAATACTCGACTGGACGGACTGGCTAGGTGAAAAAAGTGAAAGTCCTCATCGCTCGTGATCGACGAACAACAACAACAATAACAACTTGTAAATTGCAAAGTTTAGTAATTGCATTCAGCAATCCGGAACAGGGTATTCTGCATGATATTCCCATCTAACCGTGAAGTGTGTCAACAAAAAAAGCATAGTCTACAGCAGTCAGTGACGATGATATCAAACCAGCGTCAACTCACTATTTGGACCCTTGGGCGTTCTTTTTTGTGTGTTTTTTTTTGTTTTGTTATTTTTTGCGTTAGTCTTATTTCTCAATTCCCCAACGGGATGTGCGTTGCAGTATGTTTTTTATTTTGCGCCTGTCGGCCCAGTGCATCCGACTTGGGCATCCATTTTATGTAATGGTCTGCTTTCTCCTGCATTTTCTAAAGGTTTGCTTCCCCGCAGTAACGGCCAGTGCTGTGAACCCAGGACCTTCGGGTTGTGATCGGTGTCACGTATCCACTAGTCCACGCCGTCCCGTCTGAAATAACAGCACACCGAGGAATACAATAATGGATTTATTCAGGAATAAGATCACAGTTGTGTACAAATATAGAATGTGTGTTTTTTTTAATTTGTAAATTATATTTACTCTTATTTTTCAATAGTTATAAACAAATTTAAAAACAGATTCAATGAAGTTCACAATTATAGTTACAAAATCTAGTTCTATAAGACCGTTTTAAATTGTATTATGTACCATTGTCTCTGTGTTAAGTTTGCGTTTTGCTCTACTGACAAATAAGCTACGTCTGGTAAATGGTAATTTTACTGAACAGTAAATGTATCCCAAAACAAGTTTATCTGAAAGAAAATCTAGAAAAAACAAATGTGTAAATTTACAATAAATATATATTCAACATACCTCTTTGTGCTACAAGTGTCAACTAGATGAAGAAAATTGAATATGATTTGAACTCATGTCATAAGATAAATACATTTTTTAGATCTCATTCCTACATAAGTGCTTACTGATGTACGACTCGTGTATACTTTTTCTATATGCGTCTCTATTTGTTTTAGGTAATATTATTTTGTTAGATATTTAGTTATTCTGACTTATACATTACAGCAATTGTTGACAAAGCACCAGTTAGGCAGATGTTCATATGTTTAAACGAACTTCACACAGTCATATCTCAGCTCCCTTATGATATAGGCAAGATTTTGTTTGATATAGACAAGTATAAACATGGTTTATTTTATATAGACACGTTTTATTTTATATAGACACGTTTTATGGCATATAGAGCATATAAGTTTTTGTTAAGTATAAACACGATTTGTTTTATATAGACATAACGCTCTGTGTACACAAACGACCAATGATTGACGCGACATAACAAGAAATAACGCTCTGTGTACACAAATTAACAATGATGACTCGACATACAAGAAATAATGCTCTGTGTACACAAACGAGCAATGATTGACGCGAAATAACAAGAAATAACACTCTGTGTACACAAATTAACAATGATTGACTCGACATAACAAGAAATAACGCTCTGTGTATACAAATTAACAATGATTGACTCGGCATAAAAAGAAATAACGCTCTGTGTACACAAACGAGGAATGATTGACGCGACATAGCAAGAAATACCACTCTGTGTACACAAATTAACAATAATTGACTCGATATAACAAGAAATAACACTCTGTGTACACAAATTAACAATGATTGACTCGACATAACAAGAAATAACGCTCTGTGTACACAAATTAACAATGAATGACTCGACATAACATGAAATAACGGGATGATTTTAAGCCATCAGTGGAAGTTGATGAGGGTCCATTGTCATGAGATTACCAAACCAACTAACTTTCAGCCTGGAAATGTATTCTGCACAAGACCTAAGTGCTAACCATACCACTAATGTCGTCGTTCCGCATTATGTCTTTATTGATAACACCGATGACCTTCCTCAAACACTTCATTTCACACGTCTTAATTCTGCTCTCACGCGTTCTGGACAGAGGTCATGTTTCGCATTGGTAGCACAGGGTCGGCATAAATATACTGTTTATCAGCTGTGTCTTTCTTGATAAACTAATGATCAGGTGCCTTAGCAGTAGTGACAGCTGATAAGTCACCGTAGATGCTTTCTGACATCTAGTCTCAATTTCTCTGTCCATCCTGCCGTCTGCCTAAATAAAATGAATCACGGGTCTGTTGAAGAACAATATAATTTACACTTATGTGTTTGTTTACCACTCTCAATGTGATGAGGCCAACCCGTCAAGCATATCATGTATTTCGATATCCCTGTATCGCTGCTTCCATGACTATTGTCAAGATGTTATGTTTTCGCTGTGCACAAGCAAAAGTAACGTTCAACAGTAATTTTTATTTTTTAAATATTTGTTTTCGTTTCAAGTCCAGAGTTAGAACGATTGCTTCAAACCGTAAATATACCTTCATCAATTGCCGCTCTATACGATTCCCACTCAGTTGTAAATGGACACCTGAATTATAATTACTTGTTACCTTTTCGGACTTAAAGACTTGAAACCTGGTATTCAGTCAGGCAAGGTCAGCTGATGCCATGTAGCCAAAAGCTTCTTGAATCTGTGTCTTTCCTTCACTCTGAAATACCATGAAGGTCCGGCGACATGGCACAGATCATCCCTCCATCTTGTAGGTGGGCGGCCACTCGGGCGGTTGTAGTAGTATGGTCACCAGAAACACATTCTCCTCGTCCATCTATCTCAGTCATGCAAACCACTTTCGCATTGAGGCTAGAGTTGACGACATCCTCGAATTCTGTTTGGTGGCCGATGTTCGTATTTCCGAGGTGGTCTATAACGAAAATATTTAGAACTCTTCGTCCCATTGACTTTTCTGTAATGCAGAGTTTCTCTACGTCTCATTTGTGTGGATTGCAAACTTTATACCTTTATACCACTGATAGGATAGCAATGCTTTTGAAGGTGTGAGCCATGGCCTTGACCACCGCATCTGCTACCATCTTAATCGTAATTCATTCATTCTTCATCGCCCTTCACAAGCAATGATGGTTACATCATCAAGCAATCTTGTCTTGCGGATGTAACTTGCGCTGTATGTGTATTATAGTGAGGCAGAAACTGTGCTAGTAATCAACATCATTCTCTGGCCTCGAGCTAACTTGGACCAGTGGCAAGACGATAAGTCAAGACGACTGGAGGTAACTCAGGATGCAGGCATTCTGGTCCAACCTCCCTTGAGACCAGGATGCGTCTGAAAACTTGCACGATTCGATCGCGCACCGCTTCTGTTTTTCGCTGTGAGAGGCAAGTTCATGACCTCCTGACCACAGTGACCCCATTTTGTTACCCACCAAAACAAGAACATTATGTCATAATTTATCTCTGAAAGCAGTGGGTGCTACGTCCGCCCGTGCACCTTCTCCACAATTTCTTCTGTCCTGTTACGCCTTCAATGTTTGTTTTTCTTTTTTGTTTTTTTGGGTCGTACCTATTTATTTATTGTTTAAAAGCCGTAATTTAATTGTTATTACATAATGCAAGTATTTATCTTTTTAAAACAGACAAACAAACGCGACATGACTCAATCTTGTTCTGACAGTGCTGTGTAGACCACTATTACCAAGAAAAAGGAAAACCCAAGCCTTGAATTCGACCGCCTCTCGGACTATTTCCTGCTCACAGAAGCGTACGATTAACTAGCAAAACACTTGATATAAATTGATTAAACGTCGGGCAAACAGGCAGACAGACAGGCGGACAGGACAGGGTGGAATCTCAGTCTGTGTGGTCTGACAGCAGACAGACTAATGTCACAAAGAAATGTGATAAAAATATGGGCTTGAGAACGACAGACAGACAGCTGGAATTGGACAGGTGAGTGACCTGTGACAGACGCCACTAATTTCGTCTGTCTTTGAAGTTTGAGAAGTAATGGAGTTACTAATTCTCCCTGAAATTGATTACCTGCCACTGTCGATCTCAACCTTACGGTGTGGCAGTACGGGTCAGAGTGAACAAAAATAAAGTGAAGAAAACAAATAGGTATTGTCAGATACCGTACTGAGATGGAAACGCAGACACGAACCTAGGTTACTACCAATATGCCTTCATCGGGGACAACGGACAACAACAATAATGAACTAGCGAATAATGGAAGAGGAGAAGAATACATAAATGGGGGATATCAACATAAAAGGAGAAATTAATGCACTTATCTGACAAAACGTCACATCATTCTATCATTTCGGATGCCGGATATACAGTGACAGACGAAGGTCAGAGGAAGTAGCCAGGAAGGGGTTAAAAGTGAGAAAGAGGCCGGATACGCCAGTGGCGGCCAAATACAGAAAAGACCAAATAATGATATAGAGGAAGAAGAAAACGGGAAATGGATAGGGGTCGATATCAGAAGAGAATTTAAGAAAAGGTATGGATGATACAAATGCCATGTGGCTGAAGGCAATCAGACAGTTCAGTTGAGGTGTCATCTCCTCATCGAAGTACGGTTGCAATGAGTAGCAAACGTGCTCTCTCTATCTCTGTTTCACTCACCCTTCCTCTCTCTCTTTCTTTCTCTTTCTCTTGCCTTGAGGGTACAATGTGCTAGGCTCTTCACGGTCCATCCTTTGAAGTTACCCTTCTACTTATAGTGTTGTTCGCATCTGAAATGTGGGCCCACAACCTTTCCTTGCGGTATTATTGTCAGCGAGGTTTTATGTTTTTAGATGGGACTAAAATATATATTTTGTTAGACTTCCATTTTGATATTGATTCTCTATTTACACCCCCCCCCCCCCAAACCCTCCTGGGTAGGATGCGTGGCCTAGGGGTGAAGCGTCTGTTTCTCAATCCCAACGCACCCAGTTCGAATCACGCTCGTGTCCAGTTTGGCGGACATGGATTGTTCTGTGCTATTCCACATACGGAAAGTAATGGCAACCTACTGTACTGCACACTTACCAAGAAACTCACAATAGCCAAATAGGTTAGAGGCTGGAGGAAGCGAGGAACCGACGTTCTGCAAAGGATATGCTACTTACTTTTTTTTTAAAATATGTATTTCTTATTTTCCATAGCCATCATTATTCGATTATTATTTCTTTCCACGAGATGCGCTTCATTCTTTTATACATCTCAGAATCTGGTTGTTCTCGGAGACTAAATGTCGGAGCAGGGCGTCACTCATGGGATGGAGTTCATGTGATCAATTACAAAGGCAATTGCAACAGCAATGGACTTCTACTGTTGCCTACGTTCTCTCTCTCTCACTCTCTCTCTCTCTCTCACTCTCTCTCACTCTCTCTCTCACTCACTATCTCTCTCTCTCTATATATATATATATATTCTCCTCTCTTCCCTTTTCTCTCATCCAATATCCATATCCATTTACCCCTTTCTCACTGTTTCTGCCTCTTTCTTCCTCTACCTCTCCCTCTTTTTCTTATACCCTATCCGTCCCTTATCTCCCACTCTACTGTTTTTTTTGGTTTTATGTAAGCCTAATCTGGGTAATGCGTAACTATGCCACCAACAAACATTCAGAATTAAAATGGACGGATGCTAAAACCTTACACGACAGATTTGGTTAACTAACCGAACACTGCCTTCCATATAAAAATTATGAATCTCACAAAGTCACTGACATAAAACTGAATGGAGGGGGAGGGGGGGGGGGGCTAGTAGCTAAGTGACACGGCTTACAATCCGAAGAATGGGTTCGCTCACCATCGGCTACCCTGGGAAAGCAAACTCTTAGAAAATGCAGAAGGAAGCAGACCCTTACATAAAATGCATGGTGAAATCTTCTCTTGAGTAACATGTAACATACATGTAACATACATGTAACATACATGAACTACATTGAACCCTCATTTCGCGAGGTTGCATTGTCTTTTTCTTTTTTTTTTTAATTCTTTTTTTATTTTATTTTTTTGGGAGGGGGGGGGGGGGGGGCCGAGGACTGTTGTGTTTGTCCATGAACCACATCTGTATGTCAAGTTATGTACATATATGGAGAAATTTTTGCAATAGCCAACAATGTGGACTGGAAATCAACATTAAAAAGACTAAAGTTAAAGTGTTCACCAAAAAGAAAGAAAGTCCACAAGTTAATATCCACATAACGGGAGAAAACTGGAACAAGTGTCGGGCTATTTATTCCTTGACAAGCTAAAAACGGAGGATGGCATATGAGAAAGGAAGATCATTAAGAGAATTGTAATTGCAAAAAATACATTTAACATCATGAGACATATACTTCTGTCCAGGCAAATATCTCAGAAACTAAAAATAAAGTTATTTATTTCTTTTTTCCTGATAGATGGTTTTTATTTTTTAAATTTCTAACTGGAGGCAATTTTTTATTCTGATGAATGTGGAAGCATTATTTTTTTAATGAAAACTAGAAGTTTTAGTTTTTTTGTCTAAAAACAGTTTCTTTTTTATAGTGACTTGGGGGTTTAGTTTTTTTCTGATGATGATAGCGAGTAAATTGTTTTTGAAATATAATTTGTTTGGTTTCTGATGACTGAGAGATTATTAAGATGACTAAGAGAAGTTATTGTTCGTCTGATGACTAAGAGAAGTTATTGTTCGTCTGATGACTGAGAAGTTATTTTCGTCTGATGACTGAGAGAAGTTATTGTTCGTCTGATGACTGAGAAAAGTTTTTGTTTTTGTAAAGATTGAGAGAAGTTCTTGTTTTTGTGATTAATGGGAGAAGTTATTGTTTTTGTGATGATTAAGAGAAGGTATTTCTCCGGTGATGACCGAGAGAAGTTAGTTTTTATCTGATGATTGAGAGAAGTTAGCCTATACTATTTGATTATTTTTTGTTGTTCTATGGTGACTGAGGGTGCTAATTTTATTTTCTGATGACAAAATTCGTACATACCTTATGCTAGTTTGATAGAAACTGGATGGCAAGAGAGAGTGCCGCCACATAATGTAGTCTTACAGCCAGCAAACACTCACAGCATGTTCTCACTGTTGAGACAGCGACGTCTTTGATCGTATGGAAGGTAAGAGTCTACCAAAGGATGTCCCATATGGACTACTGTCTATTGGAGTTAGCGGAATTGGCAGTTCTACAGAGCGATTTAAGAACGTATGCAAGAGATATATGAAGTCATGCGACATCCCATCCAAGGGCTGGGAAGTACTTGCTCAGGCTCGAGCTGTTTGGAGACAGTTGGAGGGGGCATAATGGCTGCCATCGCTGGAGTATGCCTCCTGGTTGCGGAGGAAAGGGAACAACTGGAAAGATCAAGCAGCACCGGGGTAATCAGATCCCCTCAGCATGGTTATGCGATCTGTGGCAGAGAATCTCAGTCGCGGATCGGCCTTTACAGTCATAGCAGACAATGTCGAAATTCAGGAGACAGAGTTGAAAAAAAGTAGCAGGGTGCCACGCGTATTGTCTACAGACAATCAGACGTCTATGGTGATAATGATATAAATGTAACAGATCCCTGTTGAGCAGAGGAGATTGGGACTGGAGACTTACTCTCGGAGAGCCAAATTGGACCGATAATGTTTTTGGATTTCTCAACTCAGATCAGGTCAGTCTAGGATGTCAGTCTTTGTTCTGGCGTGACTCGAGGTCCTTGTTATGGTGTGTGTGACTCGATGTCCTTGTTAGGATGTGTGTGACTCGATGTCCTTACTCTGGCGTGTGTTGCTCGAGCTCCTTGTTATGATGGGTGTGACTCGATGTACTTGCTCTGGCGTGTGTGACTCGAGGTCCTTGTTATGATGTGTGTGATTCGAGGTCCTTGTTCTGATGTGTGTGACTCGAGGTCCTTGTTCTGATGTGTGTGACTCGATGTCCTGTTATGATGCGTGTGACTCGAGGTCCTTGTTCTGATGTGTGTGACTCCAGGTCCTTGTTCTGGTGTGTGTGACTCGATGTCCTTGTTATGATGTGTGTGACTCGAGGTTTTTGTTCTGATGTGTGTGACTCGAGGTCCTTGTTCTGATTTGTTTGACTCGAGGTCCTTGTTCTGGTGTGTGTCTCGATGTCATTGCTCTGGCGTGTGTGACTCGATGTCCTTTGTATGATGTGTGTGACTCGAGGTCCTTGTTCTGGTGTGTGTCTCGATGTCATTGCTCTGGCGTGTGTGACTCGATGTCCTTTGTATGATGTGTGTGACTCGATGTCCTTGTTCTGATGTGTGTGACTCGATGTCCTTGTTCTGATTTGTTTGTGACTCGATGTCCTTGTTCTGATGTGTGAGACTCGATGTCCTTGTTCTGATGTGCGACTCGATGTCCTTGTTCTGGCGTGTGTGACTCGATGTCCTGGTTCTGATTTGTTTGTGACTCGATGTCCTTGTTCTGATTTGTTTGTGACTCGATGTCCTTGTTCTGATGTGTGAGACTCGATGTCCTTGTTCTGATGTGTGAGACTCGATGTCCTTGTTCTGATGTGCGACTCGATGTCCTTGTTCTGGCGTGTGTGACTCGATGTCCTTGTTCTGATTTGTTTGTGACTCGATGTCCTTGTTCTGATTTGTTTGTGACTCGATGTCCTTGTTCTGATGTGTGAGACTCGATGTCCTTGTTCTGATGTGTGAGACTCGATGTCCTTGTTCTGATGTGCGACTCGATGTCCTTGTTCTGGCGTGTGTGACTCGATGTCCTTGTTCTGATGTGCGACTCGATGTCCTTGTTCTGGCGTGTGTGACTCGATGTCCTTGTTCTGATGTGCGACTCGATGTCCTTGTTCTGGCGTGTGTGACTCGATGTCCTTGTTCTGATTTGTTTGTGACTCGATGTCCTTGTTCTGATTTGTTTGTGACTCGATGTCCTTGTTCTGATGTGTGACTCGATGTCCTTGTTCTGATGTGTGACTCGATGTCCTTGTTCTGATGTGTGAGACTCGATGTCCTTGTTCTGGCGTGTGTGACTCGATGTCCTGGTTCTGATTTGTTTGTGACTCGATGTCCTTGTTCTGATTTGTTTGTGACTCGATGTCCTTGTTATGATGTGTGTGACTCGATGTCCTTTGTATGATGTGTGTGACTCGAGGTAGTGAGTTGTACCTACACCTCCTCTGGGAGCTTATTCTAACCCATGTAAAAACATTTTTGTTTTACAGCATAATTCAGTCAAGCAGACAGCGACAGATTCATCACCGCACTGACGGTCTGTACGAACATCAGAGACAGCGACTTATCTAGTTAGCAACTAAATTGTAATACAAGATGTCTATAGATAAAGTACCAGGAAAATAGGGCGGAGATGTCCAAGGAAGAGATGGGCAGACAACCTCACTGAGCGGTTAAACTTTAGTCTCGGGGAGGCACGACTGACAGCAACGGACTGAGAGAGATGACATTGGATTGTGGGAGTGTCTTCAAGTGTGCCCCAACAACCTGATTCGTTACGGGATGAACTGAACTGATAGATAAAGTTTAGAGAATTGCGTAGTTACGATAAAAGACTGAAAATAGGGGTAAAATGTTTGCAGGGGTTGCAACAATAGTGTGTGCTTAAATCTTATGTGTTCGTTAGTGTTTCATATGATTAGATTAGATTAGATTAGATTAGATTAGATTAGATTAGATTAGATTAGATTAGATTAGATTAGATTAGATTAGATTAGATTAGATTAGATTAGATTAGATTAGATTAGATTAGATTAGATTAGATTAGATTAGATTAGATTAGATTAGATTAGATTAGATTAGATTAGATTAGATTAGATTAGATTAGATTAGATTAAATTAGATTAGATTAGTTTATTTTTGATTTTGTTGTAACAATAAGTTTTGTTATAAATGAATTGCTTTTTGTGTTATATCGAATCAAGTCTTAGAGTCTTCTTTGTTGAGTCTTAACGTCAGAGTATTCAATGTTTTAATGTTTTACATAAAGTCAGAATGGAATCCTAGCTCTTTCACATAAAGATGAATTGGTTGACATGACCGGTACATTAAATAACTAGATTAAATAACTAAATAATAGGACAGCGCTCGCAGGCGAGTTGGGGGGGGGGGGGGGGCAAAAGAAAAGATACAGAGGCACTCTAAAAGTTTCTTTGAAGTGTTTCTCCGTTGATGTTGCTGACTGAGAGCTGCTTGCTCCGAACCGCTCAGCCTGACGCACTGCCGTCACTCATGGTTCCTGCCCCGCTAAGCAGAGGACCATCACGGAAGGGCAGGAAAAACTAGCTACACGAAAGAATTGAATGCAAGACTGCCCAACTCCAAATACTGTTCCCGTGTGCCATATGTGCGGTAGAGTTTGTCACGCTCAGATATATGCGGTCATATCTGAATAAAGATGTCTGACGTTGTTGCCATCTTTGCTTGCGATGGGCAACTAAGTAACTAACTAACAAACTAACTAAACTAAGTAAATAATTAAACTAGCCTGTTACAGAAACTGTATGACACAATTCGAGCATGCTCGTATGATCATACATAAGTGATGGTCTAATGGCGCTGATGATAACGTCCATTGTAAGAGATTGATATCAAGAATAACAATAATGAGTAATGTATTGTCTTATGTTATGTTATGTTAGTTTAGGTAATGAAATGTTATGTTATGCAACGCTAGGTTTTAGTATGTTATGTATTTTACGATTTGTTATGTTATGAGAGGTTATGTTATGTTACGTTATATTAAGTTATGTAATGTTAGGTTATAGTATGTAATGTTATGCTAGCCTATGGTAGGTAAGGTTAAGATATTCTATGTTAGGTTATGTTTTGTTTTATGTTATGTTAGATTATGATATGTTATGTTAATTTAAGTTAGAAATTAACATGTTATGTTATGTTATATTAAGTTATGGTATGTTAAGTTATGTTAGGGTATAGTATGCTTTGTAATACTAGGTTATAGTATGTAATGCTAGGTTATGTTATGTTGTGTGAGGTTATGTTATGTTATGTAATGTTATTGTATGTTATGGTATGCTGTGTTGTGTTAGATTATGTTATGATGTGATGTATTGTGGCCTGTAATACTATTCAAAATTAACATCTCGGTGCTCCAGACACCCCCCCCCCCCCCCCTAGATGCGCAGTCTCTGTCAGCAAATGGTTGAAAATGTTCCCTATCGCAACAAACTGCCAACATCCAAATAACGATACTAGGCCTTAGAGGCTTCCAGGCAGACATACACGTCTTCAATAACTAAGCTTAAGAACCAGCTACAGAACGTGCCTTAAGCTGGTAGAGGCCGGGGAAAGAAGGAAGGTTGGGGGTAGGGGGTTGTAAGCTCATCAGGTCTTAATCTCACAGACAGTGTCTCTTGCTATTGACACTCAATGGTCAGGTCGAGTGTTACAGAATGCATTTAAATGTAGGACCCGCACGCAAAGCCAATCCCCGCTTATCCGACAGGTTAGGGAAAGAAGCATCACTGACTGGCAAACCGTCGTCGAATAGCGAGCGAATCACAGCTTCTAATTAGCTGGCAAATGTATTTGGACAACAGAAAAACGTAAACAGCACACTTGCGCATACAAACATAAGGCAAATAACGATATACATACAATTGATGCCCTGATTTAATGGACGAGAAAAACCACAGCGCAGATCAAGAACAGATGCAAAAGTGCGGTAACATGTATAAACGATTACATTTAAATTGTTAGATTCTTGCATGAACGATGAATAGGAGGGCTGTCTAAAAAGTGTCCTGCAGAGAAATAATAATAATAATGTTCTCTAATGCGTCAAAGGCCCGTTGCGTCGAATAACCACTACCATGTCCAACTGCTGAGGATCGTTCATGCGTATTGTCTCGACCGAAATACCTACAGACTCCCCAGATGAAGCCAAGTACTCAGCTGCCTTTGGATGGGGCACCTAGGAGTGTGTGCTGGACCATTGTTTGTGTCTTTTCTTTGTCCGTTCGTGTCTGGCTTCCTGTTTCCTTGCGTTTCACCCCTGAGACCTCTGGACTCTTTCCACACTCGGGTCAGCGTGACCCTTGCTGTGATGAGAATAAGAGGTTGAGCGAGGCATCGTGTAACCTCCGGTTGAAGGGTGACGGCGGAGGCAGAAGGGGGTTCTTGAGAAGTGATTGAACGCCGTTTCGGACTGGTTTTCAAGGTTTAAGCCAAACATGAAATGCATCGAAATGCAGCATATCAAACAGAATAACCGATCGAAAGCATACGAATTAGGCAGAATAAATTCCTTGATAGTACCTGGTGAAGGAGTTGTGAATTGTTATCCCAAAAGGCACTAACAAACAGCAGTAAACCACACAAACACCTGAGCAAGTCGAGAGCTCAGCCAGTCAGGCGTGGCTATCTTGCTTAATCGAATTGCAGAAAAAGGAACTGAACTATTAGGTTCAAAACCTAGTCCCCTTTGAATAGGTCAGTTCTGAGTTGACACGCTTGTCCCACTGCTGAAAGAATTTCTGGAAATCAATTACCTTTGAGGATATGTCAAGGACGTGTAATGGATTTGTTAGACACTATTAATTTATATGCAAGCAAACTAACTCCCATCATCTCTTTAGCCTTCATTTACTTTTGTTTATGTTCTCCGTTTCTTATTTTTAAGTCAACCCACTATCGTCTGCCGTTCACGTGTTATGGTATCTAGTTTAAGTACAGTTTTCATGTTATAATTTTATTGTTTTTAATTGCTGAATCATTCTCTTTCGCTTTGTCTGACGTCTTTTGATTTGAACTCAGACCATGTAGTTTTTTTAGTCGTGTGAAACATTGAAATGCTCGTTGCGTAGTCTGATCAAAGCAGAATGCAGACAGACTTATACTAACCTCCTTTCACAAATGCCGAGATACCTAATAGATTGACAGCAACAGAGAAAGAACAAAATGTTGCAGTGATTGAACATGATGAGATAATCCATGTCATCTTGCAATCAAAACCAGACAGCTCCAAGAAAAGATGGGGTAACAATAGTCGTCCTTAAAGCTTGAGGTGAAATTCTCGCAGCTCAGCTGGCAAAGTTATTTAATATATTCTTCGAAACAGAACGAATTGCTGAGCAGTAGAAATCATGATAGGCGCTTTTAATTCACAAAAAGGGAGGGACAGAACTTCTTTTAAACTATCGCTTAATCAGTTTACTACCTATAATATCTTAGATATTTACTAGAGTTAAATCAAACAGAATCAAAATAACTCCACATACATCAGCCTCGTCAACATGCTGGATTAAGAAAAGGGATCTTCCCCTTGACCCTGTCCACGCGATCAACTAACAGACGGAGAGAGCACCAAACATGCGCAAACTCTTTTGCCATGTACTTATTGATTACGAAAAAGCCTTTGCATTTATTAAAACAAATGCAGTGTAAAATGCACACAAAAATAAGACAAAAATGATTGAAGATATCTACGAAAGCTGCGATATGGTAATTACGCTATACCACAGACCCGAATATATTCCAATAGCAAAATGAATTCAACAGTGCGATCGCATCTCTTTAATACATCAGCTCACAAAGAGATTTTTCCAACGGCTACATTGAATGGAAATGGTGTAAATGTAGCTGGCTGGAGACTCGCAGGTTTCGCTAATCGGTTATACAATTGACGCAACCCAACAATCCTTGAACGATCCTACTGAAATCAGCAAAGCTGCTGGTAAAAATAAAATGCATTCCTGAGAAATCCCTTCTGCCTACAGCAGGAAATCAAGCTAGGGGATGAAATCATCTAAGATGTCACTTCCTACATCTACCTGGGCAAGTCATAAATGCTACTCACAAAACTGATGGGGAAATGTGTAGACGCAGTACAGCAGCTTGATATAGCTTCAATTACAATAAAGCCGATACTCCAACAGATGAAACGTCAATGCAAAATCATACGACTCTAACTCGTTGGTCATTCCAGCCATGATTTACAACTGGGATGTGTGGCAAGTGCACAAAGCTGATGCCAGGCAGCTCCGACTTTCAGAGAGCTATGGAACGGTGTGTACCAAATGTATCGATAACGGGTCGGATCAGAAATGAGGAAATTCTACATCAAACTCTATTTCGGGACATCCTAGAAACAGCAATATCCCGAAAATATAGCTGGGCTGATCATGTGGCCTTACAATAGTTGGACACGGCGAAGAACGTGTTGGTGGCCTTATGGACATATACGCACACAGGGCCGTCAACCTACCAGGTAGTAGGATAGTTTGACGAACGACATAGGTCCGCTCTGGTACAGCACAGACAAGGATCTGGATGGATACACAATGGTGTTGGCTTCCGTGTACACGGCATACTAGCCTTATTAGGGCCGAGGATAATGGATAATGTGATAATGGATAACATGATAATGTAATGTGAAAATGCAATGGGCTAATGTAATGTGATAATGTAATGTGATAATGTAATGTGATAATGTGATATAGAAATGTGATAATGTAATGTCATAATATGTATTGTGGTAATGTAATGTGATAATGTAATGTGATAATGTGATGTAGCAATGTGATAATGTAATGTCATAATATGTAATGTAGTATTGTATTATAATAATGTAGTGATGTGATGTGTGCAACGTAAATGGTTCTTCTTTTTCTGCTTTTACTACTACTACTTCTTGTTCCTCTTCTTCTTCTTCTCCTTATTCCTAGGAGTATTAGTTGTTCACACTTGTGTTGAAATATATATGGTATTGCTTTTGGGACTTTCCTTTCAAACTCTGAAGGATTCTTTTTTGTCGTCACCATCTCTCCATACGTAAGCCTACCTTTTTTGTCGTCACCATCTCTCCATACGTAAGCCTACCTTTTTTGTCGTCACCATCTCTCCATACGCAGGCCTACCTTTTTTGTCGTCACCATCTCTCCATAGGTAAGCCTACCTTTGCCGAGGTTGGAGAGCTTGTGTGCCCTAATGATGCGAGGAGATATGCCGGCGGGAGATTTACTCCTGGCAGTCACCAAAGCTGGACAGGTCCTTGGAGAGGGGTCAGACAAAAGGGCTGAGGAGCAGGGGAACCCTATAGGTGTAACTGCAGAGCCCACCGGTGGGTGGTGCATGCTCTGTGCTGCAGCAAACCATCCCCACTTCATGGATGAAATGCATTCTTGTCTCGTGCTTTACGTTCTGTCCATATGGATGAAAAAGAGATGCAGATCATCGGACATTGCACCTCTGCCCCTTTGTGACGATCTTCCAGGTGGCGTGGAATGCCACACATGCCATCACTACAGATGGGCTGGTAAAACTGATGGAAGACTGATGAGATAGCTGACACAGATTAATATTATATGTCCCTGGCAGGACATAACGATCCTGGGACACAGACACACTGGGCTGCCTTCATTTGGGGATACTCGAAAGATGCGGCCCCTTCAATATCATGATGCCTCTAAGACAACAAACTTTATACGAGATTGGACGTCGTCTCAACAATTGAGGAGGACGTGTGCTTTTTCCGGGAGGCATTTAGCTGTGAAGAGTTGCCGACTTACAGCTAAAGGAATTATATTACCATCATCATCGCCATCGGCTTCGTCATCATTGTTTTCTTATGCTTGCATGCTGTTTTTGGCCATGCTATATCTGCAGTTCCGTCGCTAGGACGAAGTTCGCAGTTCTCTCTAGCTCTGGGTAACGGCCTTATAGCTTCTGCTTCAGTTTTTGCTCCCTCTGGCCAGGTCTGATATCGTAGTTCTTTGTTTGCTGGACAGCCTATAGGGTGTGTTCCGGGGTCTGACGTCAGGTTCTATATGTCTACTCACTTGTGTGTGATATCTTCATCTCTTCGCTTATCCTGTTTTGTCTTTCAGTGTCAGGTGATGAAGATATCTATAGAACGAGCCCTACTGTGTGCCTAATACACAGTGACATTCACCGCTTCAGATATTTTCGTTGTTTTGATGTAGTCTTATACAGGTGTATGCTAACTTGAACCAGTATTGTGGACGAATAGCGTGCAGTGGCATGTTCTCACGGGAAAAATTGTGGGGTTTGTTGGTGTCTATGGAGTTTGTTACTTGAGTCAGGTTCATTCCTCACGATCATGTCGTTCTTACATTTTGAGTTGTACTGATTGTGATTGATAGTTTATGCTTAGAAGACTGTTCTATAAACACTCTTTGTTTGACCTGTGTAAATAGCAGGTTACGTAATGGCATACGTTGGAGAGTCTTCCCTCATAGAGAACTTAGGAACCTCTTTTAGTCGCCACATACACTCAGTGGGGCAGAGTTGCTATGCTCCTCTCTGTCCCACACACATACACACAGGCACACACACACACAGGCCTCGGAGACCTCGTGGTCAAAGTTGCATTGTGCGAAGGGAGCAAAGTGCCGTGGCAAACAAAGGAAGATCACTCTAGAAATACTGCAGGACTGTATAAACAACTTTGTGTCTATATTTACTTTGTAAACTGGGTCAAGGGATTGGCTATTGGAAGCCTTGGCACTTTCTAGTAAACAATACATGAATGATAACATTGCTAGACACATATGTGACTGTAAAACAAAAACAGATTAATTGACACTTTTACTTAGGTTCAGGAAGTCTGAGTCCTGGTCTCGTCATGCCCAATTATATCCACTTGTAAATGAGTTACTAACATTTCTTCTTCTTCTTCTTCTTCTTCTTCTTCTTCTTCGTTGTCGTCATCGTCGTGGATCGCTCTCAAACAATCGCATCTATCTCCCTCATAAGCCTGACGGTCCTTCACAGGCTTGTCTCATCGACAAACAGTTTATCTCGCAATTTGGTTGGGGAAGGTCATGTAGTCACTCTGCTCTTGTCGTTGAGCCGCGAGACCTACAGAGCATGTTCCACTGTTTGTTAGTTCTCCCCACATGGACACATGTTTGTGTGCCCAATTTTTAATTTGTTGAAAAATAAGTTTTCACTAACAGGAATGGAGTGCGGTAAGGTGAGGAAAGAGACTTTTCATCTCATCTCAGAATAAGCTTTCTAACACTTCATCCCCGACGGCATTGCTCGATATTTAACTAAAATTACTTATGACATCACAATTCATACACATATTCTCTGACCAAATACACTTCTTTGGAACAAACGAAAGTTTACTAAAAGAATCAGCTATACATTAACATCATCATCATCTGGTTGATCAGTCCGGAAACTGGTTGTAAGGTTGTTCGAGTATGTCTCTCCATTTGACCCTATCCTCTGGTTGTTCAGTCCGGAGACTAGTTGTAAGGTTGTCTGAGTATGTCTCCCCATTTGACCCTATCCTCTGGTTGATCAGTCCGGGGACTGGTTGTAAGGTTGTCTGAGTATGTCTCCCCATTTGACCCTACCCTCTGGTTGATCAGTCCGGAAACTGGTTGTAAGGTTGTCTAAGTATGTCTCCCCATTTGACCCTATCCTCTGCAGTTCTCTTCATTGCAGCATAAAGTTGGTACTTGAATGTCCCTGCATGCCTGAGATGTAAAGGTGAGTCTTGGTCTGTCCCTGCATGCCTGAGATGTAAAGGTGAGTCTTGGTGGCCCTGGTCCCCTGTTTCCTTGAATCTTTCCCTCTAGTATCTTCTGTAGAAGACTTTCATGTCTTATATTGTGACCCAGCCGACTCAACCGACGTTGTTTTGTATGCATTATTTGTCTTTGTGCGCCCACATCATTGACTACATTGTCATTGGATCTTCTTTCTATCCAACTCACTCTTTCCATTCTACGGTAGCACCACATTTCAAACACTTCCAAGCTTTTTTCATCCTTCTTCGCTGAAGTTCATGTGTCAGCCCCATACAGTGCAATTGACCATATATGGCGATTATTCTTTTCCTCAGTTCTATCCTGATATTCTTTGAGGTTAACAATTTCTGTTTTTCTCTGAAGCCCTTTTTTCCAATGCAACACTTATCTTAATTTCTGTCTCATTGCGGGCATCTTCTGTTATGGTTTGCCCCAAATATGTAAACTTCTGGACTTGTTCGATTAGTTCTCCATCGATGCATTTCTGTTGCTTAGACATTACCAAAGTCTTTGTCTTCGATGTGTTTATTTTCATGCCAAAATCGTTGGCAGTTCTATTCATTTTATCAAGCAGCATTTGCAACGTTGACACTGATCCTCCCACTATCGCTTGGTCATCGGTAAATTTGATGGCATTAACTTTCATACCATTAACTTTGACACCCCTATTACAACCCCGCATAACCTTGGCCATCATTATCTCCAAATATGCGTAATAGAGATACGGTGAAAGCAAGCAGTCCAGTCATACCCCCTGGTGCATGGAAACTGGATCCGTAAGACCTTCTGTGATTGAAATAATCTCCTCTTGATTTTCACACAGGTTCTGGATTAACCTAATGAGTGATCTTACTATACCTGTTTGCTGCAAAATCTTAAATAGTTTGCTCCGGGGAACTCGATCAAAGGCTTTCTGATAATCAATGAAACAGATAAACAGTGTACGTCCTTGATCGATTATTCTTTCTGCGAGTAGCCGCAATGATCCGACGGCATCCCGTGCACATCTGGCCTTGAGAAATCCAAACTAGTGATCTTTCAGTACCTCCTCTATTTGTCCATCAATTCTCATATGAATAATCTTCAAAAGAATTTTGGATGCAAGTGGTATCAAACTTATCGTTCTGATTTGACTGTATTCTGTAGCATTTGATTTTTTAGGCAAATGAATTAATATTGAAGTTGTGTGATCTGTTTAGCCATATTCTATTGTTGTAAATGTCATTAACATGTTGATAAAGTAAATCATGAAATGTCTCTCCCGCTGCTTTCAGTAGCTCGATAGGTAATTCATCTATCCCTGGTGCCATATTGTTCGGGATTTAAGAAAGTGCCTTATTAAATTCTTCTCCGGTTATAGTTAATCTCTCTTCTGTCAATGGTACGTTATTTAGTGGTGTGTTATCTTGATACAGGCCCCCATCATCGTACAGTTTATTAACATATTCTCTCCATCTTACTATTTGGTTTTCTGGGTCTGTTATTGGTTTCCCATTCGTATCATCCGTGATTGTCTGCCCTTAGGATAACGAAACGTTTGTTTTACTTTCTGACGGACTTGATCGAATTTCCCTGTTCTCTCCATATCCTCAATTTTCTCGCATTGTTCTATCCACCATTTCTTCTTTCGTCATCTTGCACTCTTGATCCAGTTCATTCTTGTTAGGTTTATACGTTGTAGTGCCATCCTCTGAATTAATGTGTGTTTTTTTTCAATTTACGTCTGTCCTCCATTTTGTTTAGCATTTCAGGTATTACCAACGGTTTCTTGTTTTCTGCTTTCTTGTTTCCCAATGTTATCTCTGCCTCCTCTTTTACTGCCTGTTTTATACATAAAAGAACGAGTTACGACATTTTTACAAAAATATAAACTTTGCAAAATCTGACAATCTATCATTTTTTTTTAAATCATACACATTTGGGAAAGTGGACAATGCCGTTCGGAGAAACCTTTTTCGTTGGCTTCTACCTGTTGTGATCCTACTAATCACAGGTGTGAACAAAAACTTTTCAGAATCGTCAACGATCCGGTACAGATGAGGGAGAAGACGACAAAAAAAGGTACTAATGTGGCTAGTCAGAGAGTGCCTGAACCCTGCTCCAGCTGAAAAAAATGTACTCCATAATATCTGTAGCTCTACCTGAGAATCGAAAAAGTATCGCATCAGAAAATGTTAGAGAGAAACATGTAAACGGCGCAAGGCACTCTATATTTGAACACCAGCTGAAGTGTACTAGACTCAAGGCATCCATTGTTTGGGCATCAGCTGAAGTGTACTAGACTCAAGACACCCTATGTTTGAACATCAGCTGAAGTGTACACGACCCAAGGCACTCTATATTTGGACACCAGCTGAAGTTTACTAGACCCAAAGCACCCAATGTTTGGACACCCGCTGAAGTGTAATAGACCCAAGGCACACTATGTTTAGACACCAGCTGTTGTACACGACCCAAGGCACCCTATGTTTGGACACCAGTTGAAGTGTACTAGACCCAAGACACCCACTGTTTGGACACCAGTTGAAGTGTACTAGACCCAAGACACCCACTGTTTGGACACCAGTTGAAGTGTACTAGACCCAAGACACCCACTGTTTGGACACCAGTTGAAGTGTACTAGACCAAAGACACCCACTGTTTGGACACCAGTTGAAGTGTACTAGACCCAAGACACCCACTGTCTGGACACCAGCTGAAGTGTACTAGATCCAAGGCACCCAATGTTTGGACGCCAGCTGAAGTGTACTAGGATCAAATCTAGTTTAAGTAAAATCAACACTGCAGCTACAGACTAGTCGAAGAAAACGCCGCAAAGATGGAATTTAAAGAGATAGGGACATATTCTGGAGGTATTTCGACAGATAACAGCTGTTTTCAATTTTGACTTGGAATGGAAAATATATGTTCACATAAGTACATGCTTTCAGAGAAGGAGGAGACTTTTTGCAACACGCTTTCTTGAATTAACTAATTTTCCCTATTCTATATATTTTTGGTCATGTTTGAGGAGAGACGCGCCAATATTTTTCATTTTCAGATCTGAGTCACGCTGGATGACAAGGATTTCTATTTAGAGGTCCCCTGGAGTCTGCGTCACATCCACTGGGAAGGGGTTAGTTTTAACGTGCAGGTCCTTTATTGTAATCTCTATTGGAACTCAATGTGAAGCTGGAATATTGCAGCCATATATTTAGAAGTGTATTGTACGCTTTATCTCTTCAATTTTATTTGAAAATAAGTTGAGTGTTAGTGTTGAAGTCGGTACTTCAAGCTTGATCATTTCATCCGCTAAGTTCAGGGACGGCGTGGCCTAGTGGTTAAGTGGCACGGCTCACAACCAGAAGGTGCTGGGTTCGATCCCCATCACAGCACCGACCGTTACCCCGGGGAAGCAAACCCTTAGAAAATGCAGGAGGAAGCAGACCCTTACATAAAATGCGTGCTGAAGTCGGATGCACTGGGCCGACAGGCGCAAAATAAAAACCACAGTGCAACGCACACCGCCTTGGGGAATAGAGAAATAAGGCGAACGCAAAAAAACCAAAAAAAATACGCTAAGTTCTTGTACGATAATTCTTGCTATTGATAATTAGCATCCCTGAGTGATAAACTCTTTGAGGATTCTAATTAATAATGCTGGAAGTTACATGGCTTCTCTTCCTGTCCCGGGCAGAAATCAGAAATGTGTGTGGTTTCTTTCCGATTACAGACGGACTCGTGATGTATGTGATTAAACGGGGAACATACCTTTTGATCTTTCTGATTAGAACATGCCTTTTGATCTTTTTGATTGAAGCTTTTTTGGAATGAGAAGAAATGATAGAATCGACCAATCACGTCTGGTTGTTGACCTCTTTACCTTCTTCTGCCAGGATTGCAATGTTTTTACTCAAGAAATCTCTTGTGCACTTTTCATCGGTTTAAGCAGCACACGTCGACAATGTGGATAATAATATTGACTTGATCGACATCCAACTCCGCATGAAGAAAATTGTGAAAATGTCGATGATTCAAAACTTTGCTCTTGCCCCTGGTTCCATCCAGTCCAAATATAGGACCACCAATAAGGTCGGCCTCCTTAAGGAAGACTGCACCAATGAACTTTGAACTTTTGCATCCGTTGTTACTGTAGCATACGATGAGTTTGCAAGCCCAATGCACAACTCTCTTTAGTAACTTTTTTTACAAAATTCGTAGATGTAAAATTACTTTGTTCATTGTTCCTCTGGATAAATGTTTTAAATTTAACAACATAATTCTCGCAAACGTAAGCTCCGGTGACGGTCCACTCGAATTGCTGCATAAATTTTAGCGATGGCATTTTCTGACGCAACAATATGCGTCTGACTTGATCTCGGAAGACCTTTCCTTAACTCACGTCCATCCTTAAATATCGTTGTCCAGTTCTTCACTGTTGTGTTCGGCACACTTTTATCACCAAACACTGCCTGCATTGTGCGATGAATGTCAACTGGTCAACATCCTTCAGCTGTTAGAAACCGAATCACCGCTCGCTGATCAACTCTGGACGGATTCTACTGCTCTGCTGATGAAACTATGAGTCGGAGGATTATGAAATTTTGCAAACTTGACGGTTGGTATGGGCTGTTTACATCAGAAGGGACGTCATCATGCGCATCGTACGTATGTTCACTTGGTGCAGTTAGGTCCGGTTTTATTTGAACACACCTCGTTTCTATCTATCTATCTTCAGTCCACATGTATTGTAAGACGTCATGGTGAGGTGAGATCTCCTTTGTTTCATATTTTTTGCCAGGCAAAAATCTGCTGGTAACTTGCCAGGTCAATTTTATCAACCGTTTGGTTGGTAGGCCCTGGAATATACGATTGTCTGTTTTTGGTGACTGATGGTGGTGGAAGCGTAAATTAAAGCAAGGTAGACCCGCAGCCTGTCAGGCACCATCTACGCTGCTCCACTAACCACATAACTAGGACCTGATGTTATGGCCACACGGTCCCGTCATTGCTACATCTTCTCTGTGGGGCGAGAATCCCTAGATTGAGAAGATTTTTAACTTGAATGTTGGCAGAGCAGTGGCCGTTACGCTTACTCTTTTCGATTTCCAACTGGCAAGGGATTTTTAGCGTACACACCACTACACACGGATGTCTGATCTCCCTATTTAGAGATCAGAGTAAATTTTAACCGGATGATCCACGTGAAAAAAATCCGGATCTACACCGTGATATGAAACCAGCGACCTACAGCATCCGAGGCTAACACCATACCTTGAGACTACTGAGTCTCCCCCATAGACATCAAATGTTAGAGAACCAACCACTGCACCCGCACATAGATGATGTGAGTCCAGGGTCTCTTCAATGGGGATCCACACAGCTAGACGGAGAAATGCCACCAAATGACTAGCTAGGGAAGAAGACTATACAAGATCTCCTTGGACAGATCAGACACCCTGACCCAGGTGCCCAATACTTTGAGGGAGAGGAATGAAAATTGTGTACCCTAAATAAACAAGTTCGAACAATGTTAGTCAGGATCATGCAAAATATACTGATCAGATATGTTAGTCAGGATCAGGCAAAACATACTGATCAGACATGTTAGTCAGGATCAGGCAAAATATAATGATCAGACATGTTAGTCAGGATCAGGCAAAATATAATGATCAGACATGTTAGTCAGAATCAGGCAAAATATAATGATCAGACATGTTAGTCAGGATCAGGCAAAATATACTGAACAAGGCCCTTACTTAACTTCCACACAGTTTCACAACAATCTGGCAAAAGAGGTGGGGGATCGACGTGATCTTCGTAGTATTTAGCCACACTCAGAGAAATTAAAACATATCACAACCGCCTAAAGGACACTTCTCTACCTTCATCAGCACGATAGGGATGTGAAGAAATATTCAACAATCCGTCACCTAACGGTTTTTTTTCGGGGCGCACAAAGAAGTAAACATACTCATTGTGGGCATTCATCAACATCATCTGACGACTGTTCATAATATGTCAGATATTCTTGGATACTCCATCTCTGTGTTGCACCTATGGGTGAGAGGTCAAGCACTACCGGTCATGACGACAGCAACGACAATAAAACGAATGGGAATGCTAATGCTGGAGAAGAATACATTGGCGACTTACTCCCTTGAAATTGAATTAAACATAAACAGATACAGCTGAGCTCAGTAGATGTTTATCTCAGAATATATCTTATAATAGACGTGGATTCAAATTTTGAGAGCCTGTGTTTTTTTTTCTGTGGCAGTATACGACTGCTAAACATGGACATTTACCCATACATCGAGGAAGCAAATTGAGTCCTTTTAGTCAAAATGTTCTAAAAAGGTTCTCAGAGAACTATGGACCGAAAAAAGATTCTACTAGAGCTGAGCATAGAGGTGAACTGGTTCATAAATTCCACCGTTGAAAGAAAATTGAAATACGCTGGCCACATCAAAAGACACAACGGTCTCGAGATAACGGTAATGGAAGGTATGATGCCGGTCAAGAGAAGCAGACTCATTGGTCTTCGATGACACCAAGATGTTAAAATATGCTTGGGCATGACTCTAGAGCAGGCTGGAGATCTGGCAAGATATCGATTTTCTTTCAGACATGCTGTGTTGGGATATTTTTGTTGCTGCACAGAACAAGCTATATGATGAATGAATGACTTGAATATGTTGGTGCTGAAGGAAAAGGCACTTGGAACAGGTAACCCCGTCTGGAGAACAAACAATGCTACGATTGTCAACCAATGCAGCAAGACGTTAACGTTTCGGCGTAGACTTTCCTGTGGGGTGATGGATAGCAGTAAAGGCTAGTTCTAAATATTAGCAAGGAAAAGAAACGGGGATGCTTAAGATTTAAGTTTAAATATCAAAATCAACACTTACCTTAGTAAGTAGAGTGCAAGACCCCGCCCTCATCAAGGTGTTCTCGACGAGCCCTTCCATGTGAGGACCTGATGATTGGACAGACAGGGAAAAGGCGTAGCCATTATTAGCCAATAGGCGCGTTGAGTTTCTGGCTGCATCGTTCAGAAGGTTTGAAGAGTTCTGAAATGGATTCGACAAGAAGGAAGCACCAGTAAGTCTGTCTTCGTATTTCATCTGATTCGACAGGTCCATGGAGGACGGAAAACCTCTATCATGCGTCGAAAAGGTTGAAAATAGTGTTGAGGAATGAGGTGTAACTAGTCCACCATAACTGTCTGCAGGTTGGGGTGTTCTGCACATTCTCCGTGGCACATCCTCGTGTTTCTGTGTGTTCTTACTTCCCTGACCTAGAACTGGAGCAGAACAACGCCTAGGTTTCCCGCCAGTAGATTTGCGCCTTGTTCTGCGCATAGTTGGTTTTCTTACCATCATTTTTATGGTCTTTGTTTTAGTGGTCTGTTTAATTGTTTATAATCCTTCTATGCATACCATCCCTTCTTTCCTCCAAGTTGTAAATCTGTTATTTGAATATTTGCAAGTCGTCGGTAATCAATATTTCATTCAAATAGCAATAAATGTTCGATTATTCAGAAAAAAATGTTGAATCCTCATTATTCTTCATGATTTGTCAATATTGACACAATATTTGAGGAGTATTATTTAAAGGTTTCATTAAAACCCTTGAGAATTTACGCGCGCAGCAAGGTCTGCTGTGTGACATTTTGAGAAGTCCTTGGAATGTCACTATTTAACTATGTAAAATGTGCATCTGTCAGACTTCCGCTAACTAGTTAATATTTCTCTGCACTTATATGGCCAAAGTCAATATTGCTGTACAATGAACAATCAATAGTCAATATGTATCTATATCCAAGGTTCACTAGCCAAGATTTATCCCCATCCAAACCTCGCTAGCCAATATTTATCTACATTCAAAGTTCACAAGTCAATATATCTACATCCAAAGCTCACTAATAAATATGTATGTGCATTCAAATCTCATTAGCCAGTATTTATCTGTATCGAATCTTCCTAGTCAATATATGTCTATATTCAAAGCTCACTAGTCATTATATGTCTATATTCAAAGCTCACTAGTCAATATATGTCTATATTCAAAGCTTACTAGTCAATATATGTCTAAATTCAAAGCTCACTAGTCAATATATGTCTATCTTCAAAGCTCACTAGTCAATATATGTCTATATTCAAAGCTCACTAGTCAATATATGTCTATATTCAAAGCTCCCTGGTCAATATTTGTCTATATTCAAAGCTCACTAGTCAATATATGTCTATATTCAAAGCTCACTAGTCAATATTTGTCTATATTTAAAGCTCACTAGTCAATATATGTCTATATTCAAAGCTCACTAGTCAATATATGTCTATATTCAAAGCGCACTAGTCAATATTTGTCTACATCTAAAACTCATTAGGCAATATATATGTCTATCCCAATCTGATTAGTCAATATTTATCTACATCCAATGATCACCAGTCTCTCTAAATACAATGTCCAATAGCCTAATATTTGTGTACACTCAAGATTTCCAGCCGGCAACATTTTTCTGCATTCAATAAATAGAATTCAATATTTCACTACAATTCTATTATCAACAGTCAAACGTTCTCTACATTATGTAATCAGCAATCAATATTTCTCTACATTCTATCATCAACAATCAATATTTCTCTACATTCTATGATCAACAATCAATATTTCTCTACATTCCATGATCAGCAATCAATATTTCTCTACATTATATTGTCAATACTTATATCCATCTTCAGTTCACTTGTGTCGTTACACGTAGTAGGGGGGCGGGGAGGGGGGGGGGGTGTGACCCCTTTGTTTCATATTCTTTTACAGGTAAAAATCCGCTGATGAATTGTCAGGTCAATCCCAATACCTGGAATTTACGATCGCCTTTTTTTTTACTGGTTGTAGTGGAACGCAGTCTCTCAGGAACCATCTATGCCGCTCCGCTAATCACGTAACCAAGACCTGGTGTTATACCACTCAGTCACCTTTTTTTGTGACATATTCTCTGTGGGGCGAGAATCTCTAGCATAATTTCAGTAGACTTGTAACTTGAATGTTGCCCGATTTACAACTGCCAAATGATTTTTAACGTACGCGCCACTGAACACAGGTGCTTGATCTCACTTCTCAGGGATCAGTAAAAATGTTTACGGGATGATCCGCGGGAAGCAAAATGCCTGTCTCCACCGTTATTTGAATCAGTGACCTCTAGCATCCGAGGCAAACACCTTACCTCGAGACCACTGCTTCCCCATTATCAGTACGTTAAATCTCTCAAAATTAAACCATCTAAAGACAATAATTCTCTACATTCAATTATCAAAACTTAACATATCTCAGAAATAATTTATTCAAAATGTATTTGTAGATTCACTAATCAATAAATTATATCTTTACATAAATGATCAATACTTAATATTTCTCTACCTTAAATACGGTATAGATATTATTACATAGCGATAAATGGTCAACATCAAATACGTTGCATTATTAAATATCATCAGTCAATAATTAACTAAACCAACATCGTATGAGAAACAAGCGATATGTTCTTCATATTGACACAATGTCATAGACGCGGAAACAATGAACGTTCTTAGAAACATGAGACGATATGGAACGAGTTGAAATGTGTTTGCATGTCTGCTTTCCTTTTTCTATCTGTTTTCATTAAAGTATGTGGTTCAAGTTATCATCTTGTATCAGTATTGTTATACAGGTTGCAATCACTAGTCATAACAGTACCGTCTACGAAAGGTCTGCGGTAAGTGTCTCAGATTCGGACCCCTGCACGGGTACTTCCTGATACCGTAGTCGGGAGTGGATAACATTTCTAACTCCATTCAAATGCCCCAGCGGCGTGTGAATCATATAAGTCTCGGTACTTATGTCTTAATTCACACTAAATAAAAGAAATGTATATTTTTAGCACCGAATTTGAGTTAGTGACGTCACAGAATAGCCAACGTTTTTAACATTTGGGAGGATCAAACATTGTACGACAATATACCAGAATATTTTCTACCGTTTGTTTCTGCCGTCTTAGCAATGCGTTTCTTGAATCTATCAACATGGTCTATGATACGGAGAGTAGTATCCAGTTTCTACAGCAGCATGGCATTATCCATGGGTGTCAGACGATGTACAACTTGAAATAGCAGCCATGTTATCTGACCTTAAACCTAACCGTAAATATAACACTAATCATAACCTTAATCATAATCCTAACCATAAACCTAACAGTAACTATAAACTTAACCCTAACTCTTCGCAAAACTGAATATAACCATCTTTTCTACACTTCTATCTTATCCAAATCTTTATTTATTTATTTAAAATAAAATGATATTGACCTGCCTTCCGTTTAACCCCAAAGGGAATGCCTCGTTACGTACCATGTGAACTCAGAAAACTCTGTTTGGGGCTGAATTAAGACGCAAGTACCGAAGCCTCTTGTAATAATGATCAACTTCTTCACAAACGATCTACTAACAGGAGATCGGGCGATGGATGAACGTCTGGTGTCCTGAAACCAGATAGGTGCTTCGGACAGCTGATACCTTTCGGTCTGGGATGGCACGACAGGAAGTGAGTGTTAAACGATCTTGAAGCAGAAATGAATTCGGAAGGTTCTAGAGCGGAGATCCAGTCAAAAACAGCCATGGCCATGGTCGCCCTGACCAGACTCCAGACTGCGGATAATCTGGAACGTCAAGAACATTAGCCTTAAATCGAAGCTGACTTTAATGAAAACAATGGTCACCTCGGTATACCTCTACGCGTTTGAGACTAGGACTCTGACGGCTGCCCTAGAACGTAAAAATGTGCGCAATGGAAATGAGATGCTTGCGAAGAATTCTTGGCATTTCATATCTGGGTCGTGTTACAAACGAGTGTGTTCTTTAAATTGTTAGCAAGGAGTAAGGTCAGTATAAAAACCCTTTGACTATAGTAAAAACACAAAAATTGACATGGTATGGACATATATCACGATAAGTGGTGCTGATCAAGACCATCCTGCAAGGCTCTGTGCCTGGGAAACGTAGGAGAGTGAGACCAAAAAAAGAGATGGGAGGACAATTTGTAAAAAGGGACGACAAGGTATGTAGCTGAAACTAATTCCCTGGCAAAAAACCGAGACGAATAGCGGGAAATGCTCGCCAAACTGCGATAACGGTGCCTCAACGACCTTCTAGGTTACGGGACTGATGATGATGATGATGTAATGTAAGCATTAATTCTTTCTATGGATGAAACAAATATACCATCACCGTCAGTATGGTTAACCAGCAATGAACAACAATTCTAACAAGTCAAGCACAACAAGCGCAGCTAGACCAGAGGAACAAACCACTCACAGTAATACATACAGCAGGACACGGTAGACCCATTCACTAACCACTCACAGTAATACATACAGCAGGACACGATAGACCCATTCACTAACCACTCACAGTAATACATACAGCAGGACACGGTAGACCCATTCACTAACCACTCACAGTAATACATACAGCAGGACACGATAGACCCATTCACTAACCACTCACAGTAATACATACAGCAGGACACGATAGACCCATTCACTAACCACTCACAGTAATACATACAGCAGGACACGGTAGACCCATTCACTAACCACTCACAGTAATACATACAGCAGGACACGGTAGACCCATTCACTAACCACTCACAGTAATACATACAGCAGGACACGATAGACCCATTCACTAACCACTCACAGTAATACATACAGCAGGACACGATAGACCCATTCACTAACCACTCACAGTAATACATACAGCAGGACACGATAGACCCATTCACTAACCACTCACAGTAATACATACAGCAGGACACGATAGACCCATTCACTAACCACTCACAGTAATACATACAGCAGGACACGATAGACCCATTCACTAACCACTCACAGTAATACATACAGCAGGACACGATAGACCCATTCACTAACCACTCACAGTAATACATACAGCAGGACACGATAGACCCATTCACTAACCACTCACAGTAATACATACAGCAGGACACGATAGACCCATTCACTAACCACTCACAGTAATACATACAGCAGGACACGATAGACCCATTCACTAACCACTCACAGTAATACATACAGCAGGACACGGTAGACCCATTCACTAACCACTCACAGTAATACATACAGCAGGACACGGTAGACCCATTCACTAACCACTCACAGTAATACATACAGCAGGACACGATAGACCCATTCACTAACCACTCACAGTAATACATACAGCAGGACATGATAGACCCATTCACTAACCACTCACAGTAATACATACAGCAGGACACGATAGACCCATTCACTAACCATTCACAGTAATACATACAGCAGGACACGATAGACCCATTCACTAACCACTCACAGTAATACATACAGCAGGACACGGTAGACCCATTCACTAACCACTCACAGTAATACATACAGCAGGACACGATAGACCCATTCACTAACCACTCACAGTAATACATACAGCAGGACACGATAGACCCATTCACTAACCACTCACAGTAATACATACAGCAGGACACGATAGACCCATTCACTAACCATTCACAGTAATACATACAGCAGGACACGATAGACCCATTCACTAACCATTCACAGTAATACATACAGCAGGAACGGTAGACCCATTCATTAACCACTCACAGTAATACATACAGCAGGACACGGTAGACCCATTCACTAACCACTCACAGTAATACATACAGCAGGACACGATAGACCCATTCACTAACCATTCACAGTAATACATACAGCAGGACACGATAGACCCATTCACTAACCACTCACAGTAATACATACAGCAGGACACGATAGACCCATTCACTAACCATTCACAGTAATACATACAGCAGGACACGATAGACCCATTCACTAACCACTCACAGTAATACATACAGCAGGACACGATAGACCCATTCACTAACCACTCACAGTAATACATACAGCAGGACACGATAGACCCATTCACTAACCACTCACAGTAATACATACAGCAGGACACGATAGACCCATTCACTAACCACTCACAGTAATACATACAGCAGGACACGATAGACCCATTCACTAACCACTCACAGTAATACATACAGCAGGACACGATAGACCCATTCACTAACCACTCACAGTAATACATACAGCAGGACACGATAGACCCATTCACTAACCACTCACAGTAATACATACAGCAGGACACGATAGACCCATTCACTAACCACTCACAGTAATACATACAGCAGGACACGGTAGACCCATTCACTAACCACTCACAGTAATACATACAGCAGGACACGGTAGACCCATTCACTAACCACTCACAGTAATACATACAGCAGGACACGATAGACCCATTCACTAACCACTCACAGTAATACATACAGCAGGACATGATAGACCCATTCACTAACCACTCACAGTAATACATACAGCAGGACACGATAGACCCATTCACTAACCATTCACAGTAATACATACAGCAGGACACGATAGACCCATTCACTAACCACTCACAGTAATACATACAGCAGGACACGGTAGACCCATTCACTAACCACTCACAGTAATACATACAGCAGGACACGATAGACCCATTCACTAACCACTCACAGTAATACATACAGCAGGACACGATAGACCCATTCACTAACCACTCACAGTAATACATACAGCAGGACACGATAGACCCATTCACTAACCATTCACAGTAATACATACAGCAGGACACGATAGACCCATTCACTAACCATTCACAGTAATACATACAGCAGGACACGGTAGACCCATTCATTAACCACTCACAGTAATACATACAGCAGGACACGGTAGACCCATTCACTAACCACTCACAGTAATACATACAGCAGGACACGATAGACCCATTCACTAACCATTCACAGTAATACATACAGCAGGACACGATAGACCCATTCATTAACCACTCACAGTAATACATACAGCAGGACACGATAGACCCATTCACTAACCATTCACAGTAATACATACAGCAGGACACGATAGACCCATTCACTAACCACTCACAGTAATACATACAGCAGGACACGATAGACCCATTCACTAACCACTCACAGTAATACATACAGCAGGACACGGTAGACCCATTCACTAACCACTCACAGTAATACATACAGCAGGACACGATAGACCCATTCACTAACCACTCACAGTAATACATACAGCAGGACACGATAGACCCATTCACTAACCATTCACAGTAATACATACAGCAGGACACGATAGACCCATTCACTAACCATTCACAGTAATACATACAGCAGGACACGATAGACCCATTCACTAACCACTCACAGTAATACATACAGCAGGACACGATAGACCCATTCACTAACCATTCACAGTAATACATACAGCAGGACACGATAGACCCATTCACTAACCATTCACAGTAATACATACAGCAGGACACGATAGACCCATTCACTAACCACTCACAGTAATACATACAGCAGGACACGATAGACCCATTCACTAACCACTCACAGTAATACATACAGCAGGACACGATAGACCCATTCACTAACCATTCACAGTAATACATACAGCAGGACACGATAGACCCATTCACTAACCATTCACAGTAATACATACAGCAGGACACGATAGACCCATTCACTAACCACTCACAGTAATACATACAGCAGGACACGATAGACCCATTCACTAACCATTCACAGTAATACATACAGCAGGACACGATAGACCCATTCACTAACCACTCACAGTAATACATACAGCAGGACACGATAGACCCATTCACTAACCACTCACAGTAATACATACAGCAGGACACGGTAGACCCATTCACTAACCACTCACAGTAATACATACAGCAGGACACGATAGACCCATTCACTAACCACTCACAGTAATACATACAGCAGGACACGGTAGACCCATTCACTAACCACTCACAGTAATACATACAGCAGGACACGGTAGACCCATTCACTAACCACTCACAGTAATACATACAGCAGGACACGGTAGACCCATTCACTAACCACTCACAGTAATACATACAGCAGGACACGATAGACCCATTCACTAACCACTCACAGTAATACATACAGCAGGACACGATAGACCCATTCACTAACCACTCACAGTAATACATACAGCAGGACACGGTAGACCCATTCACTAACCACTCACAGTAATACATACAGCAGGACACGATAGACCCATTCACTAACCACTCACAGTAATACATATAGCAGGACACGGTAGACCCATTCACTAACCACTCACAGTAATACATACAGCAGGACACGGTAGACCCATTCACTAACCACTCACAGTAATACATACAGCAGGACACGATAGACCCATTCACTAACCACTCACAGTAATACATACAGCAGGACACGATAGACCCATTCACTAACCACTCACAGTAATACATACAGCAGGACACGGTAGACCCATTCACTAACCACTCACAGTAATACATACAGCAGGACACGATAGACCCATTCACTAACCACTCACAGTAATACATACAGCAGGACACGATAGACCCATTCACTAACCACTCACAGTAATACATACAGCAGGACACGATAGACCCATTCACTAACCACTCACAGTAATACATACAGCAGGACACGATAGACCCATTCACTAACCACTCACAGTAATACATACAGCAGGACACGATAGACCCATTCACTAACCACTCACAGTAATACATACAGCAGGACACGATAGACCCATTCACTAACCACTCACAGTAATACATACAGCAGGACACGATAGACCCATTCACTAACCATTCACAGTAATACATACAGCAGGACACGATAGACCCATTCACTAACCATTCACAGTAATACATACAGCAGGACACGATAGACCCATTCACTAACCACTCACAGTAATACATACAGCAGGACACGATAGACCCATTCACTAACCATTCACATACAATAACACTTTCAAAGACAGCAGAAGAATAATCTACACTAAAGGCTTCAGATGAAGACATAATAACCAATATATTAAATAGCTTAAGCGGCAGATATGGAATATTGAAATTTACAACAACAAACAACATTATTAAAGAAATAGTTCTCATCATGATCGACCAACAACATGAAATCGTTGAAGAAAGACATTGAGAAACATCACACAGAAACAGTCTGCTCATTAGATAAAAGTCACAAGATCAGAATAATCGAGGTTAAAGAAATCTAAAAAAATGTGACACGCTAGAAATAAGCAAGTCATTGTCAAAATGTAAAATATGAAAATGCCTGGCAGGTAATAGCATGAAAACAGTGTCATGTAAGAAGAATAAAAAGAAGAAGATATACAAAAACGAAGGCTAAAATGATCGCCATCGGCGCAGTGAGATACAAGAAGAATTAACAAATAACAGTAGGAAACAGGTACAAACGGACATGCATTAGAGAACACAGACGTTTCTTGCAGTAACACAAGCACATATAGATTTTGGGTGTGGCACTATAAACAGATGTGGCACTATAAATGTGTCCAACACTGTAAATAAGTGTGGTACTATAAACAGGTGTGACACTATAGATGAGGGTGACATTAAAAACAGGTGTCACACTATAAATGAGTGTGACACTATACATTGGTGTGGTACTATATACAGGTGTGACACTATAAATTGGTGTGGCACTATAAATGGGTGTGGCACTATAAACAAGTGTGACACTATAAACAGATGTGCCACTATTAAAAGATGAAACACTATAAACAAGTGTGACATTATAAACTGGTGTGCCACTATAAATGAGTTGGCACTATACATCGGTGTATCACTATATACAGGTGTGACATTATAAATAGTTGTGGCACTATAAATGGGTGTGGCACTATAAACAAGTGTGACACTATAAACAAATGCACCACTATTAAAAGATGTGGCACAATAAACAGATGGGACACTATAAATGGGTGTGTAAAATAAACAAATGTAAAACTATAAATAAGTGTTTTACTATAAACAGATGTGGTACTGTTTCCAGTTACTGTTACACTACAAACAGATGTGACGCTATAAATGGTTGTGGTTCTATGAACAGGTGTGGCACTATAAACAGGTTTGGCACTATAAACAAGTGTAACACTATTGTTGGATGTGTTACGATCCACAGATATGGTGCTATAAACAGGTGTGCCACTTTAATGGGTATGGCACTATAAGCAGGTGTGGTTCTATAAATGTGTGAGACATTATAAATGGATGTTGTACTATAAACAGGTGTACCACTATAAACATGTGTTACACTATAAACAACTGGGACACTATAAATGGGCGTGTTATTATGAACAGTTGTTGCACTATAAACAGGTGTGGTATTCTAATAAATCAGGTGTGGCACTATAAACAAGTGTGCCACTATACATGGGTGTGGCACTATAATGGGTGTGGCAATATTAACAAGTGTGACATTATAAATTGGTGGGGCACAATGCATGGGTGTGGTACTATAACACATAGTGGGTGTGGCACATTAACAGATACTGGGTGTGGAGCTCATGTCATTCACGGCAAAGCGACTGGTTCGTTCCCTCGGTCCATGTGTGTTTCATTGTAATAGCAGAAGTAAAAGTCAATGAAAGTCCATCAAAGTCAGTCAATGGGTACATGGCCTGCAGTTATAAAAAGCAGGACAGCAATTAAGAAGCTGAATTGAATTCTCATACAAAGAAATAGGTTTAGTTCTTTCTTAGTAAAGACTTCATCCGCTAAATTCCTGAGGATTTGGCCAACATAGTCTACAAACACCACACTGCCAGTGGTGCAACAACGTTTCGGAAAATAGTCAAAGTTGATCAATGACATGAATACAAATATATGTCTAGGAGTGTTAGTCA